>OW240918.1:11397922-11409854 GCA_933207985.1 Pelobates cultripes | reverse complement strand
GTCTGCACTTCAATTGCATTTCAGTTGTTTTATTTTAAATCAATTGTGGTGGTGTACATAGCCAAAATTTCGAAAAACATGTCAGTACTTTTACGTACTTTTTGTACATAATAAAGCTAAGTTTTTTGAGATTGTTATGGTGTGCATTCTATATCCTGTAGATATTTAGATAACATACTTTACTCATTTATGCAAACCTGGGTGTTCACTCCGTTTGGGTTTTTCACTTTTCTGTTCTAACACAACAAACGCTCAGCGAGGTGGGTGGTACCTCATCTCTTGGGGGTACGCCTTGTAGTGGGTCTCCTAGCAACCAACATCCTTGCCCAGAAGGGAGTCAGTTAGAATACAGAAAGACCCATTTCCCGCCTAGTAACCGGATGACACACAGTCTTGGGGGTACAACAACAACTTTATTGGCCACACTCTGCTTTATACTTTCCCCATGCAAGGTGTGGATCACACAGAAAGACAAAGACAAAGAAATGTCCCCTCCAAGGGTTTTCCCCCTCCCAGGGGTTGTATAATGAATCCGAAATCCTAGTCCCTTTGTCCTCTGTTCCCGCTACTCAGGGTTCCCTCCCAGGGCCCTCCCCCTCTCAGGGGTCTCCTGACGGAAACAGAACTCCAGTTCCTTTGTCCCCTGTTCCCGCCACCCATCCTCAAGGTTTCCCACCTCATGAGCCTCTGTACCTAGGAGCTCCCTGCCTCCTAGGCTCCCAGTCACAGAAAGTCTGCCAAACCGCTATTGTCCCCACCAATCTCAGGGACCCCCAGAACGGTAACTGCCATGAACAGCCTCTGTTCGCGGGGTCCCTGGGTGAAACCAGGCAAGGGAAGCGTCTCCTTTTGGGACACAAATGCTCCCCCTGGCCGCCGCCCATCTATACGAACGGCAGCCACCCAGGGGAGCACTTAATAATTACTTCCCTTGCGGTTTCACACTTAAGTTGCAAGTTGCCAATATTCTAATTGATTGTTGTGAGCACTTCAAGGGGCACTGGGGAGGTCCTCGTTCGGGATCCAAACAAGGTGGGAGGCAATCCGCAAATGCTCCCCCTGAATGGCGTTCATATAACGAACGGGCCAATGGCGTTCATATAACGAACGGGCCACCACCCAGGGGAGGCACGCACCGAGTCTTCCCATGTGGTTTGTGGTTTTGACACCTCATTACGAGGTGCGAATATTCTAAATCAATGTTCTAAATGAGTCGTCGGGGTGGTCCCCATTCGGGATGTGAATGCATTCCCTTCATGTAGGACCTTCCGAACTGGGAGCATTCATACAAAAATAACAGGGAAACACACAGAACATATTACAGCAATTCACCAACAGGCAGTGGTCCTGCCACACGCCTTATCTTCATGACACCCATGACGTGCTGCACAGTCGGGTTTCTATGGAGAATACTGCTTCATTTGATTTTTTTTGACTACTAATTTCACACATATGGTTCTGACACCTTACATTGTACTCTTTCCTTAATGTTAAATGGACACTATAATCACCAGAACAACTACAGCTTATTGTATTTGTTCTGGTGAGTAGAATCATTCCCTGAAGGTTTTTTTGCAGAAAACACTGCCTTTTCAGATAAAATGCAGTGTTTACATTACAGCCTAGTTATAACTCCACTGGCCACTCCTCAGATGGCTGCTAGAGGTGTTTCCTGGGGCAGTGTGCATCACCATTTAGTGTCTCCACCCTCTGCATGCATACACTGAAATTTCCTCATAGAGATGCCTTGATTCAATGCATATCTATGAGGAAATGCTGATTGGCCAGGCAGTGTTTGACTTGTGCTGGCTCTACCCCCGATCTGCCTCCCTGACAGTCTTAGCCAATCTTATGGGGAAGCATTGTGATTGGCTCAGACCACCACTTCTGATGATGACAGCAGGCATATCAGGGGCAAAGGCAGTAGCTGCAGACTTGAATAAAATTTGGATTTTACTACATTTAAGGAGGCCAGGGTGGCTAGATGGTGGTTTTAACACTACAGGGTCAGGGATACATGTTTGTGTTCCTGACCCTATAGTGTTTCTTTAAAAATTAGAAATATGCATAGTGCAACGGGACAAAATCAACCGCTTTAATGTAACACACATGCAGGAGTATGGGTCAATGTTTTGGAGAATTAAATTAATTTGAACAGCATTAGATTTTTCTGAGTATTATAAGAATATTCAAAATTTTATTTTTTATTGTACGGGTAAACTTGTTTATAAACGAGGAAATCACCTCTTTTGATTGTCCATCAGTAATTGTCCATATTATAACCTTTTTTCAAAAATATATTTGCTTGTTCAAAATATTTTTCCGTATTCTATTCTAACCCTCAGACCTATCTGCCCAGCTCATTTCCTGCAACAACCAAATTTAATAACAAAATGCAATAAAACTATTGATTGAAGAAAAATTGGCCAAGAGATTAATATCCTGGACTCTAAGGAAACAGATAAGGGGGTAACCCTAAATAAATTGGTAACAAAGAAAGAAGAAAACAATCTGTTCCTAATATCAATATCAAGTGTATCGATACAGATAAAAACTAATAGAATTATTAGAAATCTTGAAGATACTTTATTAAGAATATCAAAAAGCAGACAATGGACGTACAAAAACCCTTGTTTTCTTCTGTCTTTGTTACCTTAATAAAACTACGCTCTACAAAAATTAAAACTTAAAACGTACTCTCAGGGTAATAAGGTAGGGAAATCTCTTGTCGCAATGTTAAAACAGAAGCAGGTGCAATCCAAAATATCATATCTAATTGCCAAAGATGGCATTCAAATTTACAACCCCCAAGATATCAGTGATGAAATGGCAACATTTTATCATACCCTGTATAACTTAAAGGATGAGGAAGAGTTGCATCAATCAAATTCACAGGAAATAGAAGAACTCCTCAACTTAACTGAGCTACCCACTTAAATTCGACTACAAAAAAAAACATATTACAAGCAAATAATGAAAACCACATAGACCCTGCCAGTAGGGAAGTCCCCTGGCCCAGATGGCTTTACCAACTCATACTACAAAGCCTTTGTCACTCTTCTGACTCCTCACTTGGAAAAAACCTTTAACCACATAATACAGACAGGCACAGTCGCCTCTGAAACCCCCGTATAAAAGCTAAAACCTGAGGCCCATCTCCTTGTTAAACACACACATTAAACAAAATGTATTCAAACAGACTGCCCACTATCATTCCCTCTATTATAGATGTAGACGAGGTGGGGTTCGTGAGCGGGATGCAAGGAGCGCAAGATCTTCAACCTTATACAGGGGCTGCTAAGGGGGAGGACGCCCAGTGTGTGTCTCTCCCAAGACTCTGAAAAAGCTTTTGATTGGTGGAACTGGTCCTTCAATTTCACGCCCACCCAACTTTCTATTGCTATTGCTTTCTATTGCTAGTCTAGGCACTATACTCGAAACCCACTGCTCATATAATGAATAATGGATTCAAATCCCACCCTTTCACGATAACTAATGGCTCAAGACAGGGCTGTCTACTATCCCCATTACTTTATATTTTAGCTCTAGAGACCCTAACACAAATGATCAGAGACAATACAGAAAATGCTCATACAAACTAAATATCACTAAGACAAATGCCATTGGGTTCAACAACCCCGCCCCTATGCTAGAAACCTTGAAAAGCACTTATGCATACAACTGGAGACACGACCAGTTACAATTCCTAGGCGCATCCCTAACCATAAACACCCACAATTTGTTTAAAACGAACTATCTCAAAATGCTAAACAAAGTCAAGAATCATAGAAACAGGAGAGAGACAATCTGTCCCAATGAGATGTCAAGATCAAAAAACTAATAATAAATAAAAAGATTATATATATATATATATGTAAAGGCTTGTCTGGAGTTGTGGGAGGGGCATGGTGATCCTGTTTAAACTCACGCCCCTTTTTCTGCATCACCGTGGAGTTTTGACTTCAGCAGGCATCACGTCCGGTTTCGGACTTCCGGGTTACGATTACTTCCGGTTCGCGGTCTGTGCGTTCAGATCGGCTAACAGCTGCTGTTTTTCCCACACGCTCGGGGGGCACTAAAATCGTGAGTCTTGCATATTCCGGTTCCCTCACCATCTGCCACATGGTCCATAGGGGTGGGGGGGCTGGCAGTAAAACGCACGGACGCAGCAGCCAGAGACCACACAAGTCTCCACACTGCTGACAGGTTTCATTTTCAGCTTACTTAGTACACTACTAAAACGAAGCTTACATGCTGCTGGGGAAGTTTGTTTAAACTGTAAATACTGTATCACATGCCACAGTACAACTACTGGGCTTCATAATGTATACTGTTATGACATACTACTTGCTGCATACTATTTTATACTTAGCCCATACTAACTAAACTACATACTAATGTATACTTTATGTCATACTACTTACTGCATACTACTCTATACTTAGCCCATACTAACTAAACTACATACTAATGTATACTTTATGTCATACTACTTACTGCATACTACTCTATACTTAGTATACCCATACTAACTTAAACTACATACTAATGTATACTTTATGTCATACTACTTACTGCATACTACTGTATACTTAGCCCATACTAACTAAACTACATACTAATGTATACTTTATGTCATACTACTTACTGCATACTACTGTATACTTAGTCCATACTAACTAAACTACATACTAATGTATACTTTATGTCATACTACTTACTGCATACTACTCTATACTTAGCCCATACTAACTAAACTACATACTAATGTATACTTTATGTCATACTACTTACTGCATACTACTGTATAATTAGCCCATACTAACTAAACTACATACTAATGTATACTTTATGTCATACTACTTACTGCATACTACTGTATACTTAGCACATACTAACTAAACTGCATTCTAATGAATACTTTATGTCATACTACTTACTGCATACTAATGTATACTTCTTGGCTCAGTAAAACTGACATCGTCAATGCGTTTAAGTTACTACCCATTCACCCGTCACTATGGCATCTGCATGGTTTAAAATGGAAAGGTGTCTATTATTTTTTCACAAGACTCACGTTCGGGTCAAAAAGCAGCCCAAAAATATTTGACATCTTTTCCAAAACCTTATGTTGGCTGCTTTTAAACAATTGCAGATGCCAGGCCGTTATGCATTATCTGGACGACTTTCTGTTCGTGGAGAATAATTCCTCTTCCCCCAGTGATCTGACAAAGGCCATATCATTTTTTCATTCTTTTTCATTCCCCCAAGAAAACAGAAGGCCCTGACACGTTAATAAATTTCCTAGGTATCCTGCTTGATTCAGTAAACATGGAAGCGAGCTTACCTCCAGGTAAAATTGACAGCATTCCGACAACCAAGCTACCTGCCACATCATAAACAAAGGCCGTTCGGAGTCTCTAACAGGGCTCGAGTCCTGCAGGAACACGTGGGAACGGTGTTCCTGCACTTTTTTCACAGCAGGAACGCCGTTCCCCCTGCAGGCACTCAGGTGGCGGAAAAAAATGCCGCCCCCAAATGCCCTGTGTTCCCCCTGTCATGGGGGGCCACCTGGCGAACGGCTCTCTCCCTGTCACACGCGGAGAGGGAGCTGTGTGCTCTCTGCTCCCTCTCGCCGCGCAGGATGTCTGCTGATACTGGGAGCCGGGTTGATGACGTCATATTCCGGCTCCCAGCATCAGCAGACATCCCGCGCGGCGAGAGGGAGCAGAGAGCACACAGCTCCCTCTCCGCGTGTGACAGAGAGAGAGCCGTCCTCACTGCAGCCCCACTGGACCCCAGGGAAAGGTAGGGATGCTGGGTGGGTTGGAATGGGATATGTTAATTTGTTGATAATATTATTAATGTATGTCTGTTTGTGGATGTGTGGATGTCTGTCTGTGTGGATGTCTGTCTGTGTGGATGTCTGTTTGTGTGGATGTCTGTTTGTGGATGTCTGTCTGTGTGGATGTCTGTCTGTGTGGATGTCTGTTTGTGGATGTCTGTTTGTGGATTTGTGGATGTGGATGTGTGGATGTCTGTTTGTGGATGTCTGTTTGTGGATGTGTGGATGTCTGTTTGTGTATGTGTGGATGTGTGGATGTCTGTTTGTGGATGTGTGGATGTGGATGTGTGGATTTGTGGATGTCTGTTTGTGGATTTGTGGATGTGGATGTGTGGATGTCTGTTTGTGGATGTCTGTTTGTGGATGTGTGGATGTGTGGATGTCTGTTTGTGGATGTGTGGATGTGGATGTGTGGATGTGGATGTGTGGATGTGGATGTCTGTTTGTGGATGTCTGTTTGTGGATGTCTGTTTGTGGATGTCTGTTTGTGGATGTCTGTTTGTGGATGTCTGTTTGTGGATGTCTGTTTGTGGATGTCTGTTTGTGGATGTCTGTTTGTGGATGTCTGTTTGTGGATGTCTGTTTGTGGATGTGTGGATGTCTGTTTGTGGATGTGTGGATGTCTGTTTGTGGATGTGTGGATGTCTGTTTGTGGATGTGTGGATGTCTGTTTGTGGATGTGTGGATGTCTGTTTGTGGGGATGTCTGTTTGTGGGGATGTCTGTTTGCGTGGATGTCTGTTTGTGGGGATGTCTGTTTGTGGGGATGTCTGTTTGTGAATGTGTGGATGTCTGTTTGTGGATGTGTGGATGTCTGTTTGTGGATGTGTAGATGTCTGTGTATTTGTGGATGTCTGTTTGTGGATTTGTGGATGTCTGTGGATGTGTAGATGTCTGTTTGTGGATTTGTGGATGTCTGTTTGTGGATGTGTGGATGTCTGTGGATTTGTGGATGTCTGTTTGTGGATGTGTGGATGTCTGTTTGTGGATGTGTGGATGTCTGTTTGTGGATGTGTGGATGTCTGTTTGTGAATTTGTGGATGTCTGTTTGTGGATGTCTGTGGATGTGTGGATGTCTGTTTGTGGATGTCTGTTTGTAGATGTCTGTTTGTGGATGTCTGTTTGTGGATGTCTGTTTGTGGATGTCTGGATGTCTGTTTGTGGATGTCTGGATGTCTGTTTGTGGATGTCTGTCTGTGGATGTCTGTTTGTGGGGATGTCTGTTTGTGGGGATGTCTGTTTGTGGGGATGTCTGTTTGTGGATGTGTGGATGTCTGTGGATGTGTGGATGTCTGCTTGTGGATGTGTGGATGTCTGTTTGTGGATGTGTGGATGTCTGTTTGTGGATGTCTGTGGATGTGTGGATGTCTGTTTGTGGATGTGTGGATGTCTATTTGTGGATGTGTGGATGTCTGTGTATGTGTGGATGTCTGTTTGTGGATGTGTGGATGTCTGTGGATGTGTGGATGTCTGTTTGTGGATGTGTGGATGTGGATGTCTGTTTGTGTATGTGTGGATGTCTGTTTGTGGATGTGTGGATGTCTGTTTGTGGATGTCTGTTTGTGGATGTGTGGATGTCTGTTTGTGGATGTGTGGACGTCTGTTTGTGGATGTGTGGATGTCTGTTTGTGGATGTGTGGACGTCTGTTTGTGGACGTCTGGATGTGTGGATGTCTGTCTGTGGATGTCTGTCTGTGGATGTCTGTCTGTGGATGTCTGTCTGTGGATGTCTGTCTGTGGATGTCTGTTTGTCTCAGTGTGTGTAGGAGTGTATTTATGTCTGTTAGCGTTTGTACGTGTGTATGTGAGTGTATGTGCTTCTGTTAGTGTATGCATGTGTATGTTTGCAATTGCATGTATGTGCATACGTTATTGTAAGTTTCTGTCAAATAAGTGAGAGTGTCATTTAGTGTGTGTGTGACTATTAGTGTGTGTCTCTCTGTCAATGAATGAGTGTGTGTCAGTGAATGTGTGTGTCAAATCAGTGATGTCTGTGTGTTTGTTATTGAATGTGTGTGTTACTTATAGTGTGTATCTGCCAGTGTGGGTGTCTGTCAGAGAGTGTGCTTAAAGGGACACTATAGGCACCCAGACTACTTCAGCTCCTTGAAGTGGTCTGGGTGCAGTGTCCCAGTCCCCTTAAACCTTCTCAGAAACTGCAATAATTACCTGAGGGGTAACTCCAAGTCTAGTGGCTGTCTATCAGACAGCCGCTAGAGGGACTTTCGGGTGGTTAGGTGACCAAAAGTCACCTAACTGATGCTGGACATCCTCACCCTGTGCATGAGGACATCCAGCATCTGCTAAATACCCATAGGATGTTAACCCCTTCAGTGTCGAGTGGGGGAGGGGAGGACATGAGAGGAGGGGGGCACTATATGGAATTATAGTGCCAGGAAAACAACTTTGTTTTCCTGGCACTATAGTATTTCTTTAAAAGGAGCAGGAAAAGGTGGTATCTAAAGAGGAAGGGGTGGGTTCTTAATCAGGAAGCGGTGCACCCTTGACATGAAGGAGTGGTAAATTTAGATTAGGGGGGTGCTCTATAGTCATGTCTAGGGCAGCATAAAATTAAAATACACCACTGTGTGAGTGTGTGTGCACGCGTGTGTATGTATGTATGTATGTATGTATGTATGTATATATATATATACACATACATACATACATATATATACACATACATACAAGTGTTTTTTTTTTTTTTTGGGAGAGTTCCCACACTTTTTTCCCCAGGACTTGACCCCTGCTCCTAGCTATAGATGTTAAGATCCTCTAACCTTTCCTTGGAAGTTTTATCCTGTAATCCATGCAGCTTCCATTGCAGCAATACGCATATGGCTTTCACAAATTATTACTTAGTTCCTCTCTTCTCAGGGGCTCAAAGATACGACTTTCATCAGGCCTTATTGGACAAGGGCTATGACAAATACTAGGGCAACTTCTATTGCAATGTCTCTACCGAGGATATCAGCAGGGAAGCTACTTGGGAATCTGACTCTACATTTGCCGACCACTAGTGATTAGATGTTCATAAGAGTCAGGATGTTATATTTGGTGTTTTATCTTCTGTCTCATCTTGATGAAGTTCTCTATTAAAATAGTTTTTTTGCAGTACTTTAGTCTCCCTCCCTTCTTGCTTACGTATTCCCCATTTGTGATGATGCCATGTTGACCAAGAAACATGAAAATTCTCACCTATACTTACGGATTTTTCTTTTCCTGGCCATTTCAACGGCAGCATTACTCACTCACCCTTCTTGGAGGCTTGATAATCAGACTGAAGTCTCTTGGAAGGGGTAGATATTTATTAAAATCACTTAATTCAAATTTATTCCTGTTTATTAGTTTTTTTTTAAACTCAAAATATTTACCACATGCACAGGTGAAGTAAAAAAAAATGATTATATGGATACAGTTGTAGGCAGCAAGTGAACAGTCAGTTCCTGAATTTCATGTTTTGGAAGCAGGAAAAAATGGGCAAATGAAAAGATCTGAGTGGCTTTGGCAAGATCAAATATAATGGCTAGACTGGGTCAGTACATCTCCAAAACGGCAAGTCTTGTGAGGTGTTCCTGGTATGCAACGGTAAGTACCTATCAATAGTGGTGCAAAGAAGGACAACCGGTGAACCTGTGTCAAGGTCAAGGGTGCCCAAAGCTCATTACTGCATGTGGGATAGAAGGATAGAACAAGTCTCTCTCCCTTGGAATCTAAGAAGATGGGTAATGCAGGAGTGCGAGGAGGCTGACATTTCTGTATCTCAGGCTGCCACTCTGATTATATTAATAAGATGCCTAGCATCATTTCTGGTAATGAAAGATCTACATATGTGAACTCGTTCCTGCACTTTTTGGTGTCGCAGGAGTGATGTGGATCAATCAGAGATACCTCAGTATTTAAATAAAGTTTAGAAACATAGAAACATAGAATGTGACGGTAGATAAGAACCATTCGGCCCATCTAGTCTGCCCAATTTTCTAAATACTTTCATTAGTCCCTAGCCTTATCTTATAGTTAGGATAGCATATTGCCTATCCCACGCATGCTTAAACTCCTTTACTGTGTTAACCTCTACCACTTCAGCTTGAAGGCTATTCCATGCATCCACTACCCTCTCAGTAAAGTAATACTTCCTGATATTATTTTTAAATCTTTGTCCCTCTAATTTAAGACTATGTCCTCTTGTTGTGGTAGTGTTTCTTCTTTTAAATATAGTCTCCTCCTACTACATACACACAGATACAGACACACAAATATAGATACAGACACATAAAATTACAAACATAGATGTCCGAATTTTAACCACCCCCCAGTTTTCTACATTTTTTTAATGCAGGAGGCTGGTTTCTGCTGGCTTGAGCTGTTGGGAGTTAGGGGCTTGCACTGCCAGTCTTCCCCCTGCTCTCTGCCTCTTCCTTTCTATGTGTTGCATGGTGCTCTGTATTAGCTGAGAGGAAGTGAAAGCTGGGGGGAAGAGCAAGGGCTGCAATCATTAAAGGACCACTATAGTGCCAGGAAAACATACTAGTTTTCCTGGCACTATAGTGCCTTGAGGGTGCCCCCACCCTCAGGGTCCCTCTCCCGCCGGGATCTAGGGGGAAGAAGTGGTTAAACTAACCTCTTTCTCTTGCGCCGGAGGGGGGAACTCTCCTCCTCCTCTCCGCCTCCTCTCCTCCTCTTTGGCTGAATGCGCATGCGCGGCAGGAGCCGCGCGCACATTCAGCCAGTCCATAGGAAAGCATTTACAATGCTTTCCTATAGATGCTGGCGTCTTCTCACTGTGAAAATCACAGTGAGAAGCGCGGAAGCCCTCTAGCGGCTGTCAATAAGACAGCCACTAGAGGCTGGATTAACCCATTTCTAAACATAGCAGTTTCTCTGAAACTGCTATGTTTATAGAAAAAAGGGTTAACCCTAGATGGACCTGACACCCAGACGACCTCATTAAGCTGAAGTGGTCTGGGTGCCTATAGTGGTCCTTTAAAGGGGTCCTGTCTCGATGTTAAAGTGACGCTCACGAACAGCTCCCTGATAGCACATTTCCATTGTGTGGCCCTAAGTGCATGGGCCACCTGATGGCCCCCGGAGCCTGTGGGTTGCCATTACCTATTTTTTTGCGTGTTGTCCAGGGGAACTGGATTGTATTCCTGGGGGTACGTGTAACACAAGTTGAGAACCACTGTGTTTGAGTGTTCTTCTTTGATTTACCTGCTATTTTGATTTTGGCTTGTTCTTTAACAATGTTACATAGTTACATAGTTAGACATTTGTAATCCTGGCCTGTTATAATGCCTGTTATAATTTCTGTTATCCTGATCTTGGCTAGATTTTCCGTTTTCGCTATTTATTTTTGTGATGGCAGTCTCCATCGCTGAGACCATATAAACTCAGCCCTTTTCTCTAGCTGCTATTTTAGTAACTGTTGGCCTTCATTTTCCACAGAACGTCTACACCTTGGGCTGGGATAATGTGTGACTTGGTTTGCTGTTGGGAGTTATATAACTGTCTGTTTGTGTGTATAAGAGGTGTATGTTTGACACCTCTTGTGATTTGCCAGATGACTCTTATGTTTAAATCACCCTGTACCCATTTTAGGTGCAGGCGTTGTATTATTGTTAATGGTTAAATGTTTTGTGTGCTCTTTTGTCCTGCTGATGCTTTCAACCAAATAGATGGATTTGAGTGGAGCCTGTACAGTGCCATCTGTTGTTTGTGGGGATCTTGAAACAATTATATGTACTAACTGAATAGCAAGGTTTGTTAACCCCTTGACGCCGTTACGGCGTTCTATGCCGTCCCGCATTAAATGGGCTTTAAAGCCATTGCGGCGGCATAGAATGTCGTAACGGCTGAAGCCCCCAGGAGATCGGAGGTATTTACCCCCGCCGCAATCCTCTTTTGGATGGCCCCTATAGCTGGCTGTGGATCTGCCAGCAGAGGGACTGTCTGAAATGTCAGACAGTGCCCCTGCTGGTGGGAAGTGTAAACAAAATAATTAAACATGTTTAAAATAAATTAAATGTGTATATATGTATATATAAAATATATATATATTGGAAGGCATGGCCTGAAGTTGTGGGAGGGG
>OW240918.1:11324362-11391071 GCA_933207985.1 Pelobates cultripes | reverse complement strand
TATAGGAGTCAATTCAAAGTGCTAACCCATACCTATAAAGCACTGAACAATTCTAGCCCCTCTTATATCTCTTCACAGATCCATAGCTATGCCCCTTCTGGGTCTCTCTGCTCCCTTCCTATGGAATAGCCTGCCTACCCCCATCACTCTCCCCTAGTCTTCACTTGTTTAAGAAGTGCCTTAAAACCCATCTCTTTAGGAAAGTTTACGGTCTCCCAGACTAGCCTCTGTCTCACATACCTGTCCCTTGCTCTCTCCTAAAGGGCAGCACTCTACTCTCTCCTCCAGCTCTGCTTCACTCCCACCTTATTTGATTGATATTTCCTGTCCTAATGTGTCTTATACCCCACCTCCTATAGACTGTAAGCTCGTTTGAGCAGGGTCCTCTTCCACCTTTCATTCCTGTAAGTTTTCTTGTAATTGTCCTATTTATAGTTAAATCCCCCCTCATATAATATTGTAAAGCGCTATGGAATCTGTTGGCACTATATAAATGGCAGTAATAATAATAATAATAATAATAATAGTGAGGTATACCCCATACTGACCCCATTCTACCTCACAGTGCTAAATTCAGAAAGTAAAACAAACAAACAGCTTGCGGTTTTGTGCTGTGGTTGTCGAAGGCACTGAGTGAATTTTTCCACTAGGTGGTGCTGCAAACCACTCTACGATTATTGTGATTATATTATTAATTATTATTATTATTAGTAACATTTTACTTATTTTAAATACTTTTTTGTCCATTCAGTGTTTCAATCTCTGTAAATGCATAAACAAAAAGTATCCATTAGCCAAAACAAAATAGCACTAAAACGTATTAACTATCGGTTACTCGGAATAGAATCTGTTTTACAGCCGGTCATTGGGATTCTATGCTGTTAGTGACAGGTGATAGCCGGGTACAGCAGTGTGGGAGGCGGGACAGAAGTAGTGATTGGTTACTTGGTCATTGTCAGTTAAGGTTTGTCATCACTATTATTTACTCTTACAGAATTTAATCAGCTTGAAGGTCAATCTCCTAAACAGTGCACAGGTAGGCTTGGTTCCAGGGTTAGAGTTAGTGTGTTAGAATTAATTAGAATTAAATAGGGTTAAGGTTTGCCAAGGATATAAATAGCTCCAAGGTTTGTTGAGCGTCATGTCAGAAAATAGTATCTCTGAGAAGCAAGTGAAGAGAAACCTATTATTGTACAGCGCTGCGGAATCTGTTGGCTCTTTATAAATAATAATAATAATAATTATGTCTAAATTATATCATGTCTGTAATTTGACCCTATAAGTTATCCAAAGACCTGGTAAAGGTGTGCATGTGGGGTATTGCTGTACTTGGGAGATAAAGCAGAATACACATCTAGGGTGTATGAACAAGGTGTGAAAGTCACCATTAAATCATTAAATTAAAGGGACACTAAAGGCATTAAAACAACTTTAGCTTAATGAAGCAGTTTTGGTGTAAAGATCATGTGCCTGCAGCCTCACTGCTCAATTCTCTGCCATTTAGGAGTTAAATCCCTTTTGTTTCTATTTATGCAGCCCTAGCCACACCTCCCCTGGCTGTGACTCTCACAGAGAACATGAAGAAATGGGTTAATTTTAAAATAGAAGTTAACTTGCTTTAGAAGTGTTTATCCCCTGCTCTGTAAATTGAACTTTAATCACACACAAGGGACCCTGCAGGATTTGAAGGCTATTAACAGAATGGGAGATAAGAAATTCTAGATTAAATTGAATGTGCAATACTAGGTTATATTTCAGGAAGTGTTTAGGAAGGCTGTGCAAGTCAAATGCACGGATGTGTGATTAGGGCTATTTAAACAAAGTAATTTAACTCCTAAATGGCAGAGAATTGAGCAGTGAAACTATGGGGGCATGATCTATACACCAAAACTGCTTTATTAAGCTGAAGTTGTTTTTGTGACTATAGTGTCCCTTTAAATACATATGTGAAAAAATAAATAGTTACATGCAATGCAAAATTTGACAGAAAAAAAACATAGTAGTGATTATTTCCTTGTTAAATAGCATACATTGTTTTGTTTTGCAAATGTTATTCCATGATGGAGGTAAACTGCTGTTGTCCCAAAAGTGACAAGAAACCAATTAATCAATCAGTGAAAGTTATAAATGTGAAAAACAAAACTGGAATTTGTAATTTGACTCTGTAACTTGTCCAAAAATGGCAGAGGTCTACATTATTGTGAAAAAAATAAATAAGTGTAACCAGCAGTCTGGGCAGAGTTTGGATATAAAATGGTTAGATTAATATTGGCAAACAGTGTTAGTTAAATACTATGCACATATTATGTACCAGCACAACTTTGCTACATTTTGGCCTCTTAGATATGGTGTTTGGCCATTGCTTAATTCTGTCTGGGTGTGATTACAAAAAAAACAAAAACAAAATGATTTGCAGTTTTTGCAGAATACGCCTGCCTCCTCAGCCATGCTCATGTTATCCTCAATGTGTTCCTGGACTGGTCTTACCTCTCACTATGTACTGAGCCATTGACCGCACTGACCAAGCTGCGGGAACACAGGGAGCCTGCAGCAGACGTCAGCCGGGGACATATATAATAATCCTGCTACTCTGTTACATCTTCTGTGAGTCATCTCCAGGGAACACACAAACCTTTAGCTTCCAGCTCACATCTTAATGAAGGGTGCTGGAAGGACTCCACCACCAGGTTTTGTTTTTTTTTCATTTAAAGAGACACTATAGTCACCAGAACAACTACAGCTTATTGTATTCGTTCTGGTGAGTATAGTCAGTCCCTTCAGGCTTTTTACAGTAAACACTGTCTTTTCAGAGAAATTGCAGTGTTTACATTACAGCCTAAGGATACCTCCAGTGGCCACTACTCATATGGCTACTAGAGGTGCTTCCTGGGGAAGTGCTGCACAGTGTGACTGACATTCAGTGTCTCCACCCTCTGCATGCAGACACTAAACTTTCCTCATAGAGATACATTGATTCAATGGATCTCTATGAGGAGATGCTGATTGGCCAGGGTTATGTTTGACTTGTGCTGGCTTTGCCCCTGGTCTGCCTACTTTACAGTCTCTGCCAGTCCAATGGGAAAGCATTGGATTGTGATTGTCTCACACCGCCACTTCTGATAATGTCAGCAGGCAGATCAGAGGCAACAGCTGCAGACTTGAATACAAGTAAGATTTTACTATATTTAGGGAGGCTAGTTTGTGGTTTTAACACTATAGGGTCAGGAATACCTTTGTGTTCCTGATCCTATAGTGTTCCTTTAAAATAGCTTGACATTTAAATATGAGATGTCTAGCTAGCACATAAACGTAAGATAAAACAGCAATTCTGAGTATTGATTGCTCTTCACTAATTTTTAAAAACTAAAAACGTATAAATGTACTCAACTTTATTTGGTGATTTTACTAGGAAATAGTCAGGTACCTAGAATTGGAGTTGTACATGTTGGGAGAACGCAGGAGCTGCTATTCACAGTCAGACAGGGCGAGAGCGAGGTAAGTGGGGCTTGATCAGAATATATTACTTTGCAGTGCAAAACCAAAATGATCCCATGTTTACAGATCATTGAAAGGGTTAAAATGTAAAATGATGTAACTTGTAGCAGATTCTAGCTAGATCAATATTAGAACTAATAAGAGTAAATATCTCAGCACGACATGTTTAGACTTTACAAAATAAGCCCAATCATCAATAAATACTGTATGAGAGAATAAAAACACAAAATAAACAGGATGTTAAACATTATTTGCATCTTCTATTCCTGGACTGTGTTTTCTCCTCCGTGAAACAAAAACAAGAATATTCAAACACTGAGCACATGAATAAACAAATTAAACACCCATTACTATCCATAATGTGTCATACAAACCATCACTAATCTCATATCAAGACATATTTTTTAAAAATCCTATATATGCAAGCTGTTGATTTTTCAGGATTTCATAAGTAAATTACATTTTTTTATTACGTAATAGTCAAGAGGGAAAAAGAGGACGCCAGAACCGTGAGGAGAGGATATGACTATCTGTACCAATGACAGGTACAGGCAATATGGTACACCACCGGACTACACCACTGGACCACACCCTCGGACCACACCCCCGGACCACACCACCGGACCACACCACCGGACCACACCACCGGACTACACCCCCGGACCACACCACCGGACCACACCCCCGGACCACACCCCCGGACCACACCCCCGGACCACACCACTGGACCACCAGGGAAACATTTTCATTTAATATATTGACGATCTGGCTCTGTGGCTGCCTAGTACACCTGTTGCCATGGTGTCTTGTGTGACCACACAGCACGCACACCCCTAATGCCGGCCCTGATTGCGAATGTTTAAAACAGATTTTTGGTTTTAGTGTCTGAAGTGTTCTTTTATTACAGTAAATCCAGGTACTGTCCCAGACATGAAAATATAAAGATTAATCACCTGTTACTCTCAGGCAGACTTGGCACGTGTGTGGCAATGTCTGGACTGTACCTATCAGATGCAGTGATCGCCCAATATAATGCTTCTTGTAGGGAGCAGTAACTAAGACTTCCAGGGGGGAGGCTACACATTAGACCAGGAAACCCTCCTAGCTGTCATCTCGGCTGCCAAGGGTTGATCCTAAATTAATTCATAATCATGCCAACTTCTCTTCAATTAAGCGCTTATATGAATTGGGACAAGGGCACTCACCTCCTGTTTGGTATGTCACTTTAAAGGACCACTTAAGGCACCATACCATTTCAATGAAGTGATCTGGGTGCAGTGGTCCTTTCATTTTAACCCTGCATTGTAAAACATTGCAATTAGTAGTACATTTCAGGGTTAAATACACCTCTAGTGGCTGTCTCCCTGATAGCCACTAGAGGTGCTACTGGGGGCTGAAACAAAACGCTGAGGAGAACACGATAGTGGCAGGAACACAGGTTTGTATTAATTACGATATAGTGTTCTTTTGAAAGGGCACTTTGTGCACCATAGAACAGTTGAACAATCTGTTTGCACCGTGCCAGAAAAGGGAATCTACTTTACCAGGAGGGAGTGCAATGTATTTTGATCAGGAGAATTCACTAACTGGGTTATTCAGTGAGCATTCAAGGTGAGATTTTAGATTTAGATTTAAAGGGATACTTTAGGCATCAAAAGAACTTTAGTTTAATGAAGCAGTTTTAGTGTATAGATCAGTGCTGGCCAAAAGGTAGATCTCCAGATGTTTGCTAACTACAACCGTCATAGTGGTTTCCAGCACTTAGAATGTCAAAGCATCATGAAAGATACCGTTCAGCAACATCTGGGCATCTACCATTTGGCCACCCCTGGTATAGATCATGCCCCTGCACTCAATTCTCTGCCATTTATTTGTTAAATCACTTTTGTTTCTGTCCATGCAGCCCTAAGCACTCCTCCCCTTAATGTGACTCACAGCCTGCATGAAAAAGCATTTTAAAATCAGATGATAGCTTACTTTAGAGGTTTTTATCTCCTGTTCTGCAATTTTAATTGTAATCTCACACAAGAGGCTCATGCAGAGTCTAGAAGGCTATTAACAGAGCAGGAAATTATAAATGATAATTTATACATAATGTGCAATAAAGGAAGTATTATCATTAGATCTTTCTCACTTTACAGAAAGTGTTTAGGAAGGCTGTGTAAGTCACATGCATGGAGGTGTGCCTAAGGCGGCATTAACAAAGTGATTTCACTCCTAAATGGCTGGGAATTGAGCAGTGAGACTAGAGAGGCAGGATCTATACACCAAAACTGCTTCATTAAGCTAAAGTTGTTTTGGTACCTATAGTGTCCCTTTAAGGTCCAAGTAGTCGGACAGTAAGCATTGCTGACTTAGAGAATTTTTCCTGATCAGATATTTTGAAATTCCCCTTGAATTCATTTTAAATTCTCACTTTAGTAAATAAATGTAATGTGTGAATTGTCTGGAATTCCAAGTAACTTTCAAATTTTATGGTCACAATAGCTGATGCGGAAATAACTTCATATCATGTATATTTTCTGTTTTAATTTTAATTCACTTTGCATTCTCTGTTAAAATTATTCACAAATTGTAGTGAACATCTAAATGAGAAATTGTAGGTAACAAATTGTAGCAAATAACTTAAACAATGTTATATATAACACATAAATAAACAATATGCCTTAATAATAAATTTACCATTCAGATTCTGAGTTTAGTGGACAGTCCTGTGTGAGCAAACTGCAATGAACAGTAAATTTAATTTGACACATTTAAAGGGACATTATAGTCATCAAAACAACTTTAGCTTAATGAAGCAGTTTTTGTGTGTAGATCATGCCTCTGACGTTTCACTGCTCAAATATCTGCCATTTAGATAAATTGCTTTTGTTTCTGTTTATACAGCTCTAGTCACACCTCCCCTGACTGTGACTCACACAGCCTGCATGAAAACAAAATTGCTTCATTTTCAATCAGATGTAACCTAAATTAAAAGTTTTTTATCTTTTGCTCTGTAATTTGAACGTTAATTACATACAGGAGGATCCTGAAGCGTCTAGCTATTAACATAGCAAGAGAAAATACATTTCAAGTTAAAAAGAATTTGCAATAAAGAAAGTGTAAACATTAGCTGACTCTTTACAGGAAGTGTTTAGGAAGGCTGTGCAAGTCACATGCAGGGAGGTGTGACTAGGGTTTTTAAACAAAGTGATTTCACTCCTAAATAGCAGAGATTTGAGCAGTGAGACTGCAGGGGCATGTTCTATACACCAAAACTGCTTCATTTAACTAAAGTTGTCTTGGTGACTACAGTGTCCCTATAAGCCAAAATAGCCAAACAAAAATGGCTTGATTTATATTATTTTCATGACATTTGGGATACCATTTACAATTTTGGTTTTCAATTTTACATAATTCACACTTTAGCAATTAAAACCCCATATATTTCCATTTACCCATCTGTATGTGTGTTATTATGTGTTTATATAGGTGTTTGTGTGTGATTGTCTCTGTATGTTAGTAGATGTGTTTTGTGTGATGGTCTCTGTATGTTAGTAGGTGTGTTTGTGTGTGTGTGTGTGTGATTGTTTCTATATGTGTTAGTAGATGTGTTTTTGTGTGATTGTCCCTGTATGTGTTAGTAGATGTGTTTTTGTGTGATTGTCCCTGTATGTTAGTAGGTGTGTTTGTATGTGTGTGATTGTCTCTGTATGTGTTAGTAGGTGTGTTTTTGTGTGATTGTCTCTGTATGTGTTGGTGTGTTTTTCGTGATTGTCCCTGTATGTTGGTAGGTGTGTTTGTGTGTGTGATTGTCTCTGTATGTTAGTAGATGTGTTTTTGTGTGATTGTCTCTGTATTTGTTAGTAGGTGTGTTTTGTGTGATTGTCCCTGTATGTTAGTAGGTGTGTTTGTGTGTGTGATTGTCTCTGTATGTTAGTAGATGTGTTTTTTGTGATTGTTTCTGTATGTTAGTAGGGGTTTTAGTGTGTGACTGTCTCGATATGTGTTAGTAGGATATGTGTGTTTGTGTGTGATTGTGTCTGTATGTATATTAGTATGTATCTGTATGATTGCTAGTTTCTGTCTGTTTTCTTTGTCTATGCAATGTAAAAAAACATCCACCATCCCTAACCAACAAGATCCCAGAAGACCTATTGTCTCCCACCCTCGCCATCACTCCTATTATTCAGATTATCCTCCTCATGCCCCTACACATTACCCCAGCAGACTCCACCCACGCTACATCCATCACAGGCAACCTCCTCACGTCCCCTACCACAAAAGGCACCACAGCTACCACCAACCACCACCACAGAAGTATCACAGCTCTTCCCACTACATTTCACCCCCAGCCATTTCACCCTCCTATTCCAACTATTCTAAACCCAGGCCCACCAAACCTGTCCCACTCATGACTATCCCACAAAGACCTGATCTCACCCCCAGACCTCAAAGATTCAGACATACATTCAAACACACCCATCCCATTACACCCCCTCACCTACCCTCCACACACCATCCCAACAGATACCAAGTGTTATCTACAGATTTGGACACAGACACTGAGGATCATTTTTTAGAACTAGGCCCAAATCCACTTGTTGCCACACCTTACCTACCCAGAACAAAAAAGAGAAATCTAAGCCTAGAGGAAGGAGAAGTGGCAGAAGATTTCAAAAGAGAAAGACTAGAGAGACACTAACTACTACTGCCCAAATTTCGGTTTTAACTAAGGGGCTCAAATTTGCACCTACCAATCCCTATCAACCATTCCAAGCCTTTTTAGATTTAAATAAGTTTGTTAGGAAAGCTACACTAAAAATATTTTTTAGCAGCAGAATTGAGAATCAATCTATTAATCATGGACAGGCCAACTATTCCCCCACACCACCATGTATTAATGAAGAGATACCAGTGAAAAACACCACCCTTAAGAATAACTCTAATTTTTACCCTTCAAGTTTTAAATCTGGCCCGATAGAGGTTTTTGAGAATTTGGTAAAGCAAGACTTAGAAAAAATTAATACTTCCAAAAAAAAACAACCACAAATATCATAAATATAAACAATATAACTTAACCTTTCAAGAAAGAAAAGCTCTCACAGATCTTAAAAAAGATGACACAATAGTCATCAAACCAGCCGATAAAGGGGGCGGCCTAGTTATACTCTCACAAGAAATGTACATCAAAGAAGCATTTAGACAGCTTAATGACCCCAAAGTATATGATAAGCTACTATCAGACCCAACCCATACCATCCAAAACTCCCTTATATCATTTTTAACCAAAGGCTTAAATTTCAATATCCTCAACAAAAAAGAATTTGCTTATTTAAATATACCTCATCCAAAAATTCCAGTTATATACTTTTTACCAAAAATACACAAGAATGAGACCAATCCACCAGGTAGACCTATTGTCTCTGGGATCAATTCTGTTTTATCAAACTTAGAGTATATTGACATTTTATTACAACCATCAGTCAGACTTATGAGGTCATACTTAAAATATTCCATGTCTCTCTTACGTTTTTAGAAAATTTTACCTGGCATCCAAATTTTATTCTAGTCACGAATTAGGGTGTGAAGCAGTTTTAAATAGATTAAAAACGGATAATAAAATTCCAGAAAAACAAATTCATTTTATCTTAGAAGGGATAAAAATTATTTTAACAAATAACTATTTTTGGTTTTTAGACACTTTTTACATTCAAAGACAAGGCACAGCTATGGGTACTAGGTTTGCACCAAGCTATGCCAATCTTTTTATGGACAATTGGGAATCTAAAGCAATCTGGGGAGACCACCCCTGCAAAGCAAACCTAGTATCCTATTTTAGATACATAGACGACTTGTTTTTTATCTGGAAAGGTAGTGAAACCTCACTTAAACTTTTTTTAAACCATCTAAACAACAACAATAGTGGCATCATTTTAACATCAGAACACAGCAAATATTTAATTAATTTTTTAGACATCTAAATTTTTATCCAGGATGGGAATATTAACACTAGAACTTTTTTTAAAAAAAAGTGTGCACCAACACAGTCATTGACAGATCAAGCTACCACTACCAACCATGGTTGGATGGGGTCCCTAAAGGTCAGTTCCTACGTCTTCGCAGGAACTGTTCCCTTAATACAGATTTCGACGAACAAGCTAGAACACTAGAAGCTCAATTTATCAGTAAAAATTACCCAAAAGAAAAGCTAGAAGAATCCCTAAAAGCAGTGAAACAAAAAGAAAGACTCGAGCTCTTAGAATATAATACGAATAAAAATAAAGACCCACCATCCATGCCGATCATCTTTAACTTTGACAATAAGAATAACATTGTGAAAAAAAACTATTCAAAAACACTGGCACATTTTAAAACAAGACGTAATTTTAAAGACACTCATCCCAGATAAACCCCATATCATTTTTAGAGGGGCCCCAAACCTAAAGACAATGCTTACTAAAAACTATACAAAAAAAGCCAATACAAGCAATCCATCATTTTTATCAAATTCTAAAGGTTTTTTCAAATGCAACAGATGCATTGTCTGCAGATCCACTGACCAAAACAGCACATCAAAAACAACACAATTCACCTCAAACAAAACAGGTATTGCATACCCTATCAAAGATTTAATATGTTGCACTACTAAGAATGTTGTATACCTATTGGAGTGCCCATGTGGCCTCCAGAATGTGGGTATGACCACACGATGCTTAAAAATAAGGTTAGCAGAACACTGTAGAAATATTATCAAAGGCTACCTTAATCACAACAAAGACCCTAAATTTTTTAAATGTACTGGGATCCAAAGATGTAAATTACCCTGGAGGGGAGGCGACCTCAAAAAATTACTGGTACAAAAAGAAATGCACTGGGTGTTCCTTTTAAAAACCCTTACCCCCGAAGGTCTTAATGTAGAGTTCGACCTGTTTAATTTGTTATAATTTTTTATAATTTTTTTATAATTAATTTTTTATAATATATTTCATATATTTTATCTTCTATAATTATTTTGTTCATGAAGTATATATTTATATATTGTGACTTATATACGTGACTGTTCTATCTAAATATAATATGCAAGGTATTGTGAGTATAAAACCTCGTTTTTAATTTTAATTTTAAACTATTACATGTTTCCAATATAGGTATGTATTCACTGATACATATAAAGTTTAGCACTTTTGAAAAAAAATTTTAAAAATGGCCACCGATCATGTGACTGTTCTATCTAAATATAATATGTAAGGTATTGTGAGTATAAAACCTCGTTTTTAATTTTAAACTATCACATGTTTCCCATATAGGTATGTACTCACACATATAAAATTTAGCACTTTTGAAGAAGGAAAAAAAAAAAAAGAATCATGATGTCATTTTGGTGCCTTTTTCTAATATGTTCACTGCCTATATAAACCTGTATGTAACAGGATGTACTTTCTGATCTCCACTTGATAAAGCCTAAGGGCGAAACGCGTTGTGGTTTTTAAACTGTGTTGTTTTAAATAAAGGTATTTTGGCCACTTTCTTACTGTGAGTTAGCCATCTTTCTTTTTATTACAATTATCATTTTACTTTTTTACTACTACCATCCTTTTAACCGGCACCAGAAGTGTTTTTACTTTCCAGTGAGGATATTACTCCCAAGAATCCTAGGTGGGGATTATACCACTCAAGCTGTATTCATTGAACAGTTAGTCTGTTCAACTAAATGTGAGTAACCACTTGGTTTTTTATCTTCTCACCTCCGGCATTTTATACTTTGAGCACCATTGTTGTTCCCGCTTTTATTTCCACATATGGTTCCCTAATCAAGAAAGAATACTATACTGTACGTTATCAACACTAGAGCTAAGTCCATAGCTCTTGAAAACGTGAGTAGGACCATATACTCTTTTATTGCTTCTACCCCTTTCGGGACATACTGCACCATCAGTTGTTATTTTTTCATTTCATATGATGTACAAAGACGCATCTACACCACTCTGAAGAATCCTCCACTACTAAAGACTGTATTCACCTCTACAAAGATAAACCTCGTTGTTTGATTCATCTACCAGTCAGACTATTTATTCTGGACTTCTATTTGCTTATTATCTATTATATATATTGCATTCTAGTCTGCCTATTCTATGCTCTTTTAATTTATGTGGTTTGAAGTGGCTCTGCCTTCCTTTCTTTTTTATGTACAATGTAAAAAAACATGTCTGTGTTATGTGTAAGTGACCAAGTATGTTTGTGTGGATAGTTTGGGGTTGCAGACTTTTCTCACACAGGACCCGACAAACGGGAAGGCTGGCACTGAATTAACACCCATTGTACAGCGCTACGGAATGTGATGGCGCTATATAAATAATGAAATAATAATAATAATTACCTTACATTACACCCCTTCCCCCCAACCTGTGCTAAAGGGTTAACTCCAGATTTCCCTGCAAACCTCGTTATTTCCAGCAGAGGGAGCTCGCAGCTCACTTCTCTTACTTTGACATTTGCAGTTGAGAAGGAAGTGTAACAAACATTCATGTTATCCACACCCAAACCCTGCCTAGTCTGTCTGACTGGTAGAGTGGGATCTAGGGCTGCTTACTCTAATCTACGCAGGCAGGAGAGAGGAACAGGGCTCCCTGTCCAGATCATCAGGTATGAGGGGGCAAGTAGGTCTGTGAGGGGTATTTACTAAGAGATGGCGAGTTTAGGGCACCGGTACCTGCCAAGAGAGACCAGTGCAGCTGTTTGTTTATAGAGATATATCTCCCTGGGGTGGGGGAGGAAAAAATAAACCAAAAACCTTAGTAGTAGAGTTAGATTGTGAGCTCTTGTGGCTAGTCTGTGTGATTACAAAGCGTGTGTTTAAAGAATGTTACAATGTTTCTAAGTTCAGTGTGTGTTTACAGACTGGATACAAACAGAACATTTACAAATCATTATGGCGACAAGTTGTGTTCGCAGAGGGAGGGAGGCTCTTGGTAACTTTATTTGGGGTTAAGGGAGGCCTTTAGAGGGGACGTGGTGTGCTGTCATTACAAGCTGTGATATTGGCTATTTCTCATGTTTAGGATCATGTGGGGATTGGCAGGAAAGCTCACACCTCGTTGTTTGTTTTTATACTGTACTGGATTCTGAATGTGGGATCATTTATGTAGTTTTGTTGTGTGATTTTATTTAATTTTCTGTTTCTTCTGCTTCATTATACACTGTGTGGGTTTGATTTCACTGAAACAATGTATCATAAAATATGCTGTATTTAAAAATAATGTAAGGCCGGTTTTATTCACTAAACAGATTTGTAGTGAATTGAAAAGCAAAATAATAAATTAGGATTATTGTTGAGTTGGATAATTTTTCCAAACCAGCTATTTTAATTTTTCAATGTAATTTATTTATTTTTATTTTTTTATAAAGAAGGTATCAAACAAGATATCTCTTCATAAGCAAATGTTCTACAGTCCGTGTCAAAGACAAACCAAAAGTCACATAAATGACTCAAGGGATGGAAAGTTAGGGTGGAAGAAGTGATGGGGGGTTGCCGTCACACAGTAAGATGAATATTCAAGCCACAGAACGCATAATCTATTATAAGATGTCAGAGTGAATCTGGCTATTGCTCTGTTTATCCATCAACATTTTAAATATAATATTGTGCAGGACCACATTTTAAGCTAAGGTTCTTGCCACTCAATATATACTCATGTATACAGATGGCATGAATGGCGCCTAGAGAAGTCGTCAGGAGTGTTCGAATATGAAACAAAACACGCAAAAGGAAACTGTATAGTGCAGTAGGTCAGTTGTATATATGATGATGACAATATGTAGAGCTATCAGTAAGCTCTGTTAAAAACATCTGGGTGGTATAATCCCCACCTAAGGATATGGTGTGGGCTTCTTGGTCTGCTGCGAGATGGTTCAATGTTTATGAAAAGAACAGATATCAATATAGTATAGTATGTAGAATATCACAGTCATATTTAATATTGCATTTTGAAATACACTCACATTTTATGGAGCCTTGCGATGGCTCCCGACAAATAGCGTGGAGTGGTACAATCCCCATTCTTGGATATATCTTGTGGTAATGGTCCTCACCGTAATGGTATAAAATAAAATATAGTGCACATTGTACAGGAAAAGTAAAATAATTGGAGACTTACTCACAAGTGTGGAGTAAAAAGTGTTTTTTTGCTTAGTCCTCACAGCATAGGTGATATAAGGTGTGTATAATGTCCAGAACAAAGCAGGATTGTGCAGAAAGATAAAAATAAACTAGTTTATTAGAGATACAATAAAAAGTAACCCACAGTTTGCCTCATTGAATGGGCTTTATGAAAGCACTTTAATAAAGTCCATTCAAAGAGGTGAAATGCGTTGGTCCTTTTCTAATTTTTTTTTTTTTTGTATCTTTATATTTTTTTTTCTTTTTTTAGAAACTAGTTAATTTTAATCTTTATCACATTAATTTTGCATTATATCTATTCAAAATGGTCATACAATTTAGCTTATTTAGCACTATTTAATTTGTCTCCCATGTTAAAATTAGTGTACGATCCACTAATATTGTGGAGCTGTGACGTAATGTTGGACTTAACACGCTATGACCATATGATGGAACGGAATCCCCATATTTGTTTGCTGAGAGAGGTGTTTTTAAGCAGCCTTGTAAAATGTAAGACTGTCATTTTCTGTGTGCGCTGTTCCTTTAATCTGTATTCTGTATAAATTTTGGTCTCTATGGCAGCAACACTGCTGAGAAATGCATGTTCTGGGTGTGCCCCTAATTAGTTTTTTGTTTTTTTAAGTTTCTAGAAAAACCAATTTAGACAGAAGCTTTCTGAAATAGTTTCTCTCATTTTGTACCAGTTTGTTTAGCAAACAGTGCGTTCCAGTGCGTTTATGAATGAAGCTTTGTGTGCAGTTTCAGTAAATGGCCCATTCAATCTGTGTAGAAATAGAAGAGTTTATATCTAGGTGGAATTGTTTGCCTTGGGCTAAAAAGCGATTTGTCACTTGGAGTATTCCGTAAAGGTACAATCGTCATGAAACTCTTGTATTGATGGCGTTGGAATTCCATTTTAATAACAATGCAACTAAAATCTATTATCAGAGAAAGTCGGGACTAATTTATAGACGATGTGGAGATTGACGAAAGGTGGAAATTTAAAGGACCTTCCGCTCTCAGCGTTTCTTCATTTTTAAAGGGATCCTATAATGCCAGGAAAACAAACCCGGTTTCCTGGCACTATAGGCTCTTGGAGTGCCCCCCTTCCTCAGGGCACCCCTCCCATCAGTTTTGAAAGGGTTAAAACCCCTTCAGCCACTTACCTTAATCCAGCGCCAGGCACCATTGGCACTGGCGACCTCTCCTCCCCCGCCCTCATCAGCTCCCGAGTGGAGGCGCGCGCGCATTCAAACCCGCCCATAGGAAAGCATTACTGCTTTCCTATGGGGATCTGAAATGACGCTGGACGTCAAATAAGTGTGATTTACTCTAGTGAGTTTTTCTGAAAACTGCTATGTTTTCAGCTGCAGGTTTAAAACTAGGGGGACCTGGCACCCAGACCACTTCATTGAGCTGAAGTGGTCTGGGTAACTATAGTGGTCCTTTAAGTAGCTGTTGGTAGTATTGGCTGTGGGAAATGCTCATTAATTATCATCTTCCCTGTGAGAACAGAGTTTTTAACGTGGTCATGTAACGTTCGTCTATCAATCATGCAGTGCTTCTCATAGGAGAGCACTGGATTTGGTGCTCCCCAATGAGAAGCTTTTGATTGGACGAGAAGTGCGAGAAGAGTCAGCTGACATGACATCACGGGAAGAGGATCTGACTGCTGCACAGAGTGATGGATAAAAGGTAAGTAAATTAAGTTGGGGGGGGGGGGTTGAAGGTGAATCTAACTAGGGACAAGGATACTATAGCATTAGGGATACAAGTTTGTATTAATAATTAATCTGTCCACCTGGATACAAGTGTCAGTCAGCCATAAGAAACCCTTGATATCCGCATATCACAGGGCTGGATGGATGTGACACATATGGATAAAGGTGAGTCCTACCTGCGTAACTAAGGAAGTAGGTAAAAGGCAGAACGCTTTCTAGACCTTTTATAACATCTAACCTGATCATCCTTTCCCATACTTCTCTGCTTCTTTGTGCACCCATCCTATCTATGTCTGTTGGCAGCCTATAGGATTATCCCACCAACTCTGGGAAACTACCTGAGAATTGCAAAATTTAACCCAAAATACCTGAGCTGCAGAATTTTTCTAGTTTGAATATTTTGGAATATAATTTTGCAATTTGTCAATGTTTGCTTTATACTTTCGGGCTATTTACATTTAAGGTTTTATGTGATTTATACATTTGCTTCCTATACACGCTTATCTCTGGAGTTCTGCAAGAACTCTGTGTCTTCCCCGGACAGAACCTCTTAAAGGAATATTTGACTTACCTCCTCTACTACTGCAAAAAGCTTGTGTTTTGAAGCCTTTGTTAATTTTCCTGAGCCATGCGCTGCAGAGAGCTTCTGGGTCTGGTCTTAGTAGTGGACAGTAGTTACAGTTTTCTGTAGTGGTTATGGTGCCTGTTGATTCTCTTGTCATCCCACAGTATGTGGTCCCAGCAATTTTAATACATGCCTGATACCTGGATCCTATTCATATATATCTGAAACAGAAGTGCTCTCTGCACATTAATCTAATCCCTATTTGAAAGTGATAGCTAGAAGAGACACTTTCATCCATTGAACTCTCAAAATCAGGCAGATTTGATGCTTAATGAAAATGTGACGTCTGCTTTAGTGATATTTGAGAACTGCGGGAAACCAAGGGGAGCCCTAGAGGGTGTCAATCTGTTCAAAAACTGTTTTACTACTTACATTTTGATAACGCCAGGGAAGAGGCTTATTTACAGATTATTCACTTAGGCGTAAATTGTTGTCAACTCATAGTGAATTTAAAATTAAAGACCAAAATATACAAATTGAAAAGAAATATTCTAGCTCGCTATATTTTCCGTTTGGCTAAAATGTCAAATTCCTGATAATTATCACTTTAATGAAGAACTTTTATATAACAGGTTTTTTATTTTCTATATTTCAGATTTATTTTCCCAGCGGCAGATAGTTTAATGTTTATATATAACAGATGAATACAAAAACATGCAACAAAATGGAATCTTTGTAAAATAAGTTGCATAAAGCCTTTACTTCCTATTTTACCTTTTCTTCCCCAAATTGCATGTAGTAGCCACCTCTATTTAACCTATTAATCCCATATCACAGCATTCTTTGGTGCCATAGAATCCTTGTTAAAAATACACAAAGCCATCATAACTACTAAGTGCAGACATTTTGGTGTACAGAGGTGCCTTAGTTATGTGCCTGTCAAACGAGCAATGTTACTTAACGTCAGAGTTGTGTGTTGATTGTGTGTTGAATGCTCACACTATGCTGGCACACATCCTTCACACAAACCATACGCAGGAGCCAAGGCAACGCAAATGGAAAACTGTATTATAACTCCCATGATCCTTTGTTGTCAGCTTGCTTGGCAAAGGTCTGTTGGATCTCTAGTTTGCTGATGGCTAGAAATTCAGTATATAAATACCCTGCGTTGTATAAGATGTCTTCCACATAGCCGGGCTGAATTTTCCAACGAGCCTGTGCTAATTATTTCCAATTGTTTCTTGGCTCTGATCATGTTAATCTGCATTCCTCGGTTCCACCCAGGCCCAGATACCTCCTACACACTGCCGTGTCTGTCTGTCCATCAGCCCATTCTCTGCATGCCTTTCACACACAATATCCATGGTTAAGGTGTGCACACCACTTGTTTTTCACATTCTTCTTCAAAATCGCCATCTTTACAGCACTTGCATAGGTTGGCTCTGTGTTAATGATCGTTGTAACAGCTGGAGGGCCAATGTTGGACAACCTGGTGGTAGTGCTTATCAAGTCACCAGTACATCATTAGTGTGTTGTGTTAAGCCTGTTTCTCCAAAAAGAGATAATAGTGCAGACACTGAATAGGTTAATCCAGAGCAGAGAGAAATGGAGGGTAGGCAGACCCCATGATCTCGTGATGAAATGTCATTGGTTGTGAAGGGATAAATTTGACACTAAAGTCACCAGAACCACTACGGCTTAATGTCTGTAGTCTGTCCCTGCAGGCTTAGGAATATAAACATTGCCTTATCAGGGAAAGTGCAGTGTTTACATTACAGCCTAGTAACACTTCTACGTGCAGTCACTTAGACAGCCACTAGAGGTGCTTCCTAGTCAAGTGATGCACAATGTGCAGCACTGACGTTCAGTGTCTTCATGCTCTGTCAGATGGAGATGCTGAATATTTCCCATATGCAATTCTATAGGGAGATGCTGGCAGCTCTGCATTTTGATGCACATGCGCGAAAGCCTTTCAATGGGAAATCATTGGATTGGCTGATAGTTATGATCTCTGCCATAGAGATGGGTCCAGTAAAGGAGAGACTGGTGTGGCATGGAGGGCTGGGGATTTAAACAGGTTCTCCAGCGGTATAGTGTTAGGAATACATGTTTAGATTCCTGACACTATAGTATTTCTTTAACCCCTTAGGACCAAACTTCTGGACTAAAAGGGAATCAGTATCCTTAAGGGGTTAAAGCAAAGTGGCATAATTTCAGAATTAAAAGCAGCATTTATAAAGATTGAGTAATTTGAAATGCAAAAATTATGCTGATTCCATGCTTTTTACATTGGGTTATAATTGGTGCTAACGTACCTGCCACGAAAGTTAGACGAATCCAAGCTTGAAATTACATTGAGTCATTGAGAATCTACAAGGGACCGCAAGGGAATTAAAGGAACACTATTGGGTCAGGAACACAAATATTCCTGACCTTATAGTGTTAAAACCACCGTTTACCACCCTTGGCCCCTTAAATGTAGCAAAATCTTGCTTTTATTCCTGTCTGCTGATTCTGGCTGTGCCCCTGATCTGCCTGCCTGGCTGACATCATCAGAAGTAGTGATCTGAGCCAAAAACAATGCTTTCCTATAGGAAAGCATTGGATTGGTTGCGACTGTCAAGGACGCAGATCAGGGGCAAAACCAGCACAAGCTAAACCGAGCCCTGGCCAGTCAGCATCTCCTCTTAGAGATACATTGAATTAATGCATTTCTAGAAGGAAAGTTCAGTGTCTGAATGCAGAGGGTGGAGACACTGAATGTCAGTCACACTGTGCAGCACTGCCTCAGGATGCACCTCTAGCAGCCATCTGAGGAGTGGCCAGCGGAGGTATCCCTAGGCTGTAATGTAAACACTGCATTTTCTCTGAAAAGACAGTGTTTACTGCAAAAAGCCTGAAGGTAATGATTATACTCGTCAGAACAATTACAATAAGCTGTAGTTGATCTGGTGACTATAGTGTCCCTTTAAGGTGGTCTGCACCCAGTATTTTGCTAACCGTTTACTCTTTGGACTCTAACCACTACAATAAGAGTTAGTAATACAATGAGTGATGCTGGAGTGCGTTAGTATTATCTAATCACCAGATTAACCTCTGGTGTTATTTAAGATCTATCTGAAAGAGGTGAAATATCGGTAACCTTGGCTTTTAAAATTCTTATGTACATTTAAAATCTATTTTAAGCCTGGCTTTGGTAAGGGTGGCTATTCTCTATTTTCTTATTCCATGTATACTGCATCAATACTGCATCCTGCCAACGAGGGACATATCTTTTTTTACTCCAGTTCGGACTTGTAGTGTATTGTAACCTCTTCCTCTGTGGCTGAATATTCACAACTGGAAACTTTCATTTCATGACTGCGGTCTGGTATGGTGTATTGTATCCCGGAGGAACGTCAAGGGAGCATTGTGTGGGAAAATTAAGCCTGTCATTTGTCAAACACACAAAACCACAACCTGGCTACACAGAAAACATGAGTTAACCCTTTCAAGCTTGGAATGAACTCATACACTTTGCATGGCAGGGGTTTTATTAAAGTAAAAAGAATGATTGAGGCAATTGTAAATTCTTTTGACTCCCTTGTTAATTCTCCATAGTTTCTGTTTTTATGAATAAACCCCTATTGTCCTTAGCTAAAGAGGGAAATATAAATTAAATTACAAAATAGTTGTTTGGATAGCTCTGAAAGAGTCACTGTCACTGTCTGGGGACTTTGCAGAGTCCACCGCTGGCGGGCTGGTAAAGGTGAGTCAGTGTCAAAAAGTGTCAGGTGTAGGAAACATACAGAAACAAAAGTGGTTCCTAAATTAATGTGAGTATTTCAGAAAGAATCTATCCTTCTAAAATACTCATTTTTCAGGGGGTGGGGGTGACCGTGCCACTTTAAATTCCACATATGTCAACTTAAATATTTTTGTCTCAATTTTGGAATTTTGCTTCAAACATGCATAATTAACTGTGATTTTTGTGTGCGTCTTTTAGGAAACATGGGGATTTCTTTCGTGTTTTCTTTTTTTTTGTTTGTTTTTTTTAAATCTATCTCACATTGAAAAAAATAAAACCGTTCTTTCCAGGGTTGCGTTACATTCATTTGTAACAGAGTGCGAGTTAATGAACCTTAGGCACTGCAGATGCTGTGGACTATATAACCCTTGGAATTCTGAAGGCTGTTTACCCCTTAACTAATAGTGTATTACAGTAAAATATCTCAAAATAAGTCCATGCATTAGTAGTGATTCGATCACAAAAAACTAGAAATGTGATCTTTTTTTTTTTTGTCAATCTTTATTTCATTGAAGCATTATGAAAACGTTACAGAAAGGATGAAAAGGAGAAATATCTCCGTGATAATGCACATGTATACAGTAAACATTGATATATTCTCACATGAATGTCTGCTTCATTTTATGTTTTGATGGACATCGCGTTATCAAGTTAGCTAGGCATATATATAGTAACATACAAGCTGCTTAATACAGGCTAAGGCTATCTTTTATCTGAGAGTAAGTAACGCTTACATAGTCTGAGCTTTTCACGTGAAATATATTGTAAGGTAGACATACTAAGGAAGATGTGGGCTAAGCGCAGCAAAAGCATTATGTCTAATGCGGAGGTTCCTGTTGGGGTCTACGAGCTTAGTACATTCGACTGATGCACCTGCTCAAGTGTGCAGATACAGCTTAACAAGTAATTATGACATGAAGATACTTAAAGATTATGTAAACTGTGTTTATGTGTAGAGGAAAATAAACAATAATTAATCAAAGTTGCCAAACTTTAAACTGCACCCTTTTTCGTTTCAAAAGTAAATTCAGTCGCAGTAATGTGCCCTCACAGGGTAACACCGTTATATAAACATGCCCTTTTCACTGTAGATGTGCTACAAAGATGGTAAAGTAGACATGAGGGAGATTGTAGAATAAGGTTAGATTACTTGCATGGCAGATGAGAGAAATTCCTAACTGGGTGCTCAGTTTAGAAACACATGTCTAGTCCGCTGGGAATCTGCAGCAGGGTCGAAAGTCCAAACATTATTGGAACAGGCAAGTGTAAAACAATAGGTTACATGCTGCATACTCAGATTATTGTAAGGAACACGGGAGGCAGTTGAAATAGGGCATATATATCTGTGTGGAGCTAAGCGGGAGCGTCTACAAGTGTTCTCAGCTTACTTCGCAAGGCGGGATCTTGCCATGACATTGGGAAGCCAGTCCACCGTACCGATGTATGGGTAGGAGTCGTGGGTGGCCCCTCCCCAGCTCCAGGCCTTGTTCTAGGTCGGCATCCTTGGGTCACAGACTCGGGGTCTCTGAGAGGCCTTGTCTCTACTTTTTTGCAGAAGGGCCTGGTGGTCGTCCGCCGCCAGTGGCGTGTGGCCTTCTGGCGTTGTGGTCGATGCCTCGGAGGGGGTTCCCTCGTGACCATTGGCCTGGATGGGCTTGTGGCGCAGGTAGCGGGTACTTGGCGGTTCGCTTCGCCTAGAATGGGCCCGTTTCGCCCTGTGGTTCCACTCCTCTCTGTTTCTCCACCATGAGTAGGGAGTGGCTGTGAAGCCCGCAGCTCCAGCTTCTCCCTGAAGCTTTGGAAGATAGCGTCAAGTCGCTCCTGTAAAGTCTGAGTAGGAGTAGGCCCAAGAGCATGGTCAACAGCCGCCATCTTGTTAACGGGGTGTGGGTTTTCAGAGGTCGCAGAAGCTAGTAGTAGCTTGTGAGCCTGTGTAGTGTGGACCGGGATGACCCCTGCCGGTCCATAGGGGGAGGGGGAGCATGGGCTCTGAAGAAGAGCAGCCGCATATGAAAGCGGCGGGAGAGAGGCCATCTCCCCCGTGCCGCCCGTGTGAGCAGGCCGCATGTTAGTGCAGAGCGGTACTGAGTGATGCATCCACGTTTGTGGTATCTTTGTGGAGGTCTTAGGTTCTTCTGCCTGAAGTCAGTCTCCAAGTGCCCGATTAAGTGTCTGTGTGGGTAGATGCAGCTGAAATTGCCTGGTTTTCCCAGGAGCTGTTGCTGCCTGCGTCTGCTCAGCGGTCAGGCCCCGCCCCCAAAATTTGATATTTTGTTTGTTACAGGTCACATATTACAAGAAGCACACCCACTGACTACTGGAATTTTGTAAACTTTAGTACAATACAATTGTAAATGTCAATAGAACACATAAGTGCTTCTGGAAGTCTGACAATCTCAGGTGTTTGTGTTTATTGACACTTTATGTAGCGGTTTTCTAAATAATTTAATTAATCTCACCATTACAGCAATTACTGTAAACATAGCCTTAAATGAACACTATAGTGTAGGAGTGCAAGGATGTATTCCTAACATTATAGGAACCCTCTTCCTGCTCCTTCCCCCCACCCCCCAGGCGATCATAGGGTGTTAAATACCTTTTTAAGCACTTACCTGATTCTAGTGCCAATGTCCCTCGGTGCTGGGCTCCTTCTCTGCCAACGTCAACCAATAGAGGAACCTAGTGCGTGTCGCGTTAAGCCTTGACTGCTGACCCCAAATACCCCAAAAAACCGTTACCCCCAATAACGACATGACACCTGATTGTTGGGTAAGGGCAACGGCCACAGCTTTATTAAACTTTTACACAACCAGCATTTCCACCTGTCAGCTGTTGGGGTGACTACCCAACAGACAGATACTCCAAGTCTTTATCCAGAGTTCGTACAGCCTGCCTTCGGCCATCAGCCCTAGCAGGCTGCGACTCCCCAAATCCTTTCCGTGCATTACGTGCGCTGGCCAGGAACTCCGCCATAGCTGTGACAAAACAAGAACAGAAACAAACAACACCACAAGCCAAACCATCACATAGCATGGGAAATTATTTTGGGGGAGGGCGGGCGGGAAACTGTTCCAGACTGCTCCTTCTGCACTGGTGAGTCCCACCCCCTTGATCTCCCTCTTATATCCCACTATATAGGCAACATTGTATCTTTTATCTTCCCACCCCTTACTGCAGGGCAGCAGTCATGCCTCCCCTTCCTTGCAGTCCAGGGGATATCTTTCCCATAGGAAAGCATTAACTCTGTGTTTTCCTTGGGGGATTGCTAAACTTCCTCATGCAAAGCGTGAGGACGTCCAGCGTTGTTTCACGGACAGCAGGAAGCACTTGCAGTGCCTGTCTGAGAGACAACCACTAGAGGCAGTCTAGGCGCGCCAACAGAATTTTAAAAGGTGAAGAGACTCCAAAGGCAGAACATTGCACTTTGATAAAGACTATAAGGTCAAAATGCGTTGGTGCGCTTTTTTTTTTTTTTACTTTGACAATTTGTATTGATCTTTTGGGGGATACAGAAAGAAGAAAGGGTGGGGGAAAAGCAGTGGCAGGCTTATACATAGTACAGTGGTATGGGCACATACCATTGGTGCCTGATTGTTAGCAATTTAGGTGTGTCATACAGTATACAAATTGAATATACAATTTCCATCTGGAGTATTACGCTACAAGTTTGCACTTATTTGAGCAAATCAGGTCATGCGTGCTTCAGGTACGGTATTGGTGACTTAGATATTCCTTATCCAGGATGCCACTGGGAAAAAGGGGGAAACGGTTGGAGGGCAGGGGTACGGGGAAGTGAGTGGCACTCCCAGGCGTGAAGCGATTTACACTGACCTTATTCAGTACCGTTTTTTACATGTTTGTACATTGGCTCGTGCCCTGAGGAACACAGCTGTCGGTTTGCAGATATATGCTTTTGCCATCTCTTTTCATTTCGGGGAGGAATTATTGTGCTCCATGTATTGACGCCAATCGTCCCATGCCTCTAGCCAGTCCTTCTTTGGAAGGGGGGTTCGCCTGACCGCTATTTCATAGAGTCTTGTAGTTTCTAATATTTGTGTAAATTCAGTGATTGGCATTGGTAGAGGTGATTTCCAGTGTCTGCTAATTACTGTAAGGGCCGCCATGAGTATCTGATATGTTAGGTATTTTTGCTTCCTCCTCATTCCTTTTGGAAATAGTTGGAGGGTGTTTTTGTGCTCTCTTGGATTATGGTGGGAACTGTCTCACAGAATGGGGTTAGGATGGGACAGGTCCACCAGATATGGAGCATCGTGCCTTTATGCTGCTGGTATCTCCAGCATATTTTAGATGCTTGTGGATGTGCGGTTTTGATGCGAGTAGGTACTAAATACCACCTGTATAGGATTTTACAAGAGAGCTCCATGTGTGAGGCACATTTAGAAAGGGAGTTGTGCGCCTTTAAAATGTCTTTCCACTGCTGCGGGGTTAGGTTATATTTAAATTCAGTTGTGAAGGAAATTTTAGTATGGTCATTGTGTGTGTGTATTGACTGGTAGATTTTCAGAGATTAATTTTTTAGGGGGTGAGAGGAGTAGGCAGATTTTTTCTACCACCATCAGCTGTGGTTCCTGTACATTTCTAGTCCCAATCATAGTTTGTTTGTGGAGCCAGGACTTTAATTGTAAATAGGAAAAGGAGACCTGTGCGTTGAGGTGGTAGGATTCTTGTAGGTCCCTGAAAATTCTAAGTTCCTGATCCTGGAGGAAGTGGTGTAGATGTGTGATACCATATCGATGCCACATTGTGTGGTTGAAGTTGGGTATTATGTATTGTAGTGCTTTTAGGGGCGTGGCTTGTGATGTTTTACCTATCCAACCTATTTTGTGGCAGTGCATGTCCCAAAAGTGTAATGTTAGTGCTGTGGCAGGAAGCATCAACCAGTTGGTGGTCTGTGGGATTTTGGGAGCCATGCCAATATGTTTATGGGGATGTTATTTGCGTGGTATGTCTCTATCTCTTCCCACGGGGTTGGCTGGGTTCGGTGGCACACTGCTATAAGTGGGCCCAGGATGGCTGCTCGGTAGTAGCTATCTAGGTTAGGTACACCCATCCCTCCCCTCTCCTGCGGCAGATATACCTATAATTTAGGTAAAATAATCATTTTGACCGCAGCTATTCTACCTGACCATGAGACATATTTACCTTTCCATCCTGTTAACAGTGTTTTTATATCAGATAATGTTTTTTGGTAATTTGTTTTATATAGTAGGGCTGGTGTCGGGGTGATGTTAATTCCTAGGAATTTTAGGTGGTTGGTTCTCCAGTCATAGTTAAAGGAGCTGCGCAGACGCTCTAATGCGTCCATGGGAATATTTATGCCCATAGCTTGGGTTTTGGTAACTTTTAACTTGTAGTGTGAGCATTTGCTGTAATGGGATAAGATAGAATGGATGTTTGGCAAGGATATATGTGGTTGCTCCAACGTCAAGAGTACATCGTCCGCAAACAATGTGAGTTTGTACGCTTTGCCTTGTTTGGTGATGCCATGTATGTTCGAGTTGTCCCTGATGAGCTGTGTGAGTGGTTCTAGGGACAGAATGTATAAGAGAGGGGAAAGCGGGCATCCCTGCCGCGTTCCGTTAGTTATGTTAAATTGTTTGGAAATGAAGCCTCCATTCGTGACTTTCGCAGTTGGTTTGGAGTATAGTGCCTCTACCAGTTTTAGGAAGTTGTCAGGAAAGCCATATTTATTGAGGACCGCGTGGAGGAAGTGCAACCTGTCAAAGGCTTTCTCTGCATCAAGCGATAAAAGCACACATTGGGCCCCCCCCCAGCAAGTCCAGAACTTTCCAGGTTGTTGGTGCGCTTTTTGATGGACTTTTTTTAATACTTGGACCCTGTATTTTATTTATTGTTCGCAATAAAGTGTTTATTCTTAACCTTTTCGATCACATCAGTGCCATTTATATTTGAGCTTTTTATAGCCTGAGCCAGCTTGTCTGTGACTCTGGATGATGTGAGTGAGACTGATTCTGTCTTTCTATACTTATCATTGTATTAGTTGATACACTATGATTTGTCCTTTTTGTTTATTTTCAGAGTACAACTGTTACTCCAGTGTGTGCTCTCGCCCCCTTTTTTAATCCTGCAATATAAACACTGCGGTTTCTCTAGAACTGCAGTGTTTTGCATTGCAGGGTTAAGGGGCAGAGACACTGCACCCAGACCACTTCAATGAGACAAAATGGTCTGTGTGCCTATTGTGTCCCTTTAAAGGTTGTCTGTTTGTTTATTCCTTTCAGAAGTTACAGAGCCAAATATACGTGTGTTTATTTTTATTGCCGGACCTAGGATTTTGACGTTTGGCCTCATTTAAGGGTAGTTTAACAGTCCACCAATTCAAAATAATTCATAGAAAAGTTTACGGTTTTGAAAAAGTAGTAAATTCAGTGTCTTTTTCTTGGAGCTCTTTTCATGTTTTATCTCTTCCTGTTTTTGTGTACATTGTGTAAACCTGTTGTTTGCTACTCATAGTAAGACGTGTGTGTGTGTGTCGCGCTACATCACTGATTCACGTTTATATAAACAGTTAGCTTGGGCTTTAGTGATATTACAGGGGCATGTTAGAAAACCATATTTAACCCTTTAAGGACACATGACATGTGTGACATGTCATGATTCCCTTTTATTCCAGAAGTTTGGTCCTTAAGGTGTTAAATTGAAAATACTTATCAGATTCTGTATAAGAACCAATATGCCTCTGTATAAAGCACACAGGAGGTTTTTGTGACTGCAATTTCCATGAATTGATTGAGGAGATTCTAACATCGAACAATCTGAATGTACATGCGCGAATCTCACTGAAAGCACAATGAGAAGTCTGCTTATTCTCTGTCTTTACTGGACAATATGATTGGTCAGGCTGTCCGTTTTTAAGCCAATGAGCTGTGAGCTAAGTGTTCTGCACAAACTGCATGTATGTCACACGGTACATGCAGCCATTTTGTCTCCCCCCCCCATCCCCTCCCCCCCGGTGTGTGTCTGTGTTAAACGAACACATGCTGTTGTTAGACATGTAAACATTATTTTTATAGTTTAGCGACGTTGTAAAATTTGTCTCTAAGCCACATTATTTGTCAGCAGATAAACCCGCAGATCCAGTAAATCATGCTGTAAATGTTTAAAAGTATAAAGTTAGGTATAGTGGCTTTATTTCAGGCCTATGTACTGTCCAGACTTGTGAAACAAGCATTCATAGTCCTTGTAAAAGAGTCACATGACACTGACGAGTGGCCATTTCCTATTTACACAAATAGTATATCAAGAAAAATCCTGACAGAATCCTAATGTCTCCGGCCTGGAAATAAATCCTATCTGCTGGGGGATACCACTCCCACTAAGCTTATCCGGTCTGTAGGTCAAGCAGGGGATGATCAGTAAAGTATGATGTAGTGGACAAGGGCCGTCAACCAACCAACTGCATTTTCTATATTTATTTTTTAGTAAGGGTGTAACCGGGCTTCTGCTGAGAATGTATCAACCCTTGCAATGCTGCATACTTCATAACTGATCTGAATTTTGTGGCTCAGTCCTGATATTTGGTCTCTGTTCTGCTGTCTATATTGGTATCCCGGTTGCTTCTGGCGATGCCAGGGAACATACATACATTCCGTGTAATCCAAATATCGCACTTTTATTGGGCAGGGCCGTACACGTAGAGAAGATTCCATAATCTGTTTATAGCCATGTCTCTAATTTAGGAGACACGGTTGCACTGACAGCTTTTTATACACAAATTTACTGCATTGTAAGTATGCTCTTTATATTATTTAGTATTTTGGAGCTCTGATATCATACTGTAAGTTCTGTTGCTGTAGAGCTCTGTGATACATCCATACACACTGTGTTACTGTGAGTTCTGTTGCTGTGGAGCTCTGTGATTGTCATGTCATTGGATTTTCTATGCTGTGGAGCTCTGTGATACATTATTACTATTATTTTTGGCATTTATATGGCACCAACATATTCCGCAGCGCTTTACACTATTATAAAAGGGGGAAGTTTAACAATAAACGAGACAATTACAAAATGTCATAGGAACAATAGGTTGAAAAGGACACTGCTCTCGCGAGCTTGCATTTGTATGTCACTATGAAGTTTCTCTGCTATTGAGCTCTGTGTTACATCCAAACACACCTCACATTAGTGTGGCAGATATGTGACTGTATCACAGAGCTTCATTGCTGTGATGTGCGTTCTAAAAAGCAGAACTTGTGTTTACTGATTAGTCCCTGCAAATACTTCTTGTTCTTTCTTTTACTCTGTTTTGATCAGCAACGACAAGAATTCTTATGGTCTATTTGAAATGATGAACTTAAAATATACTGAGGTTTTCCCAATTAAGTGAAATAGATCCGTAAATTAAACAAATATGGGGTTATTTACTAAAACTGGGAACATTGAGTAAATGTAAATTGAAGGATTATTGAATTACCCCTACTAGCTTTGCTGAAGTCCTCTTTTTGTAAAATAAAAAAACAAAAACTGCAGATTTCAATAGGAATTGACACTTGTTTTTAAATTAACTTTGTAACTTTGTTACGGTTACTTCCTGTTTGTTTAGCTCAGTGGAACTAAACTCAAGTGGCAGAGCACCGGCCTAGCAAAGACTTCTCATTGAGCTTCATTGGGGAGTCTGTGATTGGACAGCCACAGAAGGTCTGGGTGGGGTTAGAAGGGGAGGGCTTGAAATGGATGAAGACAAGAGATCAACATTTTTTGTTAGATATACCCTAAATAAAAATTTTTACAAATCCTAATTAAAGGCATGAACGTTTTCATCGGACGTATATTTACTAAATAGTGATTTGTTTATTTTGTTTTATTTGGGCAGTGGACTTTCCCTTTATGTATATCAAAGCCTGACCCAATTTAAATTTCCTCATTCATACCTGTCTGCCACAGGTTGGTATAATTAGGTATAATGTCATGGATGTCACGCAGTCTGTTCCTGCCAAGGGTATAATGATTCATTTGTCTTCTATCTTAGAACAGGGTGTGAATCCTATAGTTTTCTAGGGATGTAAGAGACCAAGAAGGTGTTGAAAGACCTTTTATATAGGACTAAAATAGATATTAAGCAATATTTCATTCCACGTGGCGTACTGGCGATGAATACTCCTGTTTTCTGCCAGACCATTTTAGAGTGATTTAAAATGGAGGAATAGCATCATTCTTGACCCCTCACCCTGCTGATCACAAAACACAGGCGTTTCTCAAGCCTTAAAATCCTTGGGCAGCCAAGATAGCCTTCGATTGCAGCCCAGCTGGCCCCGCTGGCATGGCCTCTAGCCCTTTCAATGCCCTGTTTGTGTCAAACACATTACTTTACAAACATTTCATGTTATCTTGTTACATTAGCCCTGCTCTTACTCACTCTAGCCCCACCCATGGAGAGAATGATTGTTTAGTTTGTTATAATGTATTGTGAAATTGTGACCTTTCTCTGAACGACGATTCCATATATGTGAAGAAACCACCACCCCTTCTCCCCCTCCTTTTTTTTTTTCCCCCATCCATCACTTTGCCCTTTTCTGAGTAGAACGTTGGAACCATATACAAAAAAAGGTTTGTGGTGGGTGGGATTACTCTTATGCCTCTTTAATGTGAAGCCCTCTGTGTCAGTTACAGTTTTTCCTCAGCGCTGTACAATAGGTAAACAATACAAACATTTAATTCTCACAAAACATGGCTGACATACTGGAACAGTAGCTGAAGAGGGCCTGGACAAAACTGGTTTACAATCTGAAGGTCATTGGTTTCCGTAGAGTAATATTAACTTAGAGGGGCAAAGAATTAAAAATATCAGGAAGTCTTACTTTACTGAGCAGGTAGTGGACGCATGGAAAAGCCTTCCAGCTGAAGTGGTAGAGTTTAACACAGTGAGGGAGTTTAGACATAAGCACATAAGGCTATCCTAGATATAAGCGACTAATAAAATAATTTAGAAAATTGGGCAGACTAGATGTGCCGAATGGCTCTTATCTGCCGTCACATTCTATGTTTCTATTTTACCACACGTTACATTATTATTTAATTGAAAAGACAACAAACCTGCAAACTTCTGGAAGTTTTCTTTACAAATAGTTTGTAATTACATCTTTCATTTTATTGCTCTGCTGGAAAAAGTCCTCCTGATCTTATCAGACTAAGTACTTGTTTAAGGGAATCTGTAGATAAACTGCAAAATGTAGACTCTGAGCGACACGTGTCATGGGGTCGTAAACTCATGAGAATTGGAGCTTTGACACTTTTTTTTTTTTGCCTTTATTTACTTTCTTTGTTTTACATTGTACTGCGCCATAGAATATGTGGGTGTTCTGTAAACAACAATACATGGTGTATACTTGATTCCCCCATTTACACCCATATATACCCTGCCGATCCCCACCATCGTCTCCTGTAGGCTGTAACTTCCCCCAGAATGCAGTTTTTTTTTTTTTTGTTAATATTTTATTCTCCTTAATTGCAGCCATGGATGTTGGTTATGTCACGGACTTACAAGGCATGATGGCTCTGACTCGGTGGCACTCACATTGTTAAACCAACCTGTAACTGGTTATTAACTTGTTATTTGGGCTTGGTGAGACAACTTCACTGCAAAACAATACAGAACACACCCTGCTCAGTGAGAGGGTTGATTGTTTGGATCTAGGGTATCCTAGACATTCCTTCGGTGTCATGCCTTGTTCTATAACTTTGAAATGGTTCATTGAGTTACGGTGGGTTGTCATTTTGTATTTTTTCCCCTGATCACAGGGGCTGTCTTACATTCCTTGGTTTAATAAGTCAACAGAGCAGTGCAGATGGTCAGAGTACTATCATTTCTATTTTCTAATAATATTATAATGTATAGCTGGCCTGTCAGTGAGTTTTACATCACAAGGTCCGTAGGCACAGAATTCCCAGCCTCCCCCAAACCCTTCCCCTTGCAAACTCCAAAGAAAAACCAAATAATTGACAAAATACAATTTGACGTTTAACCCCTTAAGGACACATGACATGTGTGACATGTCATGATTCCCTTTTATACCAGAAGTTTGGTCCTTAAGGGGTTAAATGATACATTTTGTGTATATCTCTTTCTCTAATTTTTCCACATTTTATAGAAATTCACTGCATTCACACACACATACACTATTTTTTACATTTATTTATTAATATGAGGTTCCTCCCGGCCTCCTTTCCCTACCTCTGGGGAAAGCTGGAGTGGTGGACCACTCTGTGCGCATGCTGCAAGCTAGACAGCTCTTGCGACCAGTACAGTGCATGCGCGGGAGCTGTGCAGCCAGTGCAGTAAACAACCCTTGCTCCAGTGCAGTCCTCACATTTATACCCACTGCGCTGCCCACAGTCAGAAGTGCTCCAATAGATAGATGGAGGTCCAGCTGCATCAGCAAGGCCGCTGTGGCACTCTTAATTGCCTGGCAACACGTCCAGTCACTCTGCTCCCCCAAAATGCATATTTCTACAGGATGGCCATAGCTTTCTCCTCGCTACCCCTCAAATTGGATTTATTTATTTGAGAAATGCCAAATGGGCCCAAAAAAAGACTCAAAAAAGCTAGAGCCATTTTTTGTTTCTTAATTGATTAGTAAATTGCTTCAACGCTGGTAGAGGTTACAGAGCAAAATGACAAAATTTTATCTAAAGATTTATGCAGAGGGCTGGCGAGATGAGAATTTCTAAGCTCTGACTCAAGCATTTTATCTTCAACATTACGAAATGGGTTTTGTAATTGTAATGATCATGTGATTTTATTTATTTTTAAATTTATTTTAGAAAAGCCTTACATCCTCGTGTGACGTGTGTTTTAACAGTTCTGTAATCCATATTTACGTTTCCGACACCTCTCCCACTCAGATAATGGTACACATTAGTACCTGTGTGGGTTTGTATGGAGAAAAAAATTTAGTTTTCCATTGTAAAACAATGAACACAAATAAAGTCTCTCCTTCACTTTGTAAAGGCAAAGAAGTGTGGAGGTGTTAAAGTGATAGAACCATTGATTGATGTTCCAGTCACAGTAACTATTGTAGCAGTTCAAGCTTCAGTGTGACTGGTTTGAATCTTGCCAGTATCAGGTCATTCTTTTACACTTCTGACGTTCTAGAACTCCAGGTATTAAACCTCCGTGCCTGCCAGTTCTCACAGAGAAAATGAAAGGAACTGGCTGTGGGTGTAAAACCAATTTTTCTGTCGCACATCCGGCCGATTCCCTAATCTATCTCACCAGATCGAATAAGGTTGATACAGTGAAGAGGAAATAACCTACATTTTCTGTTTGGGGTCCTACATGTGGCTTGTGACCTTCCTGGAGATGGTGTTCTACAACTGATCATTTATGAGGGCAGATAAGAATATTTTAACGCGGTGATGTCTAAACTTGGCACTTTGTATATTTGATTGTTAAAGTTCCCAGTAAGATTTTTGGCTCACTGAGCATTGTGGGAACCGTAGTTCTGAAACATCTTGGTTGTTAAGATGGGCCATCACTGCTATAAAGGTTAGAGCATGTAGTATTCAATGCCTGAAGTTCAAGGTCCATTGTAATTTGGATGTGTTTGGATTTCAGGGTGGGTTACCAGGTTTATTAATCGCATGCTATTAAATATTAATGAGGACTACATATTATCTTTATCCTCTAATTTTTATTTTATTAAATCATGATATTTCTAGAGGTTCATGACCCTAAGTGTTTGGGTTGGTTCCATTTCTTATACCAAACTATTAACATTAGATTTGCCTGTCTCCTCCGTACGTGGTTACTGGTTGGGTTTTGTAATGTATATCTTCTTTTTTTTTTTTTTTCTTTCTACCTAGGTTTTATAAAAGGCTTTGTTTAAGTGTGCATTGCTGCCATGTCCTATCCCAGTGCACCACCACCTTACAATGACCGAGACCCTCTGAATACAGCTGGTGGGTATCCACAGCCGGGGGGCTACCCTGCACCTGGTCCATATCCTCAGCCAGGCGGGTACCCTGCACCTGGTGGATATCCACAGCCCGGTGGGTACCCACCTGCATATGATCAGCCTGGGGGCTACTACCCACAGCCAGGAGGCTATCACCCACAGCCAGGAGGCTATCCTGCACCTGGAGGATACCCAGAACCAGGATATAATGAGCCTCCGAAGCCTCCAGTGATGCCCATTTTGCCCACAATCCCTCTGAACACAGGTAAGCAACTCTTAGTTAACCCTCTCTCTTACCTGACCTTATTTGCTTTCTCATGTTGTGTTTTTTTGTTTTTTTTTTACTAAAGTCTGAGTGGAATTGCATTTTAGGTTGCCGAATGTGCATTGGCACTTCCAAAATTCACCCTGGGTCTTTTGTTCCATGTAGGGTGTGAAAGCCGACCCCTCCCCCCCAGTGTTTTATAGTGATTGAGGAATGGGCTGACATTATGTAACAGTTTATATAGTAAATTCTTAAAACTTTATACACCTAGGCAGCTTGCAAATCATTTGGAAACATCTGCCATAAATGTGGATATTTAAAGGGCTTGTATAGACATCACTGAAATAAATTCCATTGCTACGAGACAGGACTGCATGGCATTGATCTGAACAGAAGTACCTTTTAACTTATTGCTGTTACTCAGGCAACCAGCACTTTAACTTTGTCTTGGCATCTCTATTGGTAACACTTTTATAAAACTCTTCCAGTGTGTCTACACGTTACTTGTCTGAAGCCCAGAACGCCAGAAGCTAAACCGTAAAAATTCTCTGAAAACATGACTGTGGGCGTCTGTTTTCTGCAAATGTTGAGTAATGTTGGCAAGGTTTTCAGCAAAAGGATCTTAGAATTTCAGGATATTTGGTCAAGTGCCCTGAGCTGGAAAATACACTTCACACAGACGTGTTTGTATATATATATATATAAAAAAAAAAAAAAAAACCTAGGTGTAATATTAAAGGAGTGCGTTTTAATGAACAAATACAAAAGTGGTTTAATTTCACTCTCGTCGTTTGGGTTTTAAATGCCTTCCAGGGAAATTATCATATGACACTATTTATTTTTAATTTAGAAATGATAATCTCTGTACACATGACCACAGCACAACTAGTCTATCAAATGTTGGGCACATGGCATCATCCGAGAGGTCAAAGAAACAGTTCCTGTTTTTTGCTCGGCAGAAAGCTTGACTCTACTTTGCGAATCACAGACTTTGGCTCCTGACATCACATGGTTCCTACAGTCTTCTGGTTATTAAATCAGGAACCGTTACTGCCCGCTCGAGTATTTCCAAGATGGTGTGTCCATGCTGCAAGATCTTCAAAATAGACAAACATTGCAGATCAGAAGGAGAAATAGAAACAATGTTTCATTGCAACTCTTCTCTATTACTTTTTCTATTATAACTGTCAAGTGATACTAAAGGTCTTGGTAACAATGATTGACAGGGAGCCAAGATGGATGTGCCCATTTGTGGGATAAAGAGATGTGGTTTCAATAAAAACCTCACAAATACAGATATTTGTTAAAATTAGGGATAAGGAAATGGAATATTAAATATGCTGGGAAGTAAACATTGCCACATTTTCCACATTTTCAGACCAATTTAAATTCACGAATAAGTTTTCTGTACCACCTCTGTCGGGAGGTTGTTCTAGGTAAATTATTAAGTTCTGTTATGCAAATTATTCCTCAATGGTTGTCACCAATCTTACTGATGTCTTTTTTTTATTTTTTGTGTGTACTTCCCCCCACCTTTGCTTATTTGTTTAGAAGTTCATTCTCTCTCGTTCCACTCGAGGATTTTAGTCATCATTTCACTGACTGAGTGCAGTTTTATTGCATATTAATCTCGAGTCTATGCTGTTATGTAACCATTCTGCTTGGGGCACGGATAGGTCACATTGTTATTTCTGTGACTGTAATTGTTTCTATTATATAATTCTTTGTTTATGGATACAGCACCAGAACATTACAAATGGGCCATACAATGGGAAGACTCAATACACAAATGATTTTACTAGTCTGCACACATCAGGACAGAACATCTCGAGGACTTTGTGCTTAAAGGACCACTATAGTGCCAGGAAAACATACTCGTTTTCCTGGCACTATAGTGCCCTGAGGGTGCCCCCACCCTCAGGGACCCCCTCCCGCCGGGCTCTGGGGAGAGGAAGGGGTTAAACACTCACCTTTCTCCAGCGCCGGGCGGGGAGCTCTCCTCCTCTCCTCCTCCTCTCCTCCTCTTGGGCTGAATGCGCATGCGCGGCAGGAGCAGCGCGCGCATTCAGCCAGTCTCATAGGAAAGCATTCATAATGCTTTCCTATGGACGATTGCGTCTTCTCACTGGTGATTTTCACACTAGAGGCTTTAGAGGCTGGATTAACCTATTTATAAACATAGCAGTTTCTCTGAAACTGCTATGTTTATATAAAAAAAAGGGTTAACCCTAGCTGGACCAGGCACCCAGACCACTTCATTAAGCTGAAGTGGTCTGGGTGCCTATAGTGGTCCTTTAAACCATGTTATTGTCTTAATCCGTTCTGCCCATTGAAGTCCAAGATTCTTTTTCTTATAATAAATGGCATATGCCCACTTATACACATTAACTGATAGGCATTAAAGGGGACTGGTTTGGTGAAAATGACCTTTCAATATGTTGTTATATGGTATTCTATATTATATTGATTGAGTGAGGGTCAGTGTCCACCTGTAAGCAGTGCTTATCAGGCTGCCACTGATCCAAACTGTTACACAAACTGTTCTCTGTAGAATGCTCAGGGAACCCAGCAGCTCACACTGGAGGGGGTAATTCTATAAAACCACAATATATTTTAAACTAACGGGATATAGACATTACAACTTAGAGTTACTCTAAGCACTATAACCACTTCAGTTTGTGGTGCATGAGGTCTGTACATGCAGCATTTTGTTTTGAAACTGTGCATAAAGAGTTAAACACTTTAGGTGCCAGCGGTGGGCATAAAGGAACATACCAGCGACACCACTTGGTCAAAAGTGGATGATCCCACCTAGAAAGGACACACTCCAGATAATTAGCCTCTCTGGGTAATCCAACTGAGGGTTTCAGCAGAGCGGTCAGCATGGTCTCCTGGTCTCTCTGCATTATGTGAGAAAGTCTGGTTATATTCACTCTCCTGGCTGGCGTCCGCTCGGTGGTGTCTCTCTCGTTGCAGGCTCACCCGACATCAAAATGGGGATAGAGATGCACAAGTCTGTAATTTGGGCTGAGCGCACTAGACAGGACAGCTGTGGGGGGCATGCAATAAACCAGAAACTCCAATATATTTTACCCTTATAGCTTTATAGACCTTACAAATCTTCATATAGTTTGTAGTCGATGTTTCTGATTTAACCCCTTAAGGACACAACTTCTGGAATAAAAGGGAATCATGACGGAATATTTCCATCATCTGTCCTTAAGGGGTTAAGACAAATAACAATATCCAGCCAGTAATGGGCAAGGTTTTTAATTTATTAAATCCCAACATGCAAGCTGCTAAATGAGAGGCATCCTCCGGCCACTGGGTTACACTGTCATTATCTGCTGCGTATCCTGCCACACCATTCAATATATTAAACTCCACCAACATAGAAATACCTTATTTAATGTCTCTCTTTATTTTGTGCAGGTGATGCGGAGATGTACGGAACAAACGATGGTGGAAGTTTTGGCTCATGGGATGACAAAGCTGTGCGTCATGCGTTTATTCGGAGGGTAAGTTAGTGTGATCACGAAGATGCATGATTCGGATAAAATAATTAATTCAGTCCCGCTCCTGATTGTGATCTGCCGACAGAGGAAGATGGGAGACAGATTCACACTATTTCTGTCCACTCTAGCTCCTTGGTGGGCATATCATTAAAGGGAGGGAGGCCCAGTTAACTCCCATTAATCTAAGGCAGAGACGATGTGTATGATCTCGTACTGAATGATGGCATTCAAACTGTGCATTACAGGGATTATTGCAGGAATGATGTCACTGTTCATAAATGAAGCACTGTAAGTGGACAGGGAAGAATTTTGTAAAGCATTCCGGCTAAAATATGATTTCCTAAAAGTGCTCTTTTAGGCTCTGCTTACACACCTGTGCTAGATCCAGAATGCTGGTGACAATATGACTTTTAATCACCCATTTCACTATATTCATGTCTTGTAGGTCTACACCATCATTAGCGTCCAGTTACTGGTTACTGTGGGCATTATCGCTGTCTTCACCTATGTGTAAGTTTCATCTCCACTTATGACATTTTACAAGATGTGTATCTGATGGCTTGTATATCACTCGTTTCATTGTGGGTTGCTCCATGGATAGAGACATAACGTTAGCCAGGCAATTCTCAGACTGGGGTCCTCTACTATCCCCCAGCATGTTTATACTGCTCTGAATGCTTAATGTTTCATGACACGAATTCAAGCCCAACTCTTTACATTTGACCTATTCCCTGCTCGCGCAACACCTGACCTCTGTGTCTGAGAGGGGATTGGACTTTGACAGAATTACTTGTTTCCCCAGTTGTCCTGAAATTCTAAATGTCGTAGTGATTAATACAAAACTATGACCATGGCTTACATTTTATGTTATTTACATGAGATTATTATTTTTAATCAATTTACATTCCCTTTCATTTATAAATCTGTTTAATTTACAGTTTTAGCAAAGTAGCATATAGCGAGGCTTTGCTGCAGTTAAATTCTCATTGAAAAGAAGAGTGAGGGTTAAATTCCGTCATAAGTATAATCGTATTTATTGATTTAAAAAGTGACATTTGTCTTTCTAGTATTTTTTGCCAGTTTTTGTAGATTTTTTTTTAATTCAGAAGACCAACAAATTTAGAGTGGTAGAAAAAAGAGAAACAGAACAGTTTCTATCAGAATAAGTGGTAGAAACTAGTTTGATAAATCTAACGTGTTGCTGAAAAAAATGACTTCTTCTGAAAAACAGTGGTTACATACCTTCCAAGTGTCCCTATTTAGAAGGGACAGTCCCTATTTTGGGACCATATCCTCTGTCTCTAATTTCTACCCTGGTGTTCCCTTTTCTAGGAGCTCCATATTGTTGCTCTGTCACAGTAATGTGTCTTTAAATGACTAAATGTGAAATCAATCTGTGTAAATGAGATACATTGATCTTGCTCTGAATTACATTTTGATTGTAAAATGTATTCGTCAGTCACCTAACAATGCTGCACCCTCACTCACACCCCTAAAATTAAAGGGTCCCTCTGTCCATTTGAAATGTTGGTATATAGTTTGGGAGCAAAAGAAGTGATAGATGATAAAACCCAACAGATTTAATAAATTGTTTCAGCATTTCACTGAATAACCGGGTCAGTGATACTTTTATAAGCCCCCCATCCGATTGCAGGTATCATTTGTGACAATACATACTTTCCATCTGTGTGAGAAGTAGGACCAACATGTTGGCAAATCAATGATGTTTGTGTCTCTGGAGATGTTCCAGTCTGTAAGGAAGGTGAACCATCTTGCTGCTAGGTACACCAGAGAAAACACCTGGGGAGTCCCTTTTCCCCCCCGATTAACGCAATTAATATTCTTGCTGGTCATTACACGCCCTTCTGTAGAGTCCTTGGCGCCTCCCTTTCCATGACACTAAAAGTACAAACCTGTTTGGTATGTTTTATGTTCCCCATATAAACAATATACCTTTGTTTTACCAGTATTAACAGTATTCTGTGCATGTATACCCCAGAGATTAAAAAAAGGGATGCGTGTAGAGTAAAAAAACAACAACTTTAAATGGATATTTATTGTAGTCCTTCCAAAATTTAAAAACCATTTTAGGTGACATCACACTGAGAGAAGCAGATGTGAATGGTATAAAAAATAAAATAAAATAAAAAATGGTTAAAAACTAAAACGAAAAAACCTTGTAGTAATAAGATTAAAAGGATGTTGATGGCCAGACGTGTTCTGCACTAACTCCTGCACAATTGAGCAACAAATAAGCTTTTTTAGCCGAATACCACACCGGATTCAGCCTTAATCGACTGGTACGCGGTCTGGCAGCGAGTGGACAACCGTGGATAATTATGAAGACCCGGGACAGCAAGTACAAGCAGCGCCTGGCACGGAGGCCTAGCGTGAATTGAAGCCAAGCGCCTGGGAGAGATGGTCGCTCTCCCGGCACGACGCAAGCCCCAGACAAAGTAGGCATTGGAGTCCCGGTCCACACTGGGGACACTTAACTATCCACTATGAGGGAACCCCCCTGTTAACCAGCCGTAAGCATGGCGCTTCCAAAATGGTCGCTGTGGCGCAACACAGACCACAAAGAGAGCAAGACTCGCCCAGTGTTTTGAATCCTGTTTTGACACGATATGCCAGAAGTTTTGGGCTAAACTATCAAGCAAACCACCAGCCTCTACTCCGCATGGAGAATCTGTCACTTGAGCCAAGACTCCGACTAAGCTCTGGAATGGCGATTCGCGCCGGAAACACCACACCTAACCGCCCAAGTTCCCAACGAGCTACACGGAGAGTTACCCAGTACCGGGCTCCAGCCAAGATCCGACGGAGGTTCCGCCACCCTGCTGCCATCCACCCTCACAAGACCCGGACTCCGGAGGGCAAAGATCATAAGGGCAGGGGCCTACATGAATCCTGCACACCGGACGCCAAGCTGCCTCCCACGCACAGCAAGAAGACAGGCCACTGCGCTAAACACAGACTAAAACCGGAATGTAATGTGTGGCATGTGGGGATGAACTTTCCATCGTGGCCCATCCGAGGAATTGGGTGAACAGAACTGTTCGCTACGTCATGTTTGCTGTTTGATTTAGTCACATGTTTTTTTTTTTCCTCACTCTGTGTTCCCTTCGTATATAACTCCAGACCCAGTGATACCAATTTAAGCAACACCAGTTACATCTTGCTAACACAACTGTTTAATCTCATTTTCACTAACCACATAGTCAGCCACTCGTTATGCTTAGCTATTTCACTCCTCTGTCTATTATGTAATATCACCGTTTCTTCTCGTTTACATTACTCGCATAGCTAGATCTGTACATTATGCCGTCTTCTCTCCCCACTGAAAATGCTCGATCCTCTTTCTAATGACAAGCTATAGATTTACACATACTGGTTAAGTCTTGCATCAACAGTTAGTCATGCAAATAAAACACACGTGTGTTGATTGCCTGTACATGCTATACCAATTACCTCTGCTATTCTCCTCTTGCAACGATCTTCTTAATTTTAAAAAATTGTGCTGATAATGCTAATGTCATGTCTATTTTAACCACTCTAGGACATGATGATGCTTGCTCCACCTATTGTGGCATGGCAAGAGTTTGTGTAATTGTCTTTTCTGCACAGCATAAGTAAAAAAATTAAAAGGATGTTTCCATCGGTTTAATTCATTAACATATTTAACTAGAAGTCATAATTGCTTCATACTCTGTCACAAAATAGTGTTAAGTGTGATTTTAATGTATCAACATTATCTCTTTATGGGATAACAGAACATCAATTGACTTCTGAGTCGGCCAACTTCAAGCATCAGTCTAAGCACCATAAGTAATTTCCATCACTGCAAGTAAGAGTCTCCTGTCTGAGTGGTGAATTGAAAAAATTAAATTATAAATTATAAAATTATAGCCGAACTTTCACCTTAGCCCATTTGGAGGAAAAAAATATTTTCTTGCCATTATAATCTAAATGTTTAAAAGCTGCTTTTCAACTCACTACAATTTTGTGTTTAGTGAATATGCTCACCAGTAAAAAGTTAAATTTTATTTTTTATTAAAAAAATTTTTTGGGTGGATTGGGAGTTAGTTGAAATTCTGTCACTATTGTTAAATGGAAATAATTCCATACGATTACACCGTATTCTAATATTGGATACAGACAGGTATACGTTAGCAATATTGTGTTCCTTTTATTGACCGCTGTAATTGGTTAATTATAGGCCAGTCCATTCTAATGCTTTGAGCCTTGGCAATCTCATCGGATCTGTAGTGTCTCTACGTTCTTTGTTGTTGATGACTAAGTAATATGATTATTTAACCATGACCTCAGTCCTGTCTAACAAGCCATTTCTCTGATTATTTTATGTCTATCTTTGCAGGGATCCTCTTAGAAACTTTATACGCGCTACTCCTGGAATATACTATGCCTCCTAGTAAGTACTGCTCCCTGTACTGCATGCTTTCTGTATACATTGCTGGGGATTTATTGGAGGCCTAACCTGTTCTGTTTCACCCACAGTGCTGTCTTCTTTGTGACATACATTGTCCTTGTCTGCTGTGAAGGCCCCAGGTGAGTGGGTGTGATTTCTTGGTTTATTATTTATATAGCGCCATCAGATTCCATAGCGCTGTACAATGGGTGGACTCAGTGGCGTACATACCAGGGTCGCAGGCAGTCTGGGTGGCTGGCGCGCGAGTGAGCACTCTCCCCTGAGTGCTTCCTCTTCAGCTCCCTCGCTCGCCGCGTAGGGATCCCGGCGCCGGAAGATGACGTCATTGTAGCGTTACTTACCTTAACCGGGGGCCGGTCGCGGTCCTCTCTTCAAGCCACGCGCGGTCCTGCGGCTGCACGAGCCGCGTGCGGCTCATCCGACTGCTTTAGATGGAAGGCGGGCAGTGACCGCGTGAAGCGGTCACGTGTCCCGCCTGAAACTAAGAGCGCGCCGCGAGTCTCGGGCGCGCTCTTAAAGAGACAGTGGGAGCCTAATTGCCAAAAGGCTCCCATTGGCTCCTGTCATACCACACTCCCTATACAATTACCTTTTGGGGGTGTGGAAGTGACAGGAGCCAATCACTTTCGTTTAAAAGCTATTTAAACTTACCTTTTTCCCTTAGCTCGTTGCCCTATCGTGGTTTCTGTTTCAGTTCCCTTTAGCGCTTGTGGTGTTCAGTTGTGTTTTCTCGTATTGACTTTGGCTTCGTATTCTGACTTCGTTTTCGCTTTATCCTTATCTGTACTGTTTGCCGGCTTGCTGTTTTCCGTGTACCAGACCCCGGCTTGTCCTAGTTTACGCTGTCTCTCTGTGCCCTTGACCTCGGTTTGTTCCTGGCTCTGTCTCCTCTCATATACGTCGAGTCCGGCCATTCTAAGGTCCGGTAGACGTATCTCTCCTCTGTATTTGCCTCTGTTTAGCTGGATCCTGCGTGTAGGGGTATATTCTCGTTACATTACGATAGGGCCATGGACCCCGCAGATTTAGCTCAACAGATGGCGTCCCATGAGGCAAGATTTGTAGAGCAGGATCACCGTATGGATCAGATAGCCCAGGCTCTCCAGACGCTCCTAGCTAGAACCGTTCCAGCAACCACACCTAACCCTCCTACGCCCCTTCTCCCTGAAGTATCTACTTTGCCTAATACTGTGGCCCATTTAACACCTCCTCCTAGGTATGGAGGGGACTCTAAGACTTGCAGAGGGTTTATTAATCAAATTGAGTTCCACTTTGAAATGTATCCACGTTCATTTCCCACAGAGAGGTCTAAGGTTGGGTTCTTTATGCACCAACTTACCGATAAAGCACTTGAGTGGGCAAATCCTATTTGGGAAGCTAATGGACCTATGGTACATGATTTCAACAGTTTTCTTACGGCTTTTCGTAGAACTTTTGACACAATGAAAAGGTCAAAGAATGCCGCGAGAGCATTAATGAGAATTAAACAGGGTTCTAGGTCTGTGGCTGATTATGCTATTCAGTTTCGCACTCTTGCTTCGCAGGTAGATTGGACCAACAATGGGTTAACTACTGCCTTCATGGAAGGTTTATCAGATACGATATTGGATGAGGTAGCAGCTAAGGAGCTTCCTATTGCCTTAGAGGACCTTATTGATTACCTCATTGATATAGATAATAGAATTCGTGACAGGCTCTATACCAAGAACAGGAATAGACGTTTTGTTACACCTATTAACCCCAGAGTTAATATACCAGAGAGTGTTAAAGTATCTGAGGAGGAACCTATGCAATTAGGGGTTGCCAAACTCTCTGATACTGAGAAATTACATAGGAGAAGGGAGGGACTCTGCCTATACTGTGGTAGGAGAGACCATATGGTAAAGGAATGTCCTTTACTCCCGGAAAACTCTCGCACCTAAGACCTTATAGGGGACTGGCCTTGGGTGTGATATCTAAGTCTCCTAAATTGCCTCCTAACCGCTTGCTTCTCCCGGTTTCTTTATATATGGGAGAGATTTGTATAGTTGACAACATATATGCTCTGGTTGACTCTGGGGCAGCTGAAAATTTTATAGACTCTGGCTTTATAAAGAGAAACAACATTCCCATCAGAGAGAAGGAGATACCCTTGGCCGTTGAGGCCATAGATGGTAGACCATTAAGTTCTCCAGTTGTTACTCATGAGACTGTACCATTACACATGTACACAGGGGTTTTACACTATGAAACCATTCGATTCCAGGTCATCACCTCTCCCTCTTCACAGTTAGTATTAGGGTATCCATGGTTACGTGCTCACAATCCCATTTTTGACTGGGAGACAGGGCAAATAAAATCATGGAGTAAGGCCTGCCACGAGTCTTGTACGATTGAAGTCACACCTTTGAATTCTATTAAGGTACTTACCAGTCCTCCTTTGTCTACGGCTATACCCCCTCAGTATTTATCTCTAAAGACTGTTTTCGATAAAAGGGAGGCTGATAAATTACCGCCTCACAGACCCTATGATTGTGCTAGTGACTTGTTGCCTGGCACTATACCTCCAAAGGGCAGGGTGTACCCCTTATCGGTTCAAGAAAACCGTGTCATGGAGGAGTATATTAAGGAATCACTAGAAAAGGGGTTTATTAGGAGATCCTCTTCTCCAGCTGGAGCAGGGTTCTTCTTTGTATCGAAGAAAGAAGGTGATTTAAGACCGTGTATAGATTATAGAGGTCTAAACAAAATCACTATCAAAAATGCATACCCTATACCTTTAATTACAGAATTATTTGACAGGCTGAAACATGCCACTGTGTTCACTAAATTAGACCTTAGGGGTGCATACAATTTGATACGTATAAAGGAAGGTCACGAATGGAAGACTGCATTCAACACTAGATCCGGTCATTACGAATATACTGTTATGCCATTTGGGCTTTGCAATGCCCCAGCAGTATTCCAAGAATTTATTAATGATGTCTTAAGAGATTTTATTCACACATTTGTTATCGTGTATTTGGACGACATTTTAATATATTCTACAGACATACACACTCATCACAGACATGTTACGACAGTTTTGAAAACCCTTCTTGCTAATGGTCTTTATTGCAAGCTAGAAAAATGTCTGTTTGACCAACCCGAAGTCCAGTTTTTGGGGTATTTGATTTCCGCTAAAGGTTTTCGTATGGATCCCCAGAAGCTTGCTGCTGTAATAGAATGGCCTCTACCGCAAGGTCTGAAAGCTATTCAGCGTTTTCTTGGGTTCTCCAATTATTATAGACGTTTTATCAAAGGTTTCTCGTCCATTGTAGCACCTATTACCCGTATGACTAAAAAGGATGGCAATACTCGTGTTTGGTCTACCGAGGCACTTCAGGCTTTTGAATTTCTTAAAACTACGTTCGCCTCTGCACCTATTTTACAGCATCCTGTCCCCTCACTGCCCTATATTCTTGAAGTTGATGCTTCGGATATTGGGGTAGGTGCTGTCTTATCCCAAAGAGAGTCGCCTGAAAAGCCATTGCATCCATGCGGCTTCTTTTCTAAACAAATGTCCAAAGCAGAGAAAAATTATGATGTGGGTAATCGCGAACTCCTTGCTATTATTTTAGCACTTAAAGAGTGGAGACATTTGTTAGAAGGAACTAAGGATCCTATCCTCATTTTTACGGATCACAAGAACCTATCCTACCTTAGCGAAGCTAAAAGATTGTCTTCCAGGCAGGCTAGGTGGTCACTGTTTTTATCTCATTTTAATTATATTATCACCTATAGGCCAGGTGATCGCAACACTAAAGCAGACGCTCTGTCCAGACAGTTCGAAACTACTGACAAACAGGAGATTGATGTTACTCCTGTCATTCCCCCAGACAGGATAATAGCTACTACTATTTTGTCTATTTCCTCGTCCCTCTTGCAGGCCATACAAGCGAAACAAAGCATGGCACCTAGCGAGAGGCCTAATGATAAACTGTTCGTTGATGTTCCTGAGAGACGGGATATTATGTCATTATATCATGATACTAAGACTGCTGGACATCCTGGTATTTCCAAAACGGTGTCAGCTGTTTCTCGGTATTTTTGGTGGGATTCCTTACGAAAGGATGTCACTGACTATATAAGTGCTTGTACTACTTGTGCCTGTATGAAATCCTCCCGTAGAGTTCCTTGTGGGCTGTTGCATCCGTTACCCGTTCCCGAGAGACCTTGGTCTAACCTGTCCATGGATTTTATTGTTGAATTACCCCCTTCAAATGGTAACACAGTAATCCTGATGATAGTGGATCGGTTTTCCAAGATGGCTCACTTCGTGTCTCTTCACAAGTTGCCCACATCCAAGGAACTGGCTCATATCTTCGCTAGAGAAGTATTTCGATTACATGGTATTCCCGTATCTATTGTATCCGATAGGGGTAGCCAATTTATTTCCAGGTTCTGGAGGGCCTTTTGTTCAGAAATGGGTATTTCTCTCTCATTTTCTTCCGCTTATCATCCCCAGTCTAATGGGGCTGCTGAACGTGCCAACCAGTCTCTGGAGCAGTACCTCCGTTGTTTTGTGTCTCACCATCAGGACAATTGGTCTGACCTGCTTCCTTGGGCTGAATTTGCTCGGAATAACGCCACTCATGATTCTTCCGGCAAGAGCCCTTTTTACGTTGTCTATGGCCAGCATCCCGTTGTTCTTCCGGCTGCATTCTCCTCACAGGGCATGCCAGTTCTGGATGAGCATTTGGCTGGTTTGCGTAATACTTGGGAGCAGGTTCAGCGTTCTTTGGTGGACTCTGCTACTCGCCAGAAGGCTCAGGCTGACAAGCATCGCAGAGCAGCTCCGTCCTATGTTGTGGGGGACAGGGTTTTGCTTTCCACGCGGAATATTCGTCTCCGGGTGCCTTCTATGAAATTGGCTCCCCGCTTCATTGGACCTTATCGTATTATACATAAGGTTAATCCTGTTTCTTATGCCTTAGGCCTGCCTAAGAATCTACGTATTCCTAATGTCTTTCACACCTCATTGTTGAAACCTTACGTACGCAACCGCTATACCCGGCATACTCCTCCTCCCCCTCCTATCTCAGTGGAGGGTCATGAGGAGTTCGAAGTGTCTGCTGTTCTTGACTCTCGTTTCCTTAGGGGTCGACTTCAGTACTTGGTACATTGGAAGGGTTATGGGCCTGAGGAGCGCAGTTGGATTTCAGCTGATGCTGTTCATGCTCCCCGTCTTGTGCGCTCTTTCCATTCTCGTTTTCCTGCCAGGCCTGGTCCTACCCGCCCGGAGGGCGTGTCCTCAGGGGGGGGTACTGTAGCGTTACTTACCTTAACCGGGGGCCGGTCGCGGTCCTCTCTTCAATCCACGCGCGGTCCTGCGGCTGCACGAGCCGCGCGCGGCTCATCCGACTGCTTTAGATGGAAGGCGGGCAGTGACCGCGTGAAGCGGTCACGTGTCCCGCCTGAAACTAAGAGCGCGCCGCGAGTCTCGGGCGCGCTCTTAAAGAGACAGTGGGAGCCTAATTGCCAAAAGGCTCCCATTGGCTCCTGTCATACCACACTCCCTATACAATTACCTTTTGGGGGTGTGGAAGTGACAGGAGCCAATCACTTTCGTTTAAAAGCTATTTAAACTTACCTTTTTCCCTTAGCTCGTTGCCCTATCGTGGTTTCTGTTTCAGTTCCCTTTAGCGCTTGTGGTGTTCAGTTGTGTTTTCTCGTATTGACTTTGGCTTTGTATTCTGACTTCGTTTTCGCTTTATCCTTATCTGTACTGTTTGCCGGCTTGCTGTTTTCCGTGTACCAGACCCCGGCTTGTCCTAGTTTACGCTGTCTCTCTGTGCCCTTGACCTCGGTTTGTTCCTGGCTCTGTCTCCTCTCATATACGTCGAGTCCGGCCATTCTAAGGTCCGGTAGACGTATCTCTCCTCTGTATTGTCTTCTGTTTAGCTGGATCCTGCGTGTAGGGGTATATTCTCGTTACAGTCATCTTCCGGCTCTGGTATCAATGCGGTGCGCGAGGGAGCTGAAGAGGAAGCACTCTGGGGAGAGTGCTCCCTCGCGCGCCCAGCAGCACCACTGGACCCCAGGGAATCCCCCCAGCACTCCAAAAGGTAAGGAGGCTGGGGGATTACATGTAAAAAAAAAAAATGTGTGAGTGTGTTAGTGTGAGTGTTATTGTGAGTGTTTGTTATTGTGAGTGTTTGTTATTGTGAGTGTTTGTTATTGTGAGTGTTTGTTATTGTGAGTGTGTGTTATTGTGAGTGTGTGTTTGTGTGAGTGTTTCTGTGTGTGTTTCTGTGTGTTTGTGTGAGTGTGTGAGTGTTTGTGTTTGTTTGTGTGAGTGTCAGTGAGTGTGTGTCTGCTAGTGAGTGTCAGTGAATGTTACTGTGTGTGTTACGGAGTGTGTTTGTGTGTGTGTTAGTGAGTCTGTTTGATGTCTGTTAGTGTGTGTGTGTTTGTCAATGAGAGTGTATGTTTTGGAAGTAAGTGTGTATGTATGTCTGTCACTAAGTGTGTCTCTGTCAGTAAATGTGTGTCTGTTAGCAAGTGTGTATGCGTCTGTTCATGAGTGTGTGTGTCTTCAGCACTTACCCTTCTCCAGCGCCGGACTCCCTTGGCGCTGGGGATCCCTCCACTTCTCAGCTCTGAATGCGCATGCGCGGCAAGTGTTGCGGCCCGGGCCCGCACAGAGTAAGCGTGGGGGGGAGGGGGGCCCACGGATCAATTTTCGCACCAGGGCCCCATGGGTCATGTGTACGCCACTGGGTGGACTAACAGACATGTAATTGTAACCAGACAACTGGACGTACAGGAACAAAGGGGTGGAGGGCCCTGCTCAATGAGCTTACATGCTAGATGGAGTGGTTTATAGTGACACACGGGTGTCCTCACATTCTAGCTCTGATTTTGAGGTGGCAGAGCCTAGGTTAAGTCTAGGACTAACACTGGGACAAGACTTACACTAAGATAAGACTAAGGCTTTAGGTTTATCACTATCACCAAACAAAATCTTTTATTGGCAATCCAAAGTTAAAATAACTTTTAAAACAGTTTTCTGTGAATTACAGGAGACGTTTCCCATGGAATATAATCCTTCTGGCAGTATTCGTAAGTATCTGTTAATACAAAGCTGTTTGCTTGTTTGCGATATATATGTGTTTGCATGTATATGAGAGAGGATCCATATCAGTGAGTCTTGTATTATGCGAATGCCATTGAGAGGTTCAGGGAAATTCAAATAAAACACAAGCTTTCTGCAAGGAGGGGGTGGGGCAGCGTTAAAGGGTTTACTCCAAGCACCACAACCATTTTATAATTCAGAAGTGGTCATGGTGCATGGACTTGTACGTGTAATGTTTCAGTAGAAGATGAGATGCATACTTGGATATTTGCTGCCAGTGTTCCGGCTTAGTTTCTGTCAATTTAGGAGCTCGAGGGAGACTTGGCACCTGGTAAGAGGTGTTAAAGGTGAACAAGGAGTAACATACAGGAGTAAGGGAGCTGGGCGGGCTGGAGTGGTTGTGATGCTTGAAGTAACCCTTCAATGTATGTAGGTGGTTTTGTAAATTACACTAACCATTTGTTCGTATTTCCCAGACACTCGCCATGTCCTTTATGACAGGAACCATAGCAAGGTATGTTACATTCAGATCCTTATCAGAAACCACTTCTCTTTTCTCAGTTTCTATCTCTGGACAAAACTTGGCAACAAACATGTTAATGGTGAAACAAACCTGAAATAAAAAAGTGACATCACTCCCCTCTGACGCTGACCCTTTGCTTATTGTAACATTTCTGATGAAGCATTCTCCCCATTTTTCCGTTAACCCTTTTTTTTGAGTAAATTGATTAACGTGTCTCTGCAGGTGCGCTCTGCTTCTCATATAATGTGGCAGTTTCTCTATGTTTGTACAGATAATGCACATGTGATGCTACATTATTTCGGGCCTGGAGAACCCTGGTTTTCGTCAAAACTGAATCTTGCAAAATAACCACTACAATAAACACAGAGTAACCTCTGTTGTGACTATTAATAGGACGGATCTGTCGTAGCTTCCAATGAAAAAGTGCAGAACTTTCAAGTCACACTAATTACAGGGGCCCCAAATCCCAAACTTCTTAAAAAGGGCTTCCCTACCAAACTCTGGACATATATATATATATGGGCTCCGGCTATACCAAACACCCAATAATAGTGTCCCGTTACTGCATATTGACCCCAATTCTATCACAATTTTAATAAACATCCTTATTGTTAAACGGACTGCCACTATTCCACACCCTTTAGTAAAATGTAATATTGTGGCTCGCGCAGGTTCACTGCCCAGGTTTATATCCACCCACCGTCAGAGTAAAATATTATTTTCCTCTTTCAGTTATTACAGCTCCAAAGCCGTCCTGATCTGTATGGGGATCACTGCTATAGTCACAATCGCAGTCACCATCTTCTGCTTTCAAACCAGGGTGAGTAATCCATGCTAGATCAATGTGTAATTACGTTGCGTGCGTGCGTTTTGTCTTTTCTATTTTTAAAGAATATTTTTTTTTTGCTTTAGAGACAGACAGTAAGATTGTAGCATGTGGCTTCAGTATCTACAACTATAAAACAGTTCTAGGATTTGCATTAATGGTTTCTCTGTATGTTATTTTACCTTTTTTGCCTCAAATCCTATATTTAGGATCACCCAGGGAACGGGGCAGCCATTATTTTATTGACTGGACCAAGTTCTACTTCTGTCTATAGCTATATCAAGCAACCAATCGAATACAGCTTTTAAGGTTCAGAATAAGACGGTAGAGAAGCGAGTAATTGGTCCATAAGGGATTTGGTAGATGAAATCACTTTCTGTTGTCAGAGTCCTTTAGGAAATGTTTTAACCCTTTCAGTTCCGAAACAGGTGAAAGCTTTTTATTCATGCCACTTTGGGCATATTTTGCCTTTAATAGGGAATGTTCGGGGGATATATACTGTATGTGTCAAATCGTATAAACTCGTTATATAGGAGATATTTACATATATAAATCAGTTGGATTTTTAATGTGAGATACAACATTGTATTTGTTGATGAGGAATATGGTGGTTATGGTAGTTTTACTCTTTGAGAGGACACAAGTGTCCAATACCTTATATATTAAGGGTGTAAAATTTGGTAGTCTTTTATACTATGGAATGCAATAAAGGTGTGTTGGTGCTCAATTTTCCTATGTAAATGCTAGGGAAAGACTCCTTTACAGGTTAAAGAGGAACCGGCTCACTACTTAATTGGATAGAGGGATCTGTACTATCCTTAACTGGATGGAGGGATCTGTACTATCCTTAACTGGATGGAGGGATCTGTCCTGTCCTTAACTGGATGGAGGGATCTGTACTATCCTTAACTGGATGGAGGGATCTGTACTATGCTTAACTGGATGGATGCATCTGTCCTATTCTTAACTGGCTGGAGGGATCTGTACTATACTTAACTGGCTGGAGGGATCTGTCCTTAACTGGCTGGAGGGATCTGTCCTGTCCCGAACTGGCTGGAGGGATCTGTCCTGTCCCGAACTGGCTGGAGGGATCTGTCCTGTCCCGAACTGGCTGGAGGGATCTGTTGGAGGGTTGTTGTTTTTTTAATAAGATTCTATAAATATATATTTTTTAAAGGCTTAGATGCTTTTATGCATAAACAGAATATTTCAGGATATAACCAAATGTGAATGTGAACAGGTTATTGATCAAAGTAGAAATCGGATTACCATAATTGGAACCAGTGCCTGAACAAAGCCATTTTATTTCCCTCATATCTAACCCTTCTTCTGTCTGATTTTGACAGGTGGATTTCACATCCTGCGGGGGACTCTTTGCCGTCCTGGGAATCGTAGTCTTCATTACAGGAATTGTTACTGCTATTGTCCTGGCCTTTAAATACGTGAGTATACGCTCTGTCAGATTATTGGTTACTTTCGCTTTACGTCAGGAAACAGACATTTCAAACTTGGAAAACACATCCGTAAGAACTATTTTCCATGGCATAAAGCATGCTTCCCCAAACTCCGTCCCTCCAGATATTGCTGAGCTACAACTCCCATGATTCTCAGCCTATTTAATTCATAGAATCATGGGAGTTGTAGTTCAGCAACTTCTGGAGGGCCAGAGTTTGGGGAAGCCTGGCCTAAAGAATCCCACGGTTGGTTTCCCTGTGCCAATTAATTATTAGAGGGGAGGGATTATACCAACAGAGGAGGGCTGGGTAATGTGTGCAAAGGGTGGGAGGGCACATGCAGCCTCCGACTAAATGCTATGCAATAGGCACCTCCTTACTCCGTGTCCTTATCCAGAGTGCAGCCAGTAAATTTGCTGTAATAAGCTGCTCTGGGAGTTTATAGAATTCCCTAAAGATGTCAGAAATGGCGCTGTATGTACTGTAAACGAAAATCTCCATCTGTGTTCAGACAGGAAGGGAGATGCTGCCTGTAAATGATCTGTGCATCATGCGCTTTATCAGAAAAATAAAGATTTCGTTGGTGACAGTGACACCTGGTGGATAGATTTCATACTGCACAATAATAACGTTTGATACAAAATATACATTTGCTAATGAGGGACTGTCTTCGACTTGCTGTGTTAATTTTCCTACTTCACGTGATGCATGTAGGCAAGATTAACCAATGGCAGAAAACGCTCTTGCTGATGGTGTACTTAACTCTGTTTATTTTCTTGTAGGTGTACTGGCTGCACATGCTGTATGCTGCGATTGGAGCGATTGCTTTCACACTGGTTAGTATTGCATTATTTTAGTTTGTTCCTTAGAAGAAATTAGATGTTGGAGGTTTTTCTCTCTTTTGGCCGAAGTTTATAACATTTTTTATATCCTTTATCTCATGGGAGATTAATAAACTGCAAATCTAATGCATGCTAACAAGATTATTATATTGGTGATACTGATATTTCAAAGAGAAATTAAGGAAAATACAACAATGTTATTGTGATTCCCCCTCCTATTGGTAACTGTTTAATACATTCTTCCTATTGTACAAGGCTTGTTTTTCGATGACCTATAAATTTTATTTTAATCTATGTGTAACGGATCGAAGGGCACCCCGACTGGGTACCTCAGTTGAAGGATGCTCCTAGCGTTTCCTGAGGACTCCAAGCACTGCAGCAGACACCATAACTACCGTAGACTCCTCCAGAGAGCAAGGCAGGAACAAGCTCTTACAAGAGCTTAGTAGTGATATAGCAAGGGAGTACGAATAGCATAGCAATCCCTTGTAGCAGATTCCCCCAATAAGAGACGGCACTCCAAAGAACTGACCGAGCTGTGGGTTTATTGTTCTTATGTACACATTCTTAAACATTAGTACCACCCACAGGGTTTTGTAAAACAACCAATAAACACGTACAATACACTCAGACACTCCCACACAAAATCCTCCCCTCTGCCTGTGATACAATTACCTTACACAATGGGTTAATATAATTATCACAGGCAGGAAAATACACAGTTTTACACAATATTCATAACTTGAAAAGTATGCATCACATTCTCATAAAACTTACACTTTCAGAATCAGCATACTCCAAATACCAACATACGTCAAAATCATACAAATTGTTCCAGTGGGTCAAAAGTTAGATCGACGTCCTTTGTGACCAAATGAAGCATTGCTTTTCTGCCCAAGACCAGTTCCACAGAGTCTTTTATCCTGGAGATAATTGGGAAGTAATCCAATTATCTCCAAGGACAGAGGCAAAACTCCATTAGCCACATGGTAGCAAAATACAATAAAATACATAAAACTATATAACTGTGCAGCTATTGCATAAAACAGGTACATTTCAACATATCCCTAGATAGCTTAGATCTGAGCGCACATTATTACTGAATGGCGCTCAGATCACATACATACAGTTCAATTGCCATGAAGCCAAAGTCTTTCACATAGTCTTTCGTTATACAAATGGGCTCCATGGCATAGCTATCTGGGGTAACACTGCTCACATAGGGAAAGTACCAAATGACCCGGCTTTCAGGTCTTTGCAGGGGAAAAATCAAGCATTTCAACGTGGGGCCATAGTCACAGGGCAGGAGGCTGGCAATCAGTCTTCTCCAATGCCCAGTGGCGAGGCTGGTTCTGCCAAATTATGCCTATCTCAGTGCTGCTTCCTGACACTGTGTCATATTCCATTGTAATCTCTGTATTTACTGCTATCACTAGCAGATATGGCCCAATATTTATCTGAAGTGTACCTGCCTATCAACACAGGTGCACTAAACAGCAGGTGAAGAGCCAACTGGCTCATCTAGTCAATGCGTTTTCCTTTCCTCGTTTACGCTTTTTTTTATTTTATTTTTTAAATCTCATTCAGTTCCCGCTTGTGATTGCCAACTTGTTTTAGTTGCACTATTTGGCACACGGTTATCTGGAAGCTTACTTTGTATAAAATAAAAATCTAAAGATCTGTGGCAGCATTTAAAGTCTCAGCATTGAAGGCAGAGTTAGAGAAGTTGCTGTTAAATATGGCGCCGTTCTAATGACGTTGCATTTTGTATGCAGCGGCATTAAACTGCCAAAACAAAAGATACTGTTGAAAGGACGTCACTACGTTTAGAGTTGGGGTAAGTTAAGATTTGGGTAGGACTGGAGGGGGCTAGGGGGGATACTATTGTGGGATACCTGCTCAACATGCTGTGGACTATAATTTTCATGATTCGCAGCCAGGATAAAGTTCCAGTTGACAGATACCCCATGCCCTTTAATTTTACCAGGAGCTACTTAGCTGTACTCTGCCTAATTACAGCTTAGTATAGCAAGAAGGTGTGTGCACAGTGAAAATTATTGGTTGTTCCAAACTGATAGTCATGATTTTTAAAGAGATTTTTGGTTGAGAAGAATTCAGTAGAATTTCGATTCTGACCCAATCCGAATCTAATAGCAATAGATCAATCTGAATGTAAAGGCAATGTACCTAAGCAACATTCATTCACTGGTGTTGTTTTGTTTTTTTAAACTCTGGTTTAATGACAAGTTATGTCTTTCTGGTATGAGGAAATACTTATGTTAAAATCCATAAGGACATAGCATGATACTTTGGTAGGTCAGCTGAAATGCGTATTCTAGCAAATGTGACCTATTTGTTCAAAAAGGCGTTTCACTTGCATACTCTGAACATTTACTACAGACAGAAAGCTTATCTTTTTAAGATGTCAGTGTTACAATTGTCTTTTTTTCTTGGCACATGGCTCTATGAAATATTATCTCATCATTTCTCAATTATTGTTCTGCCTTATGATTTTTATCTGATCTCTGACTGTTTTTCTATTTATTTTCCCAACAGTTTCTGGCGTACGATACTCAGCTGGTTCTTGGAAATAGGAAACACACGATCAGTCCAGAGGAATATGTATACGGAGCACTGAAGATCTACACAGATATTGTCTACATATTTACCAGCCTCCTTCAGATCGTTGGAAGCAGGATGTAGTAACGATGAAAGGATACACACTGCTTTCAGAACACTCTGCTTTTGACAACACTCTAAGGGATCTTCTAAGCCATGTGATGAAATGGGATATATACCCAGCTGGATTATGTATTTACAGAGACGCTAAAACATTGATTCACTTTTTAAAAGGTTCCTATATCTACCATAACTACATGGGCTGTAACTTTCACACGTGCCTCGTTATATTGAAAAAAAACAAATTGGTAACCTGAAAGACCCCACTGATTTGGCTTTAATATCCTGGAGGTTGTTGAGGGTTATCGTAGACTATCGTTTCTGTGGTCGGAGCTGCAGGTTCATCAATAGACCATTTAAAGCTTCACATATGGGATTTGGGCCAATTCAGTAGTAGAATTTATATCAGATTAGCTCAGATTATCTATGGGGAGGACATTTCCAGTTTTTGGCCTAAAATTTGATATTCTTTGTATGTTTTCTACAGTACCTGTTTTAGTGTTTAACACTGACAGGGTTTTTCACCCAGCTAAGAATTTATGGTGAATCTCAAATTTTAGGCAAATACAACCGAATGAGTAAAAATCACCAACTTCGTGCTTTTTTTTATTTTATTTTTTAAATCTATATATATATTCTTGTAATTCTCCATAAATCTTTTAAATGAATAAAGCTTTCAGTTTTTATATTCAGGACATCCTATAAATGACAAGATGTCTCTACCATGACGTAAAGATAAAATGAATCCCTTAAAACGTGCTGTTTGCTAGGGCTTCTGTAATTAACCATTCACACTGTTTGAAACACGACAGGTGACGACTGCTGCAGTGAAAAGAGCTACTTGTGCTAGGAGTTGTAATCCAAAAACTATTTCCTTAAGTTTACATAAAACGTGGCTTAATGAAAGGCCTTGGACTGTAAAATTCTTTTTTTTGGAACGACAGCCATGGGCTTAATTTTAGAGCCATTTACAGACACTCGCAGTGTAATGTGTAAATATGATTAATATTAAACAATTAGGAATCTGTGATGTCATACATTCATTGTGATCTAGTTTAAACATTGTGCCAGAAAGAGTCACACCCAACGCTACAGTGATGGTTTACATTTTGTAGGTTGTCTCCTCCTTCCTATAGCTCAGTTTAATGAAAATAATTCCTTCTTGTGTGCCTCTTAACCATTTTACCCTCTTTTGTCTTTCAACCCATATAACTTCTTTTGTATCTCTTAAACCGACTCCCCTTAACTTGTTAATGTTTCATAGACGGTGTCATGCATACATATCTAGACATGCACTAACATACAAAAATGGACACATCCGGTCACAGATACACTATCATACAAATATACATTCACACACATACAGTGACTGGCACAGAGGAACAGTTACATGCGATCCCATTCATAGGCACAGAGTCAAATACATACAGATGCACAGTCACACACATACTGTCATATGAACAGTCTCTTACACACACAAAGTCAGAAGCACAGTCACATAGACAGACACACAGAAACGTGCAACAATCACCAAATCTTCCCTTCAGAGGCTTGGCTGCTCACTATGTCTAGTGGTTGGGGAAGCAGAGAATCCCTCCTGGCTCCCCCTCAGTAGGCAGTATCCAGGCAATGGGTGCTGGCACCATATAATTACGCCCTCCCTGGCTGTATCTGTCCGGCAGCTTCCTCCCTGGTAGACCTGCAGTAGAGGATAATGAAACCTACCTGTGTCCTTCATGGCCACACTACAATGAGTGAAGGGTGCTGTGTGTACCCCCTTCTGCCTGTCACCTGGTGTGGACCCCCCTCAGTGTGCTATTGCCCCTTTCCCTCGTGCCTTGAAATTATGAACACTTAACATGCCAGGTTTTTAACATCACCCCCTGGATTCCTGCTTTTCAGTGCCCTCCTTTTTTAAAACCATGTTTTTTTTGTTTTTTTATTAACTAAAGAGAAGTAAATGTATTTTCCTTGTCGAAGTATATTGTAGCTGCCATTAGGATGTACGTACGTAGAACCAAAGCATATGTTGAATGTTAAACCTTTCTCTCTGTAAGAAGACTGGTAAGGAAGGCATTAAGGGCCAGAAGTTGGTAAAACGTTACATTGTATTTATTTGTATTTTCTAATCTGAATTTAGATGCCTTACCGTTATTGTCATTGCTGTCATGCACTTCAGAATGCTGTGTGAAGCTGGTCCCACTACAAACGGCACAAATTAAACGCATGGGATTTTTTTCATTTGTTCTGCCTATGTGCCTTTTAAATCTCTGTTCTCTCATTTTGTTTTTGAGTTAATGACAATTTAATAAAGGTCACCCAACCCATAGCAATTCGTTTTTGCTGCCAGTTTGGTTTTGGAGATATTAAGCGTTGTATATATTCAAACCCTGCCCACTTTGTGAAACGCATTACATTTTAAAAACCAATATACCATTTGTATGTGCTGCATCTGACCTGCACAAATTGATGTTTGTTAGCGGTTTCTTTTTAGAAATATTGTGCATTATATACCATCACTATTATACACCCACTTTGCACCATACATTTTTTAAAACAAATACCATTTAATTGTGCGGCTTTTTTGTGCTAAAATATTTATATGTTCTGCTTTGATTTATATTTTTAGTTATAACTTTTTTTTTTTTTTTCCGGACATATTATGTAATCCAGGACCCAATTGACACCAATTTTTGCCCCTAACCTGACAAATTGCTAAACATTCACTAGTCCTTGTTAGGGGGCAAAATAACTTTCTATTTATTTATTTTTAAATAAGCACATAAATTGGAATATAAACCCGAATGATATAATGCTATTTGTGATCATTTTAGATATTTTCACTGCCTGTGCCATAATAAAAAATCAGTCTGTTAAAACCTGTCTTATATTATCCTGTTTCGCTCAGTAGGAAGACGGCAATTTACAGAAAAGGCACTTCTCTGTAGAACTCGTGTAAAAAAACAACAAAAAAAAAAACCCAACACCTTCCAAAACAGGAACATATTTTACAAACATAGCAATTAATGGTGTCAAAGTAATGACTACATGATTAAGAACTAATACTATGATTTTCATGTGGTCTTACATTGTACTTTAAACCTGTGGTCAATACTAGAGTATGAGGGATGCAATCCAATTACCCCCCTACTCACAAACACTGCTCCAACCGGTGCTATGACACTCCCCATGCCTGTGGGGAGTGAGGGGGGGTCAAAGAGGTCACCCTGACTGGCCGTGGCAACTTTAAGCATTCAGGGATCGCTGCATCACTCAACAAAATGAGGCCGTAATCCAAATAAGACCCCAAGAAGCATGTCTTGCCACCAGCTCCATTGCATCAGTTGTGCGGTTATTGCTGTATATTAAGGAGACTATAGTGACACTTTCTCTCAATCTATCAATACAGTCCACCTGAAAACAAAGTTTTGTGACAGACCGCTGAGCACAGTTACAATAATGATAGCACAAATGAAAGTTCTAAAAATAATCTGTTACATGTAATATATACCAGTATACAGTAAACGTAATTTCAAGTTAGTTAAATAACAAATCGCTTATATTACATAGTAAAAACCAAAGGAAAAAAGTTACCTGCGCTCTCTCCTTAATCCCTATGTATATTTAGACAAATGGTTGCTCCAATGGCCATTGTAGGGAATGCCCGCCTGCCAACGTCAAGGCAGACCCCCCTAAGCAGGTCCTACTCTGACCCTTCACCTTGCTTCCTTGAGCTTCTGGCAAAGATATCTCTAATGAGACAGAGGGGTATTTTTTATATACACCCCTATATAATTATTAACCCTTAATAGGGAACACATGGGATGGGTGGCAACATTGTAACCAGGGTGTGTGATACAAAGTAAATACAAATACAAAAAGAGAAGTCCTGCGCTCACTCCCTTATGTTACATAGAAATTTTACAAAAACATGGGTGAAAAACTATAGCATATATTGCAATACACGTAACATAAAGAGAATATGTGTTAATATATATAAATATAAAAAATTAAAACCTGAAAGAGACAGAACAGATATTTAAATGGCACAGATGCGGCACTAATCAACCAGCCTGTTTTTATGTCCTTGCTGCACATTGGCGCTAGAATCAGGTAAGTGAAAGATTTTTTGTGTAACCCTTTCATGGATGGAGGGCGTGGCAGAGGGACACTATAGCGTTAGGAATACATCTTTGTATTCCGAATACTAAAGTGTTCCTTTAATAAAATTAACAACAACAAAAAAGAGACTGAACTGAGATTTAAATGGGGCAAACATGGCACTGACAGATCAGCCCAGTTTCATTTCCCTGGGGCTGGTCTCTTGTGGGGGGCTGACTGATCTTTTGTGATCTTTAAATCATTAATGTTTCAGTAACGCTAATAGATCGGTTTATTAAAATTATACAAATGATACATATGCAATCCTAGCAAAAAAATGTTTAACCGCACAAAAAATTAGTATATTTGTTTTTAAAATTGGAAATTTGTGGGATACAAAGTGGGTGCAGTTTAATTATCTGAAATGCACAATATTTCCAAAGCAAAAACTGGCAAAAAATCTTAATTTCTGCAGCACAAATGAATGGTATATTTTTATTCACATTTTAAAAAACTAGGGTACCAACTATACAAAGCTGAGTCGAACTGGATTACATAAGAACTAATTGAATTCAGCCAAATAAGGTACACTAAATGCAGGGGGGTGACCCCTAGTGGAACAAACAAAATGAAAGAATAGTGTACCTATCAACTGGGAAAAAGGGGAGTGTATGCCTAGACTTCGTAATTAATAATTAAAGTATAAGGAAAAAGAGCACTGATTAAAAAGACCGAAAGGTCAAAAAACAAAAAAAGATTTTAATGGTATTTTAAATATTGACAAATAGTGACAAAAATTGTATCTAAACGACAGTTGGTAACTAGACGCTTGATACAAAACAAGATAAAATAAAAATAAAAAAAAGATACAATGTGAAAAACAAGGTAAACTCCAGTATCTTTATTGATGTGTAGAAATGGATATACTATAGCACACGTCTGCGCTATGGAGGGGAATCAAAATGCTAGGAGGGTAATAAAGAATGTTAAGGCACAATTCTACCTAAGTAGGAATGGAACCTGCACATATAGATACCAAAGTCTACTAAGTGCTAACTATAGTGTCCCTAACTAAATCATAGGATCAGATAACGTTCAAATTACTGCGGTAATAATAGCACGCTGCTGCTGCTGTAGCTGTTGGAGATGGGTAGCTGCTATATCCCTGAAAAAGATGGTAACAAAGATCGTTTAGATCCGATGTTATAAATAACAGAGGATCCTGATAGCGTGCTGGATCCCTAATAAGAGTGGTAGCAAGCAAAAGTTCCTACTCTAATCTAGATGTGTATTCGATAATCGGCTACAATGTATGTTAGATACAGAGAGACAGTATAGATTGTAAAATTAGCTGTATAGTGATACACTTGAACGGGAAAGAGTAGAAGCATGCTAAGGGTCTATAGCCATCCCTGCGGTGATATAGAAGAATGAATATCTGAAACTTCTCACAATAATAATGAAGCGGATACTAAGAAAAGTAGCTGAGCTGATTCTGTCTTTTTCAGGGATATAGCAGCTACCCATCTCCAACAGCTACAGCAGCAGCAGCGTGCTATTATTACCGCAGTAATTTGAACGTTATCTGATCCTATGATTTAGTTAGGGACACTATAGTTAGCACTTAGTAGACTTTGGTATCTATATGTGCAGGTTCCATTCCTACTTAGGTAGAATTGTGCCTTAACATTCTTTATTACCCTCCTAGCATTTTGATTCTCCTCCATAGCGCAGACGTGTGCTATAGCATATCCATTTCTACACATCAATAAAGATACTGGAGTTTACCTTGTTTTTCACATTGTATCTTTTTTTTATTCTATCTTGTTTTGTATCAAGCGTCTAGTTACCAACTGTCGTTTAGATACAATTTTTGTCACTATTTGTCAATATTTAAAATACCATTAAAATCTTTTTTTGTTTTTTGACCTTTCGGTCTTTTTAATCAGTGCTCTTTTTCCTTATACTTCAATTATTAATTACGAAGTCTAGGCATACACTCCCCTTTTTCCCAGTTGATAGGTACACTATTCTTTCATTTTTTTGAACTGGATTACATATTACAAAATTAACGGCACCACCAACCAACCAGCCCAGATTCATGTGGTTTTTTGTTTTGTTTTTAGCTGTCCCAGGGCGCCTGGGCGATCTTTGGTGACCTTTTATTCTGTAATAACTCAAAAACCCAATGCCATTATCTTAATAATGGCATTATACATCTTATTTTTCATGGCACAAACACAGCACTATTGAAACCCAGTGGATTATTTTATTTGCACCAATTGTGGGGGGCACCTTCATGCCACCACTTGAGAATTGTAATTATTATAGAGAGACTTTCTGAGTTGGGGCTATATTGAAATACATGCAAAGATTGGCTAAAATCAGCTGCTTCCACCAATAAAGCAGAGTATATTAAAATATGTCCATCACCCAGGCAATTTCATGAGCAACTGGGTGCAGCAATATGTAGCATAAAGTAAAACATGGAATAGAAAATCGCTTACACCACTGTACTGTAACTTCTAATCGGAAAACAATTGTAAAAAAAAAAAAAAAGCAAAGTAATACATTAGAAATATGCATAAAAATAATTATACTCTGCAATCGACTGTAAGTGAACATTTAAACTCCTACCTCATCAGCAGGCAGTTCAACCAATTGGGGACCCTCTTGTTCTGGTCAATGGGGTATGATCTTATCCCATAAACCCACACCAGCAGAGGTTTAAAGAGTTCTTCTGCTCCTCAGATAAAAAGAGTGAACCTGCTCAGACAACAGGTAGAAGCCATACTATAGCCACTTTTTATACTAAGCCCAGATTACATGTTTCTGGACCACACTTTGTGCAGAGATCAGTGGCCTGCTGACCGTGTAATTACACAGGTGCACTGAAGATAATTCTGCGTTGTGAACAGTTTGACAAAGTCTGATGATTGGTTGGAAGCTTCAAAGCAGTGTTGCAATTATAAATTACATTCATCATTTAACTGTGGGTGTAGAGCATCCTCTACCCAGTAAGACGTGCAATTGTATAAAGTTGTTTTGGTGGTTAGTCTGACCATTTAAATTCTCCAAATTATCATATTAGGAGGAACAGGTTGGTGCCATATAAATATTGATAATAGTGCAGAATATTAATGTAAACATTGCAAAGTACAGAAGTGTCCAAGCTTGAGCCTCCACCTTTTGACCAAAATGGCCATTTTATTTTCATCGAGCTCTGTGATGGCCTGTGGGTTAGTATGTCCATTGAAAACTGTAAATATTGTACATTTATGCCAATACACCCTATTAAATTTATATCACAGGGAATATACTTTGTGGAGTTTTTTTTAGAGGCATATTATTAGTTGAAAACTTTCTTAAGGCCAAATTCAACATAAGAGCCTCCCGTCCCCCGTCAGATAATGTACTATATATTATATTGATGGTATAGGTTACAGGGAATAAAACCTGCTGAGTACATGCAGGCAAAGTTCCAAGTTCCTGGTGGTAGATTGTAAATCACACCTTCTAACGGAATGTCAGACCTTCACTGAAGAACAACTTGGAAAGTCTCCTATATTGGTGTATTGTCTGATTGGATGTGCCAAACTTTATATTTGCCACAGTAACTGGTGTATGCGTTGGTTTTACATAAAGACAAACTAGAATTATAGATTGGGACTTTGTTTAGTTCTTTACACAAATGGGAAATCAAAATCAGGAGTTGCCAACATGAAGAATTAGCATATTGGCTGGTGAAGCATCATGGGAAATTTATTTTTTCTTTCTTTTTGATAGCTGCCTGTTGGTTACTCCTGATTTTATATTATCCAAGTGCATGCAGCATGGGAGGCCCAAAGCCTGCCTTTCTATACTCCCTTTGGCTCTGTACTATAGATTGCAACATGAAGCTGCAGACACAAACCCTAACCAGAATAGAGGCTGAGTGTTTGCCACCTGTTACGTTATATCATGGTTGTCCAGTGTTTGAAGATAGACTGTATTTTACATGCTGAACAAAAAGCATACTTGCATTACTGTGTCTTGTACTACGCAATATACCTCATCACAAATAGCACAAGTGATTACAAATGATAAGGCTTCTGGGTAATGATATGCAGAAATGCACATATTAAGACCATCCTTCTCATGAGCGCCCCTCCCTGTGACAATTTAGAAATGCTGACAGAGCGTTTGTGCTGCCAAATCCTACGTACCCGCAGAAATATTTTGGACACAATGAATAAGGCAAACTTAGGAAAAGCTTTGGGTACCAGGGCCATCGATAATGTCCTTGTACCCTAACCACTAGGTTAATCTCTACTAATACATTAAACTGAAGTGGTTATGGTGTGTAGTATCCCTTTAAATTTCCTCTGTAGGTGTTACAAAGCAACTAAACAACACACAAACCTTAAATGTATATACATTTTATTAAGTTCATCGAATCATATGCAAAGTACACTTTTACAAATATAGATTTATTGCCCACTGAAGAAAGCAATATTTTTTATTTTCACTTTACTTAACATGGAAACCACTAAGGCTCAGTGTGACCCCACCTCCATTTCTATCTATACAATTTATACAACCAATGTTAAACAAATGTAACCTGCACCTTAATTAGTGGAGGCTGTGGGATGTAAACGTATTCACAATAAGTACTTGTAGTAGGATGGCACTCCTCAAATGCTTGACAATTCAAAAAAAAATATTTGTTCTGATACAGACATTACGGCATACAGATGTCCCTGCATAATATTGTTTTGCTTTTTTTTTTTTTAAAGCTTTGCAAAAACTGAATATTTTACAAATGTCTAACTTGAACGAGTCTGCAGTAGCATTGTTAACAATATGCTGTTCTTTGCTCCTTCCCCAATATTTAATGGCAGTGGTTCTATAAAATCTGCAAAATAACCTGACGAATGGTGGATAACATGCCTGTAGCTATATAGAGAATGGGGTTTTGGCCTTCCACATTAATTCAGGGTATTTGAATTGGTGACAATGTAGTTATACCTTCCACCCTTGCAGGAAACGTGCCATTACCTTACATTATCTGAGTGCAGGCCATTTCTTTATAATGGATTCTTAATTGAAAATAAGCACAGTAACCCAATCCCCATCAGGAAGCCACTTACAGCCTATTGAGTAAAGAAAATTCCCACAAACAAAGTTTGTCTTGTCCCTTACTCTGACTTTCATTTTCACGATTTGGGCAGATTACCTATCTGCTCACCCCCACCCCTGAAATATCAGCTATGGAGTACTACTGAATCTCTCTCTCTCGTACTGCCCCTGGTTGGCATCTTTCATTCGCTGCCGAACTTTGAGTTGTTCCAGTCTCCTCTTATCAACTTCGTTCTTTGCTAAAAGAAAGAGAATAATTCCAGATGGAAAACCCACAGCCCTGTGCAAATAACAAAACAAAAAAAGTTAGGGTTAAAAAGGAACATGGAAACATTTTCAGCTTGGACACATTACAGTCATTCTGAGTGAGCCCTGGGCTAATTCTAAAGCATTACAATGTTGGTTCAAACTTATTTATGGAAGCAGTACCTACAAAATTTAGATTTACGTTGGATATTGGGAGATTAAGGATTGTATTCACTACCCCTCACATCCCACCAGTTTTCCAGCCATAACATTGAGAATTACTGGAAATGTAGTCCAAAAACAAGATAAAATTTTGCATTCAGGTCGACAACACTAGGGTTTATCGTCTATTTAAAAGAAAACTAAAGTATTAACAGGCTCAAAATGTAACTAACTTCGCAGTGACAGCACAAGCAAGGATCGAATTAATAAATGAAGAAAATCATAGGCCTGACTATTACTCAGTATTAAATACCTATTAACCACTTACACCATAGGCAGCACTGTGAAGGTTAATATGTGAACAGATCTCTACTATTAACTCTTACACAACCTATTTGCCGTCTATGCTGGTTGAAAAGTTGATTGAAAAGTTCATACATGCTCATTTTAGCCAAGTGTCAAATTACTTTTCTGTAAACGATGGCTTCAATTAATAAACGTTGTAACTAACCACATCAAATTTGGAATTGGATAGATCTGAAGAAAGAGACCTAGCCCTTTTGATATGGGACGACTTTAGTAGGGTTAACCACCAACCAAGGGTTTTAAACCACCTTATGGAAGAATGGCAATTAATACAAAAGAATCTCAAGATAGCTAATAAAATATTTGAAGGAGCCAATCTGCGACTGCTAGAAAGAGTTATGCCAGACTTAGATCTTAGTTCATAGAGAATCCATAAAGAAATTTTTATAGAAGACCTTCTCCTAAACTCTAAGTTAATTTCATTTGAAAATCTAAAACGAATATTAGATATTTCTGAAAAGAAACGTTTGCGTATATAAGAGTAAGAGGTTTCCTAAACGAATTCCTTTAAAAGTAACAAGGAGATAAGAAAAAACTAATTCGTAAAATCTTCAATGGAAGCATGGTCAAAGCAGTTAGCTCGATAGCTACTGAATTAATAAGACAATCATATTTATTCATAGAACTCCTAGCAAAAAGGAAAATGGGAAAATGACCTGAAGCAAAAAAATAAAATAAAAAAATCACAGAAGAGGAATGGTGTTTTTATTTAAGATCAATAATAATAATACAAAAAAAAACACGTACATTGTCTCAATATTATAGAAACATTCTTTAAAGTATTACATAGATGGTATTTAGTCCCAACCAGATTGGTTAAAATATCTCCAGCTAACTCTCTACTTTGTTGGGGATGCCTATTCCATGAAGGTTTAATGCTACATATTTGGTGGAACTGTCCAAGAATAACTGCATTTTGGGACTCGATAAATTCCAATATAATAGCCTTTAAGATAAATTTAGAAAATCCCCAGAAACAGCCCTTCTCCACCTCAACTGGGGTAAACTTCCAAAAAACCAACAAATATTGACCCACCACTGTCTCATGTCTGCAAAAATAATTATTGCGAGACACTGGAAACAAATTCTAACGCCAGACTTTAGCCAACATAAAAATCAACTTATTTACCAGCTTGAAATGGAAAGGGAAGTTTCTTACTCAAACAATAATTTAAACCATATTCATAACTACGACCATTGGATTAATAAAATAAGGGAAATCCCTTAAAATAATTTTATATGATCTAAAACTCAAATAGCTTGATATACTATGTTTAAAATTGATGTATATAAGTGTTATATCTGAGAAACATACTGAACCATATTACATGTATTTAATGTCTATATTTGTAACGTCCATGTGTTTTGTTTGGTTTTTTCTTAATGTTGGAATGTACTATATAAAACCAATAAAAAAAGATTAAAACATTAAAAATCACCCGTGTGGGTTAAAATCCAGTGTACCTCCAGGAGCTGTCTAAATTTGATGAATTTTGTGAATGATGTCCAGACATTTGCCTCTGTATACAATCCAATTCCACTGGATTATTCTCTCAGTTCTGCCTGGGTTATATCCAGTAATGAATAACGCTGTATGAATGTACCCCAAATAATCACTGTTGAAGTAAGGTGATCTCTCTCTGGTAGAACTTGATCTATCCTGCATTCTGCAAGACTCCTGTATTTTAGGGACTATTCCAGCTTTCTGTGTTGCACCAAGAATGTCTGACCCTTCAGGAGACCAGGAAATTCTGGATGGATTAACTTATGGGGGTTTACTTGAGGTTAGAGAGCGTCCATGTGAGATCATAATAAATTCATAGAAAGAAGAGGAAAAAACATTTTGGGGTCTCTTATTATAGCTCTAATTTTCTCAACATGGCAAATATGAGACTTCAGTTCTGAACTAAAACAAAAATAAGTGTTTACAAACTCCCCTCTCTTGCCAAATACCCTTTGTTTTTTTTGGTCTGCTGCAGTCACCTTACAAATCTGTCAACCTGTCATGAAGGGCTGAGTGTCATTATTCCCCAGATTAACACCGCACGGAACATCAAAAGGGAAAACTAAAAATAATTCAGTTACAATCCTATTTATCCTTTCGACAGCCTCTCTCTTTAAATGCATGCACTTTTTACTGTTGGCTGCAGCTCGAAGCCTACCTTCTCTGTGTCACAGATTATAACAAGCAGCCTGCACTGCAGCAATGCCCATCGTCCCACCAACGGCAAACAATGCAAGGTCCAGGAGTGGCTGAGTTTTAGCCACTTCCTCAGAAGAGATTTGCAGCACCAGAGGAACTTTTAAAGTTGAAAAGATTTTTATTTTTTTACCATTTTGAATGCATCTGCATATTTCAATATATTCTTTCTGCAATGCAGATAACTGATTCCAGGGTAACATTTCTGTGTGCATGATAACT
>OW240918.1:11142374-11317230 GCA_933207985.1 Pelobates cultripes | reverse complement strand
AACTGAGAGGGAGAGAGATGGGGGGGCTAAACTGAGTGGGAGAGAGATGGGGGGCGAACTGAGTGGGAGAGATATGGAGGGGGAACTGAGTGGGAGAGATGGGGGGGAACTGAGGGAGGTATAGGGGGAGAAAACTGAGTGTGGGACGGGGGGTGAGGGGGGACGACATACACACAGCACCCCTGCCCTACACATATCACCCCACACAAAGACACCCACACATCACCCTACCCACACATCACATCACCCCACCCACACACACACACAAACACATACAATGTACCCCTCAATGCAGTGTGTACACTCAGCAGTCTGTCTGTGTGTGTACACTCAGCAGTCTGTCTGTCTGTGTGTGTGTGTACACTCAGCAGTCTGTCTGTGTGTGTGTACACTCAGCAGTCTCTGTGTGTGTGTACACTCAGCAGTCTGTCTGTGTGTGTGTACACTCAGCAGACTGTGTACTCAGCAGTCTGTGTGTGTATTCAGCAGACTGTGTACTCAGCTAAGTACACAGACAGACAGACTGCTAAATACACACACAGATGTTAATTAGTTCGGACAACTGTATGAGTTGTTTTTTCGAAACTTAAACCTCAGTATTCAGGTTTAAATGCCATTTTGGCACTTTGAGGGAAAAAAAATTGGCATGTATTACGGTTTGGGCACTCGGGCTCAAAAAGGTTCGCCATCACTGCTATAGACCCTTAGCATGCTTCTACTCTTTCCCGTTCAAGTGTATCACTATACAGCTAATTTTACAATCTATACTGTCTCTCTGTATCTAACAGACATTGTAGCCGATTATCGAATACACATCTAGATTAGAGTAGGAACTTTTGCTTGCTACCACTCTTATTAGGGATCCAGCACGCTATCAGGATCCTCTGTTATTTATAACATCGGATCTAAACGATCTTTGTTACCATCTTTTTCAGGGATATAGCAGCTACCCATCTCCAACAGCTACAGCAGCAGCAGCAGCAGCGTGCTATTATTACCGCAGTAATTTGAACGTTATCTGATCCTATGATTTAGTTAGGGACACTATAGTTAGCACTTAGTAGACTTTGGTATCTATATGTGCAGGTTCCATTCCTACTTAGGTAGAATTGTGCCTTAACATTCTTTATTACCCTCCTAGCATTTTGATTCCCCTCCATAGCGCAGACGTGTGCTATAGTATATTCATTTCTACACATCAATAAAGATACTGGAGTTTACCTTGTTTTTCACATTGTATCTTTTTTTTATTTTTATTTTATCTTGTTTTGTATCAAGCGTCTAGTTACCAACTGTCGTTTAGATACAATTTTTGTCACTATTTGTCAATATTTAAAATACCATTAAAATCTTTTTTTTGTTTTTTGACCTTTCGGTCTTTTTAATCAGTGCTCTTTTTCCTTATACTTCAATTATTAATTACGAAGTCTAGGCATACACTCCCCTTTTTCCCAGTTGATAGGTACACTATTCTTTCATTTTTTTGAACTGGATTACATGTTACAAAATTAACGGCACCACCAACCAACCAGCCCAGATTCATGTGTTTTTGTTTTTTTTTTAGCTGTCCCAGGGCGCCTGGGCGATCTTTGGTGACCTTTTATTCTGTAATAACTCAAAAACCCAATGCCATTATCTTAATAATGGCATTATACATCTTATTTTTCATGGCACAAACACAGCACTATTGAAACCCAGTGGATTATTTTATTTGCACCAATTGTGGGGGGCACCTTCATGCCACCACTTGAGAATTGTAATTATTATAGAGAGACTTTCTGAGTTGGGGCTATATTGAAATACATGCAAAGATTGGCTAAAATCAGCTGCTTCCACCAATAAAGCAGAGTATATTAAAATATGTCCATCACCCAGGCAATTTCATGAGCAACTGGGTGCAGCAATATGTAGCATAAAGTAAAACATGGAATAGAAAATCGCTTACACCACTGTACTGTAACTTCTAATCGGAAAACAATTGTAAAAAAAAAAAAAAAGCAAAGTAATACATTAGAAATATGCATAAAAATAATTATACTCTGCAATCGACTGTAAGTGAACATTTAAACTCCTACCTCATCAGCAGGCAGTTCAACCAATTGGGGACCCTCTTGTTCTGGTCAATGGGGTATGATCTTATCCCATAAACCCACACCAGCAGAGGTTTAAAGAGTTCTTCTGCTCCTCAGATAAAAAGAGTGAACCTGCTCAGACAACAGGTAGAAGCCATACTATAGCCACTTTTTATACTGAGCCCAGATTACATGTTTCTGGACCACACTTTGTGCAGAGATCAGTGGCCGGCTGACCGTGTAATTACACAGGTGCACTGAAGATAATTCTGAGTTGTGAACAGTTTGACAAAGTCTGATGATTGGTTGGAAGCTTCAAAGCAGTGTTGCAATTATAAATTACATTCATCATTTAACTGTGGGCGTAGAGCATCCTCTACCCAATAAGACGTGCAATTGTATAAAGTTGTTTTGGTGGTTAGTCTGACCATTTAAATTCTCCAAATTATCATATTAGGAGGAACAGGTTGGTGCCATATAAATATTGATAATAGTGCAGAATATTAATGTAAACATTGCAAAGTACAGAAGTGTCCAAGCTTGAGCCTCCACCTTTTGGCCAAAACGGCCATTTTATTTTCATCGAGCTCTGTGATGGCCTGTGGGTTAGTATGTCCATTGAGGACTGTAAATATTGTACATTTATGCCAATACACCCTATTAAATTTATATCACAGGGAATATACTTTGTGGAGTTTTTTTTAGAGGCATATTATTAGTTGAAAACTTTCTTAAGGCCAAATTCAACATAAGAGCCTCCCGTCCCCCGTCAGATAATGTACTATATATTATATTGATGGTATAGGTTACAGGGAATAAAACCTGCTGAGTACATGCAGGCAAAGTTCCAAGTTCCTGGTGGTAGATTGTAAATCACACCTTCTAACGGAATGTCAGACCTTCACTGAAGAACAACTTGGAAAGTCTCCTATATTGGTGTATTGTCTGATTGGATGTGCCAAACTTTATATTTGCCACAGTAACTGGTGTATGCGTTGGTTTTACATAAAGACAAACTAGAATTATAGATTGGGACTTTGTTTAGTTCTTTACACAAATGGGAAATCAAAATCAGGAGTTGCCAACATGAAGAATTAGCATATTGGCTGGTGAAGCATCATGGGAAATTTATTTTTTCTTTCTTTTTGATAGCTGCCTGTTGGTTACTCCTGATTTTATATTATCCAAGTGCATGCAGCATGGGAGGCCCAAAGCCTGCCTTTCTATACTCCCTTTGGCTCTGTACTATAGATTGCAACATGAAGCTGCAGACACAAACCCTAACCAGAATAGAGGCTGAGTGTTTGCCACCTGTTACGCTATATCATGGTTGTCCAGTGTTTGAAGATAGACTGTATTTTATATGCTGAACAAAAAGCATACTTGCATTACTGTGTCTTGTACTACGCAATATACCTCATCACAAATAGCACAAGTGATTACAAATGATAAGGCTTCTGGGTAATGATATGCAGAAATGCACATATTAAGACCATCCTTCTCATGAGCGCCCCTCCCTGTGACAATTTAGAAATGCTGACAGAGCGTTTGTGCTGCCAAATCCTACGTACCCGCAGAAATATTTTGGACACAATGAATAAGGCAAACTTAGGAAAAGCTTTGGGTACCAGGGCCATCGATAATGTCCTTGTACCCTAACCACTCGGTTAATCTCTACTAATACATTAAACTGAAGTGGTTATGGTGTGTAGTATCCCTTTAAATTTCCCCTGTAGGTGTTACAAAGCAACTAAACAACACACAAACCTTAAATGTATATACATTTTATTAAGTTCATCGAATCATATGCAAAGTACACTTTTACAAATATAGATTTATTGCCCACTGAAGAAAGCAATATTTTTTATTTTCACTTTACTTAACATGGAAACCACTAAGGCTCAGTGTGACCCCACCTCCATTTCTATCTATACAATTTATACAACCAATGTTAAACAAATGTAACCTGCACCTTAATTAGTGGAGGCTGTGGGATGTAAACGTATTCACAATAAGTACTTGTAGTAGGATGGCACTCCTCAAATGCTTGACAATTCAAAAAAAAATATTTGTTCTGATACAGACATTACGGCATACAGATGTCCCTGCATAATATTGTTTTGCTTTTTTTTTTTTTTTAAAGCTTTGCAAAAACTGAATATTTTACAAATGTCTAACTTGAACGAGTCTGCAGTAGCATTGTTAACAATATGCTGTTCTTTGCTCCTTCCCCAATATTTAATGGCAGTGGTTCTATAAAATCTGCAAAATAACCTGACGAATGGTGGATAACATGCCTGTAGCTATATAGAGAATGGGGTTTTGGCCTTCCACTTTAATTCAGGGTATTTGAATTGGTGACAATGTAGTTATACCTTCCACCCTTGCAGGAAACGTGCCATTACCTTACATTATCTGAGTGCAGGCCATTTCTTTATAATGGATTCTTAATTGAAAATAAGCACAGTAACCCAATCCCCATCAGGAAGCCACTTACAGCCTATTGAGTAAAGAAAATTCCCACAAACAAAGTTTGTCTTGTCCCTTACTCTGACTTTCATTTTCACGATTTGGGCAGATTACCTATCTGCTCACCCCCACCCCTGAAATATCAGCTATGGAGTACTACTGAATCTCTCTCTCTCGTACTGCCCCTGGTTGGCATCTTTCATTCGCTGCCGAACTTTGAGTTGTTCCAGTCTCCTCTTATCAACTTCGTTCTTTGCTAAAAGAAAGAGAATAATTCCAGATGGAAAACCCACAGCCCTGTGCAAATAACAAAACAAAAAAAGTTAGGGTTAAAAAGGAACATGGAAACATTTTCAGCTTGGACACATTACAGTCATTCTGAGTGAGCCCTGGGCTAATTCTAAAGCATTACAATGTTGGTTCAAACTTATTTATGGAAGCAGTACCTACAAAATTTAGATTTACGTTGGATATTGGGAGATTAAGGATTGTATTCACTACCCCTCACATCCCACCAGTTTTCCAGCCATAACATTGAGAATTACTGGAAATGTAGTCCAAAAACAAGATAAAATTTTGCATTCAGGTCGACAACACTAGGGTTTATCGTCTATTTAAAAGAAAACTAAAGTATTAACAGGCTCAAAATGTAACTAACTTCGCAGTGACAGCACAAGCAAGGATCGAATTAATAAATGAAGAAAATCATAGGCCTGACTATTACTCAGTATTAAATACCTATTAACCACTTACACCATAGGCAGCACTGTGAAGGTTAATATGTGAACAGATCTCTACTATTAACTCTTACACAACCTATTTGCCGTCTATGCTGGTTGAAAAGTTGATTGAAAAGTTCATACATGCTCATTTTAGCCAAGTGTCAAATTACTTTTCTGTAAACGATGGCTTCAATTAATAAACGTTGTAACTAACCACATCAAATTTGGAATTGGATAGATCTGAAGAAAGAGACCTAGCCCTTTTGATATGGGACGACTTTAGTAGGGTTAACCACCAACCAAGGGTTTTAAACCACCTTATGGAAGAATGGCAATTAATACAAAAGAATCTCAAGATAGCTAATAAAATATTTGAAGGAGCCAATCTGCGACTGCTAGAAAGAGTTATGCCAGACTTAGATCTTAGTTCATAGAGAATCCATAAAGAAATTTTTATAGAAGACCTTCTCCTAAACTCTAAGTTAATTTCATTTGAAAATCTAAAACGAATATTAGATATTTCTGAAAAGAAACGTTTGCGTATATAAGAGTAAGAGGTTTCCTAAACGAATTCCTTTAAAAGTAACAAGGAGATAAGAAAAAACTAATTCGTAAAATCTTCAATGGAAGCATGGTCAAAGCAGTTAGCTCGATAGCTACTGAATTAATAAGACAATCATATTTATTCATAGAACTCCTAGCAAAAAGGAAAATGGGAAAATGACCTGAAGCAAAAAAATAAAATAAAAAAATCACAGAAGAGGAATGGTGTTTTTATTTAAGATCAATAATAATAATACAAAAAAAAACACGTACATTGTCTCAATATTATAGAAACATTCTTTAAAGTATTACATAGATGGTATTTAGTCCCAACCAGATTGGTTAAAATATCTCCAGCTAACTCTCCACTTTGTTGGGGATGCCTATTCCATGAAGGTTTAATGCTACATATTTGGTGGAACTGTCCAAGAATAACTGCATTTTGGGACTCGATAAATTCCAATATAATAGCCTTTAAGATAAATTTAGAAAATCCCCAGAAACAGCCCTTCTCCACCTCAACTGGGGTAAACTTCCAAAAAACCAACAAATATTGACCCACCACTGTCTCATGTCTGCAAAAATAATTATTGCGAGACACTGGAAACAAATTCTAACGCCAGACTTTAGCCAACATAAAAATCAACTTATTTACCAGCTTGAAATGGAAAGGGAAGTTTCTTACTCAAACAATAATTTAAACCATATTCATAACTACGACCATTGGATTAATAAAATAAGGGAAATCCCTTAAAATAATTTTATATGATCTAAAACTCAAATAGCTTGATATACTATGTTTAAAATTGATGTATATAAGTGTTATATCTGAGAAACATACTGAACCATATTACATGTATTTAATGTCTATATTTGTAACGTCCATGTGTTTTGTTTGGTTTTTTCTTAATGTTGGAATGTACTATATAAAACCAATAAAAAAAGATTAAAACATTAAAAATCACCCGTGTGGGTTAAAATCCAGTGTACCTCCAGGAGCTGTCTAAATTTGATGAATTTTGTGAATGATGTCCAGACATTTGCCTCTGTATACAATCCAATTCCACTGGATTATTCTCTCAGTTCTGCCTGGGTTATATCCAGTAATGAATAACGCTGTATGAATGTACCCCAAATAATCACTGTTGAAGTAAGGTGATCTCTCTCTGGTAGAACTTGATCTATCCTGCATTCTGCAAGACTCCTGTATTTTAGGGACTATTCCAGCTTTCTGTGTTGCACCAAGAATGTCTGACCCTTCAGGAGACCAGGAAATTCTGGATGGATTAACTTATGGGGGTTTACTTGAGGTTAGAGAGCGTCCATGTGAGATCATAATAAATTCATAGAAAGAAGAGGAAAAAACATTTTGGGGTCTCTTATTATAGCTCTAATTTTCTCAACATGGCAAATATGAGACTTCAGTTCTGAACTAAAACAAAAATAAGTGTTTACAAACTCCCCTCTCTTGCCAAATACCCTTTGTTTTTTTTGGTCTGCTGCAGTCACCTTACAAATCTGTCAACCTGTCATGAAGGGCTGAGTGTCATTATTCCCCAGATTAACACCGCACGGAACATCAAAAGGGAAAACTAAAAATAATTCAGTTACAATCCTATTTATCCTTTCGACAGCCTCTCTCTTTAAATGCATGCACTTTTTACTGTTGGCTGCAGCTCGAAGCCTACCTTCTCTGTGTCACAGATTATAACAAGCAGCCTGCACTGCAGCAATGCCCATCGTCCCACCAACGGCAAACAATGCAAGGTCCAGGAGTGGCTGAGTTTTAGCCACTTCCTCAGAAGAGATTTGCAGCACCAGAGGAACTTTTAAAGTTGAAAAGATTTTTATTTTTTTACCATTTTGAATGCATCTGCATATTTCAATATATTCTTTCTGCAATGCAGATAACTGATTCCAGGGTAACATTTCTGTGTGCATGATAACTCCATATCCCAACTTATTAATCAATGGAATAATTATGGCATGTATGGAGCTATGCAGAGTATACCCTGTAACGAACGCTGGTATTTCAGGTACCCGTTCGTCTGTTTCCTCCCGAACTGCTAGAGGCTGACTGACTATAGCTTGCAGTTCATGTGTTGATTCGAACGTTCTCCGGACGAAATTCAGCATCCAAGTAAATTCACCAAGCAAATCAGACAGATACCCAAACATCAGCCTAGACTAGATGAAGAGTATAACAGGAGTGAATTTATTCAGGCCAAATGGCCGGTTTATATGCAAGTCCCCATGCAAGGGGTTTACTGTGGCATATTGCAGGGGCATTCCCCACTGGACTTGACAGGGGGCAATGGCAAAGTACACACTGTAATTACATTGGCTCTCAGGTCCAGGACACTCCTACACTAAACAGGATAATCCCTCTCCTGTGCCTGAGAGATAATTGAGTCAGGAACTGTACTAAACTCAGTTATCTCCAGGCACAGAAAACATACATTTAAACAACACCCCGAAAGTGCACCACTAACCCATGGAAACTCCACAAAAGTCATATCCCCTGATAGTTCTGATCTGGGGGACCAACATATCCAGAAAATCACCCAGATCGGTTCAGTGCTTCAGGGTTTCTATGCCCAAAACAGTTCCAGGGAATCAGGGCTAACAGTTTCTACTGTTAGCAATGTCTCAGCTGCATTGGGAAAACAGTGACGCTCTCCAAATAAGGAGAACCCTCTAATATAGCCTAGGGACCATAACCAGCACCATAACCACTTCAGTCGGTGCAATAGTTATAGTGCCAGGGGGGGCAGCAGCAATGATTTATATATTCCTTACCATGCCAGGCCCACTTTCTTCATTGGATTTTTTGCTTGGCGTGTTGGGATGTACTCGGGACCATCAGTCATAGGACCAGGTACTTTAGGCTTTGCCTTGTATCTCGAACTGCTGTGCAAAGATTTAGCATTCTGCAAGGATCTTCGTACAGTGCTCTGTCTCCACATTGTAGTGATCATAGAGCCTGCAAAATGAAAGAATGTTAAAACAAACACAAATTCCACAAATAAACAACCATAGAATCTGCACTTTCATAGCAACCATGTTCAGTCAGGTCCATAAATATTGGGACATCGACACAATTCTTATATTTTTGACTCTAAAAAGTGAAAGTTTGATGATTATGACTGTTAATCTGTCCCATTACTTTTGGTCCCTTGAAAAGTGGGAGGCACATATACAAACTGTTGTAATTCCTACACCGTTCACCTGATTAGGATGTAAATACCCTCAAATTAAAGCTTAAAGTCTGCAGTTAAAGCACATCTTGTTCATTTCATTTCAAATCCATTGTGGTGGTGTATAGCGCCAAAAAAATTAGAATTGTGTCGATGTCCCAATATTTATGGACGGACCTGACTGTATGCCTATAATGGAGTTGTAAAAAGAGCTTAAGTTGTGGCTCATTAATAAAATAAAAAAATCTTTGCACACTCTGGGGCACATAGAAATAATAGGTGCATAACACCCATTTCATGAGGAATCTATTTTAACTGGTTGTGTGGTTTGATCTACACAGTAACACTGGCATGCACAAACATCATGACGGATCATCGGGATGTAGTAATGAGATATGGGACCCCAACATGACAAAATTCAGTGCACTGCTCGAACGCCATATTGGGACCAAGAAGATGGATGACAGGCACATACTGTCAATCACACTATTGAAAGTAGCTTTAGGGAGAGGGCTGTTGACAAGTGTTATTTTCACCTAAATTGTGTAATTAACTTTCATTTCCTGACACTTCACATTTTGGGGAATAACACCCTATACTACTTCCTGCCTAAAGTCCATCATGAAAGAATCTTTCATTTTTGTTTAATCTTTTTAACTTTTTTTTTTATTTTTATTTAGTGCTACATCTGCATTTTGCAGCGATTGCAACTTCTCAGCCCTCCATTCTTAGTAGCAAAGCATTTCCGTTAATGTACAGAAATTGATTGACTGTCAGATATCTACTGGATGTACTCTGATATCATAATGCCCATAAATATTTAAATTAGAGGGAAAGCAGTTTGTAAGTACACAGGAGATGTGTGGGAAACAGCAAAAGGTAAAGGAAGAAAGCGACAGACGATGAATTATGGGAATTATAAACCTAAACAAATAATACATTTTCAAATAAATATTACATTGGTCGAAATACTATATCTCCCACAATTGTTTTTTTCTATCCATATTCGCCAAACATAATTAATTAATTTTGAACCTGCAAAATAAATTCTTACAGAGCAATAAGGCCGGTCAGATCTGCAAAACTTATAGATTACTAGCAGCTATTAAATTACAATTTCTACAATTCTCAGGCAGTCGAAAATGCCAGTTACTATCAGATAAAAACCTATAGTGTCCTATAGAGCCCTGCATTGGGTGCTGTATGTGCATTGTACACTAAGTGCTGTGTGTTTAAAGGAATACCTTGCATTGGGTGCTCTGTGTGCCCATCAGGATACCTGTAATGAATGCTGCTCTGCCAAGGAATACCCTTCATTGGGTGCTGTCCTGCAACAAGTACTGTCTGTGCCCATCAGGGTGCCCTGCACTAGGTGCTGTCTGTACAAGTGAGGGTGCTGTGCAATGGGTTCTGTTTGTGCCAGTGAGGTAGCTCTGCATTGGTTGCTGTTTGTGCCAGTGAGGGTGCTCTGCAATGGGTGCTGTCTGTGCCAGTGAGGTAGCTCTGCAATGGGTGCTGTCTGGGCCAGTGAGGGTGCTCTGTAATGGGTGCTAGATACACCGATGAGGGTGCTCTGCAATGGGTGCTAGATACACCGATGAGGGTGCTCTGCAATGGGTGCTAGATACACCGATGAGGGTGTTCTGCAATGGGTCGGCACCATAACAGCAATGCAAAAAAAGCCAAAAAACGCTATAATACACGTGAACAAAACTGTAAATAATAAAATACGTTAAAATACACTTTTACCAAAAGTCTGCCAGCCCAAAGATATCTAATCTTTAGGAGAGCAAAAAACAAGGCGCAATAGTATATTGAGAACGGACAGCAGCTGAAATAGCCTGCCATTCGGTGGGTTCCCGTTCAGATCTCAAGCTGGTTTTAGCTCCTTCAGACTGGTCCCACACATATGGGCAGTCCAGATCCAAAATGCCAGCAAGCTCCTTTTGCACAAGAGATACAGCAACCCCAGACGATCATTTTAACCTTGTTAGGCATCATCAGTGAGGCATAGCTGATATCTCTCTAGGCACCGTCTGGATTACGCTTTAAATTTTGGAGAGCAAAAAACGAGGCGCAAGAGTATACTGAGAACGGACAGCCGCTGAAATAGCCTACCCTTTGGTGGGTCCCCGCTCCGATCTTAAGCTGGTTTTAGTTCATCTTGTGCCATTACAGACCGAAGGGCAGGCTATTTTAGCTGCTGTCCGTTCTCAGTATACTCTAGCGCCCCGTTTTTTTGCTCTCCATAAGTTAAAAGGGTAATCCAGACGATGACCCCTTGCTCACAGTGATGATGCCTAACAAGGTTGAAACAATCGTCTGGGGTTGCTGTGTTTCCCGTGCAGAGGGAACTTGCTGGCATTTCAAATCTGGACTGCCCGTACGGGTGAGACCAGTCTGATATGCTTTAAATATGTTCTCTCTATAATGGCACAAGATGAGCTAAAACCAGCTTGAGATCTGAGCGGGGACCCACCGAAGGGCAGGCTATTTTAGCTGCTGTCCGTTCTCAGTATACTCTTGCTCCCCGTTTTTTTCTACTCTTGATATCTTATACCTATGTAAAATAAAAACCAGGTGGAACCAGTAGTTACGTTTTTGTGGGGCTACTTGTCACCTAATCAGAACATGTACTCACTTTTACCACCTACAGATACTGTAAATACCCTAAATCCAGATTGAAATGTGACACCTCCCATGTGTCCTAATTCAGGAAGGGCAGTCCTTCTGTGGGACACGTCCCTCTGATCTCTTTCTAAATACTACTAAAAGGTTGCCTGCCCCTGCTCTACAGCATGGAGTGCCAAAAAGGAAGCTCTTCAGATGCTATAGAACTACAAATCCCATGATGCTTTAGAAGGTTCAGCTGGGGGGATTTCATGACAGGTGTGAGTTAAGATCCACAAATGATACCTATAAACTAAACTAAACTACCCATAAATAAATAAAAACAAACTAAATAGTCAGAGATTTACCCCAACTCATTCCTCCTCTTATTAACACCAACAACCTGCTGCTGGGCGCGGCCATCTTGAATGTGGCAGTTCCAGTAGAATTGTATGACGCACTTCCGGTTCTCGCATAGGACTATGGATATTGTAGTTTTTAGCGAATAGCATTAGTTAAGCCATAATTTTTGGACTTTTACTCAGGCAGGGTAAATAAACGTTGATGGGAGTTGTAGTCCTTATTTTGTTTGCAAACAGAATGCTGCTCTTATCAAATAAAAACGAAGATATTTATTCTTATTTATTGTCACACTGAAAACAAAAATTTTCATTTTTGATTATAATACTGGGCACACTGTGTAATGGGCACCAGGGCTTATAATTCTGGGCACACTGTGTAATGGGCACCAGGGCTTATAATTCTGGGCACACTGTGTAATGGGCACCAGGGATTATAATACTGGGCACACTGTGTAATGGGCACCAGGGTTTATAGTTCTGGGCACACTGTGTAATGGGCACCATGGATTATAATACTGGGCACTCTGTGTAATGGGAACCAGGGATTATAGTTCTGGGCACACTGTGTAATGGGCACCATGGATTATAATACTGGGCACTCTGTGTAATGGGAACCAGGGATTATAATACTGGGCACACTGTGTAATGGGCACCATGGATTATAATACTGGGCACTCTGTGTAATGGGCACCAGGGATTATAATACAGGGCACTCTGTGTAATGGGCACCATGGATAATACTACTGGGCACTATGTGTAATGGGCACCAGGGATTATAATACTGGGCACACTGTGTAATGGGCACCATGGATTATACTACTGGGCACTCTGTGTAATGGGAACCATTGATTATACTACTGGGCACTCTGTGTAATGGGCACCATGGATTATAATACTGGGCACTCTGTGTAATGGGCACCATGGATAATACTACTGGGTACTATGTGTAATGGGCACCAGGGATTATAATACTGGGCACACTGTGTAATGGGCACCATGGATTATACTACTGGGCACTCTGTGTAATGGGCACCATTGATTATACTACTGGGCACTCTGTGTAATGGGCACCATGGATTATACTACTGGGCACTATGTGTAATGGGCACCAGGGATTATAATACTGGGAACACTGTGCAATGGGCACCATGGATTATACTACTGGGCACTCTGTGTAATGGGCACCATGGATTATATTACTGGGCACTATGTGTAATGGGCACCAGGGATTATAATACTGGGCACACTGTGTAATGGGCACCATAGATTATACTACTGGGCACTCTGTGTAATGGGCACCATGGATTATACTACTGGGCACTTTGTGTAATGGGCACCATAGATTATTCTACTGGGCACTATGTGTAATGGGCACCAGGGATTATAATACTGGGCACTATGTGTAATGGGCACCAGGGATTATAATACAGGGCACTCTGTGTAATGGGCACCAGGGATTATAGTACTGGGCACTCTGTGTAGTGGGCATGGTCCAGGGATTATAATACTGGGCACTCAATGTGTAATGGGCACCAGGGATTATAATACTGGGCACTATGTGTAATGGGCACCAGGGATTATAATACTGGGCACTTTATGTAATGGGTACCAAGGATTATAATACTGGGCACTCTGTGTAATGGGCATGGTCAAGGGATTATATTACTGGGCACTCAATGTAATGGGCACCAGGGATTATAATACTGGGCATTCTGTGTAATGGGCTAGGTCCAGGGATTATAATACTGGGCAGTCTGTGTAATTGGCACGGTCCAGGGATTATTATACTGGGCACTCTGTGTAATGGGCACGGTCTAGGGATTATATTACTGGGCACTCTGTGTAATGGGCACCAGGGATTATAATACTGGGCACTTTGTGTAGTGGGCACTGTCCAGGGATTATAATACTGAGCACTCTGTGTAATGGGCACGGTCTAGGGATTATATTACTGGGCACCCTGTGTAATGGGCACCAGGGATTATAATACTGGGCACTTTATGTAATGGGCACCAAGGATTATAATACTGGTCTCTCTGTGTAATAGGCACCAGGGATTATATTACTAGGCACTCTGTGCAATGGGTACCAAGGATTATAATACTGGGCACTCTGTGTAATGGGCATGGTCAAGGGATTATATTACTGGGCACTCTATGTAATGGGCACCAGGGATTATAATACTGGGCATTCTGTGTAATGGGCTAGGTCCAGGGATTATAATACTGGGCAGTCTGTGTAATTGGCACGGTCCAGGGATTATAATACTGGGCACTCTGTGTAATGGGCACCAGGGATTATAATACTGGGCACTCTGTGTAATCGGCAGCAGGAATTATAATTGGCATGGTCCAGGGATTGCAATAATGGGCACACTGTGTAATGGACTCCAGGGATTGTAATACTGGTCACTCTGTGTAATTGGCACGGTCCATGGATTATAATACTGGGCACTCTGTGTAATGGGCATGGTCCAGGAATTATAATACTAGGCACTCTGTGTAATGGGCACAAGGGATTATAATGCTGGGCACTCTGTGTAATGGGCACCATGGATTATAATACTGGGCACTCTGTGTAATAGGCACCAGGGATTATAATAGTGGGCACTCTTTGTAATGGGCACCAGTGATTATAATACTGGGCAGTCTGTGTAATTGGCACGGTCCAGGGATTATAATACTGGGCACTCTGTGTAATGGGCACCAGTGATTATAATACTGGGCAGTCTGTGTAATTGGCACGGTCCAGGGATTATAATACTGGGCACACTGTGTAATGGGCACCAGGGATTATAATACTGGGCACACTGTGTAATGGGCACCAGGGCTTATAATTCTGGGCACACTGTGTAATGGACACCAGGGATTATAGTTCTGGGCACACTGTGTAATGGGCACCATGGATTATAATACTGGGCACTCTGTGTAATGGGCACCAGGGATTATAATACTGGGCACACTGTGTAATGGGCACCATGGATTATAATACTGGGCACTCTGTGTAATGGGCACCAGGGATTATAATACAGGGCACTCTGTGTAATGGGCACCATGGATAATACTACTGGGCACTATGTGTAATGGGCACCAGGGATTATAATACTGGGCACACTGTGTAATGGGCACCATGGATTATACTACTGGGCACTCTGTGTAATGGGAACCATTGATTATACTACTGGGCACTCTGTGTAATGGGCACCATGGATTATAATACTGGGCACTCTGTGTAATGGGCACCATGGATAATACTACTGGGTACTATGTGTAATGGGCACCAGGGATTATAATACTGGGCACACTGTGTAATGGGCACCATGGATTATACTACTGGGCACTCTGTGTAATGGGCACCATTGATTATACTACTGGGCACTCTGTGTAATGGGCACCATGGATTATACTACTGGGCACTATGTGTAATGGGCACCAGGGATTATAATACTGGGAACACTGTGCAATGGGCACCATGGATTATACTACTGGGCACTCTGTGTAATGGGCACCATGGATTATATTACTGGGCACTATGTGTAATGGGCACCAGGGATTATAATACAGGGCACCCTGTGTAATGGGCACCAGGGATAATAATACTGGGCACTCTGTGTAATGGGCACCAGGGATTATAATACTGGGCACACTGTGCAATGGGCACCATGGATTATACTACTGGGCACTCTGTGTAATGGGCACCAGGGATTATAATACTGGGCACACTGTGTAATGGGCACCATAGATTATACTACTGGGCACTCTGTGTAATGGGCACCATGGATTATACTACTGGGCACTTTGTGTAATGGGCACCATAGATTATTCTACTGGGCACTATGTGTAATGGGCACCAGGGATTATAATACTGGGCACTATGTGTAATGGGCACCAGGGATTATAATACAGGGCACTCTGTGTAATGGGCACCAGGGATTATAGTACTGGGCACTCTGTGTAGTGGGCATGGTCCAGGGATTATAATACTGGGCACTCTGTGTAGTGGCATGGTCCAGGGATTATTATACTGGGCACTCTGTGTAATGGGCACGGTCTAGGGATTATATTACTGGGCACTCTGTGTAATGGGCACCAGGGATTATAATACTGGGCACTTTGTGTAGTGGGCACTGTCCAGGGATTATAATACTGAGCACTCTGTGTAATGGGCACGGTCTAGGGATTATATTACTGGGCACCCTGTGTAATGGGCACCAGGGATTATAATACTGGGCACTTTATGTAATGGGCACCAAGGATTATAATACTGGTCTCTCTGTGTAATAGGCACCAGGGATTATATTACTAGGCACTCTGTGCAATGGGTACCAAGGATTATAATACTGGGCACTCTGTGTAATGGGCATGGTCAAGGGATTATATTACTGGGCACTCTATGTAATGGGCACCAGGGATTATAATACTGGGCATTCTGTGTAATGGGCTAGGTCCAGGGATTATAATACTGGGCAGTCTGTGTAATTGGCACGGTCCAGGGATTATAATACTGGGCACTCTGTGTAATGGGCACCAGGGATTATAATACTGGGCACTCTGTGTAATCGGCAGCAGGAATTATAATTGGCATGGTCCAGGGATTGCAATAATGGGCACACTGTGTAATGGACTCCAGGGATTGTAATACTGGTCACTCTGTGTAATTGGCACGGTCCATGGATTATAATACTGGGCACTCTGTGTAATGGGAATGGTCCAGGAATTATAATACTAGGCACTCTGTGTAATGGGCACCAGGGATTATAATGCTGGGCACTCTGTGTAATGGGCACCATGGATTATAATACTGGGCACTCTGTGTAATAGGCACCAGGGATTATAATAGTGGGCACTCTTTGTAATGGGCACCGTCCTGGGAATATAATACTGGGCACTCTGTGTAATGGGCACCAGTGATTATAATACTGGGCACTCTGTGTAATGGGCACCGTCCTGGGAATATAATACTGGGCTGGGCACCATATGTAATGGGCGTTGTGAGATGGCAACACTATGCTGTGCCAAAATACTCTGTGTATAAAAACAAAAGGTTTACATTTCTCCCTTTTAATTTGAATGTATGGGCAAGTTAGATATACCCTCAAACCAACTCTCCAGTTAGCTGCATTGCTTGTGTTAAAGCACCCCTAGTTAGAAGGAACAGTCACTATTTTGGGCACAAGCCCAATTTTTCTCTCGTAATGTCGCTCTTTTCTAGGAGCTCCATATTGTTGGTGTGTCGGATTGTATATCAGAGCTTCACAGCAATATAGCTCTCAGTGATGTGTTTTTAAACTACAATAATACAATATTAGTTAGATAGTTACACAGCTGAAAAGAGACATGCCATTGCCTCCATCAACTTCAGCCTTTCTCACATTGATCCATCTGAATCTCTCCTTGGATCAAGAAGCTGTTGTTACCACACAAATTAAAAATTATATGAAATTTAAGTTATTGTAAGTATTCATTTTGTTGTTGTTGTTTAATTTAGGCATAGAAATTCTACATCCTTATTGTTCTGACTATAAATAAAAACCTTTCCTTTTTCTTAGACTAACTCTGCTTTCCTCCAGTCTAAATGTGTGACCCTGCATCCTATGTATATTCCTGATTTTTAATAGATTTCCAGACAATGGTTTGTATTGGCCCAAATATATTTGTATAATGTTATCATATCCCTCACACGTTTTTTTTATAAACTAAACAATCCTCCAATCTTCTGGTACAATTCCTAAAATACAATAGTTGTAAAAGATTAAAAACAGAGTTTCACTTTTTGCCACACTTAGCTCCTTAAGTACTCGTGGGTGAGTACCGTTAGGCCCTGGAGCTTTGTTTACATTAACTTTCTTTAGTTTCTGCATTACCTAAATAAATGAGTTTAGAACTCAGTCTGTGTAAATAAGACACATTGTTCTTGTACTGATTTACATTTTTGTGCATCAATTATTAGTAGCAAGGCACAAATAACATCTTGATCAGACCCCGAAAATTAAAGTTTCTCTCTCTGCTCTTTTGAAAGGGTGGGAGTTGTGTAAACTGTTTATGTTCAGAGTTACATTTAAAGGGACAGTACAGGCACCCAGAGCACCAGGGATTATAATACTGGGCACACTGTGTAATGGGCACCAGGGCTTATAATTCTGGGCACACTGTGTAATGGACACCAGGGATTATAGTTCTGGGCACACTGTGTAATGGGCACAAGGGATTATAATGCTGGGCACTCTGTGTAATGGGCACCATGGATTATAATACTGGGCACTCTGTGTAATGGGCACCAGGGATTATAATACTGGGCACACTGTGTAATGGGCACCATGGATTATAATACTGGGCACTCTGTGTAATGGGCACCAGGGATTATAATACAGGGCACTCTGTGTAATGGGCACCATGGATAATACTACTGGGCACTATGTGTAATGGGCACCAGGGATTATAATACTGGGCACACTGTGTAATGGGCACCATGGATTATACTACTGGGCACTCTGTGTAATGGGAACCATTGATTATACTACTGGGCACTCTGTGTAATGGGCACCATGGATTATAATACTGGGCACTCTGTGTAATGGGCACCATGGATAATACTACTGGGTACTATGTGTAATGGGCACCAGGGATTATAATACTGGGCACACTGTGTAATGGGCACCATGGATTATACTACTGGGCACTATGTGTAATGGGCACCAGGGATTATAATACTGGGAACACTGTGCAATGGGCACCATGGATTATACTACTGGGCACTCTGTGTAATGGGCACCATGGATTATATTACTGGGCACTATGTGTAATGGGCACCAGGGATTATAATACAGGGCACCCTGTGTAATGGGCACCAGGGATAATAATACTGGGCACTCTGTGTAATGGGCACCAGGGCTTATAATACTGGGCACACTGTGCAATGGGCACCATGGATTATACTACTGGGCACTCTGTGTAATGGGCACCAGGGATTATAATACTGGGCACACTGTGTAATGGGCACCATAGATTATACTACTGGGCACTCTGTGTAATGGGCACCATGGATTATACTACTGGGCACTTTGTGTAATGGGCACCATAGATTATTCTACTGGGCACTATGTGTAATGGGCTCCAGGGATTATAATACTGGGCACTATGTGTAATGGGCACCAGGGATTATAATACAGGGCACTCTGTGTAATGGGCACCAGGGATTATAGTACTGGGCACTCTGTGTAGTGGGCATGGTCCAGGGATTATAATACTGGGCACTCTGTGTAGTGGCATGGTCCAGGGATTATTATACTGGGCACTCTGTGTAATGGGCACGGTCTAGGGATTATATTACTGGGCACTCTGTGTAATGGGCACCAGGGATTATAATACTGGGCACTTTGTGTAGTGGGCACTGTCCAGGGATTATAATACTGAGCACTCTGTGTAATGGGCACGGTCTAGGGATTATATTACTGGGCACCCTGTGTAATGGGCACCAGGGATTATAATACTGGGCACTTTATGTAATGGGCACCAAGGATTATAATACTGGTCTCTCTGTGTAATAGGCACCAGGGATTATATTACTAGGCACTCTGTGCAATGGGTACCAAGGATTATAATACTGGGCACTCTGTGTAATGGGCATGGTCAAGGGATTATATTACTGGGCACTCTATGTAATGGGCACCAGGGATTATAATACTGGGCATTCTGTGTAATGGGCTAGGTCCAGGGATTATAATACTGGGCAGTCTGTGTAATTGGCACGGTCCAGGGATTATAATACTGGGCACTCTGTGTAATGGGCACCAGGGATTATAATACTGGGCACTCTGTGTAATCGGCAGCAGGAATTATAATTGGCATGGTCCAGGGATTGCAATAATGGGCACACTGTGTAATGGACTCCAGGGATTGTAATACTGGTCACTCTGTGTAATTGGCACGGTCCATGGATTATAATACTGGGCACTCTGTGTAATGGGCATGGTCCAGGAATTATAATACTAGGCACTCTGTGTAATGGGCACCAGGGATTATAATGCTGGGCACTCTGTGTAATGGGCACCATGGATTATAATACTGGGCACTCTGTGTAATAGGCACCAGGGATTATAATAGTGGGCACTCTTTGTAATGGGCACCGTCCTGGGAATATAATACTGGGCACTCTGTGTAATGGGCACCAGTGATTATAATACTGGGCACTCTGTGTAATGGGCACCGTCCTGGGAATATAATACTGGGCTGGGCACCATATGTAATGGGCGTTGTGAGATGGCAACACTATGCTGTGCCAAAATACTCTGTGTATAAAAACAAAAGGTTTACATTTCTCCCTTTTAATTTGAATGTATGGGCAAGTTAGATATACCCTCAAACCAACTCTCCAGTTAGCTGCATTGCTTGTGTTAAAGCACCCCTAGTTAGAAGGAACAGTAACTATTTTGGGCACAAGCCCAATTTTTCTCTCGTAATGTCGCTCTTTTCTAGGAGCTCCATATTGTTGGTGTGTCGGATTGTATATCAGAGCTTCACAGCAATATAGCTCTCAGTGATGTGTTTTTAAACTACAATAATACAATATTAGTTAAATAGTTACACAGCTGAAAAGAGACATGCCATTGCCTCCATCAACTTCAGCCTTTCTCACATTGATCCATCTGAATCTCTCCTTGGATCAAGAAGCTGTTGTTACCACACAAATTAAAAATTATATGAAATTTAAGTTATTGTAAGTATTCATTTTGTTGTTGTTGTTTAATTTAGGCATAGAAATTCTACATCCTTATTGTTCTGACTATAAATAAAAACCTTTCCTTTTTCTTAGACTAACTCTGCTTTCCTCCAGTCTAAATGTGTGACCCTGCATCCTATGTATATTCCTGATTTTCAATAGATTTCCAGACAATGGTTTGTATTGGCCCAAATATATTTGTATAATGTTATCATATCCCTCACACGTTTTTTTTTATAAACTAAACAATCCTCCAATCTTCTGGTACAATTCCTAAAATACAATAGTTGTAAAAGATTAAAAACAGAGTTTCACTTTTTGCCACACTTAGCTCCTTAAGTACTCGTGGGTGAGTACCGTTAGGCCCTGGAGCTTTGTTTACATTAACTTTCTTTAGTTTCTGCATTACCTAAATAAATGAGTTTAGAACTCAGTCTGTGTAAATAAGACACATTGTTCTTGTACTGATTTACATTTTTGTGCATCAATTATTAGTAGCAAGGCACAAATAACATCTTGATCAGACCCCGAAAATTAAAGTTTCTCTCTCTGCTCTTTTGAAAGGGTGGGAGTTGTGTAAACTGTTTATGTTCAGAGTTACATTTAAAGGGACAGTACAGGCACCCAGAGCACTGCGCCTTAGCCCCGCAGTTGTAATTATTGCAGTTTATGAGGGAAAGGGGCAAACTTTGCTTTCCTAGCGCCCTAGTTTCCCTGTGACCCCTATATACACATAACTCATTTAATTATTGATAAATAATCCCTGATTCTGCCTATTCAGAAGTTCCCGCAATAAATATGATGATTGTGGACTTTGAGAAAACAGTGGGGCACAATCTTTATCTGAAAACTGCTGTCTTCATAACTGAGGCCTCAAGTGATAAAAACTACTATATTTAGAACTACATTTCCCGGCGTGCCCCTCTCTGCGCATGCGCACACCCCCTTGTTTATGTCCGCTCTCTGAGAGCTCACTGTAACCTGCTGGAAGCAGGCGGCTCCTGATTGGTCGGGATCTGCCGTGTCTCTTGCTATTGGCGGGCGCGGCCCTCGTGCCGTCCCGATGACGGTCAAGTTAGGTTGTAGCGGATGCTGCAGGGAGGAGGAGTGCCCACGTGTGTCTGCAGCTGGAGGCCGACAGTGACTGGTCCTGGGTCTGAGCGCCCACCTCGGCTTCGGAGACCGGTAACCGCAGCTGTCTGAGTACCGGGGCTTGGGGTCAGATATGGGGGGGTCAGGGCTGATGTCAGACATGGGGGGGGTCAGGGCAGACATGGGGGGGGTCAGGGCTGATGTCAGACATGGGGGGTTTGGGGGTCAGGGCTGATGTCAGACATGGGGGTTTGGTCAGGGCTGATGTCAGACATGGGGGTTTGGGGGTCAGGGCTGATGTCAGACATGGGGGTTTGGGGTCAGGGCTGATGTCAGACATGGGGGGTTTGGGGTCAGGGCCGATGTCAGACATGGGGTTTGGGGTCAGGGCTGATGTCAGACATGGGGGGGTTGGGGGTCAGGCTGATGTCAAACATGGGAATGGGAGTCAGGGCTGATGTCAGACAGGGGGTTTGGGGTAGGCTGATGTCAGACATGGGGTCAGGGGCTGATGTCAGACATGGGGTTTGGGGTCTGATGTCAGACATGGGGGTTTGGGTCAGGGCTGATGTCAGACATGGGGGTTTGGGTCAGGCTGATGTCAGACATGGGGTTTGGGTCAGGCTGATGTCAGACATGGGGGTTTGGGGTCAGGGCTGATGTCAGACATGCGTCAGGACAGTCAGGGCTGATGTCAGACATGGGGGTTTGGGGTCAGGGCTGATGTCAGACATGGGGGTTTGTCAGGGCGATGTCAGACATGGGGGTTTGGGGTCAGGGCTGATGTCAGACATGGGGTGGGGTCAGATGTCAGACATGGGGGTTTGGGGCTGATGTCAGACATGGGGTTTGGGGTCAGGGCTGATGTCAGACATGGGGTTTGGGGTCAGGGCTGATGTCAGACATGGGGGTTTGGGGGTCAGGGCTGATGTCAGACATGGGGGGTCGCCCGGCTGATGTCAGACATGGGGGTCAGGGCTGATGTCAGACATGGGACAGGGTCAGACATTGGCTGATGTCAGGCTGATGTCAGACATGGGGTGCGATGTCAGACATGATGTCAGGCTGATGTCAGGGGGGGGCTGACTTGATGTCAGACATGGGGGTCAGGTCAGGCCGATGTCAGACAGATGTCAGACATGGGAATGGGCTGATGTCAGACATGGGGGTCCTGATGTCAGACATGGCTGGGTCAGGGCTGATGTCAGACATGGCTGATTAGGGGTCAGGGCTGATGTCAGACATGGGGGGGGTCAGCGATGTCAGACATGGGGGTTTGGGGTCAGGGGCTGATGTCAGACATGGGGGTTTGGGAGTCAGGCTGATGTCAGACATGGGGCTCTGGGGTCAGGGCTGATGTCAGATTATGGGGTTTGGGGTCAGGGCTGATGTCAGACATGGGGGTTTGGGGTCAGGGCTGATGTCAGACATGGGGGTTTGGGGTCAGGCTGATGCAGACATGGGGGTTTGGGGGTCAGGGCTGATGTCAGACATGGGGGGTTTGGGGTCAGGGCTGATGTCAGACATGGGGGCTTGGGGGTCAGGGCTGATGTCAGGCATGGGGGTTTGGGGTCAGGCTGAGGTCAGACATGGGGTTTGGGGTCAGGGGCTGATGTCAGACATTGGGGGGTTTGGGGGTCAGGGCTGATGTCAGACATGGGGGGGGGTTTGGGGGTCAGGGCTGATGTCAGACACTGGGGGAGGGGGTTTAATGTTAGACATAGAGGGTGGGGCAGGGTTATGTCGGGGTTCACCGTGGCCATCCCTACCTTACAGCCTCAGTCGGGGCTGACAGGGCATGATTACAGGAGTATGGCAGGTCCCCAGAGGCACACAGTTATAGTGGGAATATATAGATTTAAAAGTGAATCTTTGATTTGAGTAGTGAGACTGCAGGTGCATGATCTATACACCAAAATCGCCTCATTTAAGCAAAGTTGTTTTGGTGCTTAGTGTATCCCGTTTAAGACAAAATGGCCAAATTAATAACTTCCCTGACTTGAATTTTTTTTCCCTAATTCAGCTAGTTTGCTTTAAAATGTAAAATGTATTTATTTTGTATTTACTTTAGTGAACAACACTGTAAGTACTGGAGTTTCCATATTATCTATTATCTATCTATTTCTCATGGTTAGCAGGTAGAGTAGGATGATAAGGTTAAAACGTTATTCACTTTAAGGGGGTAGTTCCTGGAAAGTGAAAAATCTTAAAATAAGTGTTATAGTGGGAAGCTAGATGTTTTAATATAAGTGATATTCATGGAAAAAAATCTTGTAATTTACATTAGCATGAGCAGTGTTCTTTATCAGAACCAGTGCTGGTGCCAGTAGTTTGCTAACTTGAGACCAATAAAAGGCTTTATGTCCATAAATGTGACCTGGTATATGACTCCAAAGACTGGTTGATTAACACAACTGGATGTGAGTTCCCACACAGTCACAAAGAAGCTCTTGACATACATTTAGGAAACATAGAATGCGACGGCAGATAAGAACCATTCGGCCCATCTAGTCTGCCCAATTTTCTAAATACAGTGGGACCTCGGTTTACGAATTTAATGCGTTCTCTGGGACGCTTATTGCAAAACATTTGTAAACCGAAACGTGGTTTCCCATAGGAATGCATTGAAAACCAATTAATCTGTTCTGCAGGTCAGAAAAAAAGTAAAAATTAGCTGGCATGGAAACCAACCCACAATGCAGAACACACAACAAAAGACATGCAAACGACGAAGCTTAGCTCCCTACCTTTCCACAGTTTGAGGAATGCACCAAAAAGTCCCAAAACAACTGCAAACAATTTCCAGAATGGCTCCAAAACTCGATGCAAAAGCTGCTCCAACACCTCCACACTCGATGCCACGTGCTACCCACAGCCTCCAGCATGCACGGGGCGGCGCGATAAACCTCCCAGGCGCAATGCATCCTGGGGAAATTTGCTTTGTATTGCGAATTTTTTTTTTTTTAACCGAGGCATTATTTTCAATGGATTTTCGTTTGTAAACCAAAACTTATGTTAACTGAGACGTTTGTAAACAGAGGTCCCACTGTACTTTCATTCGTCCCTGGCCTTATCTTATAGTTAGGATAGCCTTATGTCTATCCCACGCATGCTTAAACTCCTTTACTGTATTAACCTCTACCACTTCAGCTGGAAGGCTATTCCATGCATCCACTACCCTCTCAGTAAAGTAATACTTCCTGATATTACTTTTAAACCTTTGCCCCTCTAATTTAAGACTATGTCCTTGTTGTGGTAGTTTTTCTTCTTTTAAATATGGTCTCCTCCTTTACTGTGTTGATTCCTTTTATGTATTTAAATGTTTCTATCATATCCCCCCTGTCTCGTCTTTCCTCCAAGCTATACATGTTAAGATCCTTTCCTTGTAAGTTTTATCCTGCAATCCATGAACTAGTTTAGTAGCCCTTCTCTGAACTCTCTCTAAAGTATCAATATCCTTCTGAAGATACGGTCTCCAGTACTGTGTAAAATACTCCAAGTGAGGTCTCACCAGTGTTCTGTACAATGGCATGAGCACTTCCCTCTTTCTACTGCTAATACCTCTCCCTTTACAACCAAGCATTCTGCTAGCGTTTCCTGCTGCTCTATTACATTGTCTGCCTACCTTTTAAAGGGAAACTCCAGTGCGAGGAAAACAATCCGTTTTCCTGGCACTGCAGGTCCCCTCTCCTTCCCACCCCCCAATCCCCGTTTGCTGAAGTGGTGAAAACCCCTTCAGTTACTTACCAGAGGCAGCGACGATGTCCCACGTCGCTGCTTCTTCCGCCGCCGCTCCTCCCAGTGATTGCGTCGGCCGGTGGGTGAGACTGATCCTGCCCACCGGCCCTGGAGACCTAATGCGCATGCGTATTAGAGCTCCCCATAGGAAAGCATTGAAAATGATTTTCAATGCTTTCCTATGGGGAAATGAGCGAAGCTGGAGGTCCTCACACAGCGTGAGGACGTCCAGCGACGCTCTAGCACAGGTTTTCTGTGCTATAGAGCTGGAAGTGCCCTCTAGTGGCTGTCTAGTAGACAGCCACTAGAGGTGGAGTTAACCCTTTAAGGTAATTATTGCAGTTTATAAAAAAACTTAAGCGTAGTGGGAGATGGCACCCAGACCACTCCAATGGGCAGAAGTGGTCTGTGTGACTGGAGTGTTCCTTTAAATCATCAGAAATAATTACCCCTAAATCCTTTTCCTCAGATATTGAGATTAGGAATCAAATAATATCAAATATTCTGTCCTCTGCCCTTGGGTTTTTACGTCCAAGATGCATTATCTTGCACTTATCAACATTAAATGTCAGTTGCTCCAACTCTGACCATTTTTCTAGTTTACCTTAATCATTTGCCATTTGGCTTATCTCTCCTGGAACATCAAAACTGTTACAAATCTTAGTATCATTAGCAAAAAGACATACCTTACCATCAAGACCTTCTGCAATATCACTAATAAAAACATTAAAGAGAATGGGTCCAAGTACAGATCCCTGAGGTACCCCACTGATCTTTGATAAAATATTCGCCTTAGTGACATTGCTTCCTTCTGAGTTCATAGTTATCTGTGACAGGCAGACCGTGTGGCCTTGAAGATAATTCTGTCTGTGCCTTAATCTCTTTTTGCCTATAATGCAAATTTATGGAATTAATATTCAATATTAAGTTGCAGCTCTAGAAAATGTACTGATAAATGGAGATTTTATAGCTTACACTCCCACTGAGTCTAATATTTTCTGTGTTATTTTACTTTTCATATGGTTATTCACTAGCCAACGCATTGCACATAACCTGCAAGAGAATTGTTAATTTTAAGCCAAGTGTTTTCCATTTGAGATGTTATGGATAATCACACATTTTAGTCCAAAGTTCTCGGTTTGGTAAATAGCTCTCTGAGTTCTTTGTGTTTCTGACTGTTTTCTTCTTCTCGTTTGTACAGTTCATTCCGCCACTCTGTGTCCCAGTAGCCGTAATTCGATGGAAGGAGCTGGGGCTGGTGGAGGGTCTGGCTCAGCCAGTCCGGAGCCACAAGAGGCACCAGCTCCGGCTGTAGAGTTTCACGAGGATGAAGAAATTATAGAGGTGCTGGAACTCAATGATGCAGAACCTGACCCAGGTAACAGTGGAATCAGGGTTTGTTGTCCTGTACTGTGTGAAAAAATAGATGGGCAAAGCAATGATCTAATCGCTGCTAAATGCAAAAGCCACGATTGTATACTTACTTTTTTTGACCTCTCTACTGCCTTTATCACTTTTGTCATGTCCTCCTTCTTTATAAATAAAACCCAGATCTATCTCTGCTGTCCTCGAATGCATCACCGGTTGCCTTTCTTCCATCCCCGATTGGATGTCCTCGTGCTTAATGAAACTCTGTCTCTCTAAAACTGAGCTTAATTTTCCTCCTCATAATATTAATCTCTTTCACACTCTCTGCAAGTTGATGGTACCTGCATCAGCACATCCTTGCAAGATAGCTGTTTGGGTGTTATCTTTGATTCTGGCCTCACGTCCAGTCTATTGCCACATCCTGCCGATTTCACCTTAAAGGAACACTATAGTCACCTAAACAACTTTAGCTTAATTAAGCAGTTTTAGTGTATATATAATGCCTCTCAGGTTTTACTGCTTAATTCTCTGGCATTTAGGAGTTAAATCACTTTGTTTCTGTTTATGCGGACCTTGACACACCTCCACTGGCTCTGGTTGACAGAGCCTACATGGAAAAAAAAAAACTGGTTTCGCTTTCAATCAGATGTAATTTACCTTAAACAATTGTATCTCTTTCTCTGTAAATGAAACTTTAATCACATACAGGAGGCTCTTGCAGGGTCTAGCAAGCTATTAACATAGCAGCGGATAAGAAAACCTAACTTAAACAGAACTTGCAATAAAGGAAGGATAAACTTTAGATGACTTTTTACAGGAAGTATTTAGGAAGGCTGTGCAAGTCAAGTGCAGGGAGTTGTGACTAGGGTTCATAAACAAATGGATTTGACTCCTAAATGACAGAGAATTGAGCAGTGAGGCTGCAGGGGCATGTTCTATACACCAAAACTGCTTTATTAATCCAAAGTTGTGTTGGTGACAATAGTGTCCCTTTAAACATTGCCCACGTCTGCCCCTTTCTTATGTAAGATGCTGCTAAGGATCTTGTTCATGCTCAAGTAATGTCTTGTATTGATTACTGTAATGCACTCCTAATCGGTCTCTCAAAAAGCCGTACTGCTTCGCTACAATCTGTAATGAATACTGCCGCGAGGCGGATTCTTCTCTCCTGTCGCTCCTCTCACACCTTGCCCCACTGTCGAAAATGCTAACCTTTGGCTATATAACCAGTCTTGGTCTCTCCGCTCTGCCATGTCTGCTGCTCGCACCATTACTGCTAACTTGTGTTTGCAGGACTTCCCACAGGGGGCGAGGGGGGACTCCTTTTCTTTGAAACAGCCTGTCTACCCCCATCAGAATCTTCCCTAGTCGTCCGTCATTTAGAAAGTCCCTCAAAACCTATCTCTTTAGAAAAACTATTGGCTTCCCAGAGTAGCTTTATCTACTTTATAAACTCTTAAAGGATCACACTCCACTCTTTCCCACCTTGTTGTTTAGTTGCGTTTCCTTATTCTGTCCTTTCTATTGTCTTACTATACCCCAGCTCCTGTAGACTGTAAGCTTGTTTGAGCAGGGTCCTCATCAACCTATTGTTTCTGTTACATTTTGAAATTGTCAAATTTATTGATACATTTCCTCCTTTTTTATAATAATGCAAAGTGCTGCGGAATAAGTTGTCGCTATATAAATACCGATAATAATAATGACAGCCTCCTCTTCCAAGAAACCAACCTCCTGTTACAAATTCCTATTAATGATGATTAATGATGAAACACTTTGTACATAAATGTTTCTTCTGGGCAATACCCTCTAACACAAGCTCTATTTCAATAATCACGTGGAGGGGAAAAACAGGAAGTGAAATAATAATATAAGAGAAAATGTGTGAGGCTGATTTGAACTGTGTATGTATGCTTAAGGGAACAAAGGAGATATTGATGCTCAAGGTACTTCCACTGGGTAATTCCAACCCAGGATCCATGAGATAAACAAGTCTTTACTCCACACTCTCTACTAACTGGACTATACCTGCAGTTGGGAATTTTCTTTTTTTTTTTTTTTTCTCTTTAACTTGAACATGTTTACATTTTATTTGAATGTTGAAAATTCATTTACCATTCATCTTGTCTCGTATATTGACAAATTCAATAGTGAATACAATCAAGAGAAAAGCGTATTTACTTAAACTTAATATACGGTAGTACCTGTTGAGTAAGCGACAACGGTATTTTTCTTTTTTGAGCACTTTCTTTTCTTAAGTACGTGTATTTAAAAAAAAAAAAAAGCTCATCCCATTTGTCGCCAGCATACTGACGACAGACGTAATTTTTGCACAGGATTGATATTGGGCAGCCCGGCCACATTGTGACCACAATCTTATTAGTGCATCGGCAATCTGAGAATCAGATGATAAATTTGAAGTTTGCATCTCTATCTTGGATTGCATCTATAATGTATAAATAGAATTGAATGTGCTATAGAGTACCACCATGTCATGTGTTCTTGAGCAGTTTCATGTTAAAACTAAATGTGTTCTTCTGTGACATGACGTTACTGAGATTATGAGTGTTCCGCTCTACCATTACTGATCCACGTTTTTCCTTCTCGCAGATGATCTCGCAAGTGACATGGAGGATGTAGATTTTGCTGATGAGCCAGAGGCAGGAGAAATGGCTGATGAGGAATGGGAAACTGAGGATGAGGGTGTAGAGGAAGGTGCCGAGCCTCATGATGATAGTGAGCTGACTTTCTCCAAACATACAGGTACAATTTTTATAAATACAAGTGTGCACACACACAAAACAAAAAATAATTAATCCCTCAAAGACAGTGGGGGTCCAATGCCGTCCTTGGGAACCCGGTCCTAAACCATCGCAATGGGGGGATCTTACCTGGCATCCTAGAGAGTTCCCCTGCAGCTGATTCATCCCTCCTGGGCCATGTGGTCGCGATGAAAAAATATTCTGAACACACTGTCCCATAGTGTTTCTTAACACCCTGTCCCATAGTGTTTCTTAACACCCCTCTCCCCTGTCCCATAATGTTCCTTACCACCCACTCCCCTCCCCTGTCCCATAGTGATCTTTAACCCCTCCCCTGTCCTGTAGTGATTTTTAACCTCCCCTCCCCTGTCCCATCATGATCTTTAACCCCCCCTCCCCTGTCCCATAGTGATCTTTAACCCCCTCTCCCCTGTCCCATGATCTTTAACCCCTCCTGTCCCTGTCCCATCTGACATAGTGACCTCCTGAACCCTCCTGTCCTGTCCTCCTAGTCCAACAGTGATCTCCCTCCTGTCCTCCCCTGTCCCTAACCCTCCCCTGTCCCATAGTGATTTTTAACCCTCCCTCCCCTGTCCCATAGTGTGTCCTTTACCCCCACTTTAACCCCCCCCTGTCCATGAGTGATTTTTAACCCCCCCCTGTCCCATAGTGTTCTTTAACCCCCCCCTCCCCTTATCCAATAGTGTTCTCCCCCCTCTCCTTTGTCCAATAGTGTTCTCCTCCCCTAATCCCATAGTGTTCTCCCCATCCAATGGTGTTCTCCCCCTCCTTGTCCAATAGTGTTCTCCCCCACTCCCCTCATCCCATAGTGTCTCCCCCTCCTCTTGTCCTATAGTGATCTTTCCCTCCCATAGTGTCCCTTAGTTACTTATGTGTATTGTTGCGTGGACCGGCAGAACAGCGCGCACCGCGGTACAGGATCTTAAATTTCCGTTTCCAGTACCCAGCCGGACTGAAAGGAAGTGTGCACACTGAGTGCGCACTTCCTTTCATTCCATCCAGAAACTGAAATTTAAGTGTTATTGCATTCAGTGAATGTTAAATCTTTCAACACTATTTAAAACACTGCCAGTACCATGATGGATTTCAAATGTTGAGTGATGACACAATGGTCCCCTTCCGTTATTCAGTTCCAGACTAATGGCGAGAGTAATAGGAGTTACAATCCACAATATTTGCAATGCCTGTAAAGTTTAGGGTGTACACCGCTGTAGCCCAAAACGTTAATGACATTGGAATGTCTCAAGACATCTGTAAAACCTCAGTTGCATTCAGTGAATGTTAAATCTTTCAACACTTAAAAATACGGTAATATGTGTTGGTGCAATAAATGACAGAGATGCAAATTGCGTTTGAACACAAACAGCAAAACATGCTTATGTCCTTAAGGGTAAGTCCAGTTTTTGAAGCAGCGTCCTTAAGGGGTTAAGGCCTTTATTAGGGGTATATACAGGTTAGTTGTCCCTTCAAACTTTCATTGCAGTGGGTTCAGAAGTGTGTTGCAATATAAAGATATGAGAGAGGGGAGAGATTTAAAATAAATAAATAAAATACTCTTAGAGTATTGAATCAATTGAAATCCCTGCAATGAAAGTTTTGAGAGAACACCTAACCTGCATATACCCCTAATACAGCCCTTTAACTCCTTAAGCACACATGCCATGTGTGACATGTCATGATTCCCTTTTATTCCAGAAGTTTGGTCCTTAAGGGGTTAAAGACATTTATTGTTTAAAGCGCTACGGAATCTGTTGGCGCTATATAAATGGCAATAATAATAATTGTTTACATATGTGTTCTATTTAGTGCATTACTTGGAAGCATTGTTATACAAAGTCTGTATGTTTATACAGCTACAATAATCTGGTTATGGCATATAGTGAGCACACAGGTGTAAAGTATTGTACATTGAATGAGCAGGAAGTAACTGTTTATGATGTGGTTATTATTGTGGTCTGGTAGTCTCCTACATCCTTGTGTGGTTCTAAGCTGTGTAATTGTTTTGACTCTTAGTGTGTGTTATTCCCTCAGCCTCAGTCTTCTGTGTGAGCCTTGATCCTAAGGAGAGTATCCTCGCTGTGACGGGGGGAGAGGATGATAAAGCTTATGTTTGGAGGATCTGTGATGGGGAAACACTGTTTGAGTGTACAGGTAAATGTACTCATTACATACTATAACATACTAAATTGTTATCACTTGCTAGAGTTACATACTAAACTGAAAATTGTCTGAAATTCAAAGGAATTTAAAATTTAAGGATTAAATTAAATTTCTTATACTTTGGCCTTAAATTTTAAATTAACTTTGAATTCCTGTCTATTCTCACTTTAGGGAATAACTGTATAACTTTTTGTTGTTGTAAATCTCTCCTTGTAAAAGGTTCTGTTAATGGATTATCAAATATTAATATCAGTGATCCAGGGGCCTTCCCCCTGTAGCTATTGGAATGATGCAACTGCTCTGGCAATATCATATGACTATTTCCTTTAATTCACATTATCTGCCTCCCCTCCCCAGGTCACAAGGATTCTGTTACCTGTGCCTGTTTTAGCCACGATTCCAGCATGGTGGCCACTGGGGACATGGGTGGCCTCCTCAAGGCGTGGAAAGTGCAAGGTGGGGAAGAGATATGGTCTTTTGAAGTTGGTGACTTAGAGGTAAGAAAAGAAAATGAATGTTAATTTTTGTGCAAATGACTGCTTTTCCAGTGACTTGGAATGGCATTAGATGCACAATAGTCCTAATTCAAATAATTCAAGATATCTGTTAAAAACACTGCCAGTAACATGATGGATTCCAAATGCTAAGTGATGACACAATGGTCCTCTTCTATTATTCAGTTCCAGACTAATGGCGAGAGTAATAGGAGTTACAATCCACAGTATTGTCAATGCCTGTAAAGTTTAGGGTGTACACCGCTGTAGCCCAAAATGTATCATGATCTGTTATCTTACGAGTGGTAATATTCTGTAAATGTACACTTGCTATGAAAAGGTTAACTTGGCTTTGGTTATAAGTTAATGACATTGGAATGTCTCCTAGGAATTTAGTAAAACCTAATTTGCATTCAGTGAATGTTAAATCTTTCCTATTTTTGGTGGCACCATTTCCTTTCTAGTGCCTATTTTATTATTCTCTAGATTTTACTTTTCTTAATCTGACTGCCTGTGCTGTTAATGGGTGACCTGTGGCACTCTGATGCTCAACGTATGTAGTCCACGACAGCTGAATTGTCAGAGGTTGCTCCAAATTGTCTTTGTTAGCTTGCCCATTGGCTGACTGAGTATGCGGGAAATGTAGTCCACAAAAGATAGCTTGCCATCTATTGCTTTCCCTGCAGTGTTTACAAAGTGTATTTTTTCATGCAATTTCTGGTTTTGTGATGGTTTTTGTGTCCATCTCACTGTATTTTGTATGTTTGTTACCTTTTCGCTGTGCGTCTTTCTTTCCTGTTATTAATGTTTTACTCTTTCCTTCACTGACAGTGGCTGGAGTGGCACCCTGGTGCCCCTGTATTGTTGGCAGGCACTGCTGATGGAAACACCTGGATGTGGAAAATACCAAGTGGAGAATGCAAGACCTTCCAGGGCTCCAACTGCCCAGTCACCTGTGGACAGTTCCTGCCTGATGGTTGTATATATATATATATATATTTTATTTTTTTAGTTAGGTAGTATGTATGGGGTGAAACATGAACATTCCTCTGGTTGTAGTGTTGTTGGAGTTTGTGAAAGTAATTATAAGGTCCGAGTGTCCTGCTTACTGTTTTTCTCTGTATGTTAAAGTGTTGAATGGATAAAATTCCTTTAGAGCTCAGTTTGTGAATTAGTCTTCCAGTGATTTAATGCTTCCTAAATCCCTAAATCTTGGCCAGCAAACTGGTAAGCGTGCTAGTAAACGCAAGAAGGGAATTGGGGGCACACCCAGAACATGCATTTTGCAGGAATGGTGCTGCCATAGTCACAAAAATGTATCCATTAATACAGATTAAGTTACAGCGCACACCTAAAAATAAATTTTTAACTTTTACAAGGCTACTTAAAATCTCCTATCTCAGCACACCCCAATATCGGTGGGCTCTATTTGAATTCCAATGTGGGAGACAAATTAAATACTCCTAGTCCTAAATAAATCAAAGTGTATTTTAATAATCTGTTGTAAGAGGATTGTGTAACATTAATGTTATATAATTAAACATAAAATTCAGTGTCAAAACGAAACGATTAAAGTGATAGTGCTTTGATGTATATACTGAAAATGCATATAATGTATCTGCTCTGTGAAAATTTATAATTAACGTGATATTACTATCAATAACCTCCTCAAATTCATACTTTTCTGTGGTCACCTCTGGACCTTGTAAATTTAAAAATGTATTTTTCTGTGTACGCTGTCCCTTAATCTGTACTTTGCAGTGATAGACAGATTATTTTGAAAAACCCATGTGGATGGTGGTGTAATTTCTTTGAAAGCACTGTTATTGGTTGGAGAAACCCTTTATGCAAGATAGGGGCTTCTTTGTCGTACAAGTGACCCAGGTTTTTGCCCAATGTGGCAATGGGCAGAAGTTCCTCCACTTCATCCTGCTGTTTCCCATCAGCAGTCAGTTGCAATGTCGGCTGAAGTTAACATGCATCTCTACTGACCTTGCCTAGACCCCCATTTTGCACGTGTGATAGTACATTATTAATGTAGCTCTTATCAGTGCCGCTAGAAGCTTGACCGGCAGTAGAATTAACAGGCAGATCCTTACCTTTGCCCCTGCCGATCTACTCCCCCAATAAATCCCTATCCCCCACAAGTGACAGTGCATCTCAAAAAATCAACATTTGTATTTTTGTGTTAAAGGTAGACTGAAATAATTTCCATTTAGCTCGGTGTCATTAGTACATCATCTGGTGTAGAAGACCATAAATAACATGAATAACCCTAATAAGTAATGTGATGGCGTTTCTTTCTCGGTGTATAGGAAAGAAAGCCGTCGTTGGTTATGAAGATGGCAGTGTGCGAATTTGGGATCTGAAACAGGGAAGCACTGTCCATGTTGTTAAAGGTGAAGCTCTCTGCACAAATCTTTCTACATCGCTGCGTCCTCTTGGCACAATAAGATGCTTTCATGGTTATTCACTAAGGGGGGAACTGTAAGCATAGCAGTTTTTGCCGTTTACTATTATATTTTATTAGTATTTTTTTAGGAGAACATCACAGTAAATTCCTGATAAAACCGAACTGTGCACATTTGTACTCTTGGCTGTTGACTAACATGGGGAAAAGTTTATATATATGTAATTTCAGGCAAACCATTTGCACATGCCAGTGGTTGCCTGGGAGCATATTGGCGAGCAGGGGCCACTTTCCTTCAAGGTTCCTAGGTGGCTATTGGCAGTTAAGTGACACTTTCCTGGGATGCTTAGACACCTATTCGTAAACAGGGTTTACTGGAATAAAAGTGTGTTTAATGGTGAGCAGTTGTCATTTTCCTATAGAGCCTGTGCATCTATTGGCATGCAAGGGCCACTTTCTGGGGTTGCCTGAGTGGCTATTGGCAAGAAGGGGACACTTTCCAAGGTTACCTTGGTGCCTTTTTGTAAGAATTTTAAATAAAAAAAAAAAATACTTTTTCAAGCTAAAAAAATACTTTTATATAAAACTTTTTTTTTGCCCCAAATATTTTGCCTACCACATATATTTATAATACATATATAATCTTACTCTTTCTCTATCCTTAATTCAAAGCCCCCAAATGCTGTTTAATCTCTTGGTCTGATCGTTTTTATTTTATTTCAGGTAGTGATGGCCATAATGGTCCTTTGACATGTGTTTCATCGAATGCAGACGGAAGTCTGGTCTTAACAGGCTCTGTTGATTGTGACACGAAAATGGTGAACACAGCAACTGGAAAAGTGAGTCTTATAGTTCAAGGACAAAGAAGTAGACGAAAATCTGTCCCTATAATAAAAATCTCGAAGATACTTTATTTATACAAATAAGGGTGGTGCATACATCCAAATATAACTGTCTAGCTCAGACAGAGAAAATGGTATGGGGAGCATACACACAGAAAAAAGGAGGTGGGGGGGAGTAAATACAAAACAGACACAAGAAAAATAATAATTGACAAAGCTGATAACCGCAATCTCCAAGGTCACAATATAATAAAAACCAAAATAATCCCCCTGACGAGCCTTTAAACCAGGCGCGTCAGGTTCTGACTCCGTTCTGACATCTCCTCTACATCTACGTTTGCATCCTTTTTCTCTCTATTTGCTGTGGTCTAGATTTGCCATCCTTCAATAGCCCAATGACCCTTTTGGGTACTTCCAGGATTAGACTAACCATGCTAGCCATTTTAGTTAGCGGGAAGTAACATATTAATCAGTCCTGATATTACTGTCTGCATCTCTCTCTCCTCCACGGCATTTGTGCTGCGGTTTGGACCGTTTATTTCACGATAACCTAGTGATTTATTTTTGGTAACCGTTGAACTTGGCTGATGATGAGTCCACTTCTAATTATTGGGAAGCAAAATACCGATCAGGGTACTACCGAAAGCTTAGCTATATTGCCACTACATCTTATTAACAGTAATTTTTGATCTTTTTGCTCCATCAATCTTTACCTTCTTTGTACTTTACTGTTACTAGTGTCCATAAAGGCACTATCCCTATCTGATCTTACCATCTATCTATCTAGGTATCTTACAAATTTACTATTTAGTAAGTTTGGTTGGACATCTAGCGACCGCACTGATCGCGATCTATTTGGATCGTGCAGTGCTACATGCTCCACTGTTTTGTATGATTCACACACTATCTAGTCAGCTGTGTCCATACTGGACTAGAGTTCAGGCTTTCAATTGACGGAGTACACTGGCTCCATAGTGCCACCTGTTAAAGCCTCTGAATTGTTACGAATCACTACTGTATACATTGTATTTACCTAATGATACATTTTTTGTAAAGAATTGTAGCAAGCTGAGGATGTTGAGTCAGCTATCTGCATATTTTACAGTTTTCTTCCTATACTGCCGTATCTGATTCTACTATACTGTCTTTAATAGCTTCGCTTGTTATTTTGGTTTTTAGTATATCGTGACCTTGGGGATTGCTGTTATCAGCTTTGCTCCAGATCACCTATCTGGATTTATGTCAATTATTATTTTTCTTCGTATCTGTTTTGTATTTACTCCTTTCTCCCCCTCCTTTTTTCTGTGTGTATGCTCCCCATACCATTTTCTGTGTCTGAGCTAGACGGTTATATTTAGATGTATGCACCACCCTTATTTGTATAAATAAATATCTTTGAGGTTTTTATTATAGGGACAGATTTTCCTCTACTACTTTGTCTCACTATCTTAGGGTTACCCCCTTATCTGTTCCTTCGATTTTTGGATAATCCCTCTGGCCAACTTTTCTTGTTATATTATAGTTCAAGGAGTCTCATTTGAATTAGAAATTGTAATTGCAAAAATCCTGTATGCTGGGACAGGACCTGTTTTTACTCTGCACATCGAATCTATACATTGTGCTAAGTATTTGACCTGATATCCAGTTCCACGCTAGGTGAATGTTTTCACAGTGAAAACACACTTACATGAAACACACTTACCTCCTCATCACTTCAGAGCTCAGAGCAAAGTTACCGTTTCACAAGCACGCGGGCATCTGATGAGAAATGTGCCCATGGATTTCTTCCATAGTACTGCCTAGAATTCATGCTCCCACGTTTATCGCACCTGCTGGGTAAAATTCACTTCAAATTCAAGCACACAATGCAAATTACACGATTCAATCTGTTTTATTTTTAATGTAAAGGTATAGGCGAATACCTTTTAAATTATAAATGTCAGATGTGACAGTACCATTTTTAATATGTGGACATATATATCTCTCCTTAATCATTTGCAGTTTAAAATGGGATCTGCTGAGTTATTTGGGCATGGCTTCTTTTAAATTCGAACTGTCGCTTTTCTGGAGTATACAACATTAAATACAGTTTGTGTTAACCTTTTTTCCATGAGTCCATGTTTTTTATTTATATTGAAGGCTTTACAAATGGCATTACAATTCAGTTGAGACAAGACAACAATTCCAATGAAGAGAAGAAATAGATACATCTTCTCCTCATCTCTGTACGCTCTCTCTATGCGAACTGCAATGTGCACAGGGCAGAGCTTATAACAATGACTGAAAGAGGCTAAGATGGAGGTGGCTCTCTCTATGCGAACTGCAATGTACACAGGGCAGAGCTTATAACAATGACTGACAGAGGCCAAGATGGAGGTGCAGTGTCAGAATTAAAAGACGGGGATAACTACATTTATATTTTTTTACACCTCACAGATATTAGTTAAATAAGGGATAAGTAAACATGAAATTCTAAATCCTTGGAAGTTCTGGTTGCTCCTTAAGTGGTGTAATCAAATGCTGTGTGGACCAGGAACCATCAGAGGGAGCCATTGATCTGTAATCACACTGATTCTAAAAATACAATTCTTATATTTATCATTAATAGCTTACATAGGTCAGATGCACGGAGACTGTAACAATCTCTCTTTGGTTCAGAGATGATTTAATTTGTACTAAATGCTTGTTTATCCAGAACCTGCACATATTGTTATTATTGCCATTTATATAGCGCCCGTTTGTAACAGTGCTGTTTATATCAATTTATTAGTGTCCGCTCCACCCTCCAGTATCTCATAGACTGCTATTAATGTCAGGTTACCTGACATTTGGCTCATTGATAAAACTAGTTTATTTGTGTCTCTCATTCTGACTACCTTCAGGTTGTTGGTGTATTCAGGACAGAAAGTAATGTATCAAAAGCATCCAAGCGTGAGGAAGGTGAAGCAGAGACTAACTCAGTGGAATCAGTGGGATTCTGTAACGTGTAAGTAGGTCACATTGCAAGTGAAATCTTGCAGTAAACTAATCTGTGTGCATCACTTTGTATGAACTATTACATGTGAAAGCATGCAGTAAACTAATCCGTGTGCATCACTTTGTATGAACTATTACACGTGAAATCTTGCAGTAAACTAATCCGTGTGCATCACTTCGTATGAACTATTACATGTGAAATCTTGCAGTAAACTAATCCGTGTGCATCATTTTGTATAAACCATTACATTTGGAATGTAAAGACTTATAGAAAAACAATGGTTCAATTTTTTTTAATTTTTTTTTGTTCCATTTTTTTTTAAAGCATAGATTCATTAACACCGGCCTGTTTTTTCCATGAATTTGCACCCAACCAGTGTAACTACTGCTTAGATGTCACGAGGCTTATCCCTTTTAATGTTTGTGTTTATTTGCAAAACACTTAATCAGGTTTTGTCATGGTGGCCAATACCTCTCCATGATGACATTAATGAATGCAGAGCTGATGCAGACACTTTGCTTTAATCCGTGCTCCCTTTATGCAGGCTTCCACTGGCGGCTGTTGGTTATTTAGATGGTACATTGGCTATTTATGATATCTCCACTCAAACTCTTCGACATCGGTGTCAGCACGAAGTGAGTGAACTCCTACAGACTAAGTAGGCACAATCTTGAGTCCTAGAACCCAGAATTTGTTTAAATCTGCATATGCAAAAAGATAAAAAAAAATTAATTGAAGATATGCCTTAAACTTGTGATTTAGATTGTTCCCCACCGCCTGAAAATTTTAAAACTGAACTTATCGCTCCCACCTCTTCAAACCTTGCGTTATATGTATTGAGAGCATGTCTCTAATGTTCTCCCTTGTTCTCTTTGTAGTCTGGAATTGTGCGACTCCTATGGGAAGACAATTCACCAGTGGTCTATACATGCAGCTTGGATGGAGCTGTCAGACTTTGGGATTCGAGGTCAGGAAAAATGATTAGTGAATATTGTGGCCACACAGCTGAGATTCTTGACTTTGCACTTAACAAGTAAGTATTCATCTTCACGATAATTTCTAACTCAATAACAATGAGTTTAGCTGTAATTTATCACTTCAAACGTGACTGTTTTAAAGTTACTTTTAAAACTATAAAGAATTTGTCAGCTCTTTCAGCAACCAATTCAGAATCCACGGTATATCGAATATTTTTATTTGAGTATTAATAACTAAATAACCAGTTAGTCATATTTATTTTTGGCTAACTCAATGTGTACGCAGTTTTGTCTAGAAATGCTTTGAGCGACTATCTGCCATTCTAAGTCCAGTAAAAAACAAATGCACACAAATTGTTTCAGTAAGTCAGCACTTATGGAACTCGCTTTTATACGAAATAGTTTCTTTGGTTTAGGAGAAATCATTACTACTTTATACAAAACAAATCTTTTTTTTTTCCTATGCAGAGAGGCTACTACTGTAGTGACGGCATCTGGAGACCACAAGGCGAAGGTTTTCTGCGTGCAGCAGCCAGACCGTTAAGACGCATGTGCCCCCGCGTTCGTGTTCCAGAGAGAACACAAGCTCTATGGGACTGTTGATGTAATCGTTACTACATAAATATATTTGGATGCGTGTGTATTTTTCATACAGGCAAATATGTCCCGAGGTGTATATACACGTACATAGGTGCACGTACCTCTCTCATGTTGGGCGGCCTGCGCACGTGAAGGAGGGGACAAAATTATTGTCAAAAATGGAATGAATTTGCACAAAATCACTTCTTCAAATAAGTTTTTTATTTTATTTGTAAGGCGTAAAGGGCTGTTAAGAATTGTCCTTATGTGCAATAAAGCACACAGGCTTCCATATTGCCTAAAACAAAGATAGATTTGAGGACAACCTGTGATATTTTTAGAGAGAAAAAACATTTGTAATAAATTTTGTCGGCATGTTGGATATGCATCTAGGTTTAATTTCTTTTTGAAAAATCTTGTTGAAATTTAGAGGAAATGCAACTTTAATATATCTTCCAAAACTAGCCATTAATGAATTAGGAAGGGTTTGTTTGAATTGATGGTGAGAAGTCTTTCTAGCCCGTTCATCACTTATGGCGCATACTGTGCAGTCAGGAGACCCAGAAGGCATGATATCTTGTGACAGTTTGTAACACTGCTGTATTGTAATATGCCCCGGGATAATATCATGTTTAATATGCATTCTTTTAAATTAATACTTGCATTTCTTAATACATACATGTTGCAAAACTGTATTCTTGATGGCATGCTTAATGAGCTAGAGGTTTCAACTTACCTAAGATAATTTCTTAGAAGACTTTGCAAAAATTATTCTGAGGTCTAATAACAAGATGAAAAGTTAGCAAAAATGTAAAATGGATTTTTCAGCTAGTGTTTGGGGGGAGGGGAGAATGTGGAATTAGTCTGAAATTATTTATCAAGAACCCCATTCACATGAATTCTTCTGTACGTTTACAAATGCTCAACTGTTCTTTATTTTCTAAGGAAACAAGCATTTACCATAGCCTGATATGGATTCTGACCATTCCATCAAGATGCAAATCTGCATCTTCACCACCACTCCTTTCACATTTGTGTAGCCCTATCCCCTCAGACCCACACTACCTGGAAAAGCTTTTTCTGTCCTCTCTCTGGATGGGACTTTGACATGTTTAACTGTTTGATTTAACCCTGAAACATGGAGATGTAGGACATACTATATTGGATGTAAGAAGGGGATGCCTAGTAAAAATCTCACTGCAGCGTTTATCCAACTAATAAGTGCTAAACCATTTTTTTTAAGGCACCACTATCATGTAGTGTTAAGAACATATTTGTACTGACACAATCTTTCTTTGTGCTTTTTAACAGGGCATTTCCCAGTGTACATCTGAACGTGTCTTACTTGTTTATTATATATCTTTGTAAATTGACTTACAACTGGTGCAGGACTCCTGATACAGGCTTATTACACAAACTCCTTTTTGCATAAAAAGTTTGAGGGTTGGGAGCGTAAAGTCCATTATTACAAACATATGAAGTGTTCAAATGTATTCATTTATTTTTCATTTCTTCCTGAAATGTTCTGTTTGCTGCAGTGTCACTGAGTTGCCCAGCACATGGAGACCTTGTGACTGTCGAATACTGTGTTTTGTTGCATTGTATAAAATTGCGGCTAAAGAATGAACCTTGGAACAATCGTAACATTGGACAATGGCTCTTATTGATATTCAGTTGTAGTTAATTTAAACTTGCTCTGGTTTCGCTACAGTCCTTTGGCTGTAGTTTAACTGCTATTAGAAATTAAAGTAGTTATTCACTTAAACCGTGAACTGTGAATGGGTTCCGTCCCTGCAAGCTGGACTTATCTTTGGATATTTAATGTTTTGTATAAACACCTTCACTTTTGGCCACACACTAGCTAATGTACTGCCTCCTGCGTGCTGGTGAGAAATGACTGCAATTCCAACTGTGTTCTATGAAATATTTATATTTTGTAATTTCTGTAACTATTGTGCAGCTCTTCACCAAATTCTGCCCCTCTCTGTGACATTTCTATCTTATTCTGAGAGTGCCTTAGTGCTTATAAACCCTTGGTCGCCAAGAGGGGACATCACATAGGAAAATGTCAATGGTAGTAACTGGCGTTGGAGCATGGCGGTTACCAGATAAACCGCGGCATTCTCTTCTGATTTTATATATAAAATATTTCATGTAGATATCTGTTCTGGAGACAATAAGCGCAAAAAGTGTGCATTATCCTGAGGATTATTAAACAGAGAACTTTCTTAAAGGAGAAATGGTTTTATTTTTTTGCAATGTATATTCCCATGTGCTGTATTTGGAGTTTTACAGGTTACGTTATTTCGGTGTATATAGATTTCATTAATATTGGACCCTCATCCCCTCTTGTTTCTGTCAATGTTTTGTCTGTCCGTTACTGTGTATCCTCAGTATGTAATTGGAAAGCTCTGCAGAATATCTTGATAGAAAATAAATGCTACTAATAGTTTATTTAGTATTATGCAACTAGGTGTAGGAGACACCTTGTCATTGAAGGTTTACTCCAACCACCATGACTATTTGCAGTGATTATGGTACTAGGAGGATGTATGTGCAGTGTACATACTGAGCTATTGGAAGTTGTGCGCAGGGGTAGTTACACCCCCGACACACGTGACACAGCCCAGAACTTTTTTGGAGGCTGGCTAATGTCAATTCTGTGGGTATTTTATGTCTGTCGTCGACGCGTACGGCATGATGCTGACAAACGTAAAAATCTTTCCTCTTGCAGGCAGTGTGTGCTCTCTGTTTTTAAGACTTTTCTATGAGAAGCCAGTGATTGGACCGCGCAATGCCTCTGTGACATGAGCATGGGGCTTGCAAGTTAGTGCCGGGAGCTTTGCCCAATGCTGGATTGCAGTTAAGTTAAAACCTCTAAGTTATTGTGTCCAAAATAAATAAATATATATATGTGTATAGTAATTGTGGAGCAGGGTTGTATGGTTAGTATGTGTGACTGGAAACTATAGTATATTAATGTATTCTCAAACACCTTACTTGATGATCAGCAACAGGAGGGAGATCTGTGCTTCTGGGCGATCTGCTGGACATCATTTTACAGCCTAAACAAAGTATCGTCGATCGTGTTTTCTGTAGTAAAGTGGTCTGCTTCCTGCTATAAAGCTCATTCTAAATGGTAAGCCATTTCCTTCTGTTATTAACTGTAACAGCGTGTGTGTGTAATGTCAATAGTTCTACAGTTACCAAGTGTCATTCACTGACATTTATTAGCCTTTACATTGAAGTCGTTTTCACTGACATTTATTAGCCGTTACATTGAAGAACTTTTAAACACATAGAAACCGCTAAGCTTGATTGGGTTACTCCAGCCACCACGAACACTTCTGCTTGTAGAATCAATTAAGCAATTGATCTAAAGGTTTACAGTAACATATAACCTTTTTCGATTTATTCATAAAAAAAGTGAATTTAAAACAAAACTGATTTTTGAATTATGTCCACGTTTGCTATAGTCACAGCTTTGATCTTTTAACCTAAATTGTTTAACCCCTTAAGGACCAAACTTCTGGAATAAAAGGGAATCATGACATGTCACACATGTCATGTGTCCTTAAAGGAACACTATAGACATCCAGACAACTTCAGCTTAATGAAGTGGTGCCAGATCCAGCTAGGGTTAACCCTTTTTTCTATAAACATAGTATCAGAGAAACTGCTATGTTTATATTAGGGTTAATCCAGCCTCTAGTGGCTGTCTCATTGACAGCCGCTAGAGGCGCTTGCGTGCTTCTCACTGTGATTTTCACAGTGAGAAGACGCCAGCGTCCATAGGAAAGCATTGTGAATGCTTTCCTATGAGACTGGATGAATGCACGCAAGGTTCTTGCCGCGCATGCGCAATCAGCCAAGGAGGAGAGCTCCCCGCCTGGCGCTGGAGAAAGAGGTAAGTTTAACCTCTTCCTCACCCTAGAGCCCGGTGGGAGGGGGACCCTGAGGGTGGAGGCACCCTCAAGGCACTATAGTGCCAGGAAAACGAGTATGTTTTCCTTTCACTATAGTGGTCCTTTAAGGGTTTAAAGGGACACTATAGTCCCCAAAACAACTTTAGCTTAATGAATCAGTTTTTGTAGATAGATCATGCCTCTGAAGTTTCAATTATCTGTTATTTAGGAGATAAATCACTTTTGTTTCTGGTTATGCACCCCTAGCCACATTTTCCCTGGTAGTGACACACAACCTGTATGAAAAAAATGATTTCAATTAGACATGTGCAATTAATTTCGGTCTGAATTTCGGCAATTCAGACATTCTGATGCTTCCAAATGTCTGAAGTGCCGAACCGAATTTCCAAAGTGCTTCGAATTTCTGAAAAGTGGCAAAACAGGAGAGGGAGGTAAAATTAAGGGAAAGCCCTAAACTAGATGGAAGGTTGGGGTTATGGGATAGTTAAGGTTAAAGGTCCCAAGTTTCGGAAGTGCCGAACTGAATTGCTGAAGTCTGGACCGAATTCTTTGCCCATGCACATCCCTAATTTTGATTATATGTTGCTTCCTTTAAAAAAAATTTATTTCGTGCTCTGTAAATTGAATTTAATTACACACAGGAGGATCCTGCAGGGTCAAGCAGGCTATTAACAGAACAGGAGATAATACAGTCTAAATTAAAAAGAATTTGCAATAAAAGAAGTGTAAACATTAGATGACTCTTTACAGGAAGTGTTTAGGAAGGCTGTGCAGGTCACATGTCTAGGGTTGCATAAACAATGTGATTTAACTCAATTAAGCAGTGAGTTTACAGGGGCATGATCTATACACCAGAATGGCTTCATTAAGCTAAAGGTTTTTTTTTGTTTTTCTTTTTTAGTGACTTTACTAGTACCTTTTAATTTACTTTTTATATTCACTGTAATGCACGGTTTAATGAATATGCCATTTTGAATATCAAGGGTGTAAACATATTCTGATTTGTCATTCTGATGGTTGAATAAGCTTGATTATGGGAATAACACCCACTATCCAAATTCTTATGCACGGTAAGATTGAATTACTAAATATTAAAGTGTAGTGAATTTAAATCCAAATTTCAAAATCTAGTCCTAAATAACTGAGCTGTTCGTACAGCGAAGTTTAGAATTTTTCCCAATTTAAGATTTACCTTTATTTTTAGTTTGAATTTTAATTCACTACATTTTAGACTGTAGTGAAAAATCACTATTTGCTTTTAGGAATGTAAAATTCTACAGGGATTTAATTGTGTGATAATGGGAGCAATTTTTCTATAATACATAGTGAAACTCTATAATATAGACCAGTGTTTTATAAATAAATAAAAATGACATTTCTAGATTTGTTCTGTGTTTTAACAGAAGATAAAATATCTCCCAATGTTTGGTTGTATAGGGAAAGGTATTAGCAGTAGAAAGAGGGAAGTGCTCATGCCATTGTACAGAACACTGGTGAGACCTCACTTGGAGTATTGTATGCAGTACTGGAGACCGTATCTTCAGAAGGATATTGATACATTAGAGAGAGTTCGGAGAAGGGCTACTAAACTGGTTCATGGATTGCGGGATAAAACTTACCAGGAAAGGTTAAAGGATCTTAAAATGTATAGCTTGGAGGAAAGACGAGACGAGGGGATATGATAGAGGGGGCATATGATAGAAACATTTAAATACATAAAGGGGATCAACACAGTAAAGGAGGAGAATATTTTTAAAAGAAGAAAAACCAACCACACAAAGAAGCCAATTAGATTATTGGGGCAAAGGTTTAAAAATATCAGGAAATATTACCTTACTGAGAGGGTAGTGGATGCATGGACTAGCCTTCCAGCTGAAGTGGTAGAGGTTAACACAGTGAGGGAGTTTAAGCATGCGTAGGATAGACTTAAGGCCATCCTAGATATAAGATAAGGCCAGGTACTAATGAAAGTATTTAGAAAGTTGGGCAGACTAGATGGGCCGGATGGTTCTTATCTGCTGTCACATTCTATGTTTCTATATCTTTAAATAAAACGTAGGTAGGCGCATTTCAGAGATATTTCATCCTTTGGTATACTATATATATATATATATATATAATCAGAGAGTGGTTAGAGCGCTGTTTTTATTATGTGTTTTAGTGGAAATGAAATATATTATTGATGGTCAACCAGGGCTGTCTTTAACACGGGGCAGCTGCCCGCAATCTTTTTGAGCCCCATGGACCCGGATGTGCGGCTGCACAGGGCCGCACCAGTTCGCACACAAAGGAAGGAGGCCCACCGGGTTGGCATGTGTCAGCAGGGGCCAGGTTGGGCGCTGTGCCGCTTAAACAATGCGACCGAGCCCCTTTCTGTAAGGCAGCCGGCTGGGAGGAAGTGACTGCTGTGAGTTACTTCCTCCCACAGATAAATCAGCGTGTGCAAGAGTGGGAAGGCTGGAAGTGCCAGAGCCTAACTCCCAGCTGCCTCAGCCTGCCACTGGACCCCAGGGAAACCACCCTCCAGAAAAATGTAAGAACCTGAAGTGTAACTATAGCATGTGTGTGTGTGTAGGTGTCCATATGTCTGTCAGTATTTCTGTTGGTGTTTGTGTGTCTGTCAGAGTATGTTTGCGGTCGTGTATCTGTACACTAACACGAAACACAAATACGCCCCTGCATTCAAACTTTAACACTTTATTGGAGCACACTCCTTCAGTGAAACCACAAAATACATACTTAAACACCAAAACGACATATAAACACACCCTTGCATTAAAAATAAACACTACTAATAAATGCATGCTTGCATTCAAACACCAACACCACATACAAACATACTCCATACAAAAAACATGCTTACATTCAAACACACAAACACTGCTCAGTGCTAAATACAACCCTGCGAATATGGGAAACTGTAGAGCCCCAGCTCTCAACGCATGGTTGGAGCTGCACGACAGATGGGGATCTACCTTTTGGCCACCCTTGCGATAAGAGGCACAAAAAATTCTCTCTACTTTAGTGCCGTCACTGCAATGGGGTGTAAGGTGTGATTACATGCCAGTGGGCGGGTGATTGGGAACAGGGTCCAGGGGACCCAAGCTAATGTTTGCCCAGGGCCCATTTAATATTAAAGACGGCCCTGTGATCAACAAGTCTTTGTTTCTCTGTGTAGTTTCATTCTCTCAGTGTCTAGGCTTTATTACTGTGTCTGATGGAGAGGGATGGGCTGGAATAGAAAGGGTGGAACAAACAGAGAGAACAGCACTTCCCCTAACTCTCACTGAAAGAAATGATTCCCTAGTATCTGACAGCCAGAGCGAAGGACTCCAGACAGACACTAGCTGCGGAGTGGTGGGTACTCTGTACAAAAGGGAACTGCAGCCTGCTGAGGAGTCCAGGTACAAAGGAGCTGCAGACTGCTGAGGAGCTGTCGTTTATTCCAACAGAGGAGCTGCAGCAAGAAGCCCAGCAGCAGTCCCCAAGGAGGTGAGGTCCAGAAGACTGGAGACACCAAGTAATCCCATTGGATACACAGCAGGTAAGGAACTGTTTGTGCTGAGGGTATTAGGAAGCCTGGGTTCTAAACACTGTAGGAATGTATCATCTATAACTATCTGTGTATTGCAATGGATTTCTGATCTGGGCCACATTAACTTTGGGCTGTCTTCTTATTAACCCTTGGAATGACAGATATCCGTATTCAAGGGTTTCTATGTGGAAGGATTTAATGTAATAGCCTGTGTCACCTACACTTTCTCTAGCCAGTATGAGCAGTGGGTAAAAACCAGAATATTAAACCATCTCGGGCAGGAAGAAACCACTTGATGCAGTTGTTTTTTTGAGAGCCATAACCACCAGGCTTTCAACCTAAAACCTAAACCCCCCCAAAACAAGGAAGTGTATAACCCCCTCACCCCCCCAAAAAAACCAACAACCTGTTTTTCTGTATATTATAAATTTGCTTGCCTTTAAACCAATTTATTATGTGATGGATGGCCATTATATGTCAGTGGGTACCAGAAGATGCTGATATCTAACAGTTCTTATATAGCTCTCTTATCCAGAGCAATTTATGCAAAAATACAATTTGTGCATGTTGGATAAAGGTATTCGGATTCCACTACCATCCGCAGTGACAATATAATCCGAACAAACCTATGCTGTGTGTACCAGGTAAACTCCATATTTAATCTTTCTAAACCTGTATCTTCCGGCTGTACGTAGAATGATGCTCTGGGGACGTGGGCCACTATCGGATAGAACTGTCCTGAGGAAAGTGTTCTTTAAAAGGTTCAAAGGGTGAGGAGGGCTAACTTTGTGATGCTTAGCACGCAGGGAGAGATGAAAATAGCAGGCGATGAGCAAAATACCTTTTATTTTACAAGCATTGCAGGTCAATTACATACTTTATAGGAATTACTAAGATGTATATGGCACCAACCTATTCTGCAGCGCTGTACAACTATTTACTAGTTATATATAACCGCAAGTAATTGACAGTAAATTGATTAAATAATGTTGACAGATACAAGAAGTGAAGAGGGTCCGGTTCAAAGGAACTGACAATCTAGTACATTCAGTATATTGCTATGTAACACTATACATCCCAGTTACATGTTAATATTCTCAATATACGTTACGTTCTAAACAGAACTTATGATCAGAAACCATCTGGCCCCTCTAATCTGACATCCTCTTCCTACAAATATAGATTTTGTTCTTGATATCTGTCCTTCTCTGTAAAGCAGAAGATATATTTCAGGTTTTCTTGAAATCTTCCACTGTTTGTCTCTGCTGGAAGACTATTCCATGCATCTACGACTCTTAGTTTATGAAAGCGTTTCCCTCTAACGTCAGAAAATGTCTCGACCTCACAGCTACTGCCTCTCTATAGGAAATGCCAGCCCCCATGTATTTTGCTATTTGTTTGTTTTGTCACTGTGGTAAAATACAGATTCTCAGAGTCTCAGATTCCCTGAATCAACGGTGGTGTACTAAATGCGAATGGGAAGATCCTCGTTGTCACTGGTCAGTTTTCGAGAATCTTTGAGTGAACAAGATTAGGGATTTGAGAAACACGCAGCAGTATTTTAACAGTGGCGTCGCTGAAATAACTCAACATTTCACAGAATACACATGGGCAAATTCTCAGCGTAACTCATTCGCATTCCTGTTTTTTTTTAAATTAATTACTAGACTGACAATTGTTGAGTTTCTCAGTTGGTGCTTCTGAGTGGGCACTCAGCCTTAGGGTTTACAGACGAGGAGTAGTTTTGTGATTAATATCACTTTCGTGTGTTGCCAATAGCTAATCCAAAAAAGGTATTCGTGGTTTTAGAGTCAATTAATCTGGGACTTCTCCCCAGATCTCGGTCAGAGTTTTCTCAATTAATCTGACTTCTATTCAACCCGTGATGACACAGAGAACAATTTGTTAATTGCCCTTGCGTGGCGATGACATCACGCCTGTGGCTGGGTCGCTGACTCACTGTATATTTAATACTTTCTCTGAAAACGAGGCATCAAGAGTTACCCACCATTTATTTTATTACTAATGATTACTTTAAAAAAAAAATATAAAATATCCTGTGTTTAAAGTCATTTCTGAAAGGTCATTAACTAAACTGGGAATTTTCTCAAATTGATCAGGGAATTACAAATCTTTATCCAACGTAACCAGGCTTGGAAGGTTCAGTTATTTAACTCCCCTCCAATGCTCTGTAATTGTCACTTTTGTGAATGACCCATCTAGTTTAAATATATAAATAAATGAAAATATTTTCCCTGAGAAGATTCCTATTCAAATCCTGTATTATATTGGTTTAAATGTTTCCATGTGGCTTTTAGTTTGTTACTGCTTGGTGAAGAACCCCCCTATTTCTTTCAATGTCATGTTCTTTTTAATAGGGGCATAGTAAGCATTTAATACTGCCTTTAATCTCTGCCTGTTATCTGCGACAAGAAAAACTAAAATAACTCAATTACAAACTGTCTACATGTTGTGATAAGGTTTTTTATTTAATTTTTTTTTGCCAGTTATTTATTTATTTTTACTTATATTCTACTAATGCATTTATAGTGATTTGTAGATGTTATTATACAGTCAAATTGGATCAGAATTGCAGCGGTCCCTTTTGGGTTAAGGCAGATTTTATTTTCCTACGTTTTATTCTTTATGTGCAGTTTCATTATACATCTCTAGAGTGTGAATAATACATATATAATATATATATATAAATTTTCCTCCTCGTTTTTTTAAAATTTTTATTATTTTAATTTATTTATTTTTAAAATGTTTTATTTATGTTATGCAAGAGCGATACAAACAGGCTTACTATGCCACCATAGCAAAAGTAAGCTTTCTAGAAACATCCCATTGTACAGCGCTATGGAATTTGCTGGCGCTATATAAATAATAAAATAATAATAATCAATAATATGGCATGTGATAAACGGCAAATTTAGTTTTTTACTAATGCAGGCTAGGTAAGCATGTCTAGGAACGAGTGATAAAACAGGTTGACTGTCTGCGGGAACGTTTTAGACATGAGGGGTAGATGACATATAATATGCAAGCGAATTAAGCGAATATCAATGCCTGTGAGAGAACATAATCGCAGAAACATCACTGAGAGTTAAAATATGGCTATTAAGAAGATCCACTGTAGCTAGTTTAGAATCTGTCTAGCACTCGTGCAGGTTATCATACATTAGACAATATGTTATCATGAGGGAAAAGACACTATACAGAATGATCTAAACATATTATATGAATATGTAGCAGGCATAAGAGTGATAACGTAGGAAAGATCTCTACACACGCAGTTGATTACAGAGAGAATGACAGGTCTTCTATGCTTGGTAGAAAATAATGAAACATAACATGCTAGTAAGACTCCACGGATGCTTATTAAATGCCCATCTAAAGTAAGTCAAGAGACTGCAGTATTGGAAAGCATGCTAATGTGTTAAGAAGGGGAGACACTAGGTGTAATGATCAGTGATCAAACTTTGCGGGTATACCAATACAAATAGATAAGTCCTGCGCGCACTCCCATCACTCCTGGGCGGCAGCAACGACCACAGTACACATCAGCTCCAATACATATACTAAAATGGCAAAGATATCACACTTTTTTTTATCACACAGCTAGGTTACAGTGCTGCTGCCCATCCCATGTGTTCCCTATTAAGGGTTAACAAGTATATAGGGGTGTATATAAAAAAAATACCCCTTTTTGTCTCATTAGAGATATCTTTGCAAGAAGCTCAAGGAAGCAAGGGGAAGGGTCAGAGTAGGACCCATTTAGGGGGGTCTGCCTTGACATTGGCAGGCGGGAAGTCCCTCCAGTAGCCATTGGAGTAACTAAATTACCTCCATTTGTTTAAATATACATAGGGATTAAGGAGAGAGTGCAGGTAACTTTTTTCTTTGGTTTTTGCGGGTATACCGCCAAATCTGGCGCCACATGCAGCAGGACTAGGTAGATGAGTCCGGTGTAGTTCTTGAGGGGCTTAGGGTGCAGGTTACTAAGCAGGCCCCTGTAGGCTTGAGACTGAACAGTTATCCAACAACCCTTTGGTGGTCATGTCCGAGGTTTGGGCTCTGGCCAATTTGGGGAGCGGTGCAGCTTTGTGAGAATGAGGTGCCTCTCTTGCCACAAACCTGGAAACCTTTGCAGCCCAGGGTATTCCCGGTCAGGATAGTACGGTGGGCACTGCGTGCCATTGGTGCGTTTCTTCGTTTGCGCCTTGTACCCCTCCATTTGTGTGGCTGGTACTGTTGGGACAGAGTCCTTTTAGCTCTCACCCCAAATGGACAGCATGTGTAGGTTGCAGACGCTTGAGACCACTTTGCGCCCTTGAGAGGCTTCCCAGATCAGCCATTGTTGGCCTTGTGCATTCCAGCAGCGCAAAAACTTTTTGAAGATAGCTTCAAGAGTGTGGCTTTGTAGCAGAGTCTGTCCGATGCGTGTTTAGGCCACGTGTAGCCACGTCCCCCATCTTGGCAATCTCTTCTCCTGTCCAGCCTGGGAGTAACGCAGGATCCACTGAGAGACTCAAAGCTGTGGCAGCGCAGATCAGCGGGGACTGGGATATCACCCACCAGTCCAATGGGGGGAGGAGCGGAGGGATAGGTGAGTCGCGTTTGTACGTGTCTTGGTGCAGCGGGAGGAAAGGGGCCCAGTGTATAAGGCTCATTAGAGTGAGTTTCCCCGCACTGCAGCCCTAGCAACCCCGGGTATACCGTTTCGACAATAAGAGTTCTTGCGAAACGTCTTGCCAGCTCGCTTGCCAGTTTCCCCCACCCTGCCCAATCCTCCTCATTTTTTTGTTTTGTTGTTATTTTGTATTTTTATTGTGCTTGGCTTAACATACAGATTTGTAAAGACATTTATCAAGATTATATTCAACAGGAAAAGTTGCGTAAAGGCATGAAATGTCTAGAATACAGTACTTTTTGTAAAATGAATGTACATGTCATGCAAGAAATAAAATATTATAACAAGAAGAGAATGTGAGCTGAGCCACCCGACACCACTATCATATTACACAGTGAGAGTACCACTAATTAACTATATAAAAATAAACGAGGTATACACATTCTAAAACTGCAACAACAGCCACCTAAGTAGCAACAAGTTGAGACACATATATTCCGGGGTAGCTAGTGCATCGTATTAGGTGGCTTAGAGCTTGGTTAAACTTTGTGATAGAGGAAGTCAAAGTACATATCTAGAACATGCAGTATTTAATGTATTTACATGCTAAGTTAGATAAGCAATAAGAGAATGGTACTAGTACAAATAGTCCTTAGTGTGTTCCGGTGGGAGTACCTTATCCCTGATATGGGCCAGTCTGGGAGGAATGACAGTCAGCCTATGCCCCGACTGGGCACATATCTTTTGTACAAGCATAGTCTATTCAGGTGGGCAGCGTTGTCATTTTTACATTATATATAAATTATAGCTAATCTATAAAATTTGATATGTCTATGTATACTATTTAGAACATATGTACAAGGTATTTAAACCTTTACTGGTTCATGCGTGCAGTGAAGGTAAACACGCGTTCTGGGCCGCCTTATCCTATTTTACCAATGTGCGTATAACATTTTACCAGCCATGTGCAGAAAATCACGAGCTATTTTACCTTTTCTTCAAACTCCAATTTAATTTCATGAAAATTAAAAGTAAAAGGAATAAAGGGTTAGGAAGAGAAAAATATACATGTAGCCGCTATCTTTTACTTAGCGATTAGTTTATGCCTTTCCTAAACAAAGATAGTTAGTTAACAGAATTACTTTTATTGCAGGCGATCATTTACTGAAAATGATGTAAAACGCAGACAGGATTATTGATTAGGCAAGAAATCACTGGGAATCCAACAGGGTATATGGGGATTGAATTATCCAATTTAGCTGGGATGTATTTTCTAAAAAGCCAATTTTACTCAATTGAATAATGAATAACAAATTCAGAATAAAACAGCCATAAACGGTTTGGTTTTCCATTTATTCCAATCACTGTTTAATAATTATTAAACCCTTGCTATTTAACCAGCTCATTTATTTTAGTAAAAAAAAAAAAAAAAATCCCTTGTCAGACCAGTTTCTCGTTTCCAGAATCACCCAGAGGAGGTTTAAGTGGATAGTGGGAATAGTCTGAGTCATAGTTTATTTGCGGTTCTCCTTCTAACACAGTTCTTTGTATTATGCTCCCATTCTGTTTCGTTTTTTTTTAAATTTTATTTTGATATCTTTTTACAGTGATTTTATTTGTACAATGTTAGGTTTGTGTGATAAACTTGGCAAATCCATTGCCATGTCTATCTAATAATGTCAGTTGGTAGTTGATTTTACCTTAAAAGAAAATATTCACAGGGTCATCCATTAAAGTCAAAATTCAAAGTCAATTCAGAGCGAATTTCAGATTTAAGGCCAAAATAGTCGAAACTGGAACAATTCTTGAAGTAGTCTATGCTTCCAATTCGGCTGTTTTGGCCTTGAATTTGAAATTCACTTTGTATTCTCATTTTAATAAATAACCCGGTTATTGAGAAAGGCTGCTAGCGTTGATGTATACCCACGCATCTGAGCAGTCTGGCTATAGTTATTATTAAACAACTAAGAAGTGAATAAGTTGCCCATCATATAGCTATTATGGCCCTTGCTCTCAGAAAATCCTATATCACCTGGTTTCCATACTCTGTTTTAAATATATATAATGCATACCCTTAACACGCAATTTGTACATTTTCCAATTGAAAATAAGTTAATATAACATATTACATAACTTGAACAATTGTAAACAACATATTTCTTAAAAAATTTCAATGCAGTTCTCATTTTTGTTGCTTAGTTTAACTGTCGATTTATAATGTGTAACAAAGTTCACACATCATGCAAAAGCAGAGCATGTATTTATATATTTATGTCTTATCCGTTTTTCTGTGCCAAGCATTATCTGTAGAAAATGAAACCATAGTTTCCTCTTTTTATTTCCTTTCTCACAGATTACTCACAAAGAGTAAGCAGAAAGTAAAGTTCTCATTTAATCTACTACAGATCTGACCTGTGCTAACATTTGAAGGCGTTGCTTTCATGACGTTTACCCATCAAAAATTTCTAGACGGCAAAAATCGTCATCCACTTCATCGATGACATTCCAATGCCTACTCTTATATCCAAACTGATGAAGAAGCTCTGTGTGCTTCATTTTTGTGATGAGTAAATTCCATGCATTTTTCAAGCAAAAGTCATGGACATTGTGAGCATAAAAGTGTTCAATGCAAAAACCAGTGGTCTTTCCATTTTTCACATTAAAAAGATACTTATCTTTCAAGGACAGAATGATTGCATCTAAATCACCTGTAACACATTAATAGATTACTGTACTTATCGATGCAGAACTTACAAGCCATGTTCTGAACGATATTAGCGATACAGAATTTGCTGGCACTATATAAGTAATAAAATAATAGTAATGTATGTTGGGCTGTAAACGTGGCATGTGCAGAAGGTTTAGAAACTCTTTCAGTAGATCGTCCATAGTCTAGTCAGGGACAGTGCAAGGATTATTGTTGTCCTAGACAGAAATTCTTTTTAATATTTAATTAGTTCTGGACCAGCTACATGCTCCCTTGCTGTGGTATCTGTGAGACTAGGATAGCGTGCCTGTAAAATGGTCCAGAACGTCTCTTATAAGTGTGAGTTCATTTATTGTGATACAAGGTGACAATGTTTTGGCCTCATGAGTTTGTCTTTGTCAAGTGTTTCAACATATAATGATATAAATAGTGTGATCATTTAAATGGGGCCCAAAGACATGGAGGCCATTGTGGTTCAAAGTCTACATTACTCTAGTGTCAAAGATCACAAGGACACTCCTATAATATGACAGGGCAGCATAACAACTGAACTGAAATTAAGTTATTATAGTGCCGAGGGGGGGGGGGGGTTTAATTTTTTTAATACTCATGTGGTGTCCAGCTTATGGTAGAGTCAGTCCTAGGTAGGGTGCAAGGACACCAAAAATTCAAGTGGATTGACATTGTATTCTGCAATGGTCAGGAGCGAAGATTCTTAGGGCATGAGCAGATTCTCTGGGTCTCAAATTAATGTGCAGGTTGTAAGGAATTTCTTGTTGAACGACACCTATTTTCAAGATAAATAGATGTTTTTAAAATGATATTCTAAAATTATAAGATAAACGCTAAATTAGATTTTTACATTTTTATTTTTTATTTTTTTACTATCATGATTTTAGTGAGCTTGCTGAGTACAAGTGGGATTTATTCATTATGAAGCAAATTACTCACAATAAAACACATTCTAGTGAAATGAATATAGCACATACACAATAAAAGGGGGGGAAACAAACAAACTCAGGCTTTGAACAGTTTACTAATTCCCATTGACTGCAGTAAATTCTGCACTTCCTTCCTTTGCCGTAGTTAGCGGTTTCCCCTCTTTAAATGCTATTTTTAACTTACAAAAATGTGCAAATAAGAATATTTTAAATAAACAAACCATGCTACAGCTCAGCAGATCACCATGTTTTTGCAGGACACATACAAACGATTTACGCTGTGGAGAGTTAGACACAGAATGAATTGTAGAAAACTGAATCGCTACATTTTGGAATCTGATCTTCAATTCACCAGACTTTATTGCTTAGTAGACTTGGCAAATAGGAGACCAATTACAATTATTAATATTGAAACCTATGACAGAGCAGAGTCACAGAGACCTAGGTTGCAGAGGGGATAAGAAGAAGCTGAGTGTCCAGAGTGTCAAAAGTAGCCGCGAGCTTGACAATTTGTAGAGAATAGTGGCCATTAAAGTGTAAGCTCACTTGCCAAGATCACGGCAAACCTCTTAGGTGAGTCCTAAGAATTAACCTCTGTGATTTCAGCCAAAAAGCAAAATATCTACTGAAAGTGTCTTATAAATCCACGTAGACTCATTTAAAACATCCCAGAGCAGTTATTTTAGCCAAAATTTTGACATTTCGAATTCTTTCCTTATCCCCATCTGCTTTTTGTGTCTCATTGGTGTACTGTCCTATCTGTAGACCATTGATGGTGACTTTCCATGTGCTTTTTCTGATTGCCACCATTTGTAGTTCCAGTGAGGTCTCATTGTCCTCCTGTGATAATCCTAAGGTATCTGTTACACTTGTGCACAAATGCGTTTCGGCTGGTTCGAATGAATCAAATGCCATTTAATCTATGCCCGAACGAACCAATCTTTCAGACTCTACAGGAAAAGCCGGGACAGATCGGTTTGTTTGGGTGTAATATATTTGTGCACATGTCTAGTATCTTCCCGCTCAGATGAAGATGCTCCCTGGGTGGAGGTGATGCTTAATCAATAGGTTTGAAATTTATTATCAGTTATTTTTTTATTTGTTTGTGTTGGGGGCATTGTAGTGTTCTGTGACTGTCTTCCTCCTTTAGGGTTACAATGTGAAACCGAGTCAGTCTTGTTGTAGGATAACATGTACAACACATTGCATTTAGACTGGGGATCCCAAGAAGCAGCCCAATAATCCTTCATTAGACGGTAGCTAACTAAATGTACACTTAGATTCATTGGGGGTGTAGTGCAACAAGTTCTCAGGAATAACTGCTAGTTACTCTTAAAATCGGCCTTTATGTGTTCCCAATAATGCTGCTTTTTATTCTCATACATAATTTCAAAGTCTCAATGTTTTTCATGGATCCACCTGTTTTAAAGAACCAGTCCCCATACTCATGTAAGATCCTGCAGATCCCACCAGGAGGGGTAACTCGTCATCGAGATACACAAATTAAAGGAACAGGGTAAATATTTACGTTTTATCATCTTTTTTTTTTAACTGAGAGCTACATTTCCAAGAGGTAATGCTGCAGCTGAGGTCCTGTGCCAAGGGCAGTCATGGTTCCATAATATTTTTCTCATTGAAGGAAATCTAATAAAATCCCCCCTTTTTTCTCGTGGGGGTGTAGAAACCAAACTGCGTAAACACTCGCAGAGAGAATGGAGATTTTATAGCTACTCTGCGAAACAGGATTCAATTAAATCATTTAGCTCAGGAAACAGACAGTCAGTGGAAACTGTAATTCAGGCACAAAATAGATACATTTATTATAGGACGTTCATTGATGTGTAATGTAGCGGGCAGATTGGCAGCTTCTGGCTCTGGAAGGAGCACAAATTCTGCATCTCAGGCAGCATTGTCACAGGAGCTCTCCCCAAACTCCAACTGGGGACTACAACTCACATCATGCCCAGCCAGACCACACACTTCTGTGGATTAATGCGAATGTGTGGCCCAATGAGTCAATTCACTAAATGGGGTCACCTGGAAGGTGACTTGCAAAAAGTATCACAAAATATCCAAGCTGAATAAAATTAAGTTTTCAACCAAATTTACAAAAGTAAGGTCTAACCTTAGAGAAATACCCAAATAACCCTCTATTTAACGTGAACCCCTAATATTACTATTATTATTGTTTTTTTTATACAGCGCCAACAAATTCCGTAGCGCTTTACAATATTATAAGAGGGGGAGATTTAACAATAAATGGGACAATTACAAAAACTTACAGGAACAATAGGTTGAAGAGGACCCTGCTTAAACGAGCTTACAGTCTATCAATCTGCATTTAATGTGAACCCTTAATATCAATTCGTATCCAATGAGAGCCCCTAATATTATCCTATCATTCTAGAGACCCCCTTTACAATCTCTCAATCACTGAGCACACACGATATCAATGTTCTCTATTAGATACCCATCAGAGATCTGATTATTGCAATCATCTGTACCCCAGAGGATACGTTCCCCAAAGATGAAAATGTGAGAAAATATAGTTTATAGCTCCCTTTCGAGCCCTGTACATCTACCATACAGAAGAATTCTCCTCTGTATTGTATCTGGGATCTGTCAGTCTGCCCTGCGCATGCGGGGATCTGTCAGTGTGCCCTGTGCATGAGGGGTCTGCCAGTCTACTCTACTCTGCGCATGCAGGGATCTGTCAGTTTACCTCTCTCTGTATACATTCCCTGAACTTTGACAAATGTATCTATTTTGCTCCTGAATTATAGTTTCCACTGACTGTCTGTTTGCTGGCTTTAATGATATAATTGAATTCTGAGAGCTATAAAAAGTCCATTCCCTCTGCCCGTGTTTATCCAGTTTGGCTCCTACACTGCCATCAAGAAGAGGGAATTTGGGAGGGTTTTTATGGCCCTGTCTCTGGTTGCTATAGCTTTCTATGAAAGCTATTTGTGGGCAGGTGAAGGTTTGTATTCTTTATTCTCAGTAACACACTGATCTCTCACCTCCTGTTGGATGGAAGGTCTTCGACGGCTCATTATAAATCTATATGAGATCATTTTACAGTCTGTCTGATCTTCCGTACCTGGAAATAGAGAAATATACGTGTCAAATGATCTAATTACCTCTAAAATACAAACACCAGCACTGTGAAACACCATTAATGTGATCAGATTTTAATAAATTAATTTTGAAAGGGAGCAATGATTTTAACCCCTTAAGGACCAAACTTCTGGAATAAAAGGGAATCATGACATGTCACACATGTCATGTGTCCTTAAGGGGTTAAAGAGGAATAGCTACATTCTATTTTCAAGATTTTATATCATACCAAAAAAAAAAAATTAATAATAATGGACTCTACCCCCTGACTTGTAGAATTCCTGTGTTTGACTTCCTATCCCTAAACATCATTAATTTCCTTACCCTTAATGCTCAATATCCTAGTAATTCACCCAAAACCTTCTTCCACGTCTTTCAGTTTAACGTTTTGCTGTTTGGCACAGGTTAGTGGCTTTTGATAACGGACAAACATAAACATTAACATAAAAATGTAAGGCTGCAAGTAAGATCCATAATAATTTTTTTTTTTGTTAAATTAACCATTGTGCCATATGTCAGACAGAAAAAAATTAAATATAATATATTTGCTGCAATAGTTCCTTTTACATAAAATCTGAAATGATGGCACTATGATCATCAGCATAATTTAAAAGTCTCATGTGTCTTTCTATTTATTTTTGTTATAGCATCTTTGACTTCATTGACCTCCATTGATGAGAGCTGTGTCTTCCTTCCCTTCTCAAAAGAAGGATGTGTCCAGTGCCCTCAGTATGGACACCATCCTGTCATTAACCAACTGAGCTATGGCCTTGAATATCTCCGCCCAGGACTATGAATACCAGCGGGATCTTATCATGCTTCTCTCCAGCCCTCTGTCTGCCTTCATCATCATCTCCAATCTCTTCATCATTGTTGGGATTGTCTTCAACCGTAAACTACACAACACAACGCACTACTTCTTTCTAAGTCTGCTGTTTGCGGATTTCTTCACTGGAGTAGCACTGCCCTTTATTCCAAAAATGAGGTTCAACAAGGAGTTGTATTACTTTCCATGCATGGCCTTCTTTGTTTCACCCAACTTCTTTTTCCTTTCCTTCCTGACCAACCTGTTGATGGTCCACTATGAGAAGTACCTGTGTATCATATACCCATTGCACTATCGGAGTATTTGGCTCCATCGCTGTGTTCCATTCTCCTTGATCTTGGTCTGGACGTTGCCTTTTGCTTTTTCTTGCTTGCCCATGATGGGATGGAACAACTGGGGGGACAACGGCACCTGTTCCTATAGACATGTCTTCACAAAAGAATACATTTATTTGGAAACCTATGGTGTTGTCATCCCAGCCATCTTGGCAATCAGCTTTATCACAATCAAAGTGCTTTCTGTAGCCAGGAGGCAGTTGAAAGACATTAAGAAGCTCCATCGATCGGTCCAGAGGGGAGCAGGGGCGGACCTGGAGCACCAGATGGACATACGTTATGCCAAGTGCATTGCTATTGTCTCATTGACATTTCTGATATGTTGGGTTCCTTACATTGCGTTTCTCCAGGTCTCAGTGTTGGCCATGGAGAAATATGAGATCAGCTGGTGGATAATCCTAACTGTGACCACCGTGGGAAGTGGCAGTGCAGCAGTCATTCCTATTATATTGGGTCTCAGCCACCAACAGTACACTGAACTATGGAGAAACCTTTTCAAAAAGTGCTGCCACTCCTGTTGTCCATGTCAGAAGATACCACCCAGTCTCCATGATATGACCAGCAAAGAGGAGACACTAGAGGATGGTTTGACTGCAAAAAAATAATGTCCTTTATAGCACTTTTAGAATGCCTTAAATACTGAGTAATGAAACCCATGTGTACAAATGATTCAAGACATGAAAAACTCTGATAGGTGTTAATTGACCTCTTGGAATGCTGTAACTTAAAGCCAGTCGGTCCCGTGAACTCTTAATGATTACAGTCTACAATGTCTTTTTATTTTGATTGTAACAGAATATTTTATAGAGTGCTCTCCTTTTACGATGAAAACTGAGACACATCAGTTCAGAAAGAGACAGGAGCATGGAGTCTACTACATTCTGGTATGGTAGTGAAAAGAGAAGAAAAAAAAAAACAGTTCATTTTTGCGGGTGTTTCCCTGATATCATATTTTATGTCACTGGACTTATTGTGATGTCATAGCATCTAGCCAATCTTCTATTTATTTGTCTTTACTTCATCAGCTGTTCTGTAGCCTAAAAGCTAAACCCACCCCACCTCCAAATCCCCTGCACCCTCCCGCATAAAAACCCAACAACAACCCAGTGCTTTAACCCCTTAACCCCTCAACCCCTTAAGGACACATGACATGTGTGACATGTCATGATTCCATTTTATTACAGAAGTTTGGTCCTTAAGGGGTTAATAGTTCTCTATTTGCTTTTACAGATACGCAGGGATTTGGGAGAAAACCAGTCAAATATGTTTTGTTGAGTAGCTAGGTTCTCTACTCCACTCTACTTTTTTTTTTTTTTTTTATACCAAGAGGGTCTTCACCCATGTCATCTGCTGCTACCTTGTATTTCCTTGGTCAAAGGATTTTAGCCCTTTACCCATCAAAATAGTGTGGGTAGGTACCACGTGCAGCCTTTCTGAGGCCATTTTAATCTGTCTTGCATACAGTGGCGGATCCAGAGCCTGATCTCGGGAGGGGCACTTGTAGATTATTTAAAGAAATAATCCAGACACAATAACCACTACAGCTCAGTGTAGTGGTTATGGTGTCAATAGTGCCGGGACCCCCTCCCACAGTAAGTAGTCAAACCGTTTAAGAACAGTTTGACAACTTACCTGAGATCTGCTGGGAAATGGGGCTGTAGTAGGGCATAGGAGCAGTGGTGTGTGTGAGTGGTGCAATGTGTAAGGGGTGCAGTGTGTGTGTGAAGGTTGTAGTGTGTGAGTGAGGGCGGCAATGTATGTCAGGGATGCAGTGTATGTGTGGGACAGTATGTGTGTGTAACAGTTGCAGTGTGTGTGTATGGGGGGCAGTATGTGTGTAAGGGGGGGCAGTATGTGTGTATGGGGGAGCAGTGCGTGTGTATGGGGGAGCAGTGCATGTGTATGGCGGGCAGTTGGTGTGTGTATGTGGGGCAGTATGTATGTATGTGTATGGGGGCAGTGTGTGTATGTGGGGCATGTGTAGGATGGGCAGTGTGTGTATGGGGGGCAGTTTGTGTGTGTGGGGGGCAGTGTGTGTGTGTGTATGGGGCAGTGTGTGTGTATTGGGGCAGTTTGTGTGTATGGGGCAGTGTGTGTGTGTGTGTGTGTGTGTGTGGGTGGGCAGTGTGTGTGTATGGGGGCAGTGTGTGTGTATGGGGGCAGTGTGTGTATGTGGGGCAGTATGTGTATAAGTGTGTGTGTATGGGGGCAGTGTGTGTGTATGTAGTGTGTGTATGGGGGGCAGTGTGTGTAGTATGTGTGTGTATGGGGGCAGTTTGTGTGAATGGGGGGGCAGATTGTGTGAATGGGGGGGCAGTTTGTGTGAATGGGGGGGCAGTATTGGGGGCAATGTATGTGTGTGTGGCTTTTTTTTTATAATATATTTTTTTTAAATTTAATTAAAATAAATATTCTATGTCCCCCCTCCCTTCTTACCTTTATTGAGAAGGAGGGGGGACATATTTTCATCCCTGGTGGTCCCAGTGGTGAATCGCTGGTGGTCCCAGTGGTTACAGTGAACTCTAGCCCACGCTCCCGGGCTAGAGTTCACTCTCGCGAGATTTGGAGCGTTGCCGTGGTAACCGCGGCAACGCTCCAAATCTCGCGAGAGGAGGACCCGGAGGAGCTGCAGACTGAGCTCCGGGTCCTCTCTCCTCCCTCTTCCTCCCCTACCGGCTGTCAGCACAGAGCCTGCGGACCGGGGAGGGAGATCTCTGATCTCTCCCCCGGTCCGCAGGCACATTGCAGGGCTGACAGGGGAGGGAGAGGGAGACCGGCGGATTTCTCGGGGGGGGCAACTGCCCCGTTGCCCCCCCCCTGGATCCGCCACTGCTTGCATATTATAGTCAGGTCTCTCTGTGCCCTTTTTCAGTTCCTGGAACTCCCAATTCACAAAATAAATGTTGCTATTTTCGTACCAAAACAATATGTTAAAGTGCTTTTTGGTTGAAAAGACAGTCCTCTGGGTACTGGATTCTTAATTCTTTAATTAATATCAAAATATAGAATGTGAAATGTTGATGTAAATATTAGATCAAGTTAAAAAAATAATGAAAGGCCACTTTTATTAAATAAATATGAAAACAAACCTTGTTTGCTTGTGTTTTTGTGACACAGAATATCATAGATTTTATTTGTTTAATATTACGGTATATTGTTTAGATTACACTTTTGTAACCTGCATTTTTTTTTTTATTCCTACAAACCGTATCTGCTGTCTGTGTGTTTGAAAGACACAGTTTAGTTCATTTTATGGCAGATAATATTTTGGTATAATTTTTTTAAATTCAATTATTATTTAGTTTTTTCAGTAATTCTATAATTCAAATGAGATTTGAGTAGTCAGACACATTTTCACAGATTTAAATATTTTTTAACAAGCAATTTGGAATCAAGAACATACAATTTATAAAAACTAAAAACTGTTTTTAAAGTAATATAGAGTAATATATTTTGCATAATAATTTTTGGTTTTAAACCTGATTTATCCTGCACTGTTATTTTGTTTTTTTACTTGATGGTTTGTTTTCTATTACCCCTTTGTCGACCAAATCACAAAACTAGGAGACAAGGGACCACCTTACAACATAACCTTATAGCTGCCGTTATAATACACTGTGTGCAGGGAGACAGGCGACCTCCTTACACCATAACCTTATAGCTGCAGTTATAATACACTGTGCGGGGAGACAGGGGACCTCCTTACACCATAACCTTATAGCTACAGATATAATACACAGTGTGCAGGGAGACCGGGGACCTCCTTACACCATAACCTTATAGCTGTAGTTATAATACACTGTGCGGGGAGACAAGGGACCACCTTACACCATAACCTTATAGCTGCAGTTATAATACACTGTGTGCACGGAGACAGGGGACCTCCTTATACCATAACCTTATAGCTGCAGTTATAATACACTGTGTGCATGGAGACAGGGGACCTCCTTACACCATAACCTTATAGCTGCAGTTATAATACACTGTGCGGGGAGACAAGGGACCACCTTACACCATAACCTTATAGCTGCAGTTATAATACACAGTGTGCGGGGAGACAGGGGACCTCCTTACACCATAACCTTATAGCCTCAGTTATAATACACTGTGTGCAGGGAGACAGGGGACCTCCTTACACCATAACCTTATAGCTGCAGTTATAATACACTGTGTGCGGGGAGACAGGGGACCTCCTTACACCATAACCTTATAGCTGCAGTTATAATACACTGTGTGCGGGGAGACAGGGGACCTCCTTACACCATAACCTTATAGCTGCAGTTATAATACACTGTGTGCAGGGAGACAGGGGACCTCCTTACACCATAACCATATAGCTGCAGTTATAATACACTGTGTGCGGGGAGACAGGGGACCTCCTTACACCATAACCATATAGCTGCAGTTATAATACACTGTGTGCAGGGAGACAGGGGACCTCCTTACACCATAACCTTATAGCTGCAGTTATAATACACTGTGTGCGGGGAGACAGGGGACCTCCTTACACCATAACCTTATAGCATATCTCCCAACTCAGTCATCTAGAAAATTGAGACAGTTGGAAGACCTGTTATATCAGCAGTTATTATACTCCGGGGAGTCAGGGATGTGGGACCACCCTGCACCATAAACTATGCAAAGGACATTGCTATATTGCCTGTTTAATGTATTCTTTATTTCTTGCGTGTCTCAGTTTACAACGTTTGCAAAACCCACTCGTCCTGTCCAAGTGCCCCAGTTACATGTACAGGAAATGTCATCAGAATTAAAAATTGAATACTCTGTCAGATCTGCAGATTGATCTATTCTGTGCATTATCACTGACAGACGTAAAGTGCTCTGAACACCCTCTTCTAATTGCGTGCTCAATCAGGTCTACAGGGAATGACATGCACTTCCTGTGTGAGGTGTAAGATTGTATCGCACGGGGTGTCTCTTAAGTGGAGGCTAAATTAATATCTAATCCATCTATCCTGACAATGCTAATGTTTGTCATTGTTCCCTTTTATTAGCAAATAGCGTTTATTAGGCATAACTGCTAAATGGCAGATTAATTGCATTCACGGCCCTTTAAATCACACTTTGTTTTTCACTTAATCCTGTACATTTAAAGGTATAGCGACAGTACAAACCGTCAGATAAATTAAAGGGTACATGAAGTGGACAGAGGAAGCACATTCAATAAAATAAAGTGATATAGAAATGAGAAGAGACAATTTGAAAGGTAAAATAAAAATAAAAAATAAACAGAGAAGAAAAATGAGGAAAACAAAACTTGATTTCATGTTCATTTTGTAATATTCTGATATTCTTTTGATACATTGACGTATTTTTTTCGTTGATAGATTTTTTGATAGATTTTTTTTAATACGATATATTATTTGATATTTTAAAAAATCAAGGCCTAATTTTGAGAATTGTTTTATATTATTTGTCCTATATTTAGTAAATAAATCCCCATTTGTTTTCAGCTTGTAGACGTAAGGGTAGATTTAAGAGGTTTTATAGAATGTTTCATGGCTGTTTTCTGGTTTCACAAATGCTGCTAAACAATTTAAAGTCCCATTATGGACAGATGAATCTACTCAGGGCATAATGCCAACCGCACTGGCACACAAAAATAATGAATGTGAATCATAAACGCCTGGCAACTTTAATCTGGCATTCGCATTATATTTTAGCACCGTTTTTAAGCAGTTTACAATGTTTGAGTCATGAAAGAGCATTACGTTCAGCTCGAGCTCTTAGCTCATAAATTTCAAGTGTGCAAATAGAACGCATCTAGCTAAGTAAATCGCACACTGACACTAGGATGGATTAATGTGTTTGCTGAGGGGCCGTGTTCTGACAGGTAAACAGTGACGTTAAGCGCAGATCTGTACATCCTCTCCACGGTAACAGAGCATTGGCAATATCTGGATTTGGGTCAACCTTACTCTAGAGAAGGAGGGGATCAGGTATACAGTAACTCTTTTAATTCTATTTTTTTAAGAAGTCCACAGCCCTTTGAGATTCAAAAAGAAAATTCAACGCGTTTCACATCTTTGTGTTCATGCTTGCCTTTTAAAACGTTAAAAAGCACATGAAATCACCTGGTTCATAAACCAGATACCTTGGTACCACAGCCATTTTTTTCCTTCTTCAATCACAGACTCTGTAATATACAAGTGATGGGTCAGATTCTTACAGGGAAACTACTAGTCTAGACTAATTTTATGCTTTGTACCATACTGTGAAAGATGCTCCCTTGCCTAGTATTTAAAAACAGAGCATATACTAATCTGTGTTCTTTTTTTAGTCTCCTTCCACAATGACATTTGCAAGAATTCCCCATTGAAGTACTGTCTTCATCCGGCAGGGGGCGCTGGAGTTTTGGTAGTTGGATAGGTGGTAACAACCATTTTATACTTTGTCATCTTATTTTGCTTTAGTGTGCATGGAACAAAACATACGTGTAGTGTAGTTCAATAAGGTATTATTAAAAGCTGTATTTGTCAGTTCAATATATGTGATTGACGACCAGCACCCCAGATCTAGGTATGAAAGCTGTGTATATGGGTGATGGTTGCAAAACGTGAAGATGAGGTTTTCAAGTGGATGAAAAACAATTAGAATCAGTAATAATATTCATCTTATTATTGTTATTATTATACAAGATTGTACAATAAGTGAGAAAGACAGAAAAGTAAAATAAGCAAGTTAATCACACAGGAATAAAAAATGTGGAGGGGGACCCAGTCAGACGGTCGTACTCGCTAAAGGGAATGGAGTAAAATGGTATGAAAGTAAATGCTGATTGCTGCTATTATCAATAGGAATCTACAAACATTATAGAATTTAAACAGAAAAGACAGAAAAGCTGGGGTTAGTGCGTACACAGGGGGAGTAGCAGCAGAGGAGATAAAAATGTTGATGTATGATGGGAAAATAGAAACTGGGAGAAAAGGAGGAATCTGGTGCAGTAAGAGTGAGGGGAGAGGGGTCATAGTGCCTGGTGAAGTTTGAACGAGACTGAGAGACAGTGAGCAGGGGATCGGGGAACTCTACCTGTCAGAGAGTGACAGATACTGAAATAAAGAGACGGTTAGAAAGAAGGAAGAGAGACTGGCAGAGGAAGAGACTATAGACGGGGAAGATTGAAGAGAGACGTTTGCTGAGCGCAGTAAATTGCTCTGACGTATACGATAATAACACAGCAAAGATCCATCGATTTAATGTTTTAATAAATTGCTATTTCTCGATCGCACTATCACATCCAGTCCCGATCCTCATTCCCAGATGCCCCGTTGTTTCATCTCGCTGAGCCTCTGTGTCCTCTTTCCCTCCATAAATCATTTGTGTTTCCTTTGTATATTCTTCTATTATATTTTTCCTGAAGGCGTTTATATTTATTTCCCTTCCTGATTACTTTGCATCATTGAATTTGTAAGGAAACACGACGATTCACTTAAAACGAATGATGGTCACAATGTAAGGAAAGTTTGAACTTGCATGTCTCATGTTAACCTCTCCCGTGAGGAATTTTGTTGTTATTATTATTTATAAAACGGAACAGTCCTGGTTTTGGGCTCCTGCTGATGCAAGGTTTTTTAATCTGGAGTCCCCATAGGCAGTGTGATGGCATTTTACTGAACACGTTTTTGATGCGTGATGTCACTAAAATGTTCTTCTGCCTGTCATTCTGCTGACTCTGAATGATGGGAGGTGGGCTGACAAGCCTCCTTTCTGAATTTTATTAGTGTTTTGCGAGGCTCGTCAACTGGGGCGACTGGGGAGCTTAGTGAAATGTGTAGCGGTTTTGTTGGCGAGAATCTATGGGCACCAAGTCACCAACCCCTGGTTTTATGTCAAACCATTAAGAAGTGGATTGACAAAAATTGGGGCTTAACTCAGCACATAGAGTCTGTCCCCTGCTCAGCTAGATTAAAGCACAATGTAACCACTAAAACCACTGTATTTTAGTAGAGCCTGTCCCTGCACTCTGGAAATCTAAACAATGCCGGTTGTGAGATCTATACATTTGTCTATCAATATGCCTCTAGTAGCTGTCAGTCAGACAATCAATCATGTTCCTTCTGAAGATTTCTGCTAACCCCTTCGAATATTAATAATATGAGAAGCATCAGACTGAGAGCAGCAATATCCGCGCATGCCCAGTAAACTGGATTGGACCAGAGATCCAGAAGGATGATCTTAGAAGTGGAGGAGTGGCTGCCGGTGAATACTAACCTCCACTGGGGAAAGGTAAGCTAAAATGCGATATTTATTTGAAATGGATTATGGGGTCCATGGTATGACAGTTAAGGAACACCTCAAAAATGAAAAAATATTTTATATTTCTAATATAACAGTGTTCCTTTACCACTCACACATTAACAATATCAATTTAGCTTAACTTGGATGGTAGTGATTGGCTGCAAATGCCGACAGAAGGTTAGCCCACAAACCAGGACAGTGTCCAGAGACAATTAGCAATACACTAAGCTGTAATAATACAATGAGCTGTAATAATACACTGAGCTGTAATAATGCACTGAGCTGTAATAATGATATAATGAGCTGTAATAATACACTGAGCTGTAATAATACAATGAGCTGTAATAATACACTGAGCTGTAATAATACAATGAGCTGTAATAATGATATAATAAGCTGTAATGATACACTGAGCTGTAATAATACAATAAGCTGTAATAATACAATGAGCTGTAATAATACAATGAGCTGTAATAATGATATAATAAGCTGTAATAATACAATGAGCTGTAATAATGATATAATAAGCTGTAATAATAATACAATAAGCTGTAATAATACACTGAGCTGTAATAATGCACTGAGCTGTAATAATGATATAATAAGCTGTAATAATACACTGAACTGTAATAATACAATGAGCTGTAATAATGATATAATAAGCTGTAATAATACACTGAGCTGTAATAATACAATGAGCTGTAATAATGATATAATAAGCTGTAATAATACACTGAGCTGTATTAATACAATGAGCTGTAATAATGATATAATAAGCTATAATAATAATACAATAAGCTGTAATAATACACTGAGCTGTAATAATGATATAATAAGCTGTAATAATACAATGAGCTGTAATAATACAATGAGCTGTAATAATAATACAATAAGCTGTAATAATACACTGAGCTGTAATAATACAATGAGCTGTAATAATAATACAATAAGCTGTAATAATACACTGAGCTGTAATAATACAATGAGCTGTAATAATAGGATGAGCTGTAATGATATAATAAGCTGTAATAATACAATGAGCTGTAATAATAATACAATAAGCTGTAATAATACATAGAGCTGTAATAATACAATAAGCTGTAATAATACATAGAGCTGTAATAACACAATAAGCTGTAATAACACACAGAGCTGTAATAATACAATAAGCTGTAATAATACACAGAGCTGTAATAATACATAGAGCTGTAATAATACAATAAGCTGTAATAACACACAGAGCTGTAATAATACAATAAGCTGTAATAATACATAGAGCTGTAATAATACAATAAGCTGTAATAACACACAGAGCTGTAATAATACAATAAGCTGTAATAACACACAGAGCTGTAATAATACAATAAGCTGTAATAATACACAGAGCTGTAGTGGTTATATTGCTAGAAGTGATCGTTTAATGAAAAGGCCTGGTTGGGGAGGTTCGTGAAGAATGGTTTGAGAGTCAATGCTTAGTGAGTAATTCCCCAAAGGGTTAGGCTGAGCCAGGTTTGTTTTTTTCTTTATAACGTTTATTTTTTAACAACAAGTGAGTTTCCTCATTTCGTGACCGTCGTGTTGAGTGGCGCAGTTCATGTCATGGCATTCTATATTCTATTTACCCAGCATGCCCTAGGACCTGTGCGTGCAAAGAAGATCATTGTAAAAGTTTCACTCTCAGGATTACATGATGGGATTTTTATTATTCCATATTTCTCCTATTCTCCAAGCTGCATAAAGCGTGCAGGAACAATAATGTAACGTGTATTCCTGCTGCTGGAGGCCTCATAGGTGCCACAAATCTCTCTGACCACGTGACATCACAATGAGGATTCCAATGTCATTGCATCTCGTGGAATTTGGACCTGCTGAAATTGTCTAGCAATCATGTCTGCCTGTAGAACGTATTCACTAAATAATGAAATATACAGAGTTAACAAGGAGTGGCAAAATTCAGACTAAAACAGTCAATCTGTGAATATAATGACGCTGAAAAATTTCCAGACCAGATATTTTAAATCTAAATATTGCAATTTATTGTTTAGTGAAGTATATTCGTTGGAAATAGGTTTTAAGGGCGGCATGTACTATTAACGTGCAAAATATATCCTAGATGTTAAAGAGGAAATGTCTCAAATATATGTTTGTGAAGACTGAAAAAAAAATGAAAAAAAAGGAAAAATAAACATCGCTGTGTTGACCTTCATCCTGCACACCAACCATATTGTTTTAGGATGCTACACAATGCACAATTTTAAGAAAATATCAAAGTTTTCTGGGAACTCATATACTATAAGGACTCATATAATATCAGGACTCATATAATATCAGGACTCATATAATATCAGGATTCATTTAAAATCAGGATTAATTATCAGGACTCAGATAATATCAGGATTCATATAATATCAGGATTCATTATCAGGACTCATAATATCAGGATTCATATTAGGACTCATATAATATCAGGACTCATAATATCAGAATTCATTTAATATCAGGATTAATTATCAGGACTCATATAATATCAGGATTCAATATCAAGACTCATAAAATCAGGATTCATTATTAGGACTCATATAATATCAGGATTCATATAATATCAGGACTCATAATATCAGAATTCATTTAATATCAGGATTAATTATCAGGACTCATATAATATCAGGATTCATATAATATCAGGACTCATAAAATATCAGGATTCATTATCAGGACTCATATAATATCAGGATTCAATATCAAGACTCATAAAATCAGGATTCATTATTAGGACTCATATAATATCAGGATTCATATAATATCAGGACTCATAATATCAGAATTCATTTAATATCAGGATTAATTATCAGGACTCATATAATATCAGGATTCATATAATATCAGGATTCATATAATATCAGGACTCATTATCAGGACTCATATAATATCAAGACTCATCTAATATCGAGACTCACATAATACCAGGACTCATATAATATCAGGATTCATATAATATCAGGACTCATAATATCAGAATTCATTTAATATCAGGATTAATTATCAGGACTCATATAATATCAGGATTCATATAATATCAGGACTCATATAATATCAGGATTCATTATCAGGACTCATATAATATCAGGATTCAATATCAAGACTCATAAAATCAGGATTCATTATTAGGATTCATATAAAATCAGGATTCATATAATATCAGGATTAATTATCAGGACTCATATAATATCAGGATTCATATAATATCAGGACTCATATAATATCAGGATTCATTATCAGGACTCATATAATATCAGGATTCAATATCAAGACTCATAAAATCAGGATTCATTATTAGGATTCATATAATATCAGGATTCATATAATATCAGGATTAATTATCAGGACTCATATAATATCAGGACTCATATAATATCAGGATTCATTATCAGGACTCATATAATATCAGGATTCAATATCAAGACTCATAAAATCAGGATTCATTATTAGGATTCATATAATATCAGGATTCATATAATATCAGGACTCACATAACATCAAGATTCATTATCAGGACTCATATAATATCAAGACTCATCTAATATCGAGACTCACATAATATCAGGACTCATATAATATCAGGATTCAATATCAAGACTCATAAAATCAGGATTCATTATTAGGACTCATATAATATCAGGATTCATATAATATTAGGACTCACATAACATCAAGATTCATTATCAGGACTCATATAATATCAAGACTCATCTAATATCGAGACTCACATAATATCAGGACTCATGTAATATTAGGACTCATAGAGAATACCAAAATGATACCGCACTCAATCTTATAGCAAAATAGAAAAAGGTTAGTTTATTAGCACAACATAGTGGTATAGGAAAGAGTGCTAATTGATCCAATGTACAGATAAATATATATCCCAGTTGGCATAACTAGTCCACCAAATTTAAAGTGCAAAACATTACTTAAAGTGCTTAGTGCCAAATCACCATAAGTATTAAAACTCAATACACTAACATACAAACAAATATACAGATACAATTACAATACTGCCTGCCAACAGTTCCTATGCACAAAGCAAATAACTAGGATAAATAGAGGGCACACAGATGTCAGTAATCTGTGCAGCAGAGTTCCTGAAGTATACTTAACGTGTCAATGATCTGTCCCGATCCTGAGTGTATGGTGGTAGATCCAATACAGACAAAATGAAAAACAAAAAAATCTAAATGCAAAATATTAAAAATGAAAAAAATATGAAAGATATATGTCTTAAAAAAATGTTCCGTAGTAAAGTCTAAGTTAGATCTCACCCAAAAGTATAGAAGGAAGCCTCCTGATGGACAATCATAATGTAATAGATTCTCCTGAAAGTAGGAAAAGGATGGGTTCATCCACTGTAGGTCTCCTACACTTAATCTGTAGGAGTTCCTTATTTAGTAGCAGGATGGAGGTAGGCAGATCCGGGTACGCGCCGGGTGCTTGGAGCCAGAACGAGAGCCCCTCACCTCACCGGGTAAGTGAAAAAATGATAAGAGTAGTGGTATTTCTACGGCAGCGCCCGTGGCTCGCGAAGGAGCAGGGGCCTCCCACTTATCCTACAATCAGCAGGGAAAGAAGACCCTGTTGAGCTTGACTCTAGTCTGCAACTGTGAAGAGACATGAGAGGTGCAGGATAACCACTGGTGAAATACCACTATTATTATCGTTTCTCGCTTCTAGCTCCAAGCACCCAGATCTGCTTACCTCCATCCTGCTGCTACATGCTGCTCCATCCTGCTACTACATAAGGAACTCCTACAGACAAAGTGAAGGAGATCTACAGAGGATGAACCCATCCTTTTCCTACTTTCAGGATAATCTATTACATTATGATTGTCCATCAGGAGGCTTCCTTCTATACTTTTGGGTGAGATCTAACCTAGACTTTACTACAGAACGTTTTTTTTAATACATATTACATAGTTACATAGCTGAAAAGAGACTTGCGTCCATCAAGTTCAGCCTTCCTCACATTTGTTTTTTGCTGTTGATCCAAAAGAAGACAAAAAAAAACCCAGTTTGAAGCGCTTCCAATTTTGCAACAAACTAGGAAAAAAATTCCTTTTGACCCCATAATGGCAGTCAGATGTATCCTTGGATCAAGCAGTTATTACCCTACATTGAAAGATTATATCCTTGAATATTCTGTTTTTGCAAGTATGCATCTAGTAGCTGTTTGAACCACTTCTTTAGGCAGAGAATTCCACATCCTTATTGTTCTTACAGTAAAAAAACCTTTCCTTTGCCTTAGACGAAATCTTCTTTCTTCCAGTCTAAACGCATGGCCTCGTTTCCTATGTAATTATACATTATGATTATAAACTATACATTATGATTGTCCATCAGGAGGCTTCCTTCTATACTTTTGGGTGAGATCTAACTTAGACTTTACTACGGAACGTTTTTTTTAATACATATATCTTTTTCATATTTTTTTCTTTTTTATATTTTGCATTTAGATTTTTTTGTTTTTCATTTTGTCTGTATTGGATCTACCACCATACACTTACGATCTGGACAGATCATTGACACTTTAAGTATACTTCAGGAACTCTGCTGCACAGATTACTGACATCTGTGTGCCCTCTATTTATCCTAGTTATTTGCTTTGTGCATAGGAACTGTTGGCAGGCAGTATTGTAATTGTATCTGTATATTTGTTTGTACGTTAGTGTATTGAGTTTTAATATTTATGGTGATTTGGCACTAAGCACTTTAAGTAATGTTTTGCACTTTAAATTTGGTGGACTAGTTATGCCAACTGGGATATATATTTATCTGTACATAGGATCAATTAGCACTCTTTCCTATATCACTATGATGTGCTAATAAACTAACCTTTTTCTATTTTGCTATAAAATTGAGTGCGGTATCATTTTGGTATTCTCTACTATTTCATTGTGGGTCTTGAGAGGTGACCCAGATACCTGCACCTTAGGTGTGATTGAGTGCAGGTACTATTTGTTTTTTGTTGTTGTAATATTAGGACTCACATAATATCAGGACCCACATAATATCAGGACTCAATTTTGGTACCTTAATTTGGAACCGGACTAAACTCTGTATGTGCAGAGTGTTAAAGAGCAATACTGCACATAGGTACCATGACCACTTCAAAACACTGAAGTGGTCATGGTGTTTGGATTAACCCTATAATACAGGACATTCATGGCATTCCAGCAAATTTGCAGTGTATTAAAAAAGTGTTTCCATCCTGACTCCCAATAAGTCAGTGTTATCGGCTCGGTCCTTTTCTGTCAATGAACTTAGTAAGAGGGTGTGCCTTGGCTGTGCCCTGACTGTGCCTTGGCTGTGCCCTGACTGTGCCCTGACTGTGCCCTGACTGTGCCTTGGCTGTGCCTTGGCTGTGCCTGGACTGGACTGGATTGTGATATCATTTGCTAAATCTTTAATGCACATTTAAAGAAAACAGAGAATCACATGAAAAACATTAACACAGGTTATGTCAAATGTTTTATTTCATTAATTTCACTCAATGTCATAGTTAGCAACTACAACTTTCCCTGTAAAATAAAAACCAGCACAAAATGACCATTAAAATGACACACCGCCATCTTCAGCAGAAATAAATAAAGTTTATTATGTTCGTCCAAAGCGTCAGATGCAGAAGAGCTTTTTATAAACAGCCCTAAACGCCGGAGCGAAGGTCAAGACTGAGATGGAATGGTGGAATGGAATGGTGAAACATTTACTGTAAACGCCACAGATGCTAACGCCATTCTCACGACTCATATCCTGCTTCCCGCTATCTGTTTGGCTACACATCTGGGTCTATTGTGTACGATTAAAATCTGCCTGGAGGTTTTGTTATTTTTACATTTTGTTATGTCTAGTGAAAGACAACTATCTAAATGGAGCTTTAAGAAAACATCCAAAGTGGATCTTACAGAAAAAATCACTTTATTAATATTATAAACAAAAGTCTAAATATTACAATAATGTTAGTTCCTTTTTTTAAAAACAAAACGAAACGTGGAGAGGTTTTAAAAATTCCTTTAATAATATGATTGTTATGGTGTTTGCTATTATTATCATTTTATTATTTATATAGCGCCATTAGATTCCGTAGCGCTGTACAATGCTGTGATAGCACTAGACCTCCGTTTAACCCTCATATCAAACTACAAAGGTATACATTGAAGATTTCATTTCTCATGACCCCTATAATCTAAGCCATCTTTTACTCTACCTTCCGTAATACTTAGCCTATTTCCAAACCCACCAGGATAAGTAAATATATTAAAAGTTAATATATTTTTTGAAAAGCTTTTTAAATGATTTCATATTTTGAAAAATATTTGAATTTTTTTATATATTATTTCTTACATGTGTGATATAGTTTTTGATCTTTTCATATTTTGAAAAAAATAATCTTAAAAATGTATCCAAAAATCTTTTGAAAAGCTTATTAAATCGAGGCCTTAATCAGAGAACCTTTTAGATGTGCTGCTATCTAAAAACAAACCCTTATAATATGTTTCTCAGTGCTGATGGTTTAGATATCTATAAGCTCATAATGAAATTGTATCTATGTAGCTGCACCTTTGCATGTTGGCTGGACAAGGCAGAGCCGGTGGTTACGTTTCCCGAAACGCCAGGTGTGCTTTACAATATATGAAATTATGTTATATTTAAACACTGTATTTAATACGATCTTCATCTCTGCTTTCTCCTAGAAACGCTTTCTGATCAGGAAGCTTCTATAACACAGAACACGTACCAGGTGAAATGCAAAGAAAGCTGGCTTATTGTGGGCAGTTTGCTTTTTGAAATATGTTACAGAACAATTGTCAGGATCAAAGTGTGTTTCATTAAGTTATGCTAGATGGGTTTTTTTTTGTTTTTTTTAAAAAAATAATCGTATGTTTTATTCCATTAGAACACCCTCTCTGCACCTCCCTTGCAACCTTCAGTGTTTTATTTTATAGCTCCCCAAATACATCATGTTGGGACTTTGGTTTCTAAGAGTAGAAAACTAACAACTGAACTGCGATTATGTTTAACTGAGTCACTTCCTTGCTGTATGTAGAAGCTGCAAAGACTGGAGTTTTGCAGAAAATCTTGGAAAATCAAATGTGAGTATATTTTTTGAATACTGAGTGCACTGTATTTGCATATAGTTCTTAAAACGTTTTTATATAATGCATTAATACATTAATGGGTTTTATCAGTTTGAAGAGTCCAATTAACACATACCCCACACAAGCATGAAATATTTACCAAACAAACATTACGTATCAATAAACATGCTCTCATCCTCATAGATAAAGAAAAATAGCTACCCGTAAATTGTTGTTGACTTGGACCTGCGTGTCCACGAGTGTTACATTTGATGCTTTACTTTACGGACAATAAAATCTTATTCATCAAAAAAAAAAAGAAAAGATAAATAGCTGAGATTGAATTATACAAGATATAACGTCGGAGAGACATTCGGTAACACACAGTAGAGAGTAATGAGAGTAAAAAAGATCTAAGGACTTGGAGGACTACACATAAACCTTCTGTAGATTTCTCCACCTCTGGTCAGTGTCTAGATAGCGGGCGTAGAACACGGCCCACAAAACAGCAAGATAGGATGTGAGAGTTTCTTTCCATGCAATACTTACTGCCAGCATTAATATTTGTTTGAAATGAAAGAATGGGGGCGAGGTCACCATAAAAAATTATTGCTGAATCCACGTCGGTGTGAATTTAGTCAGATGGTTGTAATTAACACGGATCCCCTTCATTATTCTGTTTGCTTCATTTATACAAGTTTGTAATACTTTTCCTCGTTTTTTTAATGATTAAACATTTCTAGTTCTTCTTAAAAACGACTTTGTTGCCTTGTTTAAAAAAAAAATATCAAATTTTTTTTATAAAGTATCTGACTGGGAGTTTCCAAGGATAATAAGCGTTAATGGAATACTGAAGAGGATAAATACTGGACTATGTATAGATTCTAAACGTGGCATTTTACTACTGGTGAGAGGCCATATCTCCATTCTGTAATTCTTCCGAGAATAGAGGATAAAGGCAGAGATGGATACACCACTTAGGTCCCAAATTTGGCATCCATCACTAACCTCTGTCTACCCAAGCCTCCACCATTCCTTTATAAGGAATTTATTCCTGAGCAGAGCAACAATCTGTGCGCCTGGAAAACTGCACGCAGAATGCCAGAAATATCCCCGATAAGTAAATGCTAAGGAGGAGGCTGATAACAAATGAAGCCCTTCATCTCTATGTAAATCATGTCTCGTTGACATCTTACAGGGGTCCAAAACCATCCGAGCCCACCCACCCAGTTCAGACAGACTGCGGGTTGGGACATATTTTAAGTTTATTTAAGTAAAGGAACATTTAATTGTTGAATTCATTTGGGGCGCACATTAAAGAGAAAGGAAAGTGTATTTTTTTGGTTTATTATAGTGAATCTCTTTATTATGAGTTGGAAATTTTGATTGACAGTGGTTTAGTAAGCGTGTGACCTATAATTAATACCCCTCAAAGTGCCGTGCCTTTAAATAATAAGAATTAGAATCTGAAAGCATTTTACGATATAGGTCATTATTTAAGAATGGATGTTTTGTGTGCACTGGCAGTTGGGACTATTGACCTACCCGACAGATCAAATTCATCTGTATTAATCTGTCTGCTTTCTTGGGATATGTCTGGTGGTTGGTATCGGGGTATTGACATGTTTGGTGGTTGGTATCGGGTATTGACATGTTTGGTGGTTGGTATCGGGGTATTGATATGTTTGGTTGTTTGTATCGGGGTATTGACATGTTTGGTGGTTGGTATCGGGGTATTGACATGTTTGGTTGTTTGTATCGGGGTATTGATATGTTTGGTGGTTGGTATCGGGGTATTGATATGTTTGGTTGTTTGTATCGGGGTATTGACATGTTTGGTGGTTGGTATCGGGGTATTGACATGTTTGGTTGTTTGTATCGGGGTATTGACATGTTTGGTGGTTCGTATCGGGGCATTGACATGTTTGGTGGTTTGTATCGGGGCATTGACATGTTTGGTGGTTCGTATCGGGGTATTGACATGTTTGGTGGTTCGTATCAGGGTATTGACATGTTTGGTGGTTCGTATCGGGGCATTGACATGTTTGGTTGTTTGTATCGGGGTATTGACATGTTTGGTGGTTCGTATCGGGGTATTGACATGTTTGGTGGTTCGTATCGGGGCATTGACATGTTTGTCTGTTGGTTCAGATCGGAATATTGACCTGTCTCTTGGTTTGGATTGAGGTATTGACCTGTCTGTCTGTTTGGATTAAAGTATTGATCAATCTGGTGGCTTGGATTTGGGTATTGACCTGTCTGTTGGTTTGGATTGGGTTATCGACCTGTCTGTTGGTTTGGATTGAGGTATTGATATGTCTGTTGGTTTGGATTGGGGTATTGATCAATCTATTGGTTTGGGTTGGGTTATCGACCTGTCTGTTGGTTTGGATTGAGGTATTGATATGTCTGTTGGTTTGGATTGGGGTATTGATCAATCTATTGGTTTGGGTTGGGGTATTGATAGGTCTGGTGGTTTAAATTGGGGCATTGATGGGCCTGTGTAATAATGCTTTTGTATATGGAGTGAGAAGACATATTATACTGCAGTCCTGTACACATAGAACATGTCTATAGTATGTCATAGTCTGTGTTACAAATATTATGGCATGTATATAGTACAAATGTCATTTTATTTAAAACCAGCATATAGTCCTAGTAACAGCAGGCTCTGACACAGGTTTTTTTAAGAAAAAATATCTAAATTTTAATAACTAGCGTTTCTTTGAATCGCATCCTGTTACATTTCGGAATCAAATGTAAAAATAGCATAAAATTTATATTGTTATTTTATTATCTTGAGTTTACTTTAAAACATAAACTATTTACTTTCAAGTGATAAATGTTTATAAGATTTAAACTTGTATTAGTGGAGAATGTGTAACTTTGGGTAGTTTGTGATATTATAACAGTACTGCATTCCCGTACCAGCCAATTGTTCTACATTCTGACTCATAGCTGTAGTTTGCAAAGCTTCCAGTAGGTGGCACAAACGCAGTCCGTAACAATTGTATTGTACTGTTTTCTATGATTCTAAACCTGTTACAAAATATTTCGACGATATTCTCCACATATAATTAAATTCAAAATGTAATGCAGTTTTGAATTACTAACACTATAGTGTTCTTTTAACAGATTTCAGAGAAGTGTCACCTCTCAACTACGTGATAGATAGACCTTCTATGGAAGGTTCATTCAAAATATTGCAGATTCCGTCTCAGGAAAATATAGTCTATGTCTCTGATAAAGTGCCAGGCTAGACCCAAAATACGTCAAAACGCATCATTTTCCCTGTAAAACCTTAACTGTGTTGTTGTTTCAGTAAAGGTTTTCTTTTTCTCTCATCTTTTGAAGATTGAGATTGGACAATTTTTCTTGGAGGAGGAATCCGGTATTTTGATTGAACCCAAGTCTCAGCAGTTACAGAGCCTACCCACCTCTCCCGGATTTAAGGTATATATAAATCTATATTCTGTGTCTTACACTTAGATTGGAAAACGGTAAGCCAGTTTGTAACAGAAAGATATCACGTAGAACACTGCAAGTGCTGGGTCGAGGAGAGGTCTCCTAAGTTGCAGAGCTTACTCCTCTGAGTAGTGACTTGACTCAGACAGCTGTTTTCCGTTGTTGGTTTCGATGGTCTTCACCAGAACCACTTTTTTTGGTCCTGAAGACGTCCGTGGTGCCGAGCTACTTTTCGTATCTAAGTTTAAGAAATTGGCTGAATAAAACAAGATGGGGAAAAAAATAGTTAAATGGTGTAAAAAAGAAATCCCATCAGTTAGCTGCCTGGAATGTAACTGAGATTATAACTCTTGTCTACTCAGCCCCTTTAAATTCATCTTTCAGATAGAAGTCCGTAGAAAATAATATTAATCTACCAATAAGGATTCATTATTTATTATCCATTACAACAACTGCTCATACAAGCGCCATACAGGATGTACTGCTATTAAGATATTTACAGATATGCAAGATACACCCATAACACATTTCTAACTTATTATGGAAACTAAAAATGGGTTTATAATGAGAATGAAGTCTGTGAGCACATAGCAGCATGTTGGCACCCATAAACCTCTAAAAATGTGTCACATTAATTTTGATAATGAACGTGGAGAGACTTGTGGAAGTATTTGTGAGCATGCTGTGGATGCCGAACAGAGCAAGTTACGGGAGGATCAGGATTGGATACAATATCGCAAACACTGCCCGGCTGAGGATGGTGTCATTGAAGATCATATGATAAATTAGAGAATTGAGCCCCAATTATTGCTGTTATTTTTTTAATGTATTTATTTAAAATGTAAACATTTTCTGTCTGCAATGCATTCGAATTAGCAAATCCATATCGGTGCGTTCATTTATTATTAAATAATATTCCTTATCAATCCACCCACACCTTCAATTAATAATAGAAAGTGGTGGGTGCTTACCTCCCTTAACCAACCAATCATAATGATCCAACTCAACCAATCTCTATGGAACTCTCACTGGATTTGCTGCCTGCCCAGCATATTGACCACAACCCAAGATAGAAGGTCATGGCACAGTTTATAAACCAGTGGCAGAGTTATTCAGTAAAGTGAGAATTCAAGAGAATATCAAATTTAAGGCCAAATTAGCCAAACTGATACAATTCTCTAAGTCAACTATGCTTTCAGTTTGGCTACTCTGGCCTGAAATGTAAATAACAATGTGTTTTTTCACATACCTACCCATTTTGTCAAAGACACTGAGCTGCGATTTTGAAGTTGAGTGGTTATTCAGCCTGGGAAATAAAAAAATGTATGACATTACAAATGATAAAAAACTGTTTCCAAATGTTTTTATTTTATTTTTAGAATTCAATGTTTATAGAGCTTAGAATATTTAAATTATACAAAATACACAAATAAAATAAAAGCAGATAAAGGAATGTACAAACAAAGCCAGATATAGCTCACAGTCTCATTCAAGAACAATCGACTATTATATCACATAACACTTTGGTGAGAATTCATTGTGATAACAGGATTGTCAGGGTTCGCCAGATCTTTTATTGAAATATATCCTAATAAGTCAGGCTTAAGGAGAAACCCAATGGAGAGCAAAAAATGGTTTGCAAGAGTATTCTGAGAACAGACAGCAGCTGAAATAGCCTGCCCTTCGGTCGGTCCCCGCTCAGAACTCAAACTGGTTTTAGCTCATCTTGTGCCATTACAGAGAGAACATATCTGAAGCATATCAGACTGGTCCCACCCATACGGGCAGTCCAGATCCGAAATGCCAGCAAGTTCTCTCTGCACGAGAGATAGAGCAACCCCAGACGATCGTTTCAGCCTTGTTAGGCATCATCAGTGAGGCATAACTGATATCTCTCTAGGCACCGTGAGCAATACACATCTGGATTACCCTTTAAACTAATGGAGAGCAAAAAATGGGTCGCAAGAGTATTCTGAGAACGGACAGCAGCTAAAATAGCCTGCCCTTCGTTCGGTCCCCGCTCAGTTCTCAAGCTGGTTTTAGCTCATCTTGTGCCATTACAGAGAGAACATATCTGAAGCATATCAGACTGGTCCCACCCATACGGGCAGTCCAGATCCAAAATGCCAGCAAGTTCTCTCTGCACGAGAGATACAGCAACGCCAGACGATCGTTTCAGCCTTGTTAGGCATCATCAGTGAGGCATAGCTGATATCTCTCTAGGCACCGTGAGCAAGGGGTCCATGTCTGGATTACTTTAAACTAATGGAGAGCAAAAAATGGAGAATCCCAGAATTCAAAAACACTGAGAGAAGAAAAAAGGAGCGTATATATTGAAAGGTCCAGGTTACCATGGAGATAGGTAAGTATTCTTTTTGGAGACATCCCGCCAGTTGCCAGAGAGCCCCATGGTAAGTGGTGGAGGTATGTGCAATGATCTCTTGAAAGTCAGCCTCAAGAAGGGCCATCTAGTGTATCCAAGTCGCCTTATACCTTTTAGAATTATCTGACAGAACTAATTCCTCAATTCACCAAATGTCGTCCACGTTTGAAATCCAGTCCCTAATAGACTGGAAAATACACCTCCAGGCTGTGTTAAAGAGGTGTGGGAGTACTGATACTTTGTATTTACCTATCAGTGTGAGTATAGATGAAGAAGGAATATGTCTGGTGTGAAGGGCAGGGGGTTGTCTGTCAGTTTCAATACCATTCTATGTGATTCAGCGGCATTTCCACCAGAGGTCGATGTGTGTTCCCAACTCTCTGCCACATCTCCAGCATTCTGAATTCGCTGAGGGAGAATAGGCAGAGATCATCTCAGGGGTCTGGTATCAGTGGGTTAGAATACTGTAAAGAGGTAAAGAGGGAGAACCTGTCCAGTTACCCCACTGCCTCTTGGAGCGGGTAGGTGACACTGCCTGTGCGCACAACCAGAGGCTGTGGAGGCCTGAGATGTGGGCGCCATATTGTCAGAGGTCCCCTCTGCAGGATAGAGGGTTTCATGTCTGAGAGCTTAGATTTCCCCATAACCGAAGGTAAGTGGTGGTAGAGTACGTCATAGCGTGACAGGCACCGGAATTCTGAAATCATGCAGTCATTCTCCTAGAGCGGAAAGCCACACCCATGTTTCCAAATTTTAGACACCCATTGTATGCTCTTTATTCTTACATTCCCAGCTAGTCAAGCTGTTAAATTCACCTAAACCAACATAGATTACAAAGGCACTAACTGAGACACACTCGCAAACACCCACCGACCATCAAACATAATGCGAACTACACAGAAAGAACACGTTCGACAACACAACACACAAGATTACCAATGACACACTCATGTAACCAGACACACCACTGTCTTGAAACAACAACGGACCCCCCCACCTCCAGTGGAAACTTAATCAATCGAAAATACACACACGTTGACACGATGTACTACTATACGTGTCCCCTGACTAAATATTTACTACATACAGTTGCAAGAAAAAGTATGTGAACCCTTTGGAATGATATGGATTTCTGCACAAATTGGTCATAAAATGTGATCTGATCATCATCTAAGTCACAACAATAGACAATCACAGTCTGCTTAAACTAATAACACACAAAGAATGAAATGTTGCCATGTTTTTATTGAACACACCATGTAAACATTCACAGTGCAGGTGGAAAAAGTATGTGAACCCTTGCATTTAATAACTGGTTGAACCTCCTTTGGCAGCAATAACTTCACCCAAACGTTTCCTGTAGTTGCAGATCAGACTTGCACAACGGTCAGGAGTAATTCTTGACCTTTCCTCTTTACAGAACTGTTCTTGGGATGTCTGGTGTGAATCGCTTTCTTGAGGTCATGCCACAGCATCTCAATCGGGTTGAAGTCAGGATTCTGACTGGGCCACTTCAGAAGGCATATTTTCTTCTGTTTAAGCCATTCTATTGTTGATTTACTTCTATGCTTTGGGTCATTGTCCTGTTGCAACACCCATCTTCTGTTGAGCTTCAGCTGGTAGACAGATGGCCTTAAGTTCTCCTGCAAAATGTCTTAATAAACTTGGGAATTCATTTTTCCTTCGATGATAGCAATCCATCCAGGCCCTGACGCAGCAAAGCAGCCCCAATGATGCCCCACCACCATACTTCACAGTTGGGATGAGGTTTTGATGTTGGTGTGCTGTGCCTTTTTTTCGCCACACATAGTGTTGTGTGTTTCTTCCAAACAACTCAACTTTGGTTTCATCTGTCCACAGAATATTTTGCCAGTACTGCTGTGGAACATCCAGGTGCTCTTGTGCAAACTGTAAACGTGCAGCAATGTTTTGTTTGGACAGCAGTAGCTTCCTCTGTGGTATCCTCCCATGAAATCCATTCTTGTTTAGTGTTTTACGTATTGTAGATTCGCTAGGGATGTTAGCATTTGCCAGTGACTTTCGTAAGTCTTTAGCTGACACTCTATGATTCTTTATGCAAGTCAACAATTCTTAATCGTAGGTCTTCTGAGAGCGCTTTTGTGCGAGGCATCATTTACATCAGGCAATGCTTCTTGTGAAAAGCAAACCCAGAACTGGTGTGTGTTTTTTATAGGGCAGGGCAGCTGTGACCAACACCTGCAATCTCATCTCATTGATTGGACTCCAATTGGCTGACATCTCACTCCAATTAGCTCTTGGAGATGTCATTAGTCTAGGGGTTCACATACTTTTTCCACCTGCACTGTGAATGTTTACATGGTGTGTTCAATAAAAACATGGCAACATTTCATTCTTTGTGTGTTATTAGTTTAAGCAGACTGTGATTGTCTATTGTTGTGACTTAGATGATGATCAGATCACATTTTATGACCAATTTGTGCAGAAATCCATATCATTCCAAAGGGTTCACATACTTTTTCTTGCAACTGTAACTATGCTTATTCTTAAATACAAATTAATGTCAGACTTCCATAACAATATTTCAAAGTGTTAGTTTCAATAAACAAAAGATTTATAAAGTAAATATAAACAAAGAATGTTTTAGGCGCTTTAAGTAATTCAATACGCTAAGTTGGTGCGCATGGTGCTTTGAGCAACAAGTGTTCTCACGCACCCACAAACAACAATAGACTAAAAAAAGTGCGTACTTTACTTTTTTAGTTTATTCACAAATTTAAATTAATATAATAATAGGCGTTGTTATTAGGAAGTTCAGGTGTGCTGAAGCCCCGAATCGCTACAGTTGGTGCCGGTGGAAGGAGGATGTAAGTGCTTTTTTTTTGTTTCTCAGCTGTGTTTTCAAAGCAATCGTCTATTATAAAAAGAAAGATCAGTACTATAGTTTCCTAATGCCCTCTCATTGGCCAGGGTAATCTGCAGTGAGAAAGCTTTAAAAAGGACCCTTTCACTTTGTATGCCTTATCCTCTCCCCAGTTCTCACCTGCTCTCCTCTCCTTCCAGTAGCTTCCGGTAGGTGGCGATCTCAATGTCCAGTGCCAGCTTGGTGTTCATCAGATCCTGGTATTCCTTCACCTTTCGTGCCATGTCTTGCTTTGCTCTCTTCAATGCATCTTCGAGCTCCTGTGCATGAGCCTTGGCATTTTGGATGGCCTGTTCCCCATGGTCCTCTGCTAGAGCAATTGCATGTTCTAGATTTGACCTCTGAGAAAACATAAATAGGACTTAGTTTACTACAATGCCATTTGGATAAAATGCACATAGACATGAACATGGGTACACCTAGCATTGCATTATAGTTAGAGATACAATCTACTGATACGTGTTTCTATACAGCGGCCAAAACACAGCAGAGAACAAGGTAAACCGGCCAATCAGAATATGGTTTGCTGAGTTGCTTTCAGCTTTCCAATATTCAACAAAGAGCCATCTCTGATGATGCTGTGTTTTCATCATGCCCAAGGAAAAGCAAATATTTGCTACTAATCTTTTATTTAGTTTATATAAAAAATGATAGGGCCTCCTAATCCCTGACATCACAGAACATCCTTATACCACTCTCTTTGGGTTTTCTAATGTTTGGTTCCTGAGGAATTTGTAATATCTAGCTCCGGTTCACTTCTCCAATACATGACTCCATAGGATCTCCAAATATTCGGCTCCCTCAGGTCACCTTATGCCTATAATGCGTAATATGCGCCTCCGTAATTGGCTCTGTAATTGGCGCATATTACAGAGCCAATAGACTTAGGCTCCAGTCAATGTGAGTGGGTGTATTTACCATCTTTACACATTTATATAATAATTCTTTCAGTTTTCTCTTTTACATATCTGTTTCACACTCTGGTTGTACCATGATATAAGGGTAAATGATTGTTTTAATTATGTATCATTTAGTGCTTCACCATTGAATATAAGTTCACTACTTATATCACTTGTTCAGTTTCCTAATACCTCACTCCATAGAATCTCCTAAAACCTGACTCCATACAATCTCCCAATAACTGATTCCATAAGACCTCCTAATACCGGACATCATAGGATCTCATACTACTTGAGTCTAGAATATCTCCTAATACCTGATGCTAATTCTTCTAATATATAACTTCATAAGATCTCCTAATATCTGACTCCATATGATCTCCTAAAACCTGACTCCATAGGATCTCCTAATACCCGACTCCATAGAATCTCCTAATATCTGACTCCATGGGATCTCCTCAAACCTGACTCCGTAGAATTTCCTAATACCTGACTCCATAGCATCTCCTAATACCTGACTCTATAGGATCTCCTAATATCTGGCTCCATAGAGTCTCCTAATACCTGGCTCCATAGGATCTCTTAATACCTGACTCTTTTGGCCCTCCTGATATAAGGCTCTTTAAGGTCTCCTTCTGCGTGTTTGGCTTATTTAGAGCATCTTAATACCTGGATCTTTAGGGCCTCATTTTCACTGTTGGCTCTTTGGATCATTCGATGTAAATCTCCAATCTCATTCTTCACAGACTTCAATTCATCATCTGTTCTCCTGGCCTGGTTTACCATGTCATCGATCTACAAATGAGAAAACATGCAACGAGTATGCATATCCTGCTAAGTACATGCCAACACAGAGTGTTCTCTAATGTAACAATAAATAACTACATTCTACTCTTTAATTTTAACAGAACTGCTCGGTTTGGAATAAACTCCCAGTAATCTCATATATTGTCTGACAATAGAGATGCTCAATTGGCCAGTTTTGGAAATATTTTCTCTAGTGCAAGATATAGTCAGGCAAGTGGAGAGGAGAGTAACCGAAGATTAATAATGAATTTATTAACACAATAGGAAATGTTACATTCTGAGTGTACCTTAATTTGTTTACTCGGATATTCTGTTAGCCATCAAGTCAATTATTAGTTCCTGAACTGTTTCCATTATCACGGTTACCTTACTGGATAAATAAAATGAAGGTAGAAAATGGTATACTGCCATGTAAAGTTTTATGGACAATGTAACCTATGAGAGAGCTGAATGAGCTAAAAACCGAGTTTGCTTAAAAGTTGTTTTTCTCTTCTAACTGCTGGTGTGAATGAAAATGCAATATATGTGCATTGTGCAATGTGTGAGAATGATGTAACCAATGTGATAAAGCAGTCAGGCTGTAACATATCGCCTCACCATATTCTAAGAATATGAATAGGAGGGTGGTCTCAGCTTCAAGTCACTTGTAAACACGTCTGTTTTAGCAATGATTGTGCAAATCTGAGAGAGCAAAACAGCATTCTGTTAGCAATATATGTTAGCTATGTAACCAGGAAATTGTATAAATTCTAAAAGAGTTCTTATTCAATGAATGGATTGACCCTGGAGGTCACGCATGCATGTCCTGCAATAAACCCCTCAAACTGACCTTGGTGGTTTCTTTTGATTGTGTGTAATTACTAACAGAATATACTGATAAGTGCTTAGGGAGCTTAGTCTAGTAATAATTAGACCAGCAGTAGGCAATCTTCAGCACTCCAGATGTTGTGGACTACACCTCCAATAATATTTTTACAGTCACATTACTGGCACGGGAGATGTAGTCCACAACATATGGAGTGCCAAAGGTTATTAATCCATGATTTTTTTTCCAGATATGGAATTCTTTGCCTTGAGACGATGATTTATCAAATTCAGCACATTCTATGACAAGCAATCTGGATACTTTATTTTGGCATAGCCTGGTATATAGGGCTATCATTTTTATTATGGTCATTAATAACAACTGGTTGATCAAGAGAGAAATCTGATTGCTTTGGGGTTTTTTTTGAGACACAAATTAAAAATGATTTTTTTATTAACTATTTTATGACACACATACCTTACTCTTGTACCAGTGTTCCACCTCCTGACGACTCTTGTCTGCCATGTTTTTATACTGAGCCTTCACCTCCTCCATGACATGCTTCATCTCCAAGTCCCGATTATTGTCCATCTCCACGGTCACCTTGGCGTTTTGCACCTGAGATTGCAGTTCTAGTACCTCCTGTAAGATGATCTAGTGGTGTTAGACCTACAGGATCGCTATAGACACCATCACATGTGTTATCCACCGATCATCTATGTACTGAGATATACACGTAAGGTACGCAGTTAAAATCTAGAAACAGGATGAATGAGTCCACCTGCTCCCACTGTCTATGCTTAAGAAAGGTCATTATCAACATCAATATTATCACCTATAAAGTGAATCAATAAACTGATACACAATATGCAAGAGTGTTGCATCATCTGTGCTATATTGCATGGACTTCTAATGGCTGTCTAGTGTGAGGATGAAATGAATCTGTATATCAAATGGCACACCTTATTATTAGTGATGTCCCGAACGGTTCGCCGAACGGTTCGCCATGAATGGCGAACATAAACATAAACTTTGACCCTGTACCTCACAGTCAGCAGACACATTCCAGCCAATCAGCAGCAGACCCTCCCTCCCAGATCCTCCCACTTCCTGGACAGCATCCATTTTACATTCATTGTGAAGCTGCATTCTTAGTGAGCTGTCCAGGAGGTTCTTTAGTGCACCATCAGATTCTGTAGTGCTGAACAATGGGTCACTGTCTTGCTCCTCTACCATTCAGTATCAGAAAAGACTAAGGACATAGAAATATCATGTCAAATCCCTCCTGGTTTGTGATGGAAACCTATAGAGTAATCAGATAATGGACTCCCCACCTAATGGTAATTAACAAAGACAGGAGGGCTGCTGGAAGGATACGTGCCCTGAGCATGTTCTGAGTATGTTCTTTTGTCCATGTGCGATAGCTCTGTGGTCACTGCACTAACTGAGATTCGGTTTCAGGAAATTTTGTTCCAGCTGGGTCCAATCAGCCTTTCTTGATCACCTAAGTTCTATTAAATGAGTATCATTGAGCTAGGTAATAATGACATAAAACATTGAGGACATCATTGAAACCCAAACACAACACACTGTGTCCTTGCTGTACCCTGATATAATTTTATTATACCTCGTCATAGAGCTGTTTCACATAGTTGATCTCATCTGTCAGGTTTTCCACTTTGGACTCATTATCCACTTTGTGAAGATAAGTATCATCCAAGTCCTGTGGAAACAAAACAATTCATGTAACTGGTGAAGGACTCACTGGATGGGATCCAACATCATAGAGCAAAGTTTCCTCCTTCATACAGGAATTAAATTATTTTCCTTACTGCACCGGCCAATCAGATTCCAACTCCATTTTCATTCTCCAAGTTAACACATTGATTTATAATATGGGAAATGTTACCATTATTGTTCTTGTGTCATATAACTTACCTTTTTTGTCAACACAAAATCATTTTCAAGTTGATTTCGCCTGTTAATTTCATCCTCATATCTGCAAGAAATAGAACATTTGGTTTGGTATTACAAGGACTAGAAATGGAATGACAAAACACGTGCAAGAGTTGGGACTGCTCAGATCCTTAAAAGCTCCTTCACATTGACCATCTATAGGGAACCATAACACCCATACTACACCTTACACAGCTAAACCAAGCAAAACAGGCAAATGTTTCAGGTCTCGGGGAAGGGGGAAGTGGTATAATTCCAATGTATATAAGCTATTTTTCATGGTAAATAGACATATTCTTGTGGTGTCAATGTGAATGGGAAGATTCTCGTGGAAGAAGGACACATTCTCCTAGTGAACTGGAAGGTTCATAGAATGAATGGACAGATTATCAGAAATGAGAAGATTCTCAATTTCACATGGTTAATGAACTGAATCTCAAAGCAACGTGGAAAATGTGGGATATGGGAATATCCTCAGAGAATAAATATGTTTCTCATTGAAGGGTTTCATGGGTTATGGAACAATGTAACATCTCTGATAGCTAGGTTTGTAGTTGCCACCAAGTTTCAAGGCACCTTACAGATAGAGGCTAATGAGCAATAAGCATGCACTGGTTTCTATTACACCACTTTTGTAAACAGACTTTATGCAAAAACATTTTTGGAGAGATGTCCTTCCTTAATTCTTGGAAAAAGTTTAGTAGATAGAAAGCACTCCCTATAACTCCCATAATGAGCAATAGACAGAATGTTCCACTAACCTGCTCTTGAGATCCTCCACCACTGCTTGCATGTTATGGAACTCCACCTGCAGCTTGTCCTTCTCACGCAGGAGTAAATCAATCTGCTGCTTTAGGTGGTTACTCGAAGTCAAGGTGATCTGGTCAACCTTAGACTTGTAACTGTCCTTGTCCTTCAGCAGGTGCAGCTGGGTATCAAGAACTTTATTCTGCCGTTCAAGGTCCCGTACCTGTAAACAATCCACCAAAAAATAACTAGACATTAATTGGTTCAAGCTAATGGAGCCATGATGAGCTCTGTTGGTTTGCTGCTTAGTTACAATATTTATCTTAGGTCTGAAACGTTGAGTTCTGAGACGAGATAATCCCATAAATATAAATTTTTATACATACAATGGGGAAGTTTTAGTAGAGTATCATGTTCTGAAAAATGAGTGCTAAACGTGGGGCAATCACCATGGAAACCAGCAGAACCAGTCAGCACATTCCATTGCTGACTCCTCCCCTTTACATATTTGCATAATTTCTTTAAAAAAGAATACTTTGATAAATCTCCCTAATTGTATCAGTGCAACAGTGATTTCTGGGCAGCCCTATAGCTTGTGTTTTACATATGCCCATCTAGTCACCACTGATGATGCTGGCTATTATGGCACAGCAAGTTGGTCCAGAAACAACCAAACTGCTAATATTGTGCCAATATATCTCCAATATGGCTAGTTTTCCAGCTGGCTATATTGGTCAAAATAGACCATTATTATTATATATTCTTCATGTATGATGTGCTAGGTGCTTTGCGATGTGTTGTGGTATGTTCTATATGTTGTAGTGTTATGTGTTGTATGTTTTATATAGTGTTGTGTTATGTGTTGTATGTTTTATATAGTGTTGTGTTATGTGCTATGTGTTGTAGATGTCAGACTGATGTATTCTCTGTACAATTCATCAATTCATGGAAGGAGCAGCCAGAATCCGCAGGGCAACACGATTTCCAACACTGATATATATATGACAAATGAAGCATTGCAAATAACCTCCTTGTTGGATTGTGGAAGAAATTGCAATTAACATATTTGCCCACTAGGTGTCATGAGAAGACATGAACCTCTAGCAGTTCCCATACATTATGAACCAGTTACATGTGAATTAATAGCAATCCTGGACTAAATTGCCAAAAATTTGGAGACTGGAGAAATCACCATGGAAACCAAAAGTGTATTTTTGTTGATTGTTCCAATTTTAGAACTTTGTCCTAGAGCCGCTCTAGGTTCATTGTGTGTTCCCATCAATAAGCGTCCCGGTAGTATTTAAATGGTTAATAATGTCAGCGGACAATTTGAGGAGTAATCCTGTCTTCTATTTATTTTCAGGGTTGTGTCCAAACCAATGTGATGGGTGGAGTAACGCACCGGCCCTGTCTCTTGGCTGGGTACTGCACACAGTCTGCCTGGGAGCGAGGCCTCCGGGATTACACAATGTCTGTTTGCCTGGAGCATTGTTCCCAGGGGATTAATAATGAAATAAGAAGCTGTTTAATATTTGCGAGTTTTTCTACCCACCATTATCCAGTAACCTGGCAGAGCTCACCCCCGCCCCATGCCCAGGAATTGGCAGGCGAGTTCGATAGAGTCTGGGTACATATTAACAAGGCGAGGCCAATTAACACAATTCTTCATGTGGGAAAATCAAGAAACAGTATTTGAGATTTAATTAAAACTAACTACAATAAATAAACAACCAATGTTTACTTTGTTAAACCCTTTATTTATATTTCAGAGTAACGTAGATCTTAATCCCACTGAACTGGAAGAAGAGACTTGATGTCCATGCGCACCCCAGTTTTAACCTCTCATATGGGCTGCTGATATACAAGAAGCTGCTTAGAGCCTTGGTGATATATTAGGAACCCATCAAAAAGTTTGTCACAATGTAAAAAATGTTTGTGATAAAACGTGGTTTCTAAACGTGATTCTTAATTTGTGAAGAACTAAATCCATCGATTGGGTCCAGGATGCCCAGAATCTATCCGATTGACCCAGATATGTTGGGTGAGCTCTGTGCTTACCTGGGGGGCATGCATTGAAATTCGGGACAAATCTTTGGCCTCTGCACAATATTTATATTATCTCAATGCAAATGCTATGAGAATTTGGTTGGATGGAATCAGACAGTTTTAGCAATTACGTTTTATTTTTCTCTCTCTCCTAAAAGCAGCATAAGATACATAAATACTTTATTATTCACTAAAGTGTGAATTTACCTGTATGTCTAGAGCTGGCTCTTTATATTACAAAACTGAGCCATAGATAGAGCCAATTTAATTCAGCATTGTACATCGAGCACTTTACTGTCCCGGAGTGGTCAACATTCATTGGGGCCTTATTAAACCACACACTGACTCTATTTGTTTAACCCCTTAAGGACCAAACTTCTGGAATAAAAGGGAATCATGACATGTCACACATGTCATGTGTCCTTAAGGGGTTAAAGACAACCCAGAGCTCTATTAACCCTTCGTGCCTGAGGGTAATCAATTCACTGCAGAACAAGTGGTGGGGTCACATTCTCCTACTCTTGGTGATATGCACTAAGATATGACTGAGCCAGCTTTGAGGCACACAGCAGCCTTGATACACGTATCACATATCTCCCTGTCCTCTGTCTGTTACCATACGAAGACCATTTAAAGTGGTGATGTGTAGCTCATTTGGTTAATACACCAACTGTAGATCTTGTTTGAAACGTAAGGTTGAGAAAATCATTATCAGTAGGCCCAGCTCAGCTCACCCCTCCAGGTAAGAGTAACAACCTGGATTAAATCTGAGGGAGTGCACTAAACCCCTTTGTGTATCCTATGAGAGAAAAAGGCTAAACGTTAATAGAGTGTATTAAAGGAGCCAGTTACATATTCTTACATAGAAATTGTTCCAGTAGTCAACACATTGCTGACACCCAGTGGTCAAAGGTTGAATTGCATTTAAAAAGATTTTGGACCAAGGCAGGTCAAAATGATCTTTTTCAGCCTTTCATTCCTGAAATGTCAATGCAATATTTACCAGTAAGCTGGGAAATACTATAATTTATGAATTAACACCCAGTTTGTTTAATGCCATGTATTATGAATATTTTAATGGTGTCTTTAAATCCGTGTTTCCAGTAATTTTTGGCAGAACACGACTTGTTACGTGTGTTCTCCAGGCAGCTCTACGAATTACTATGAACGTTTGCCTGGAATGTTATTTTAATTGAATTATCTGTGACGGTTTCTCTATTGGGATAGAATAGTTCCCAACACTGAAAGGTATGAAGTTAGGATTTAAGATGGTAGTAGAGGCAGAATGTGGGGTACACCAAACAAGAATATTACTGGCGATGCGCAGAGGCAGGGAATGTGTGTGTAAGCTCTAGTTTACTCACCAATCCAGGCTAAAGGGCCGCCCATGCGCAGAGCTTGTGGCATTGCTGGGGGGTTGGGGGGTTAAGTGTAGGTCTAGTGCTCCAAGTTTGGAGGTATTACTGTGGGTACCAGATTAATATAGCATGGTTATAAAGTTTATCCTTGGGCTCAAAGCCCTCGTCTCTTTGCCATCTATTGCCACATCTCTGCGCAGAGCCCAGTACCTGCAAACAGCTTTGATTTGCAGCAAGCACTGCTCACAGAATAATGACAGAGGGACTGGGCCCTAAAGCAGGACTTTTCCATTGGATCCGATACCATTGGGAAAAATGGGATTGTGATTCCTGAAAATAAGAAACATTAGCTTGTATTGTTGACCTACCTCTTACAGTGGGTGTTTTTAATTGTGCTCTATTAAAGGGTTAATCCAAGAGCCTTTCTATATATTTGGTGTTATTGATATAATACTTAAACTGACAGTTATCTGCAAAGCTCACATCTGGCTCAGATAAGATTGATACATAAACATGCAGGGTTATTAAATAAATCAGCTTTCAAGAATTCAAAGTGACTGCAAAGTGAATTTCAAATTTAAGGCCAATATAGCCAAAATAGAGAAATTCTCTAAGACAAATATGATTAGTTTGATCATTTTAGCCAGAAATTTGACATTCCCTTTGAATTTAAGACTATTATCAATTTATTGAATAACCCTGCTAGATTGAATCATCCATTAAACATCCCCTCTCTTATAGTACAGATATATATACAAAAAAATTCAAATAAAATAACAAAAACTATATATATAATTATTATTATCATTTTTAACTCCTCTAATATATTCATTTCTAACACCTCTGAAAGTGGCTATTTCATGAATTGTCAACATTCCTGTCCATCCAACTTCAGGTTATGCCTTGTTTTTCTGGCTAATATATTTATACAGGAAATCTCAACCTCTTTTATTGTGTAAAAAAAGTGAATTGACGTTTAAGGTCAAAGTAGCCAAATTGAAAGCATAAAAGCAATATTGACAGCTGACTTGGAGAATGGTTCCAGTTCCGCTATTTGAAACTTAAATCTGAAATTCTCCTTGAATTCTCACATTAGTAACTAACCCTGTAAGATTTACTTTTCTAAAGCAGACTATCATTATTAAAATGATTAACCCTTTCAGTATATCAGACGTCACTCGTATGCTTGTTACACGCATTCCTCACATGCTGTGATCATCCAAAATGCACAAAGGATGTTGACATTTTTGCAGAAATGTATTTTACTAATATACACATGTATAACGTAAAGATTGTGTCAGTCAGAGACTTACATTTACTGTAAAAAAAACAACACAAATATAAAAATACAAATAGGATGGTTTATGTGCATGCAATCAAATATAGCTGATTGGATATTTAAATACAATTGAAGACTAAAAGTGGTAAACAATGCAAGTGCCAAAAACATTCAAACACCGTTTTCCACGTTTAAGTGTCAAATGAGCAATGCTTTATAATGTGGTAAACGTGAAAAGTGCCTGATAGTCCTCTAAGTAGTTCAAAAGAGCATGTAAAGAGATCACTAGTTCTAAGTGCCAGATAGGTGGAAAAATTTTTTTTTGTGATTTCCCAACATTTTCGATTTTGGCACTTACTACGTTTACCACTTTTAGTCCTAAATTATTTTTTGTTAACGTATCTGCAAGAAAGCAAGGTCATAATTATAATAGTATAGTTTCAAATAAAACAAATTAGTATGAAATAGGACTGGGTTCACACCGCACATTGATGCTTCTTAATGTTAAAGGTTTATTCACTAAACGTTCGTGGTGCTCCTATAACTGAGTCGCAAAATTTATCCCCAAACCAGACAAGCCGCAAAGGAAGAATTCTGTAATTCTTCCCCAAAGTTTTAGTATTGGGGATTTTTAATTTTCTTCCACCCCACCCAGAATTCAAATAAGTATGTTACTATTACAATGGAAGAATTTCAGCACCAACATATTCCAAAGCGCAGAACAATTGATAGAGAGAATTTTAAACAAAAACAGGGTTATTCACAAAAATATGAATTGTCAGGAAGTCAATTTCAAATTTTACTAAAAAGTTTGCCAAACTGAAAAGAAAACAGCTGATGAGGAGAATTTCTCCAGGTTTAATACATTTGGCCTCCAATCTTATATTCACTTTGAATTTCCAACAATTCCCACTTTACTACATAACCCCGTAAGAGACTAATACTCATAGGATTGTCTCACCTAGAATACTCACCTTATCAATGAAATTGACGAACTGATTGTTCAGACCCTTAATCTGCTCCTTCTCGTTCAACCTGAGCTCATGCAGCTTGGGATCGATCTCCAAGTTGGGCAGTGATGAGAGCAGGAAGGTGCTGGACCCTGGAATGGCACGGGATAAATTCAGACCACTGATGTACCTCTGAAGTCCAGGCTGGAAGCCGCTGGTGCTGGCCCGATACATTGAGGGTCTACTAGACAGCGAGCCTTGAGATCGGCTACTGAAGCCACGTGTACTCCCATAACGGTTGTTGTAGAGACTCATGGTGTCCTGCAGCTGTCACAGAGAAGACTAACTTGGGATGAGTTGAACTGGACGGAGGGCTTCTAAGTGAAGGCAAGAGAGAGCAAGCAGACGGTGTGGCAAACAAGGCTGCCACATTCATATGACACCTGTACATTTCTTCCTGTCCCATTTGTTGACACATCATTTGAATAAACCTTCCTCCTGCCAAGGACCGACCCACCTTCCCAACCTCTGGTGACTCTACTCTACCAACAGAAAGACATTTTAACCCATTGACTCCATTTCTGGATAAACCAAACTAGCTGGACGGGTTTCTATTAATATTCCTTCTTAAGAAAAATGCAAGTTCTTTGGAGCAGATCCTAAATATCTCATGTATAGTTTTGTTTTTTTAAAGGGGAATATTTTTGTACAATTGGTTTTGACAATGCCGTAGCTTATATTAAAAATGCTGCTTTTTAAAATGAATGATTATAGCTTTTAAATGTAAAAGAATAATGAATACTTAGGGGTTTATTCACTAAACTCTGAATTGTAGTGCACTGTAGCAAATCTGAAAGGCACATTTTAAGCAAAAATTGCTGATCTGGAAGGATTGTCCGCGTGAGCTTTAGTTAGTTTTGCCAATTTGGGTTTAATTTACTATATTTTGGACTTTAGTTGATAAACATATTCATTTGTAGTATCAGAATCTGTCTGTTTCATTCTCTCTCCAGCCTGATGTCATTAACGGTCAGTGTCTTCCTCTAAGCACTGTATATCAGGCTGCAATCCAAACAATTCTATTTTATCACCTTGTGTTAAGCTCTGTACATAGCGCTCTGTCTCTAATCTTCTGATGGGGATTTACAGATTTTCTTAATATGTTCCCGTGAGAACAGTAATATGTGATCTGGGATTTGAGGTGTTACTGTCAGTAGAATGCAGCTCACCTGTCCATGTGGGTGTGGTTAGAGTGCCCGCCCCTTACCTGTCCATGTAAAGGTGCATAGGATGACAGCAGCTGCACACTGCCACTGACAGCTCACCAGGCAGCACAGATCGAGAGCACCCAGAACCCACCCAGAGGACCTTAACAGACCAAAATCTCATCCAGAGACCCTTACCTGTATTCAGCCATCACCAAGAGACACTCACCTGTACTCATCCATAGACCCTCACCTGTACTTAGCACTTCCAGAGGCCCTCACCTGCACTCAGCACTTACCCAGAGACCCTCACCTGTACTCAGCACTTCCAGAGGCCCTCACCTGCACTCAGCACTCACCCAGAGACCCTCACCTGTACTCAGCACTTCCAGAGGCCCTCACCTGCACTCAGCACTCACCCAGAGACCCTCACCTGTACTCAGCACTTCCAGAGGCCCTCACCTGCACTCAGCACCCATCCTGAGACACTAACCTGCACTCAACACTCACATTTACCTCAGGTAAACCCAGCACTGATACAGCACTGAAACACCTCACATGCACTTTATACAATTTCTTAACCAGACTGGCACTTCCGTTGCTCACCTCACTTAATCCCAGCTCACCTTTGAACCCCTTATACTCAATACATAGACAGGTCAGAAGATCTGAACTTCATACATATACCTGGGTCACCTGGTGCACCTCTCCCTGCTCATCTGACAATTTTCTAAGTCTCCTGTGGTCCCCACACTGCACAAATGTCTTATCACTCTTCCTCTAACTCTCCCTCCTGGAGGGGTAGTGCTTCCAGCCAAACAGGGACCCCTGAGTACAGGATGTCCACCTCCCGCCTACAGTCGCTGCGCTCTGGAATGGACCTTTCCACGCTCCGCGTGGGCCTGGACAGTGCGCTCCCCGCGGTGCGCTCGGGGTTTGATTCCCTGCTGCAGAATAACCACCAAGAGGCTATGCAGGGGCTGAATGAGAGACTGGCGGGGTATCTGCAAAAGGTCCGGGGGCTAGAGGAGGCCAACATGAAGCTCCAGGAGGAGATAGATGACATCAAGTCCAAGAAGATCCCTGGATCCAGAGACTGGGACTCCTATCAATCTCCCTTGCAGGACATGCGCAAGCAGGTGGGATCCACAGCAGGTACCTGGAGGGTGCGGGGCACACTAATTCTGTTTCAGTCTGTCACTCCTGCTGCTGGGGACTGCAACTCTCACCATGCACAACCTTGATGGGAATTACAGTTCACAGTAATTGTTGTGAGTGAGGAGCCTGACTCATCCCTGGGACCAATATTTACTACAAACAGTTACACTGCTGTGTGAGAGACAGAAAGACAGACAGAGATAGACGTGGGCGCACACACACACACAAAGAGAAAGAGACACACACACATAAACTGAGAGAAAGACAAAGAGAGAGAGAGAAATAGACACAGAGAAAGAGAGACACACACAGAGAAAGAGAGACAAAGAGAGATACACACACACTGAGAGACAGTGAAAGAGACAGAAACTTATACAGACAAAGTGAGACAGAGAGAAACACACAGAGAATGAGAAACAGTGAGAGAGACACACACACATACATTGTGAGACAGAGAAAAAGGGACACATACAGAGAGACAGAAAAAGTGAGACAGAGAGAGATACACGCACACACACACACACACACACACACACACACAGACAGAGACGGAGAGAAAGAGAAAGTTTGACAGCAAAGATAATCATGTTAATCATTCACACATCATGTCCCTCTTTATGAGATGGTTATATCAGGGGCCTAACTGTGCATCATGCTGGACAATGACTCAAAATACTATCTGTGCTAGGTGTGTATCTCATGGGGAGCTTGTCATGATGTCAGAGTACAAATCCAGAACCTTATGGTAAAATAATAATGGTGATAATAATAATAATAATAAGATAATGGTGATAACAGGGGTACTCGCTGAATGAAAGGCTGAGAACATGGCTCAAATTAAAATCTGTTCTCTGGTTTAATTTGGAAAATTAAACAGCTATATAGTGGGATTTCAATTACACCACCTCCAAACTGAGTTGGTCACAAGTGGAGCCCATAGAACATCCTGGATCCTTGGCCAACGTTTCTTCCTTTGAGTAGGATCACTTTCAAATCTTTTTAATTCTTTAGACTCGTCAGACCAACAATTCCTGAAATTGGGCTATGTGCGGACGTTTTGTATTAACCGATCAGGGTTCTGTGGGGTCCCTCCACAAGTTGGCCCTGAAAGTATTTCTGATAAGAAGATGTGAATATTTTTGGCCCATTTTATCGTCTCCAGTTGGTCTTCTTGGTATTGACTCTGTAACTCACCTGTCTCAGGGTCTTGGTGTACCCATCTGGTTCTGTCACTGGATCTTTGTCAGCCATATCTTTCAATGCCAGAGTAATTCGTTTTAAAGAAAGAAATGCTGGCTCCATCTGACCCTTTACCTCTTTGCATTCCTTTAGACCATTCACTTGTTGATAACATTTGGTGGTGTCCCCCCTAGTTATTCTCACTGAATCCTGGTTTGCTTTCCGTGTTCAGGGTGTCTATGTCAAAGTTTCTGATCACATGTGTGTCCCTATGTTCCTTACCAGAATTCTGATATCACTGTATCTCCCTTGTTGATCTGAATTTTACAGTGAGTCCCCTCGTTTCTGTCTTTAATTTTATCTGTGAATCTTGGCATGTCTCCTTCCTGTCTCTGAATCATGGCATATCCCTTCTTCCTGTCTCTGAATCTTGGCATGTCCCTTCTTCCTGTCTCTGAATCTTGGCATGTCCCCTCTTCCTGTCTCTGAATCTTGGCATGTCCCCTCTTCCTGTCTCTGAATCTTGGCATGTCCCCTCTTCCTGTCTCTGAATCTTGGCATATCTCCTCTTTCTGTTTTTCAATCTTGGCATTCCCCCTTCTTCCTGTCTCTGAATCTTGGCATATCCCCTTCTACTTGTCTCTGAATCTTGGCATGTCTTATTCTTCTTGTCTGTGAATCTTAGCATGCCCCTTCTTCCTGTCTCTGAATCTTGGCATGTCTTATTCTTCCTGTCTCTGAATCTTGGCATGTCCCCCTTCTACTTGTCTATAAATCTTGGCGTGTCTTATTCTTCCTGTCTCTGAATCTTGGCATGTCCCCTTCTACTTGTCTCTGAATCTTGGCATATCCCCTTCTGCTTGTCTCTAAATCTTGGCATGTCTCATTCTTATTGTCTCTGAATCTTGGCATGTACCTTCTTCCTCTTTTTGAATCTTGATGTGGCTCCTTCTACTTGTATCTTAATCAGAGAAGGATTAAGATTAAGGATTAAGGGCCCTAGGTTGGTGACTGGTTTGGGCCCCTCTTTATTCCTTACACATAGATGGTGAATGGGGCCAGTCAAATTAATGGTTCCAGGGAGCCTGTCTAACTCATGGGCCCTGGGCGACCGCCTACCTTATGGTTAATGCTGCTTTGATCTGAAACTTTAAATGTCTCTCCTGTTCCTGTCTCTGAGACTTTAAATGTCTCTCTTGTTCCTGTCTCGGAATGTCAGTGTTTTTAGGAATTTTCAATGTTCTCCATTGACCTGCCTGTGGATCTCACTCACAGACAGTAGCAAACAGAGCTGTAGTGCCTGGACACAATCTAAAAGATTTGTGTCCAAGATTCAATCCCTCTACATTGAATTACCCAAAAAAAAAAAGGCAAGTGTCAGGACCTGGGAGTCAAATCTCTGTCCTCGTAGAGCTGTGACATTATTTACATTTTATTTGCCTGTTACTAGAAATATTCTGTGACACTTCCTGTGACTCAATAACAAGAAATAGTGTAAATATAATATAATCGGTCGCGCTGTAAGTAGTCTGTCACATTGTATATATTTTGTCACATTCCATAGTTTGTCACACTCCATATAGACCGTCACACTATAAACAGTCTGTCACATTGTAGTTAATTTGTCACACTCCATATAGACTGTCACACTGTATAGATAGTCTAAACTGACCGCGTCCATCTTGGCTTCCTGTCAATCACTGCTATTACTCTGTCCTTTGCCCCTGTCAATCAACATATAGAGGACCCCGGATGAGAAACGGATACATTGTTTCAGTTACTTCTTTCCTAATGCAATGTGTGCCAAGCAGTGCCAGGACTGAACTGGATTGTGACATCAATTACTAAATCTTTAGTATACATTTAAAACAAAATGTTAACACAAGTTATGTGTCATTTTCAAAGTTTTATTTAATTGTATAACTTCCAGGGACGCTTCTGTTCCCCTTTAACTTTTTGGATGCCTAAGGTTAAAGTCACAAAGGTTAATTTACTTCTGCTGACAGCCAGTTAACCTGGTGACTTGTCCATCTTGTTAGGTGAGAGTATCTCTCACAGGTCCATGTGATGCATGCTGGAATACGTGATGAGAAGCATGCAGTGAGGGATAAGGTGTATCAGAGGGGCTTACTTGCTAAACTGGAAATTATGGAGAATTGCTAAGGGATGCACAATGTTTCGACCAAAATAGCTGAATTTAAAATATTCTTTTTCTCAGATAATTTTTCCAAGTCTGTTACGTTGGTCTGAAATGTTTAATTCCCCATTTAAAGCTTTAATTATTTAAATGCTGCTCGCTGGACTCACATACACGTAAGTTGTTTCATTCATTAATTTACAGGTTATATTTTCATTTTTTTTTCTCTTTAAAAGATTGAAGATTTAAACATGGACAACGCCAAACTCCTCCTACAAATTGATAACGCGCGTTTGGCAGCAGACGACTTTAAAGTCAAGTAGGTTTCCAGTTTATAACCACATTTATTTTCTATTAAACACTAGACATGCATGTACGTCCTGGCATATTGTTTCTGCACTAGAGATTAGTTTGTTTGTTGTTTTATGCTGGTGTTGTTTTACATTATAAAGAGTATATTATATTTATTATTTTAAAGGTTAATTATTTCCACGTTCTAATTTGGATAACGTCAAAGAGAATTATGGGAAATGTAGAAACAGAACACCTGGAATGAAGCATTATCATTTAGACAGAGAATGGTCATTCCTGAAATATGAAATGTTTTATATTAAGTGAATGTGGGGTAACATTAGTGCGACTTTATTATCCTGTTGGTACCTTTAGCTATTTTTCTTGCTTCACTCTGTATGTTTGTTCAGTTCGAAGCAAACAGTTGGCTGTGTTTACTAGAACAGGTGGAATTGTTTTACAATTTATGGTTTTCAGACACTGTAGTCACATGCTCTGTTTTTTATTTTGTTTACATCAAAGATATCTGGGATACCATTCGCCCTCCGTACCGTATTCACTAAGAGAGATGGCAGAGGCTCGGGGGGAATGGGAAGATTTTCAGAATTTTTTATTTCATTATGTGAATATAGTATGAGTTGCAGACATTAAAAATATAAATGTTTTCACTTGTTGATCTGGGAAAGTAGAACAATGTGCTTTTAAATGCGTTAAGTCCACTCCTTCTCTGAGTTCTTATTATTCAGCCATACCTCCCCCATATTGTTTGAATTCAGCAGTTAGCACAGAGAAGTCGAGGTACCCAATGAACCAATGGTAGAGCGTGAAGAAGAATCTCAAGGTGGAGATAGTAGCTATTTAGTATAAGCAGACTGAACTCAATGTACACTTTACACTTAGTTTGTTCACTATTACTTAACAAAAAGCTTTTTTCAAAGAATCATCCTTGCTGGATGCATTAAAGCGTGCTAAATGCATTAAAATAATTTCATGGCGAATTAAAGGACTGTCAGCAGACAGGTACGGAGCGCCCCAAGAACATTGTTTATTGCCAAGTTAATATGAGCACTGTGTCTTCTTATTAGCTGGCAAGGAGCCTGGATCCTCTGTCGGCAATGGTGGCCAGAATATTGTTTGTTTTACATGTGCCTGCAGGCTGGAGACAGAACAAGCAATCTGTGATGGCGTGCACAAGGACACGCAAGGGCTGCGCAAGTTAATCGATGACACCAACTTCCTACGGATGAAACTGGAGTCTGAGGTGGAGAACCTCAGAGAAGAATTAGCCCACCTTCACAAGAGCCACAAAGAGGTAAGGAGGGCCATTTGAGGACATTCTGTGATTCAGAGAGTCTGACTCTTTCTGTCTCGCATGGTTAATCACTCTGCTCTGAATTGTAGCAAATTAAAAAGTGAATTTCAAAATTCAGGATACAATGGCTAAGCTGTGATGATGACGGAGTAGGAGAATTTCTATAAAATTCAGCAAAATTAGCCTGAATTTTTCTATTCACATTTCAATTCAGAATTTGATGAATAACTCTGTGAGTCTTTGTATTCAAAAATTGTCTACTCTGTGAGTCTGTTAATGCTCGTTTATCCCCCCACCTAATCCTCTTTTTATGTTTTATCAATTCAAATAGAAATCACCAACAATAAAAGTTAGGGAAGAACATATGAACATTACGTCTATTATAAAGTACGATATGTTTTTATAGAAGATGGGTGACAAGGTTTCATGATAGAGTTCTTTAATCCCAGGCTGCAATGTCAAGTCTCAAGTGTTTCATTTATGTTGTTGTTGATTTTTCATGGTTTCATTAATTTTTTATTTGATTTTTAATTTTCAAAAAAAAATATTTTTTTGACATGTGTGTGTGTGAAGCAGAGTTCGGAAGGGGGTTCTTAACCTTCTTTTGTCAGAGACCCAGATACTATTCATTAATGTGGTGACCCTTTGTTCATCTAGACTAGAACATTTTCAGGAACCCATTCTTCTTCTTCTCTTCCCCTTACGTTGTCACGTGCTACAACTCTTTGGTGAAAAACAAATGTAAATGAAATATAAATATTCCTTTATGGGCAAACTAAGATTGTCCAGGATTTTCACTATTATGTTCACTTATCCCTATATTTAATGAATATGTGTTAGGAAGGTTAAAAAAGAAATAAAATTTAGAAGTTCACCCTCTTTATCCTGCAACTGTGTCCCTCCATCTTGGCTCAAAGTCAATCATTATTATAAGCTCTGCCTTTGCACATGGCAGTCAGCATAAAGAGAGCGTACGGAGAGTATGATAAATAAAAATGTGGGATAAAATACTAAACGTGGGACAATCACCATGGAAACCAGCAGGGACATGTCCTTGGTGAATATTCTCTCTTACATTTTGGGCATTAATATTAGAACTGAATACATTGGTATATCTCCCCCATTACCCCAATATGTTCTCATCCTCATTTGCAATGGGTGTCCTGGCTGTCCCTGAACTGGGTAGGAAATGTTCAACATTTTATTTACTGGTGCATTTTCCAGAGACGTACAAATCCAAATTTTGATATAAACAGTAGAAACTTGTTAAAGATAAATAGTCCTGAGGACAATCCTTAGAACCATGCTTAACCCAACATTTCTCATTGTCTGAGAAACTGAGTCCTGCTTTAGTTGACTCAATAACACTTTAAAGAGTTTCTCCAACCACCATGACCACTTCTGCTTTTAGAATGTGCAGCGTTTCAGCTGTCTCACCACATACCAATTATTGAAGTCTTGCCCGATACAAATTAATTTCCTCACCCAGTTCAACAGGACACAGAACAATTGGGATCAATTTATTCAGATTCCTGATCAATTCAAAACATCTGATTTTGGACTTCATTACAGAATCTTCAAAAAGGTTTTCCCCTGGAAGAGCCAAGATGCCAAGTCATTACTACAGATGTAAGACTCCAGGGTTGTGGGGCCCATCTGGGATCAACTTAGACAGAAGACATTAGGCCCCCACGTGAAAAGAAATGTCTCCGGAACCTCAGAGAACTAAGAGCCATAATCAAAGCTCTGAGGGATCTCCTTCCATGTCTAGAAGAAAGATGGGTCCTAGTTCTTAAATAGTCTTTACTAACTTTTAAATTCAATTCACTTTTTTTTTTTCTGTTGAGGTCCCACGTCGAGGGCAGATGCATTTCTCCACCATTTTCTCGCTATTTGACTGGTTTCTTAACATGTTGCAAAATTCAGACTAAAATAGCCAAGTTGGTTATAGAGACTGTTTTCAAATCAGCTATCCTAACCTGAATAACCTGAAATGTGCTGTTTGTTTTCTCAATTCACTATTATTTAGTGGAATAATTGTATCTATTGTGATTATGACCCTAGATGTCTTATCTGCTGCATACTTTCACTTTGCCGGTACATACATTGTTTCTCCACAAGTATTGTATGAAATATATTCAGAAAGCTGTGTTTGTGAGTTTACCGTTCACTGAACATGTTTATTTAGAAGGTGTGTTTCTCTTGAGACATAAAACTTTCGTCCATCCTGGATTCTGGGAAACACCCAACGTAATGTTTGCATTTTGGTTCAGGTGATAATTCCAATGTGTCGCAGCATTAGTGTTGGAGGGTCAATGTAAAACACACTGATAAAACATGTGCTATGTAATATTAAAGTAGTATTACAACTGGGGATTGTGGAGAATCAGCATGAGAATTGCAGTATTTATGCTAAAATAGCAAAACAATTAGACCACCAGGCATCTATTTTGATCTCGCCCATTTTGCCTCATATTTGCCTTTCCAATGTCAATTCTCTGCAATTCCCAGTTTAGTGAATTAAAACAAACATGAATGAATGATACAATAATCAATATTTCGGGATGTTTTTGCAGGAAGTGGCTGCACTCCAGGAGCTGATTGCAAATAACAACGTTAAGGTAGAGGTTGACGCTCCCAAGAAATCCGACTTGAACGAGAGCATTAAGCAAATTCGCAGCGAGTACGAAAAAATGGCAGAGCAGAACCGCGCCGACGCCGAGAATGCCTATAAAAGCAAGGCAAGGGGCTTCAATTCAATGTTTACACAATACTGTCCAATTATTATTGATCCCTGTGTCATTTTAGAGCCAGTTATAGCAATTAAACCTTTAGCAGACAGTGTATTATTTCCCTGCTTGTTCATAGGTGTAACAATCACAATTATTAAGCCAGCTAAGGCCATCTATGTTCAAACAGAGATAATCTTCACATCTGGCTGTGTTGTTCCCTGGGATGGAAACAGTTAAAGAAGCACTTTATATGAACAATGAGTGGTGTGGTGTTTAGAATGAGCCATTACTAATCAGTAACTGTATCAGTATCGGACTAATCCCCTAAGGGTAACATCACCCCATAAACATAGGATTGTGGTCGCTCAGCTCAAATTCAAATAGAGTCAGGGTCAGGCTGGCAACCTAGTGATATTAGACTAAAAGTCCCATCATCCCTTGATTAAGGTATTGTGTAGAAAAGAGCGCAGTGAACAATTCGAGAAAGCTGGTTTGAGCAGGATCCTCATTAACTATTGTTCCTGTAACTATTTATTGTTACATTTCCACCTCTTATAATATTGTACAGCGCTGGGGGATATGTTGGTGCTATATAAATACCAATTATAATAATTTAGATTATTTTTTTAACTTGACGGGTAAATCGTTCGGTGGCTGCTACATGCATTTTGCATTTTCCGACATAAAGTGGCTGACCTTAGTTTATAATTTTATGGGCAGATTCTGTGCATTGGCGTCAGCTTGTCTTCTTTCCGGGTTCTGATTGGTTAATACACATCCAGCTGAGACCAAGCCTGTGATTTCAGATGGCTCAGTTCTGTGTGTTTATTTTTTTCACCCACATTACCTGCTTTCCGTATAGTCCACAACTTATATAGCAGCAGTAAAATATGTAACGCATTATATAACTTTTACATGCATATTTGAAATATTACCTTTGTGCTACTTTCAAGTAAACACATTTATATGAAAGGGTTACGCTAAGCACCATAACACCATATGATCATTGAACATGCCATGATGCACGGAGTTTCCCTGTCACTGCGTCACGTCACTGGAAGATATAAGAGTGTCTCTCATCGGCATCATTGGATGAATTTTACATTCTCGTTTGACATTTGAGCAAACTTGCAATCAACAAGATTAAAAAATAAATACAAAAAAAGCTAACGCAGCCAAGTTATATTATAATATATGCTAGAGATTTTTTTTAATAATAATACAATATCTCAACTATAATAGATGGTTCCATCAAATAAAACAGATTAGTTATACTCTTTTGTTTTGCATAATAAAATTATATTTCTACAAATTGCTAATTCTGTATATTTTTTATTGTGTAATTCTGCTCATCTCTTTATCGTTGTATTAAACTGCGTATTGGCTGCTGCCGGTGCTTTGTAACTTGATTGATGGCTTAGGTCAGTCTGAATTCAGCCAACATTCAAGCTACGCACAGTGTACGACAAGGAAAAGGATGGTTTAAGCAGTGGATTATAATTTCTTTTTGGGCTTCAAAAAGAGTCATTGGGTTAAACACTCTTTACATTTAACCCCTTAAGGGCCAAACTTCTGGAATAAAAGGGAATCATGACATGTCACACATGGCATGTGTCCTTAAGGGGTTAAATAATGTCTTGAAATCAAAGCACATTAGAAAAAAACATCAAAATAATAGAGAGAGAGAACTACGGAAAGAATTATATTACGCAAAACAACACAACAGACCTGTGATTTATAATGTATTATATTATTTTCTTAGTTTGACACCATGTCCCAGGAAGCAAATGTGAACACAAAGGCTCTCGATCAGGCAAAGAACGAGGTTTCTGAGCTCCGACGACAGCTACAAGCCCTCGACATAGAGCACCAGACGCTTCAAAAAACGGTCATTATTGATAATGCCAAGATTCCATAGTGTATAACCTTTTGATAGATTTTGACTTTGTGGTGTATTTTGCAGTAATTTATATTTTAGATTTATTTGGGCATATCAGACACGGATGGGTTGTATTATAGGAGGTTTACTCACTAAACATTGATCAGCAATGGACTGAAAACGTAATTGCAAACATAGGCTATAGTCACAGCTTGCCGATATTAGTCAGAGTTTTGCAATTTAATATTCAATTCACAACAGTTCTGGCATTTAGTGAATAATAGTGAATAAGCCTCAATGCTGACAAAATGTGTTCAGACAACAGATTCATTTATAAACAAAATACGTATTTAAGACAAAAAGAAATCAACATGCCTTTAAGCATTCTCATATTTGCAAAGAAGTTTTCCCAATGTCTGCTGCTGCCCGAGGTTGGATGCATTTGAATGATTTATGCAGTAGTTAAATGAACACATACCCTATAGTGCTAAAAACACCATCTAGCGCCCCTGGCATTCATGGACTAATTCCCCTTCTCTATCATAATGTGCGTCTTTTCTAGGAGCTCTACATTGTTGGTGTGTCTGAGTGTAAAACAGAGCTTCACAGCAATAAAACTGCCAATAATGTGTGTTTAAGCAGCAATAAAGGTTATACTTTGCTCTAGTGCTAAACTACATTTCACAAACATTAATGGTTATCAGTAGGTCATTAAGTCACCTACCATAACCTCACTGCTGGCTATTTGGAATATTAGGAGGCAGACCAGGATTAAACCTAAAAGTAACCCTATAGGGGCCCCAGAACCCATGATTTGCTTCGCCCCATTTACCATCTCTGTATGAAAAATTAAGATTTGTCCCAAAACCAGAGACCTGCCTTAATCCTTCTCAGTAATAATGGGGTGGGGGAAGGGACTTAACCCTACTTTGTTATAATGGGGGGACTTAACCCTTCTCTGTAATAAGAGGCTGCCCTAACATAATGATAGGAATCAATGAGCAATACACGCAGTCAGAAAGCAGCAGCCATGACAGGTTAACATGGTATTTATGTGATAACTGTTAAGAGTAGTGTTATTAGACTGTAATGATGTGTCCCTCCATGTCCCATAACAGGTTGACTCCTTAGATCACGTTCTGAAGGACACAGAAGATCACTATGGCTCCAATCTAATGGAACTAAACCACACACTTACAGGGCTACAGGACGAGCTTGCAGCCTGCCGTTCAGACATAGAGCGCCAAGTTCGGGATTACGAGGCCTTGCTCAATCTGAAATCAAAGCTGGAGAAAGAGATTCACGACTACCGCACTCTGCTGGAGGGAGTCGTAGACAAGTGAGAGCCGACTATCCCATGCATGTCTTGTCTAAAACTAAACAAATTTAAAAAAAACTAAAAATCTGTAAATCGGCTATTTTGGTATAAAATGTACCAAATGACTGATATTTCACAGTTTAGTGAATTACCTCAATAATCTAACATGTGGTATTGCCACAACAAAACCAGTGATTTTCCAGATGTCTTTTTTGGCCCTAGGTTTGCGGTTCTTCGTTTAGATTTTAAGCGCATTTGGGCAGTGCCCTCTTCACCTACAGTTCCTGTAAACATGCTCTGTTAGAATTTAATGTTTGTCTTGTTTGCCTATTGTACATCGCTGCAGAATCTGTTGGTGCCATTTAATAATTGTAATTACCCTCTTTCTGTGTTTCAGAGAGGATGAGCCTACATCCTCACCATCCGGAGGTAAATGAAGATCAGGGAATCTTGGCAACAGTGGGTATTGTTTCCTTCACTTTGTCTCTTGCAATGTTTATAATTCCCGACATGAAGAGTGATTCTTGCAATCTGATACTCTATCCTATAATAATACAATTATATTACAATGTAAAGGGACACTTTATTACACAAAATAGTGTAGTTTGAATTTTCTAACTTTATTATAATTTGTTGCTTGATTTCAAGGATCATGTTAATGGCTGTCTCCTCTACAAAATTACAGCTGGACCTTCACTGCACAGATCGATTTGTCATTCCACTAGTTCAAAATACACTGAACCAGCAGAGGATTCATACCCACAATATCTCTCGTTAAAGGACCACTATAGTGCCAGGAAAACACTTGTTTTCCTGGCACTACAGTGCGGCCCCCTTCCCGCCAGGCTCTAGGGGGTGGAAGGGGTTAAACTTACCTCTTTTTCCAGTGCCGGGCAGGGAACTCTCCTCCTCCTCGGCTGAATGCGCATGCGCAGCAAGAGCCGTGCGCGCATTCAGCCAGTCCATAGGAAAGCATTCACAATGCTTTCCTATGGACGCTGGCGTCTACTCACTGTGAAAATCACAGTGAGTAGCGTGGAAGCGCCTCTAGCGGCTGTCAATGAGACAGCCACTAGAGGCTGGATTAACCCTATTATAAACATAGCAGTTTCTCTGAAACTGCTATGTTTATAGAAGAAAGGGTTAATCCTAGCTAGACCTGGCACCCATACCACTTCATTGAGCTGAAGTGGTCCGGGTGCCTATAGTGGTCCTTTAATACGACATTATGGTGTAGGATCAGTCTTTTAAAGGACCACTATAGTGCCAGGAAAACATACTCGTTTTCCTGGCACTATCGTGCCCTGAGGGTGCCCCCACCCTCAGGGTCCCCCTCCCACCGGGCTCTAGGGTGAGGAAGGGGTTAAACTTACCTCTTTCTCCAGCGCTGGGCGGGGAGCTCTCTGAAAATCACAGTGAGAAGCACACAAGCGCCTCTAGCGGCTGTCAAGAGACAGCCACTAGAGGCTGGATTAACCCTAACATAAACATAGCAGTTTCTCTGAAACTGCTATGTTTATAGAAAAAAGGGTTAACCCTAGCTGGACCTGGCACCCAGACCACTTCATTAAGCTGAAGTGGTCTGGGTGCCTATAGTGGTCCTTTAAGTTTCACATAAATAGATAAAAAAAAAGAATGAGTTTTCTTAGAGGGGCAAATTAGAAAATAAAAATTAAAACTTACGATTTTTAATTTTTTTATTTTTTTTTACATAAATTATGGCTTATTTTGCTAAACAATAGCAACTGTGTCATTTTCAATCTCAGAAGGCTTTGTTTACTCTGAAAATAAAATCAATATACCTATTTTGGCCTAAATGATGCAGTTCGTGTATATTCAGTTTCAAAAAAATATTGATATTAAAAAAACTAACAATTACGTATACCAGTGAATTATATGTATACACATTTGAAATCAGAGGAACACGAAGATTAAAAAAAAATATATACATACTTGTGTTCCTTCTTTTTTACACTGAATCCCCCCTTATAAAAATCTAATTTAAAATAAATAAATAAATAACTTTCCATTAAACGTACCTATAGTCCAGTGTGGAGACATTCTCCTCTTGGCATTTGCTCTGTTTACTGTACGATCCTCACGGTTGATGATTGTATGGTTAGTCTGATGCTTCTCATAGAGATGCACTTAATCCATTGCTTTCGGTGAGACGAATTAGACGAGCTCTGCATTGTCATGCTGTGCACTAGTGGTGCAAAGAGTAAACACTGCTCTATTACATTGCCAGAGGAAATAAAATCGGTGCTATGAACCAAAACCATGCCATTAGGATGAAGTGGTTTTGGTGCTTAGAGTGTCCATTTAAATCAAATTATACAATTATGTGTGCATGCTTATTGCCATATGTTTTTTCAACTGTCCAAATGGCACCAGATGCAAATCTCAGCATCTATAGAATAAGCATTTTGTAGCAACTAAAGCTGTGGATACGTACACATTCTTTTTAAAAGCAACATGCCATTAGAGATGTTGCGAACTGTCCGCCGGCGAACAATAGCGTGTTCGCGTTGGGCGAACATATCCGATTTCCGGTCCGCCCCCTATACGTCATCGAGTAAACTTTGACCCGGAACCTCACAGCCAGCAGACACATTCAGTGTCTGCTGACTGTGAGGTTCCGGGTCAAAGTTTACTCAATGATGACACATTCAGTGTCTGCTGACTGTGAGGTTCCGGGTCAAAGTTTACTCAATGATGACACATTCAGTGTCTGCTGACTGTGAGGTTCCGGGTCAAAGTTTACTCAATGATGACATATAGGGGGCGGACCGGAAATCGGATATGTTCGCCCAACGCGAACACGCTATAGTTCGCCGGCCGACAGTTCGCGACATCTCTACATGCCATGTCTTATAAAACAAATAAAACCACTGTATTGGCCCAGAACATCCTGATTACCAAACTGCAATGAGATATACAATGTTTAATTACCGGTAACAGACCCAAATAAGAGTACAACTTACACAAGCCATCGGTAAATTATCAGAGATTCTCCCAAGAAATAACATTGTGGAAAATAAAAGAATGAATTAAACAGAATGTGTTCTAGCCAGGTTAGACACATTCCTGAAAACAAAAGAATGAATTCAACAGAATGTGTTGTAGCCAGGTTAGACACATTCCTGAACATTTCCTTTCTTTTTACAAAAGTGTTACTGTCCACTTATTGATTGATGTTTTACTAAATGTTTGAAATTTAGCTTGTGTCCATATCTGTTTTTTTTATTTTTTATAGGGAACAAGACGCAGACGATTCAAAAGGTTTCTGTGACGAGAAAGGAATTAGTGGACGGACAAGTGATATTTTCATCTACCAGAGAAGCGGTTAGAATCAAATAAATAAATTCAATAAAATCCTCAATTTCAAATGCTAAATAGATCTGAGATGTGACGGGTGGCAAATGTGATGGTTGTTTACTCCGCGACAGAATTCATTTTTCACGTCTGCGCAGACAGGCTACGTGGAGGCAATATTAAGAACCATCACTCATTATGGAGGGATTTCGGGTGGATGTCTTCGTACCGAATTTGCAAAACATGTTGAAATCACATTTTCTTCAATAATTTCTATATTCCTACCTACAGAACTTTATCACAATTCGATTTTTTTTAATAATAAAAAAGACTAAATATAAATGTTTATTTTCTTTGTCCTGTATTTTCACCAGAGTTAATTAAGCTCTGGATTTAACAAACCTTTAGCCTAGGATGTTTGGTTAAAACCCCATCACACCTTTTTGAATACCTTAGTAAAAAACCCAACTTGTAAATCGAACTCACCGCATTGCGTTTTCCCACACATACACTTTACAATGGAATTACAGTGTATGAATGTGACATATATAAGGGCCAATCATTTACAGCAGAACAAGGAAAGGGCGAGTTCACCATTAAGGGTGACATTTTACTGACAAATGTTCCTTTTACATTCTAAAGCAAAAATAAATTTCTTTATAATGTACAATTTCTTTAGAATGTAAAATTGCTTTATAATGTACAATATCTTTAGCATTTAAAATTGCTTTAGAATGTTAAAGATTTTTGCAGAAAGCAAAGAGGGTCTGTGATAATGACAGGGTTAACCGATTCAGCACAGCCGGATCCTGCGTAATATGAATATTTAAAATGCTTAAATTAAATGTGTCCCATGTGAAAAGGTCTTTGGGTGCTTGGAATCCTACCTTTTTGTCAAACCACCTCAAAACCAATATGCAGCAGTAGTTATGGTGCTCAGAGTGCTCCTTTAAATAACGTATGTGATGGGATACTGATCAACAACATATTTGGGGATGTCAGAACCACTTTAATGCAGAAATGACTTTCCAGCTTTCAGATCTGTATAACCAAATAAACACTATATGGACCAATATATAGGGCCACCTGACCATTACACTAACAGACTTTTATGACGTTGCATTCTAAATACATAGACATTAATATGTAGTTAGCGCCCACCCCCACTGCAACTCTAACAGCTTTCACACTTCCTGGAAGGCTTCCCACAATATTTTGGATTATTTCTATGGTAATGTTTGCACATTCATCCAGTAGAGCACTTGTGAGGTCAGGCAGTGATGTTGAACAAAAGGCCTGGCTCACAATCTCTGTTCCAGTTCATCCAAAAATGTGTTCGATGATGTTGAGGTCAGTGCTCTGTGCAGGCTAGTTAAGTTATTCCCCACTCATCCAACCATGTCTTTATGGACCTTCCAGTCGAGGGTCTTTCCCAAACTGTTCCCACAACGTTGAAAGGATAGCATTGTCCAAAATGTCTTGGTATGCTGAAGCATTAAGATTTCCTTTTACAGGAAGTAAGGGGCCTAAGCCCAACCCCTGAAGAACAGCCCCATATGATTATGCTTCCTCCACCAAACATAACAGTTTGCACAAAACTGTCAGGCAGGTAACGTTCTCCAGGGCATCCGTCAAACCCAGATCACTCATCAGACCGCAAAACAGAAGTGTGATTCATCACTCCATAGTACACGTTTCTACTGCTGCAGAGTCCACTTGATCCGACACTTGCCATTGTACAGGTGACAGCAGGCTAGCATGCAGCTGCTCGGGCATGGAAACCCATTCCATGGATTTTCCACAGCAAAGTTTTTGTATTGATATTAATGCCAGAGAAAGTTTGGAACTCTTCAACTATGGAATCAGCAGAGCAATGGCGACTTACACTCCATGCGCATCAGCACTCTGTGACTTTACGTCACTTAAAAGGAGTTTAAGCATGCATGGGATAGGCATAAGGCTATCCTAACTATAAGATAAGGCCAGGGACTAATGAAAGTATTTAGAAAATTGGGCAGACTAGATGGACCGAATGGTTCTTATCTGCCGTCACATTCTATGTTTCTATGTCTTCCACTTTGTGGCCCAGTCGCTGCGGTTTCTAAATGCTTCAAGTTTTCAATATTACTTGCAGTCTGACTGAGGAATATCAAGCAGGGATTACTTATTGCACAGTACTTGAATTCACTGATCTCTTCAGAACAACCCATTTTTTTTCACAAGTCTTTGTAAATGCAGACTGCATGGCTAGGTGCAGACAGAATCATTAAGAGGTGTGTCTTAATACTTTTGCCCATATAGTGTATTTGAGGATTTCTATTCTCAGCAATAAAATTATTGCAGATATTTAAATGAAAGCAAGAATAAAAAAAAAATTAAAAAAAAAAAATATATATATATATATATATATATATATATATATACACACACACCACTTATGGGACACAGCTATGGTATAGTCAGTAGGAAACACTCATGAAATGGGTGACGTATTCTACAAGCTGCTGCTTAATATTAACTCTAAGCTAGAATTAATTGGGTTCAGAGAACACATGAAAGAATATAAGTGTGACTTGTTGACATAATTATCTTTGTTCAGTTTACGCAGGTAAAAGTGGATGACAGTGCTCCCACTACGTAATCATGTCATTGTACGGCACAATGGAATATGTTGGCACTTTAGAAGGGAATTTTTATTTTTTTATTTTTAATAAATGTTCTATACAGTAGAGAAGCACTTTTTAAAAGCAGCGTACAAAGCATATCCCCTAAATACACAACTGTAATAAACAGGGCTTAAAATGTGCAGTACTATGCTACGAGCCAGGTCTTAATAGTTACTCGCTACTGCAAACCAAAGCAAGCATACTAGCCACGGCTAAATAATAACTTGCCAATAGCTAATGGAAATTTTGACCCTGGTAATAAAGATAGAAAAGCCTTAACCCACAACTAAGTATCCCCCCGTCTTCTATGAACTGTTCTAAAGGAAATGTAGATTTATAGAAGATATATGTTAAATGTTTGCATTCCTGACTTGCAGTACATGTTAAATTGGGCAGCAGAGGATAAAGATGTACACACCGTCGCATATTGGAACAAAAACAAAAGTAGTGGAAATTGCCATTTTTACACCAAAAGTATCCAACTGATATAATACCCAACTCCAAATATTTTAACAAAAACTTCGCAATACCCTTGTCAATTATCCACAATTTTAAGTACAGTAAACAACCATAACATTCCAAAAGTCAATAAAGCAAGGAAAGAGTGTAGACAGAAATAAACAGTCAGTGATGGAATGTTCCGTATCTCCAGTAAAGTGTAAATAGAAAAAAGTCAGTGATGGAATGTTCCGTATCTTTAGTAAAGTGTAAACCGAAATAAAGTCAGTGATGGAATGTTCCGTATCTTAGTAAAGTGTAAATAGAAATAAAAGTAGTGATGGAATGTTCCGTATCTTTAGTAAAGTGTAAATAGAAATAAAAGTAGTGATGGAATGTTCCGTATCTCCAGTAAAGTGTAAATAGAAATAAACAGTTAGTGATGGAATGTTCCGTATCTCCAGTAAAGTGTAAATAGAAATAAACAGTTAGTGATGGAATGTTCCGTATCTCCAGTAAAGTGTAAATAGAAATAAACAGTTAGTGATGGAATGTTCCGTATCTCCAGTAAAGTGTAAATAGAAATAAACAGTTAGTGATGGAATGTTCCGTATCTCCAGTAAAGTGTAAATAGAAATAAACAGTTAGTGATGGAATGTTCAGTATCTTCAAGCCATTGGAATAAGTCCTGATTATACTGGGCCTGGTTTAAACATGGCATTGATATAAATTCAGAGATAAAATAAAAACAATACACTATTTTCCAATATTAGGATAGAAAGATTTATTTATTTATTTTCCAACAATTCCAAAATGATTACGGTCAACGTTTCAATTCATACGCACAGGTATGTTCATTGGGATTTTAGTTTGTCTGATAAGAAAACAAGTAAATACAGAAGCAAAACATGGCAGGGAAAGGACAATGGTAACAGCCGGCATGACAGCGGCCTGTTTCATTATTCTTCAGTCATGGCAAAGCACAGCTTAAAATACATTTTACTGAATTGTACCCCAGAATGCAGATCATATTGGAACCGTTCCACCTGGATTCTATTTATGCTGGGGAGGGACAGGTGCTAACTTATGCCATTTCACTTGTTTGACTTGGCATTCCCACGTGTGATCAACGGGTGGCAAATGTCTTTCCCCTGCGAAAAGAAAGGAAAAAAAAATATAAAATATTAACAGAAAACACATAAGGACGAATGCTGAACTAAGAGAAAACATTGTTAGAATGGAGAAAATATTTCCACAAGAATGACTCATTGTACGATGTAAGGTACAAAAATTAAATCTATACAGTGCTCTATCAAAACGATCTTTGAATGAGTAGGCTGATAAGAATATTTACATGAAGCAGCAATCCTTATCAACAAGGCGCCACAGATCCTCTCCCACAAGAGAGAGTGCTGTACCCATGAAATCTAACACTATGTGAATAAACAGAGTGCATACGCTCATTGATGTGACATACTTGCAGTTTTTAATTTTACAAAGCTACTTAAACTCACCTATCTCAGCAAACATGGAGATTCAGTTCCACCATATGGCCATATTGTGTTAAGACCACCACTATGTCACAGTACCCCAAAATCGGTGGATCCTACACCAATTCCAACGTGGGAGATTAAATAGTGGCTTAACACAATATGGCCATATGATGGAACTGATCCCCAGATTTGTTTGCTGAAATAGGTGATTTTAAGCAGCCTTATAAAATGTGTGCGCGGTACCTTAATCTGTATTACGTATACATTTTGGTCTCTACGGTAGCACTATTCTTGCAAAATTCAAGTTTTTGGTGTGCTCCTAATTCCCTTTTTGCCTATATTGGAAGTTTTTAATCGGTTTGCTGGCAGCATAGTGTAACAAACCATAGGTAGCAATGTTTATGTATATTACCCAGACGCTGACAGTATTTGGTGACAAACACCACAAATATTAAATATATAAAAGCTGACTTTTCTACACCCCATTATAGTCTATGGTTAGCCAAAACACTAACTCCGAACTTAAATACTGTAGAAAGATTATGTTAAAACATCCACGTTGTGGTAGTGATGGTATGAACGCAAATTTACACATCTTCACGTTGTGCATTAGTTTACATTCACAGCTATTTATCCACTTCAGACCTCTTATTTGGCAACATCCAAAAACTTCCAAACGTGTACTGTAAAGGTACAGATAACCTATTCAACTGGTATGTCTCAACCCATAAATTAAACTACTTCCACTTTGGTAAAAAGAAAAAAAAAAAATACATAAATATCCATACATTAGATGTGTGTGTCTGGATTGAGCACGAGTAACAGATGGTATCAATAAGTCACATGGCTTTCTTTGAGAATTCTGGAATGTGGTTCTGAACCAATAGGAATCATATGAATGTTCTTACTTGATTGCTGTAACTACACAAAGAAAGGTTTTGTCACAGACATCCTTCATTTAACTGGAGTGTTGGGGTTAGGTTTGAAACTTCTTTGATTTTATGGAAATAGACTTTCTGAGTCAAGCAATTACATTCATCATGTAACATCCTTTGTTATTATATTACATATTTGTAATGGCAAGCTGAATAAACCTAAAGAAACCGCAAGTCTGGTGCGTATTGATGTTTCTAACTGACACATAGAAGAAGAATATATATCTATATTAACATCATGGCGAGCCACTCAACAAGAAGAGAAATACAGACTATCTAAGAAGAAAGATTTTTCTACAAATACCTAAAACATATTTAACCACACAGGTGAGTGAAGTACCCTTATATGACAGCAATTTACAAACAAAATAAATATATATACACATCTTCAAATACCTACTGGAATTGCAAAAAACTGATTTCTGTGAGATAGCATGTCAATACACGCACAGATATGTCACAGTACACATGCGTGCATAGTATGACCAGTGACTTGCCACATGCTGGTGGTGAAATGACTTTTTTTACCAATAACATTGTTTCAACATAAAAAGAGATCACATGATCATAAAACAAACTTGGGTCACATCCAAGACAAGTTATTACTTAAGGTGTAGTGAACCAAGGGAGGGTGAGTGATTTTGCAGAAGAGTCTCCTTCGGACAATGGGTAAATAATAAAATATGTGCATTCCTCGGGATATACCAGAAACAATTTTTTTGTAATGTACTTAACACAAACTAACAGATCAATTTCCAAAAGACAGAAAAGTTGGAGCTCTACAGCTGATGATCAGAAGACTTCTTTCAGAACTGGTGTTTTCAGATGGTGAGAGTGGTACCATAAGATGCTCACACCAACAGCTGGATACACGGCACAATGCCAGCTCCCTCCAGCTACACCCACTTACTGATTTCAAAACCCTTGGCAGCAATGTGTCAATCTATTCAAACGATGATGTAAAAACAAGATTATCCAAAAAACAAGAAAATTAGCAAGCCACTAAAGAGGCCATACCGAAGAAGCAATCCTCTCAAATAATCCTGGCTTCTCGACAATAACATGGCACCTATGGAGAGCGGCCTAATACAGAACTGGTCTATTAATAACATGGCACTCATGGAGAGCGGTCTAATATAGAACTGGTCTCATTCCAATAACATGGCACTCATGGAGAGCTGTCTAATACAGAACTGGTCTCATTCCAATAACATGGCACCTATGGAGAGCTGTCTAATACAGAACTGGTCTCATTCCAATAACATGGCACTCATGGAGAGCTGTCTAATACAGAACCGGGCTCCTTCTAATAACATGGCACCTATGGAGAGCTGACTAATACAGAACTGGTCTCCTTCCAATAACATGGCACCTATGGAGAGCTGTCTAGTACAGAACTGGTCTCATTCCAATAACATGGCATTCATGAGAGCCAATACAGAACTTACGTTATAGTTTTCATTTCCTTTTTCTCAGCGTCTGGGCGAGCCCGGTTAAGAACTTTAAGGAATTCTGAGGTTTTCGCCCTCATGCGAGTATGGATATAAGCCTGGTGACAAAACAAGGAGCATAAGAGGGACAATTTAATTACAGCTTTGGCATCTAACGTAATTTCCAGTTATAGACCAATTAATAAGACATAGCACACATATAGAACAACAATTTTAACAGAGACGAGGGCAGTTTTTCTACAGCAGATCCAGTCGAGGCCTGTATCATTGCTGAAGCCATATCCAACTTCATATTAAGACATAAGAAAATGGAATCTAAAATGTTTAAAATATAAAGCTTGCTTACTGACCATAGGTAGGCTGGATACTCCTGAATAACCATCTTTTGAACTATACATTGCTTAAGATTTGTGTTAATATTTGATTAATACTGTTTGCCAAATATTTACATGGCAGGTACACCATGAATAGCAGATTAACGTGCAAATCATGAATTCAATAACTTATCATTGGAAAAATACAGACAAATTAATCAATTAAAACATTTGTAAAATAACCATCTAAATAATAATTAATAATTCCCAGCTAAACGTAGGTCCCCATCCAGTGTCAGGAACCTAGGTTAGCCATCCTTATAAAGTACCTTGGAGCACTTGATGTGATAGTGCAAATAATCCCGGAATGTGTGGATAAGGTTGATGGTATTGTCCCGTGCATTGGGGTTAGTATGGCGTGGAAAGAGCACTGAAGAAAAACGAAACACAAATGTAAGCAATAGTCAAAAGAAACACACATTTACTCATCACTAGTCAAAACAGAGCCCTTACAGGTATGCAAGAAATGGCAGATAGTTGCATATGATCTATTAAAGTGGTACTGTCACCATATGGGGCAATAGTAAAATTGGGGTTTGTGATAGGGGGGTGGAAGGGAGGCAAAAGTACAGCATTGAGGTTCCTGCCAGATCCTCCTTAAATAGAGTGGGGGAGGGTTGACACTTCCAGACAGTGTCAGGCAGAGGAAATATCTCTTGACTAGGTTGGAATTTCAGTAAAATTCCAACACAGTCTATATGAGTATTTCATAAATAGATTCCTTGATACATACTTACCAAATGTGATGTATCCAATATTATCACCCACAGCTGCATCTGTGTCCTTTAACTCCAGTGGAGGCTCTCGGTGACTGAAGAGTACCTGTGGCGCTGTGTGACTGGCACGCCGACCTTCTTTAAACTCCTGCACAAAGATAAGGATAGCCAAATATAAACAGGAGGTCACTAAAACATGATCCATTTAGTGTGAACCCCATGGCTCTTTCGCCTCACACTAAACAGACATTTCAAAAACCAGTAGCCATCCAAAAAAAAGAAAAACGTATATGTGTGCTTCACCTGCATGAACACTTTGCCAATCACTACGTCATCATCATCTTTAAACACCGTGCTGAATACAACAGTCACTCTGTCTTTCTTGGCCTCCACGTACCTAGAAAAATGCCAAATTTTAAAAAAATGCTGAAAATGCCATCAATACACACATTAAGTATGCACTTGTTTTTAATATTCCAAAGAATAACACGTTACTCTGCTCTGAAAAAAAGACTTACATGGTCTCATCATCACGGTAATGGATCACAGCTCTCCTCTCTCCCTCTCGTCCCTCTTCTTGAAACTTGAAATATTTTTCGAACACGGACGCAAAGCAGTTGCGTTTGAGCATGCCAGCTTGGTGAACAACGGAGTCTCGGTTTGGAGGTAGGTTCTCAAGATTGTACAACAAAGACACATTGTAACCTGCAGAGACAGTATTTGTGTCGATCTTGTTATATGATGTATGTAAAACAGCAGGGATTCAATACAAATGGAGATTTAACCCCTTAAAGACACATGACATGTGTGACATGTCATGATTCCCTTTTATTCCAGAAGTTTGGTCCTTAAAGGGTTAAAGGAAACAATCATCCTAGTTTCAATTTCTTTAACGGAGCAGTTGCTCAAGACCAAAAAAGTGGATTCCTTTCCACCATTTACGGAGTAATAGATGGCATATCAGATAACCCCCTACAACATTTGGACCTGCCCCAATAATTAAAAGTATTCTATCCTAAAACCAACTTGAGTTCTGAGCGGGGACCCACCGAAGGGCAGGCTATTTTAGCTGCTGTCCGTTCTCAGAATACTCTTGCGACCCTTTTTTCGCTCTCCATTAGTTTAAAGGGTAATCCAGACATGAACCCCTTGCTCACGGTGCCTAGAGAGATATCAGCTATGCCTCACTGATAATGCCTAACAAGGTTGAAATAATCATCTGGGGTTGCTGTATCTCTCGTGCAGAGAGAACTTGCTGGCATTTTGGATCTGGACTGCCCGTATGGGTGGGACCAGTCTGATATGCTTCAGATATGTTCTCTCTGTAATGGCACAAGAGGAGCTAAAACCAGCTTGAGATCTGAGCGGGGACCCACCGAAGGGCAGGCTATTTTAGCTGCTGTTCGTTCTCAGTATACTCTTGCGACCCGTTTTTTGATATCCTAACACTAGTTAATCTACCACCAGATAAGGAATGCATAGGGATTCTTAATAAGATTACAGTTTGCCTCATTGACATCTGGATAAAGTGTGTGCGGAAGTATCCTTCCTGTCAATTTAAACGCATACCTTTGTAGAATTCAAGTGTAGCCATCAAATACTGATACACAAAGCACAGATCGCACAAATATTTAATCTGCATCATGTACAATGAAAAGGTTGAGGTGAACCTGACTATATGTGAGAAGTTACTGAACTGTCAGAACGGCACTAGCATTTTGGGGAAGTTACCGGTGGGGGGAGGGGCTGATGTTTCACAAACCGTTTGATGTGATAAATTGAGAGTGCAAAATGTAGGATAAATAACCAATGCTGGGTAGAAGATATTCTTATTTTTCTACATATTGGCTAAATTAAGCTAAATCTTACCAGTTGTCATAATTTGCTATTTATTTGAATTTAAAGCAACCTGTACTTTTAGAATGGAATTTGATACATACCTGGTTCAGGATCAACCAAGAAATCCCCATAGGTTTTCGTTAAGGTCTGTCAGAAAGAAAGAAACCGTGAGCTGAAAAACTGCATTAAAAACCCTTCATTGTTTAAATGACAGGCGTGCAAAACAAAGTTTACCATTCAAGTAACAATGAAAGGAATATTTATTTTCTGCACTACCAAGCTTTGAGCTGCAAGTATTATGAACCACCCACGAATTTTAAAACTATGAATAATTTTAAAAGCTAGACAATAGTATGCAGATCAAATGGCTAAATCAAAAATCCTATTTCTCACTAAAATAAAAACTGTACAGAGAGAAGAGGTCTCTAACCTTGATCGTAAAGCGGTTATTGGCTGCAGTGAAATATGTAAATTTATTCGTAAACAGCCTTGCTCCAGCACCAAACACTCCAAATATTAAATAGGATTGATTGAAAGGAGACTATATAACTGCTACAGACTGCCTTAAAGCGCAAATGTCTCTTTCACAAGATTTTGAATGCCTTGTGACTTTTTTTTAACCATAAAATCTCAATTGGAATCTCACCAACTGTCTTTAACCTATTGTGTAGCACAATATCGGTAATATGCTGTACCTACACTGCATCTTAAAACAGTAGCAAACTAATAACTAATTGTAACATTTGTTTTGTGATAAAATTTCAGCTGCAAACACAAATGAATACAAAAACATTATTATTTTTTTTAAATAGCTCAGAATGTCGGGTACACAAATTATGTGAAGTCTATGTTTTTCATTTGCCTTAAAATCTGCCTTTTATCATCACAATCTGTGGTATAAGATTCTCTTTTTATTTCTGATACCTTCAAAAGGTAGAAGTATATTTATAGAGCATTTTAACGCAAGCTCAAAGTCAGATTGTGAGTGGGAGAGTGAGGGGGTGCAGGAAAGGGAACACACGCAGGGATTGGAATCATTATGTATAGTATCAGGAAATAAATGACATTGTACACAGAATAACATCTTCATCCTGCTGAACCAAAGGAAACTAACTGTAGCCAATATATCTAAGCTGCTATGTACATTTGATGTCTAACACTTGTTGGAAGTACAGGTGAATTTTATGAAAATGCTGTTTAGGTGACTGTCCCTATGAGAACTAAGAGTAAAGATGATTCCAGCACAAAACAAAAATTAAACAAATGTTCCCAATGGTAGGATACTTGGAAGCAGATTATTGAAAGGAAATATTTAGGGCAAAGGAGAATAAAGAATTGTTTGCTGAATCAGGGAGGACATTCCTGTGGGGCTTGCAGTTTACATCTTAATGTGTTGCAGAGCAGCTCTGAGCAGTGACTCAGGAAGGCTGAGACACACACTTCCTGTTGTTAGACAGACCACATCGCTGCGTGTGCACACACGGCTATAAGAAGGCTCTGTGTTTTCTTCCATAAAAGGCTCTCTCAATCACGTTCACGTAGCACAGGGGAAACATCCTGTACTGAACCTGGCGAAAGCCTGGCCTGACCCAGTAATACACACACACACACAGCAGACATCGGCTACTGGCTGGGCAAGCTGGGAAACTTAATGAAAACCACATCAATTATGGAATTTCAAACAAAAATCAGGCAGTTTAAGACTGGTCTATTTCCTCCATTAAAAAGGTTTGAACCAATCTCCCTGCCGCCCTCTTGCTTTTAACATAACCTCTGCTACACCCTGTCTCATTTAGATTGTAATCTTAATAGCCATCTCATGCTCTGCACAAATCCCTAGGGAGGGATTTCTTTCCTTCTCTGCTAAAGGTGTCTAATTCTGTATTGTACTAACACACCTTGTGTACAGCCCTGCACAGAATGTTGGCACTTCATAAATTAAAGGAAAACTTTTGCTGTCTTGCTGAGCACCAAAATGATTAGAGCAGGGGTGTCAACCAGTCCCCGTTTTGTATTTTTAAACTACAATTAAAGCTTATTAGTATGCTGCCAAAATCTACTTCTATGCTCTCACAACTTTAAATACATGTTAACAATACATCAATATGAACGTATTATTTATGTTTTCTTTTGTTTCCTGTTATATGTGCTGAGGAATGGCTATTGTCCTTACAAATTATGTATTTTTTTATGTTCCCTTTAACGCTATGGACTCTATGTAGGTATTTAAACACATATGACTTCCGCGCATGCACACGTTTATTGCTGGACCAGAGGGCTGACACATCTCTGCGCAATGTCACTTCCAAGTGACAATCGAGCCGCAACATTTCTGCCATACGTTTGCCACTACCCTATGGTAAGGACATGCGAGATGTGTCACTTCCAGGTGGCTTTCACAAATACAACTACCGTATGTATTACAGATGCATCACAACTAAATCACAATCACAACTAAGAACTGATCCTGAAGACGTAATTTTCCAGCACGATCGATACAGGAAGTAACCAAAGAAGATAATTAAGATATCCAAGCAACGCCAGACACTTATAATGTATTAAGACAACCTATATAAGAAGATGTCATGCACATTAGCGCCACACTTCTGATGAAACCCCAATGGGAAACGCGTTAACTGTGATTTTATAGCCTGCTTTTGATTTTAGCATAGTATTTTATATTGTTTAGTTTGTTTATTGTTTTTATGTTGCAATAAAGTTAATCCTTTTTAGATTTAATTCATTTGGGATTTTACTTTGCACTCTGCAATTACTGGCTTCTTGGTTCCACTCATTCCAGGTGGGGATTGTACCACAAAAGCTCAAGAACATCAGAGCAGGTCCATGCTCTGTAACATGTAAGTAGGATACTTACCTTTTTATTTTACATCGTTATCTTCATACTGTACCATCGAATATACCAATCTTTTGTCTCCACATACTCACATTATCTCTTTGAGATATACCACCACTCACTATATATCCTAAGACGGGTATTATACTGTCCTCGCTAAATACAGAAGAACTCTTAGAAGCTCTAAAAAGTGTGAGTGTGTCTTTATTACACAACTATACTTTATTTACATTTGTAAACATATTGCACTATTATTGTGTGTGTTTCTACTTTTTTCTTTTTGAGATATCCAATATTACACAGTGAAATAAAAAAAACTCTATTCTGAGAATATATATATATAAATAAAAATGTGTGTGTTCTGTGATTACACTAAAGGGTTAACTTCCATTAGGCACGGTTTATCTATCGCTTGTTTTAAAGCCTATTAAATCCTACTACAGAAACTTAAATGGATAAAAACTTTCCAGAAAAAAAAAATCCCTTTGCTTATGGTAGGTATAATTTTTTTTGTACTAGTGCAAAAAAAATAATTGTGTAAATACTGTATTTCCAGTTTTAGAAATGTTTTATCAGTGGTTACATTTTATATACTGCAAGCAACTCCACAAACAATTCTAATGATCGGTACTACATGCCCCATAATGCACTACCAGTGAAACAACAAATGTGATTCCATACGAGAGAAATTTGCATTACAGCTTTACATGACCCTTTTCATAAATGATTGGGCAATATGGTGCTGTATGTAAATCATTCTGTAATTTATAAAAAATAATCCACACAACTAATTTTACACAGCATCAAAACTGATCCATAATACCGAAGAAATCTGGGATTCTCACCTCATCAGTGCCATGTTCCTGTAGCTCCTTGTAGAACTTTAGTGAAATACTGATCATCAGCTTGGCTTTGTCACTACTTGGATTAGAGATATGGTAAAGCACTCCATCGAAGTCTGGAGAGGAAGCAGATTAAAAAGGTATCAACACTATAGCAAATGAGAGGCAGTCCTGCTGTCCTGGCTCTCTGTGCTAGGACCAACCCCATCATCATATACTAACACCGCAGCGTGCTTTAGGTTAGTGATGGAAGCAAGGGATGGCTGAACGGTGTAAATGGCGTACTGATAAATGCAATGGGGACTAAAAGACATGTGGAGAATGGCAGACTAAAACTTCGTGGATTATAATCACATGTAGAGAGTCTGTTAATACCCTCAGTTATTCACCGTCGCCTATAGTCTACTCAAATTAAATTATCCCCCTATGCAATTGTTAACTACAATCTATTTTACAATTTCTCTGTCAATGATTTGCTTAAAACAAAAAATGCCTCCCATTGTTCCAAAACTTCAAGAGGTTTTTATGGACTACACCCTTGTGTATTTTGGCCCAAATCCCTCCAGTTACACCACACAAAATACTATACTCCGTGATGGGGACAACCTTACGGAATCAATGATGTAATTCGGAATACGTTTCCTAGCAAGCTGGCTGCTAGACAGTCACGCTCCGCCAATTGTTTATATATTCCTATATCATATGTTTGGCTTCTATAAATCACATTGTATTTAAAAAAAAAAAAGAAAAAAAAAAAAAGAGAAGAGAATGGTTAAGGTAGAAGAAAACCTGCAGAATCCACACTTTATAACCCAATATAATAGGGGTTATTTATGAAAAGTGGTCTGAAGTACTAAACATTGAGCAATCACCATGTAAACCAGGAGACACATTCCAGCAATGACTTCCCCCTTTACAGGTTTGCCCCACTTTTAGAATATAATTTTTTTTATACTTAACATCCAATGTATCCATAGTGCAGACATCTGCTCCTGTAATGCTGCGTTTTTCAAACAGACACTAAACACACTTCCAAATCGTTATAAGATATTGAGATGTTGATATCTATACCATTTTTCTACTTTGGCCTAAAATTTGCTTTGAATTCCTGACAATATAAGCTTTAGTTATAGGGACACTCCCACACCAACAACAAAAAAATAATCTCAATAAAGTTGGTGTAGGGCAAGGAGTGCCCGGGTGCTGTCTTATCTTACAGTGTTTAAACCATTTTTGAAAGGTTTAACCCTGCAGTTGTCCCCCAGCGCCCATTAGTACTGTCTCTTCAGTCTTCTGCAGTGATCAGAGGGGTTCTGCAGTGGTAGCAGCGGGAGGAGACAGAAGCCCAAAAAAACAACTTCTGGGTAAATTTGTTTGAAACCCCATAAACTAAGACTGAAAACCAGTGGCTCGCGCTCCCACTGAGATGAAATGTTTGTTTAAGTAATGAGTGTTCCTTTAAGAACTATGTGGGGTTTATTCAGTTAGATCAAATATGAACAAACGCAAACATTCATGGAAAGGAGCCCAAAAAGTCAAGCTGCCACTACAGCCAAGTTGTCAAATTTTCCAAAGAAGTCATTTTAGCCTAGATTTTGGAAATCAGATTCAATTTGCTGCAATTTGGTATTTAGCGAGTAACCTGCGAGTATTACACAGAAAGGGTCAGTATTGTTCCATCAATGAGGAGCATATTGTATGGTCTATGCAGATTACACGAATGAACCAGATTTTGCAGCTACTGAACACACACACAGAATCAATGGTCATCAAGGAACGATGTTAACATTTCTTGACAGACTCAGGCAATGCGAAGGGCGGATGATCTTACCTGCAAATGTTACTTCTACTGCCTCTGGCTTGTTCCTGAAACAGACAAATATTAAGAGTCAGCTAGTGTGAACCATGTCATTTGGCTGTGACTTGGGATCAGAAGCATTAACAGACGGCTCTGTGAAGCAGGAAGACAGACAATATTGGACTATAAGCTCCCCTAGCTTGATATGTGTTTACAGTTACTGACAACTTACCAGCTGGCACAATGTATGCAAATTATAATAAAACAGATTATCTTATATGTCAAATAAACAGCAGAATAAATCTCCTGGTTAAACACCACTTATCAAGCACAGATACATACATACAAAAGCCCAAGCCTTGTATAAGGTTGGAGAGAAGTAGCATTAAAGGGACATTATTTACAACTACAGCTTAATGTAGTTGTTCTGGTGAGTATAGTCAGTCCCTGCATGCATTTTCATGTACACACTGCCATTTCAAAGCAAAGGCAGTGTTTAAATTGCTCCCTAGAGACACCTCCAGTGGCAATCACTCAGACGGCCACTAGATGTGGTTCCTGGGTCAGTGCTTCACAATGTGCAGCACTGACGTTCAGCATCTCCACGCTCTGCATGTATCACTATGAGGGGACGCCGATTGGCCAGGGTGGCGTTTGGCTCTGCCCAAGTACCACCTCCTTGGCTGAGATAATCAGAATTTATGATCTCGGCCAATCCAATGCTTTTGATATGGGAAAGCATTGGATTAGCTGAAATCATCAATTCTGATAAAGTCAGCCAAGAAGGTGGGTTGGGGGCAGAGCCAGCGCCGCCAGACCTGTACAGCCCTGGAATAAAGGTGAGTTTTATGTTTATTTAAGGGGTAGCTAAATAGTGTTTTTAACAATATAGGGACAGGAATACAAGTTTGTATTCCTGACCCTAAATTGTTCCTTTAAGCTTAATTCATTTTATAATGAATTTATAAACAAATTCAGTTATTTTCTCACTTATGAATACTTGCATTATGAAAGGGAAACACTGCCCAAATGAAAAAAATAAATAAAAATAAAAAATAGCATTTAGTAGATATACCTTCATTGAAAACATGCAGCATGCATTTAATTATGCATTTTTGTTTCCATTGTGGACATATTGAAAATCAGCCCAATAAGAAATCTTTGCAAGGCAGGTGCTCTAGGCCACTGAGCTAAACAGCAAAGTAGTAACAGGACTGGGGTATTAAAAGGTAATTTTATAAAAGTGGCAGTTTCGATTGAAATCTGCACTTTTTGTAAAAAAAAAGCATGCTAAACTGCTCTAGGTGTTTGGAGTGTCTTGTAACGGTAAACTGGTAACTGAAAGATAATGAACTTTACAATTTGTGAGATGTGTCTTGCCAAAGGCTATATTTAACATAAAATGTCAATATCATTTGTGAAACTTTCAACACCAGGCACTGGTATATGAAATATATTTTAAAAAAATAATAATAAAAGTTTGAAGATAAACAGTTCAAGGAATGAGTAAGGCTCCAGTTTGGATAACATCTGGTTAGGCTTGTTCCAGCATGCACGCTTGCATAAGGAATGATTCAAAGACGGGGCCTGTCTGAACGAGCTGTGAAATGCAGCAGAGGAGGAAGTAACAAATGAGTTAGTGGGGGTTTCAGTTTGAACATGAACAGGAAGGCGACGCTGCGCATTACAGAGCGTTTAAAAGAGGATGCTATGATTTTGAGCAGATTTGCCGTCAGTATACCTTATAATGTCTATTGTTTAATTTCTAAATGTGGCTTGGAGAGGTATGAGGCATGATGGGACATTCTCCCAGTCAAAGACAAACAACTTAGAACACATTGCTCCTCTACCCATGGTCCAAAATAGCAAGATATAATAACAGTAAATAAATGAATAAACATGCAGGGTAATGTATGACTAGTGACTGTGATGCAAGGTGCACAATGTGGAGCCATCACCTTGGAAAACAATGGAATGTTTCCGCAGACTAAGATAACTTTGCAGCAGATATCCCATAATGGCTGCTGGTGACCTACAAGTTAAACCGTCAGTCAGCAATGTGGTTGAGAGTGATGGGATTTACAATATATTTGCAGCTAGAGTACCAGTTCATGGCAGGCCCTTTCTTACGTAGAACAGTCAGATGAAGGCACTAAATGCTGTAACATCATTAGGAGTTAAATGAATGGAACTTGTACAGATGGAGGATACAGGTTCACCGTCTCCCATAAATTTACAGTAGATTATACACACGTCCCTTTGCCACTATGAATAGGTAATGATTGCCAGACTGAGACCCAACCTCTACCTGCCTGTAATCTTCCCTGTAACCTTTACCACCCACAGCCATTACCACCTTTCCCACGCCTTAATCTCCTTACCTGCCAGCGTAATGCTGTGAACTACACCTCTAAATACTAGCATCATTACTGAAACAAGAAACAAAACCCTTTATTTGCCCAACTTTCTTCCCTCTTACTTCCCTCTTGGCACAGACCCCTTACCCCTCAGGCATATTACCTCCATGCTCCCCCCTAGCACAGTCCCCTTACCCCCCATGCTCCCCTAGCACAGACCCCTTACCCCCCATGCTCCCCCCTAGCACAGACCCCTTACCCCCCATGCTCCCCCCTAGCACAGAACCCTTACCACCCATGCTCCCCCCTGACACAGACCCCTTAGCCCCCATGCTCCACCCCAGCACAGACCCCTTACGCCCCATGCTCCACCCCAGCACAGACCCCACTCCATGCTCCACCCCGCACGCCCCATGCTCCCCTGGCACAGAGACCCTTAAGCCCCATGCTCCCTGGCAAGACCCTAAGCCCCATGCTCCCCACACAGACCCCTTACCCCATAGCACAGACCCCTCCCTGCTAGCACAGACCCTTACCCCCATATAGCACAGACCCCTATACCCCCATAGCACAGACCCCTTTACCCCCCATAGCACAGACCCCTTACCCCTAGCAAAGTACAGACCCCTTACTCCCCTATAGCACAGACCCCTTACCCCCATATAGTACAGACCCTTAAGCCCCATGCTTCCCCTAGCACAGACCCCTACCCCCATGCCATACAGACCCCTTAAGCCCCATGCTCCTCCCTGACACAGACCCTTAAGTCCCCCCAGACTCCCCTTCTGGTGACCCTTACCCCCCAGGCTCCTCCTGGTGCAGACCCCTAATCCCCAGGCAGACCCCTTACCCCCAGGCTCTCTGGCAGACCCCTTACCCCCAGGCTCTCTCCTGGCAGACCTCTACTCTGTGGCTCCTCCTGGCAGACGCAGACCTCTACCCCCCAGGCTCTCTCCTGGCAGACCCCTTACCCCCAGGCTCCTCCTGGAAGACCTCTGGCACCCCTACCCTAGGCTCTCCTGGCAGACCCCCTTACCCCCCCTCTCCCCGGCCCCCCACTCACCCAGCCGCTGCATTATCGAATTTGAGGGTGAGGGTCTCCTCGATGATGCGGTTATTGACCTCGAGCAGGATCATGGCGGCTGCTGGCGGGGTGACAGGGAAGGTTCTCTCGGTGTCGGTGTGTGACAGGCCGCCGCTCCCTGCCCAGTCTAACCCAGCAACCACTTCCCTCTTCCCGGACTGCAAGATGGCGGCGCCCAGAGTGACTTCCTCCGTACGGCATCATGGCGGCGGCCATACATCCTCCTCCTCCTCCGTACGGCATCATGGCGGCGGCCACACATCCTCCTCCTCCTCCGTACGGCATCATGGCGGCGGCCATACATACTCCGTACGGCATCATGGCGGCGGCCATACATCCTCCTCCTCCTCCGTACGGCATCATGGCGGCGGCCATACATACTCCGTACGGCATCATGGCGGCGGCCAGACATCCTCCTCCTCCGTACGGCATCATGGCGGCGGCCATACATCCTCCTCCTCCGTACGGCATCATGGCGGCGGCCATACATAACATTAACCCCTTAAGGACTGAGAGTTGTGATGTAAACAAACCACAAAAATTTACTCTCTGTCTGTTCAACAATAATTCACCTCTTTCATACTAAATGCTCCCACACCTATTATATTTTATTATATTTATTTTATTATATTTTATTATATTTATTTTATTATATTTTATTATATTTTATTATATTTCATTATATTTATTTTATTATATTTTATTATATTTCATTTTGTTCAGGAGAAACAGGGCTATCATTTCATATTAAACATTCATATATGGAACGCCATTTTATATGAATAAAATCGAAAACCGTTTAAAACATTAAGAAATGTTGTTATTTTTAAAGTCCTGCATGGCAATTTATCTATAAATGTCAGAATACTGCTCGGTTTTCCTGCAATAAAACATATATATACATATTTGTATTCAGAAATGTCTTACGAGCACCGCAGGGCCCCCCACGTATAGGTTTTATGGGGTTTGGGAAAGTTACCGGGTCAAATATACGGCTTATCCATTTATGCTTTTTCACATTGAAATTTGTCAGATTGCTTCGCCGTGTCCAGGCTGCCTTTGAGACCTTATGGCAGGGCTGTATTTACCACAAGGCATGTGCCAAGGGCGGCGCCAAAAAAACGCCACCCCAAGCTCCCAGAAAAAAAGGCCTTGTTTGCCTCATGTTCTGGGACTGTCCACCTTACTGTGAGTGAGTGTAGCTGTCAGTGTGTGTCTGTGAGTGAGTGAAAATGTGTGTCTTTCAGTGAGAATGGGTGTGCCTGTGAGTGTGTGTCATTATGTGTATGTCATTTTATATGTATCTGAGTGTGTGTGTCTGTCAGTGTGTATCTGTCAGTGAGTGTATATCAGTGCACTTATCAATGAGGGCATGTGTCTGTCAGTCAAAAAAGGTGCCTTGACAAGAATTGGGGCAAATTTAGGTTTTGGGGGTGCCCAAATTTAGTCGTGCCTAGGGCAGCACAAGTCCAAAATACACCACTGCCGTATGGCAGCCAAGAAATGAAAATTACCCCCATCATGGCATACCATTTGAAAAAGTAGACATCCCATAGTATTCAAAATGGGGTATGCCCAGTCTTTTGTAGTAGCCACGTGGGCACTGCCCTGAAACACTCCTAGTTTTGTTCAGACCTTGTTTGTCTCACAAGCGCCACGGTACCCCCCATGTATAGGTTTTATGGGGTTTTGGAAAATTACTGGGTCAAATATACACTTGTCCATTTTTCTTTTTACACATTGAAATTTGGCAAAGTGATTTTCTGGGCCTGTCTCACCTTTGAGAGAGCATGGCAGCCTGGGTAATAACATTTCCACTATTATGGCATACCATTTTCAAAAGTAGGCAACCCAGAGTATTCAAAATGGCATAACTTGAGATGTTTGGTCTAACCACTTTATCAGAAATGAAGGGCCCACATAGCGTTATTGTTTTAGTTGTGCTTTTTCACACACATGTACTCACTTTTCACAGGACATTTCATATTCCTGATATGAGTTATTGCAACAAAGTCTCAGTATATTTATTTAACATTGTCTCCTGAATATAACAGTACCCCCATGTACCAGATTTTCTGTTTTTGCGGGGAAGACACAGTGACAAAAATATTAGATGCCCTTTCAGTTGTTTGTCAAAGTGATTTTCTGGGCCTATGTGGCTTTTCAGAGAGTATGGCAGCCTGGGTAATAACATTTTCACCGTTATGGCATACCATTTTCAAAAGTAGGCAACCCAGAGTAAAACAAATGGCATAATTTGAGATTTTTGGTCTAGCCATTTTAACAGAAATGCTGGGCCCATGTAGCGATTTCAACTTTTATTTTTGTCTTTTTAATCAGATAAATTGCATTTTCACTGGAAATGTCATAACCCTGGTATTAGTTAGTGCAATAGAGACTTGGTATTTTGATTTCACATTGTTTCATGAATATAACAGTACCCCCACGTACCATTATTTGCAACTGAGATTTCAGTCCACTACTATTTGATGTTTAGTGAATAAACCACATAATATTTTACTTTTCATGAATGATGCCACTAAAAACTGCATAAATATCACCTCGGATTTATGAGGTGTGCATAGAGTGCCCATTGCAAAGAATGTGAGGATCTGGATTGGCTGACAAGTTTCAGCCACTTCGCCCTGCAAACATGGTGGTAAAAACTGCATATTCTTGATATTTGTAGCAAATTAGTAGTAATCAGAGGTGCGACCCAATACCAGGCTAAAATTTCTCTTTAATAATATTTAATGGACTGATTTTCTTCATACTTGAAAGGTTGCTATAAGGGTCACTGGTTTAATGGATGTACCTCTTTACCTCTCCCAATAAGACAGGGATTGGGGGGGTTTGGATAATAAATCCATTTCAATTATTATTATAAGCTTCAAATCCCCTTTCTATAAGTGTAAGGTGCTATGGAATATGTTGGCGCCATAACACGGTAATAATAATAAAATGACATTAGGAATGCCTCCAATGTAAAGAGCATTCCTACATAAAAGCTACATATAGAGATATATCAGGTAACTGACACAAATGCAGTATGAAGTCTCATAGCTGTATAGGGCAAGAAACAAGCCCCCATAGTGCACGAAGTCTGCAGTGGGCTCATTACATCTATGTTTATTTATGTCCCACCACAATCACTGATTACATCCTCCCCGTCCTCCCCTGGTGCTTAATTTCCAAAAACGTGATAGTTTCTCTTTAATGTGCTTTCGGTATATCAGACTACAAAAAGTAGGCAAACTACCAAAGTTATTTTGCTTCTTATATGTTTTAAATGTTACTAATGCTCTGCACTAGATGCTTTTTAAATTTGGTTTTCAGGTGCAGTTCAAGAAAATTATTTTTACAGAAGTATTTTGTGTTTTTTTTAATGGTCATTTTCTCACCAATTTTTCGTTTATTATCTGTTTGTGAGAATTTTGGACTAGATTCTCCGGTGGCTTCAGCAATTTGTATTATTGCCTGGTTTTGCACAGATCTCTTTTTGCACGTGATATTGGTGGACGAAATTTTGGTACAATAAGTGTTTAATTGCACCTTAAATACACACGTATTAATCCAACTTCACGCACTAACACTTTTAACTTTGGTGATTTTGTGTCTTTTTTTTTTCTTGAATAATTCACTAACCTCTTTTAATTCATGGGAATCCTCTACAATCACCTCCATGTCCTCCTCCTATGGGACAGGAAGGGGGTTGTTCTGGCAAATTATGGCAATCCTCACTTGAAAAAAAAAATGGAAACAGCTGCGGAAATGACAGGACCACCCTAAGACAGCAAAGATCATTCATTAGTTGGTACCCCTTCCAAATGGTACCCCTTCCAGCCTCAGAAGACCCCAAGGCCCAGCTATAATCTCACAGCATGTGGCCTGTGACTCCTGGATACGCCACGTCTCAGGAACTATGGCTTTACCTTAAACCTTGTCAAGCTTTAGCCAAAATATGCAAGTACACCCTTATTTTAACTAATTTCAATTAAAAAAAAACCTTGCAGATAATATAAATTAGGAACCTTTCAGGTAATTCATCAGCAATATTCTTAAATCCTCTGCCTACCACTAGTTTGATAACCAAATCCGGCTCGCCCTCTTGCAAAACTCAAACAATATGTAGATAAACTGTCACAAAGCACCTATTGTAAACACAGCAAATCGCAAGTTCCTCATATAATCCGATTTATAAGGTGACAGTGACCGCACCTTTTGTAGATATTGGGAGTTCACGCACGTGGCAAAGTGGTACAAATATATACTTCTTTTGTCCAAAACCCATATTTATTTAGATTTTGCAGAGAACTAATCAGTTTGTGCAAAGTTTACATTCCCATGGCAAGGAATGACACATTGTGTTTGCTGAAGGAAATGAAAATGCATCTTAAATTACTATTGTAAAACTAACACTGAGAACTGTATAATTTAATCTTTGTCTAATAACCAAACAGACTGCCTCTAGTGGGTTTATTCACTAAACAAAAAATTGAAGTGAATTGAAAACCAAATGGAAAAAATATTGTATCAATAGCCAAACTGTGACTGTAGCGGGGTTGGAGAATTTGTTTTCTTCCCTTTATTTTGCAATTTGTTTTTTTATCAAGTAAATAACTCGGTTTAGTGAATACAAACTAAGTATAACACCCATGATGCTTTGACAGGCAGCTTGTAGCAATTTATATATTTTATCTGTATTAACTTAAAACTATAATTTGTTTCATAGCAAAATCCTATATATTCTGTTAATTAAATTCTCTATTTTTTTTGACACTTGTTATCCCACAAGCATAATTAAAGGGACACTATAGGCACCCAGACCAATTCAGCTCATTGACATGGTCTGGGCGCACTGTCCCAAGTCCCTAAACCCTGCAAAGGTATTTATTGCAGTTTTTAATAAATTGCAATAATTACCTTTATGGGTTAACTCCTCTTCTAGTGGCTGTCTACCAGCCAGCCACTAGCAGTGCCATATTAACAGCATTATAGACCCCTGGGGAAAGTAGTGCACTGGGGCCCCTAAAACAGCAATTCACAGGAAAAAAATGGTAAATTATGCTGAATACACAGACGCAGATTGCTTAATACAGACACACCACAACCTGCTGAATACACAAATCACCTGCCAAGTACACACACGCAGATTGCTGAATACACACACACAGAGTGCTGAATACACACATACAGACTGCAGAGTGCACACACACAGACTGCTGAATACACAAACAGACTATGCATACTCAGCAGTCTGTCTGTGTGCATACTCAGCAGACTGCCTGTGTATTCTGCAGTTGGTGTGTGTACCCTGCAGTTGGTGTGTGTGTTTGTATTCAGCAATCTGTGTGTGTATGTATTCAACAATCAGTGTGCGTGTGTATTCAACAGTCTGTGTGTGCGTGTGTATTCAGCAAACTGTGTGTGTATGTATCCAGTCAGTGTGTGTGTGTTTTCAGCAGTCTTTGTGTATACTCAGCAGTCTGTGTGTGTGTATACCCAGCACACACATTGACTGCTAAATACATACACTCAAATACTGCTGAATACACACACTCACACCACCTGCTGAATACACACACAAAGACTGCTGAATACACATGAATACACACACACACACACACAATGCTAAATACACACAGACTGCTGGATAGATACACACAGTGTGCTAAATACACACACAGACTGCTAAATACACACACACAGTCTTCAGTGAGGGGTGCAGTGTATGTGTGTGTAGAGGTGGCATGTGTGTGTGAGGGGTGCTGTGTTGGTGGGGGTGCTTTGTGTGTGAGGGCTGCAGAGTGTGTTAGAGGTGCTGTGTGTGTGGGGGTACAGAGTGTGTGAGGGATGTGTGGAGGTGGTGCTGTGTGTGTGTGTGAGGGGGTGCAGAGTGTGTTTGTGAGGGGTGCTGAGCTTGTGAAGGGGTGCTGAGTGTGTGAGGGGTGCAGAGTGTGTTTATGGGGGGTGCTGTGTGTGGGAGGGGTGGGGTGCAGTGTATGTGTGTGAGGGGTGCATCAGGTTATGCATATTTATTATAAAAAAATAATAATAAAAAATACATTATTAAAAGCTTTGTGTCCCCCCCTTCTTCTTACCTTTATCCAGGGAGGGAGACACGCTGCCTGCCCTGGTGGTCCAGTGGTGATTGGTGATATTTCGGCTACGCATATTTCTCCCGCTAGGTGAGTGCTGTGTTGGAGCATTGCCATGGTAACACGCTGCAACGCTCCGACCAGCATTCTCATGGGAGGAACTTCCTCCCAGCTCCTTCCTCCCTCCTTGTCACGAACTAAGGGCTTCTCGGGCTGGTGAGGGAGATCCCTGATCTCCTCACAGGCCAGAGAGGGTCCAAAGCAACTGAGCAGTGCCTGCTCTCCGTGGGCCGGCAGGGGAGATCAAAGGATCTCCCCTTTTGGCCTGAGAACATGGGCAACGCTGTGGGGCCCCTATACTTGGGGGGCCCCGGGCAAGTGCCCAGCGTGCCCATGCAGAAAGACGGCCCTGGCCACTAGAGGGACTTCTGTGTGCTTAGATGACTTTTGGTCGCCTAACTGATGCTGGATGTCCTCACGCTATGCTTGAGGACATCCAGCGTCATGTAAAATCCCGTAGTAAAGCCTTATACATGCTTTCTTTTGGAGGAAATAATAATGCGAACGTGGCCATTGTGGCGCATGTGCATTAGGTCTACCCTGCCGACATCAACACTGAGGAGGAGAGGTGGAGCCTGAACCAGCCTGTGGGACTTCGGCACTGGAGTCAGGTAAGTAAGTGACAGTAGGGTTTTTTAACCCCTTCTGCACCACAAAGGGGGGGGAGGTGAGGAGGGAAGAGAGGATGAGGGGGCACAATAAAGGGAGCACTATAGAGACAAGCAACGAACTTTGTATTCCTGTAACTATTCCTGATCTCTATTCTCGTTTCAGTACATTTCTATTTTTCATTAAAGCACAACACTCTTCTCTCAGTATACAATTATTCTGTCCAGACCCATCATAGATCTAGTTCTGCTCCGTACAGCAAACTTACTATCATATGGTGACTCCACTTACCTGTCATGGAATTGTGCATTACTCACACGATACTAAAACAAAGAGTGGAAGTTTGCAGGGCTTGCAACATTTTTGGGGAAGTCACCATGAATTTCTTTATTCCTAATTTAACATTAATTGTATTATTAGATATTTTGCAAATTGAATTAAAAGTCAGGATTCCCATTAAAACATATTCATTGGGTACAAAATGGACCTCAGTGTAATTTTATCTAATTTGGGAAAATTAAACCTGAACCTACGGCATTACTAACGGTGGATGATGTCTAAAACTCCGCTATTTTACAGTAAATATTCTGTGAACTACAAACTTGTGGCTGTGTCCATCTGTACCCTCCACCCGTCCGTCCATCTGTCTGCCCATGCCCTGTCTGTCTGTCTGTCTATCAATCTAGCTATCCCTTTATTTCTCAATGGTTTCAATTTGTCCCACGTAGCTTTAAAAATGACTCTGATTTCCGATCAGAAAGGATGATTTGGCATAGACAGAAATGTTGCAATAAAATTTACTTTATTTTGCAACATAATAAAAAGACACAAAACAGCAATACAGCCTTCAAATAAAGACAGAAACAATTATACGCAAGATAACAGATTTACTCAATAACAATCTATTCAGCAACAATGTCCAAATACTCTGCAATCCTCATTACAGTAATCCCTGATATTATCATTTGTTCGAGGAGGCCTTGTGTCTGGGTAACGTCCTCTTTGAGTTACCACTGAATGGTCTTGATTTCAAAATGGATTTCACATTTTAGGACAATGTAGTGAAATCAGAAATATCTCAAACTTTGATTCCAGTTTGGTGTAAAATTTGTAATTTACTTTAATTCACTTTAAAAAATTGACCGTTTCCACTTAGTGAAGAACGCTGTTCTTCATTGTTCTTCGCGCTGCATACATTTTAAATTCTAAGCAGATCAAAACATGGCTGCATTTTATTGTCAGCTATCTGTCAAGCCTGTCTTCCTTCTCTCCTGTCACGCCGTACCTTCCACGTGATGGCGTGAGTTATTACCTTGAAAGCTGGCGATGAATATAATGCGATATTTCTGCTGTGCTAGGTGATGAAACCCTTGCTTGAGTCTATTAATTTTATAGAACTTTTAATTTATTTGTCTTTCAGGCGTGTGATCTGATATAACGTTTGGGCGTTATTGTGAAGACGGTGCTGTTAAATTTTAATAAAGGTGAAAAATAAAATACCGCTCTTTTTGTATTTACTTTGTGCAAGACTGGGAAACTCATTGGAATCTAGAACTCCGGAAAAACCCAGCGCCAGTCATGGCTGAAATACTGATAATCCCGAGGCACTGTGAACAGGTAGGAACACACCATTAAAGTGTCTCTCTCTCATTATGGAGCGTTTTATAAAAATAGTTGGGGAGATTAATTAAAGTGTCGCTAAAACTTTTCCTTCGAATGATCAAATAATTTTTGGTACAATTAAAAATGTTTCATCTGTTCCATTTCTTGAGCCCTAAGTGTCAACTTTGAATATGAGCTAATTTTTCCCGGGTGCAACAGATCTATTAATATTTCCACCATGGAAAAGCGGCAGAATTTTCCCGCCACTACAAATTTGGCGGCCTTCTAAAACGGACATTTCTTCAAAACCCAGTTGAAAAGATGCAAGTACATCTCCCTAACTGCTAGCCCCAACCACCACCATAGAAATTGGCATTTGACATTTTTGTTTGGCAATGCAACCCCCTCTGCCCTCCCTCAAAGGATTAAAGCACATATAAGAAGAATTCTAAGCAGCTTTAATTATTGGGAATTATTGTTTAAACACAGTTCATTTTTACCATTATTTTTTCCCAGTTCTCGCTGGTTGGTACATGCCCTCACAGAGTTATGCCTGTAGTATAGTGCCCATCCAGAGTGGCAGAACACACACTGTCTGATTTTTCATGCCAGTCAGAGTTTCGCGGAACTCATTTTGTTCCATATTACATATTGTTTCATATTACAGTTGAGAGAAAATGTAAAAATGAAGAATGGATCAAGAAGTTAATGCACTTAATTATGACCTCATCAAACACTAGTAACGACCCACTAGATTAGTGTACAGTGCCAATCCAGGGTGGCAGTGTGTATATTATAATGTGTATAATGACAAATAAAGTCATGTTCAACTATACCAGAGTCTGCAAACTATAGTTTGTCTACAATAAGATTATCTTCTCTTATCTCTCAAATGCTTGGAATGTAATTCATGTAAAATATATATATATAAAGTTGGTGCGTTACAAAAGCCAGTAATAATAATAATATAAAGCTTTAAACAAACAAAGAAAATCAGTCTGACATTTCAATGGGCCAAGTAAGGAAGATACATTCTCATATTACGGAATGTAATGCATTCATATTTAATGTAAAGTAACAGATAACCTTGATTATTGTGATCAACCAAAAATGTATACTCCAACCATTATTTAATGAGATACTGGAAATTGCATACATGTATCTGATAGAGGACCTGGTAAAAGTCCGGTATTTAAATAATTTAATCTGTTGGGTAATGCTGCCAGTAAATGCTTCTACTGCCAAAATGGCTTAAAGAATTGATTTCTACTGCCAAAATGGCTTAAAGAATTGATGGTTTAAACCTATAGCACATACAGTACTATACGTATACCTCCTTAGTCTGTGTACCCCATAACTCTCACAGGTACCATAGTTACCATTTATATGCGTGTACCTATCCTCAATTTCCCAACCCACGTGGCACCAAATGGTGCTGTTACAAACCGAAATGTAACAATACTGAGATTCTAAGAGCAGAGCACCATTTCAGACTCACTCAAATACCGCTGGACATTTTACACTTTATATTCACTGAGATTGTTTAAACCACAGAATCATTTAGCAATAGCAACTTTGTTCCCTTTTGAAAATAAACCAAGAAAAGCAGGACACAGTTAGACCATGTTGTAGATTAAGATATCCATATCACACTCTTGTCTGTCCATGACGAAAGCTCCAGCTAAGTGTATTTACCTTACAAAATGTGTCTGTGCAAACCCTCAAAAACAGCTTTTCACTCCTTCACAATAATAATACCAGGTTTCGAAATACAAAGAAACAAGTCCTGCGCTCAAACTCCCACTACTCCTGGGTGGCAGCAACGACCATAGTACACATCAGCCCAAATACACACAGTAAAAACCAACGAAAACAAGGGGGGGGGGGAAATACCAGGTTTAGAACAACATTCGGATACATTTATCTGTTACTTCTCTGGTTACAATAACATATTTGTTAGTCCACCCATTGTACAGGGCTGCGGAATTTATTGGTGCTATATAAATAATAATAATAATAATCTAGTCAGTCTGTCCGTCCACCCATCCGTCTGCCTATCTGTTGTCTGTCCATCCATCTAGTTATCTACCTGTCTGTCTATCTTTGTTCAGTAATATGCCGTGACCGTTGGCCAGCAATCTCCTTTTCCATGATGAATTAAGGAGTGATGGGCCGCATACAGACACTGGATGAGGCTGGGGAGGAATCATATAGAGCCATGCCTTCACTTCTAGTCCATAGCCACTTTACTCCAACAGAGCCATGTTTGCCTGAATCTATAAATTGTTTAGTTTGGAGGCATTCTGTAATGTGCACTGTGCGAGGCCAAATACATTCTCCTAACTGACTTAATGCCTGGGCCTTCTATGGGGACAGGGTAACTTCTTACACCTCAAAAAGGAAATACAAAATGTGTTTTATTCCTCCATACAAAACGCCAGCATGGTAACACCGGGGACGGCTATCAGATCACGTATGGAAGGTATTATTGCCATCATTAAGCAGAATGAAGACCTCCCTATAAAAGCCCTGTTGCTTCCTTTTAAAAATATCAGCCAATAAAACAAGTTCTCTCTCTCCATCCAGCACTTAGATCAAATATTCAGTATTATATTATGTGTTTATTTTCTGCGCGGTGCTCCCAGTGTGTACAGGGTGTAGATACTATTTATTAATGAGGACAGGGCGCACTGTGGAATGCTGCCGCACTATTCATCACGTTGGGAAAAGACAAGGTTATGTGTATTTACTGTGGGTGAAATGTAATAAAGGTGTGTGTTTAAGATCAGTCATAGGGATTTAAAAGTTCATTCTACTCAAGTGATATGATTACGCTGTTATCGATGTGACCTCAATCTATTCATGTTTCTCATACACACTTAAATCAGGGGGCAGCCAGTCTGAATGTACTGGGTTGACTGCTATCCAATCTTATGGCAGCCATTTGCTGTGGCAGGAGTAATTCTATTTTAGGGGCAGCCATTTTAGATGTGATGTAATTAGAGTTATTCTTATGGTACAAAGATGACTAGAGAAGTGGTCTATGTTTTGTTCTTTTCAGAATTATTATTTTAAACCTGCAATATTTATTAATTTATTTATTTAAAGTATAAAAATAATCCAACAGCCATTACCACCAACCGTAAAGTTGATAAAACATTATTAATCCCCGTATTGTTTAAATTTTTAGTTTTTGGGAAATAATTACATATTTAGAATTAAGGAAAAAGTAAAAAAAAAGAAACAAAAGAGAGGAAAAAGAAATGGTGAGAGTAAAGGAGCCATCAACCAGCTGGATCAGGTGTCGTAGTGGGAGGAGTCTTCTTTTAACGCAAACAGAACACAACCCTATGAACAGTTGAGCACAGAGAATGGAAGGTTGGGACCACTAGACCTTAGCTAGCACCTTATGTATTTCTCTTTCTGAAGTCTATAAACTAAACATTATTCTGTTGACTAAACCTGTTACATTCACAGACTACCTACCTTCCTTTACCAGATACAAGCATTCAGGTAACATCAATTATTCTGCACGCACACCAAACTTCAAACCCTTCCAGTAGGCAATATGAAAGATAGTTCAAGGACTGGGATGAGCCATTCTCTATAGAATGTAAATCTTTTACCATATCTACAATACAGACCTTAAAGTCAGTGAACTAAACATGATCCCTGGTATGGAGCCATCAACATGTGGCTGGACCCTTAAACTATCATTGAATTCTTTTTGCTATATTGTCCACCGGATACGTTATTACATTGGCAATGATCAACCGTTCTATGTGAAATCCCTGGGATAGCATTATGGCACCCTTCAAGTTTTACTGAAATTGTCCTAGCTTTATCTCAGCCCTGATGGTGGATAATTTAGACTACAATAAGTTGGATATTTTAGCCCCATCACTCCACCAATTATTATTATAAATGTCTATATAAAGGCTGATACAGACAGGGTTTTTCACCAACATGTGGATATTTTGAAATTCAGTTTGACTTTCCAATTAGGAATGTTTCCATTATTGGTGGTCCATTATTCTGAATTCACTTAATTACAAAAAAAAATAAAATCGCACTTTTATGAATAACCCTAATTCAATTTGATGGCATCTGATTTTGGGTGTTGATCTCCACCTAGTGGTTACTGGCAATAACAACAGTGTACTGTAAGTGTGTTATCTGCATAGTGAAGTGCTGCTGCATTTAGGGCTTGAGATAAGGCCACGCCAATTCCACGTGGGGAACACCATCCACAAAAACCCCACTAAAAACTGGTATAAACACAACTGCGTAGCTATTACAAAACCAGGTCTTATTTCTGTGATCGCAGGAGATTGATGAGTTTGCAAACGCAGGTATTCCTCCTATAAATGTATAATAATATAATCACATGTGCGCATCCCATACAGAAACACAGTCAGAGAGCAAACTGTGCCAGTCAATGCAGGTTTTAAGAAAACTTTATTTGCTAATATTTCAAGCAGGGAGAACAGATTGGGTTAATGCTTAGCTGCCAACGCATCCAAAGTTAAAGAGTTAGGCTCTTACAGTCATAAAAGACTTGTTTTGCTGAAGAAAAAAAGGGAAGTTGTGGTACTGCCGCAAACACCAGAATTTATACAAAACACTGATTAAGGTGCACACACAAAAAATACAGTTTTACATTTTATAAAGGCTACTTAAAATCACCTTAAAATCATGGGGATTCAGTTCCACTATACTGCCTTATTGTGTTAAGCCCACCACTATGTCACAGTACCCCAATATCGGTGGGTCCTACACTAATTTTAACATGGGAGACAAATTAAATAGTGCTAAATAAGCTAAAGTGTATTTAATTGAGCTGTTGTAGGAGCATTGTGAATATATATAATGCAAAATTAAAATGATAAAAAACACAATTCATGCTTACCCCATTTGAACAAAATTGTGCAGACCCTAACCCACAGCCCCACGTGTTTTTTTTTTGTACTCCCTATTCCGAACACAATGGGACTTTCTGGCCCCTAGTTATATGGGGAAATGGGAGGAGGCCCTCGGGGAAACTCTCACAGCTTATATATTGTGTGTGAGTTCACCAGGTAAGTTATGTATTGTGCGTTACAGGAATACAAGCATATCTATTGGGGGATGATTTCAGGTAATGTGTCAGCCTAGAGCAGGTTATGGGCCTTGTGATGACACAATTGATTGGTCCTTCCTAGCCCTTTTCCTCCACTCCGCGATCATGTTCTTCATTACACCTGGCTCTCTCAGTGAGTGCTTGTGTCAGTGGGTGCTTTGTGTCAATGAGGGATTGTGTCAGTGAGTGTTTGTGCCGGTGTGTGCTTGTGTCAGTGAATTCTTGTTTCAGTGTGTGTATGTCATTGAGTTATTGGGTCAGTGAGTGCTTGTGTCAATGTGTGCTTGTGTCGATATGTGTTTGTGAGTGCTTGTATCAGTAAGCGCTTGTGTCAGTGTGTTTTTGTGTCTGTGTCTGCTTATGTCAGTGGTTGCTTATGTCAATGAGTGCTTGTGTCAGTGTGTGCTTGATTCAGTGTGTGTATGTCAGTGAGTGCTTGTGCCAGTGTGTTCTTGTGTCAGTGTGTGTATGTGCCTGTATGTATGTCAATTAGTGCTTGTGTCAGTGTGTTCTTGTGTCAGTGTTTGTTTGTCAATTAGTGCTTGTGTCAGTGAGTGTGGTGCACAGTGCCTGTGTTATACATACACACATGGGTTGAGGTTTAGGGTGTATCGAGGAATTTGGCCTTGGGGCAGCAGAGAGGGTAAATCTGATCTGGTGTACCAAGCGATATCGGGGTACTGTGGTATATTGGTTAACGTGATATGACCATATGGTGGAACTGAATCCCCATATTTGTTTGCTGGGATACAGAATTTTGTGGGCAGGTTAATGACACTGCCGGAGGTGAAATTAAATAAGGGGTTTATTTCTGTGTGTGCAGAAATCATATATTTGTACGTGTGGTGTTCCCCACTGCATGTCATCATCATTTAGGATGTTATCTGAATGAAAAATACTAATTTAGCTCAAAGTCTAAATGAAGCTGAGTTCATTTTAAATCACATAAAAAACAACTTACATGAATAAGAAACTTGCTGAAAAATAAAAATAAACCAACTTCAGCTCCTTTTGAGCCTGAAGCAGCATGTGAGCAGTTAAGTGAGAATGGATTATGGACTTTGGGGCCTCTGACAGAGGTGAAAGGGTTAAAACTAAATTTGCAGAGTTTGCTTAAAAGTTGTTTTCCTTTTCTAACTACTTGTGTGAGTTCTAGTTTCTGTGTGAATGCATAGGCAAGATATGAGTAAGGTGTGAAAATGACGTAACCCAGTGTGCTAGATTCACGGGGCAAGTACCATATCTGTCCGGACCACGTTTGAAGGGATGAAGTAGCAGATTCAATTTCAGGAGTGGCTACATATAAAAATATACATAAAATATGTGATCAGGTAAACTATACAGACTACTCATGGCAAAGTCAGCTCCGTAGAATGAAGACATCGTTAAATACGCTGATTTAAGTCTTATTAAGGTGGGAAGTAAGGGCACGGCTTCCGCTGGCATTTGACAAGAAGATTGGCGTCAGTACCACAGCGACTGGGAATTCTATTGGAACTTAGACGGTATGTAAACTAATTGTAACAGTGGGACTGCACATCCTGTGGCACCACACCTAATGAGTGGTTAAGGTAGGGGGCTATTTAATGAGGTTGGGGGTCAGGTTATGGGGAACTGTGCTCCCAGACTCATAGAACGCAGGGTTACAGAATGGGGTCTATTAAAAAATATATTATTTTAAGGCAGCATTGACTGGCACAGAACAAGAAATTTCCTGCTTATTTAGCAATGTACCGTAATAAAAAGGAAGCAGAATAAATGAGGCACGATGATTTCATTCCTGTTTTTATTGTTAAAATAGAAAGGGAAACTTTCTCTGTGAGCACAAAACTGTCTAAAAATGGAAAAAGCATCTGTATATATCATCGCTGTGTAACGTAAAGCACTGCAAAATTTGCTGGCACTATAAAAATTCTAATCATAGCAACTAATAATACTAAATAATATTAATAGTAAATAATAATAATTGTAGTAAAAAGTCTAAAAAAGCTCACGTATCATTCTTCGCACATTCAGTATATTGCTTGGAAGAGATATCCAGGAGGTGATGCTTGATGATTGGACCCCACTGGGATTCAGTGTAAAAACATTGACCGGGGTCTTCTATTGTTGGCCAATCATCACTTTACCTGGAGAATTGAACAATTTATGGACAAACTCTTGTTGATACAACAGGTTGGGAGGAAGAATTAAACAGAGAGGGTTTCTTGTGCAATTTGATAATTCGTCAATTTATTGATAAAAGTACAGGGTTTATGAAGGTATAGTTTCGATAGATCTCTATGAGTGGCACAGAATCAAAATAATACTAAAAATTCATTGGTTAGTAGGCTATCTTTCAACATACAGACTTCTGGTGTATGCCATATGTTTATGTATAATTGTGGATTACCAAATAAATGCTTGATACTCTTATATGTTTATTATTTTATCACTGCAAACTTATCCCACTGCACTGCAAACATTCTGCTCAATCTTTAGATACATCTATGTTAATGATATGTATGAAATACCACTTAATTTACAGTTTATTCCTATAGTTTGTTTCCGACTTAAACGTGAGCCCTGATATTATGCGACACTGTAGTTGAATGTTGTGGCAGACTGGTACAAGATAAAAGGACAAAAACAAGTCTGTCTGAGGTTCCTCTGCGCGTGCCGGCATTAGATACCAATTTTGCTCAGAATTAACATTAGCCAGCCCTGACCTTTGTTGTGGGCAAGCTAATTATGCTGTCGGAGAAGGAGTTACAAGCCAGGCAACTAAAGGTTAATCTCTGTATGTGCGGCATTTCATAGCAAACGAACAGACTCCAGGCACCAAATTCGCTTTGAGTTCATTTTAAATTCTCAACAATTCTCACTTTAGTGAATAATCTGGATTTTGTCAAAGTTTTGCTAATTAATTCAAACTCTGGATAAACTACGTGTTTCTAAGGTCTGAATTCTAAATATACTACAATCCAACAATTCACCGAAAAGGCTAAATACCCTTTTCTTTGGTGGTTGTGAAATAGCAGTTTCCTATTTCCAGCTTCCGTAATTTAAGAAATGTGGAAGGTCTCAATCATTACTACCACAAGCAGAAAAGACTTTGAGAAGTCCAGCAGGTAACTGACCAGCATATATTATTTTATTATTAATCTGATTTCTTAAAAAGAGCCACAATGTTGTGCAGCACTGTATAACCGTCTATAGGTCTATGCTGTATGTTGGTAACCAATCACATGGGAATAGATTATTAAACAGTCCAAAGGGGATTAGAAATTAATCTAAACTGTTTGATATAAAATGCCTGCAACCATTTGCCATTGGGCACTTTATATAACTGAGAAGGGTGACAAAGATGGGTATGGGTTCTATAGATGGCTAAGCTTTGTATGATGATAACTGGCATCTCCCAGTGGTTAGCCGAGCTTGCTGTTGCAGTCACTAGCCGAATAATGTGCCAGGGGACTAGGAATGGTCTGCGGCAGGGGTGGTATAATATGTATGTTCTGCTCCTATTTTGAATGAGTGAAGGTTTATTGGAACTGTAATTATGTAACAGCGGTAAATCTGCATGTGATGTACCTTACACTATCAAAGCAGGATTAACCCTTTAAGGACACATGACGGAAATATTCTGTTATGATCCCTTTTATTTCTGAAGTTGTTTCCTTAAGGGATTAAACATAAATTGGCCTTGGGCAGTCGACTAGGGCGCAGGAGTTTAGCAGGGACCCCCGAACCATGAATGCTCTTGGTCCCATTCAATATTCCTATGTAAAGAATAAAAGGGGGCCCAAACTGGTAACCTACCTAGGATCCTAGGGGTCCTAATCCTTCTCGGTACGCTACGCAGAGAGTCCTTAGAATCTACAAATATCCTAAACATGGCACTGTACCTTCTGCAAAGGAAAATATCTCAGGAAGGGCAGCGCATTTAACCCATTATGGACCAATGATATTTCATGCCATCATCACAATCTCTGACTAAGTCAGTATGTCCTGCGTATTAACCAATATTTACAGATCTGCCCCTTTAAATGAGTGGGACATTCCCCTTTCATATAGTTGTTGCTCCTTAGCTAAAATAAAGGATTGTAAAGACAACACATGCAGTGCACTGTCAAGGAAGGCTTGAATTCTATATTTATTTTCTCTAGAATGATGGTTCTCCATTGCAGTAATTAAAAGAACCTGCAAAACGAAGCATTGTTAAAAAGAGAGATTTTTTTTCACCAGGGTTTTTATTGATTAATTTATTTATTGTCTACATCTACTCTTAGGTCTCAAGAAATTAATTATAAGAAATATATTGGCACCAACATAGTCTGGAGCACTGTACAACAGAGATATTAAAATAGCAAAGCATTGCCAAGCAAGTTCAGGTGTACATAAACAAGATGTGAAGTGGGTGCTGTTCCGATGATTATTAGAGCTCTTTATCAGTAGAGTTTTAGCCTGGGGGGAGAGCAGACAGCCCAACGTGACCATTGGCAGCAGGGGTACACAGAGAATTCCCCTCTTACTGGAGCAGGTACCAGAACGTGGCCGGCAGACTGAAATGAGCATTGCATGGGGGTGCAGGGGGGCTGCTGGGATCAGTATGTTAGCTCACTGTACAGCTCCCCCTCTGCGCCATGCTCTAAGCCAGGAGATGGGATGTAACATCACTCCATTGTTAGTACATAGCTGCGTACAGGGTGATCCTGGCAGCAAACTACTAGGCATCAGGGATAAAAGATTGAAATATATATCAAATATGTGTGTGTGCGTGAGTGTATGAATGTCAGTGTGTGAGTATTCATGTGTGTATATGTGAGTGAGTGTGTATGTGTGTGTGTGTGTATATAAATATGGATATGTGTGTATGAATACTTAAGTGTGTTTATGTGAGTGTGTAATTGTGTGTGTATATAAGTATGGATATGTGTATAAGAAACAATACTGCTGCAACTTCTATTACCCCGATTTATACTTTTTTATGAATGAAACTAACTGCATCAATTCCTGGGGAGCCTGCACTGATTGTATTAATGTATGCATTTTTTTAAAATTAACTTGCACAATCAGCTAGTATTCATTTATTTGTCGAATAACTCTGGAATCATGTGGGATCTTTTTTCTGAGTCATTTGTAAAAAAAAAACAATCAAATTATTTTGATGAATTTGAACTGGAATTAATATGAATCAATTCAGAGATCAAAAATCCAGTGAACTGCAGTTCTCTCCCCCCGCCACCCCAGTTTATAAAATTATTTGATTCACCCAATACGAATGCAGATATATTTGAAGCTAACACAAGCTATATACTATAGCAGCTATTAATGTTCAACAGATAGTTCATTCATTATTATAAAGCTGGATATGTGAGAGGCACAGCATTCACATGAAAACAACAGGAGGATCAGGATTGGCTGAGCAAACCCAGCCATTTCCTGGTCTCTTTAGAATTTGACACTCCTCCACCAATTAATTCTGTCCAAGCACGAACAGACGTGTTTTGCATTTTTATCGAGGTACGGGCATAAAAGTGTCAAAACACTTTCAGGAAACAGTGTGCGCAATTAGCTTTCCTTTCTGTACTGCAGCTTAGGCAACACACGCACTGAATGTGCAATATCTCTAAGTAAAACGGATTTCATTCGCTTTGGGGGAATGCCAACATTTTTTTTTTCTTTGCTGTTTACCAAGTGAAAATCGAATTGGAATTGTAACACTATATCACGATAATATTAATAAAAATGATACAATTTAGTTTGCAGGTATGTTTTGGGATGTAGATAGTTTTCACACATATCATCCTCGGGAGTCAGAAACATCAAAAGGCACAGCTGATCCTACTGGGAATACGACCTGTGACTATGAGGACTGAAAAGATCCCAAAGACAATTAAACAAAAACGAACACACAAATAGTGTTAGAAAAGATGTAAAATGCCCTCCATATGTTAATAATGTGTTTATTTGGACGTATTCTCTGTACCTGTGACAATGACTTCAACCCAGATTACATTTTAAGTCAAATTGATGTAAGAATTGAGTTCTAAAGGGTTCACAAACCTTCTTCCATCAATCTAGCCAGGTATGTACAGAATCCAATCCATGGCTTGCCAGTAGGTACATTAAGATTATTTAATGCATATTTAATGGTATAAACTCTGCCTACTTCGCAACTCAAAGGAGATTTTATTACGCCAGACATGGACAGATCTTCAAACTAAAAACAAACGCACGTCAAAAGACATTTAACCCCTTCTGTGTAGCAACAAACTGTTACAACATGGAATGTACAAATTGTGAAGTATCTTACACAATGCTCTGCCATGTGGTGTAATACTTGGATATGTCTCCATCCAGCCCATCCTCCTTTGGTTAATGATGTCTTTAGGTTTTAAAGGACCCCAGTCACAAACAAACAAACGGCAGACCTGTCACTAAGGCTGGATTTCATTTTAATAGATACAGTGCGTATTATATTACATGATGCTATCTATGGAGCAGTGTAGGCAAATATTTGTTGTACTGGTATTGCCATCAGAAATCTCACAATCTTACCAAAAACATCTTCCAGGTCCCCGTCGAATACATACTCTCATCGACAGTCAGACATAAATACACAAAGCATGCACAAATACCGGCACACTAACACATTCACAGACACATACACAAAGATACACACTGTCAGACACACACAAAGATACACACTGTCAGACACACACACACACACACACACACACACACACAAAGATACACACTGTCAGACATGTACACATACACACACACACACACACACAAAGATACATACTATCAGACACACACACACACACACACACACAAAGATACACTGTTAGACACACACACACAAAGATACACACTGTTAGACACACATACACACAGGGCCGGCGCGTCCATAAGGCAGCACAAGCGGCCGCCAGGCACCATCCCAGAGCACTAGAACAGTGACCGGCAGGAGGTAGGCGCACTGCCCCCTCCTGCCAGTACTTTAGCGTGGCCAGTGGAGCGGACCGTGGTACAAGCTTCTGATTCCTGTCGACACCGAAGGAGTGCTCACTGAGAACACTGAGGGAAGGAACACTATGGGACAGGGAAGGGGGGGAAAGAACACTGGGCAGAGGGATTTGGGACAGGGGAAAAACGCCATGGGGCGGGCAACCACTAAAAAGAGAGGAGAGAACACACTAGGGGAGAGAGAGGAACATTAAGTTGGGGCACTAAGGTACACGGGAGGGAAGAGAAAAGGAACACTGGGGTGTGGGGGAAAAGTAAAAGAGAAGGGAAAGAAACACTAAGGGGAGGACCATTTAGGGGAATGGGGGGCACTAAGAAACAGGTAAGGAGAGGGGGGAGAGGAACACAATGGGACAGGGAGGGGAGGGGAGAGGAACCCTAAGGGACAGGGAAGAAAGGGGAGAGGAACATTAACGGACAGGGAAGGGAGGGGAGAGGAACACTAAGGGACATGGATGGGTGAGGAACACTAAGGGATAGGGAAGAGGACCACTAATGGACAGGAAGGGTAGGGGAGAGGAACACAAAGAAACATGAAGGAGAGAGTGGCACGGCACACAGGGGGGCCTGAGTGGGGAGAAAGACACACAGAGGGACATGAGGGGGGAGAAAGACACACAGATGGGCCTGGGGGTGAGAAAGATGAACAGAGGGGCTGGGGATGAAAGCAACACACAGAAGGGCCTGGGGGTGGAAATACAAATGGACTGAGGGTAAAAGAGACACAGAGGGGCTGGAGAAGAGGGAAAAGAGACACAGAGGGGATGGGGGGAGATAGACTGTCTGGTGGTGAAAGAGAAACACACAAAGGAGCTGGTAAGAGTAAAAGACAAAGAGGCTGGGAGAGAAGGAGACACACAAAGGGGCTGGGGGGAGTAGGACACACATAGGGGGGTTGTAAGAGATAACCAAGGGAGGTGTAAGGCACACAATGGGGAAAAATAGGGGATTAGATACACTAAACGGGGTAAGACAGAGGCAAACAGGTGAAGATGATTTTCTTTTGGGCAGGGGGAGGGTGGGGTGGGAGGGGAGCGTCAAAATAATCTTTGCCTGTGCACCCAAAAATCCTTGCAACGGCCTTGCATACATAAAGACACATACTGTCTGATACACACACATACACAAAGATACACACTGTCAGACACACACACAATATCAGACTGATCAGTCACAGGTGCAGTCCGGAACCGAAATCTACATGAGAGATACAGGTACGATTGAAGACGATCATTTTGGCCTTCATTTATAAATCTCAGATTTGCAATTAATTTATGTGCAGTTTAAGATTTTAATTAGGAATTTTGTGTCCACAAGTTACTAGTAGCTACTTGCGTGGAACTGCTGTGCGGTTTAGCTTTGATAATGAAATGTTTACTAAATGTTTACACCCCAAGTGAACAAACGATCACCCTTATAGAAAACGGAGATCAGTAGGATCGTATACTAAATAGCTCCTGTGGAATTACATTGAAATAAAAATGTAATGATACTTTCTTTAATGAAGGTTTGCTGATGCACTTGGGTTGGTATTAGAGTCTTCATTATCTTGTTTCCATTTGCGTAATTTGTTTTTCACAAGTAATAAGTACGATTTATCACCGTATTATGTCATATGTCAACGCTCTATAAATATTCATTAGTTCAGCATCTTGATTTGATTTGACCTTCCCAGTCCCATGTGTGGGTGACTTTAATTATTTCAAAATAGAAACAAGTTTACAACCCAGAGACTTACAGACAGGCAGGTTTAAATTAACTCTAATTCTATGTGCAATAAAATTTTTAGACTAGAACAGGCCTACTTAAAAAAATTCAAGTGAGCAACTTTTTCAGTTCTGCTGTTTTGGCCACCGAATGTAAAATTTACTTTGAATTCACTTTGAATTCCCTATGATTGACACTTTAGCGAATACATCTATCATATTGCATCATATATAAGCTTTCCTATAAAGGTTTAAATGAGCAAGCCCTCTTACATATAAAACAATAGTTCTAATCACGATCATCGTTTTAGCAACCATCTCTCTAACTTCTAAGCAGTGGCGTACATACCGGGACCCGGTGTGTATGCCACTGTGGCCAGCCTCTTCTCCTGGGGGGCCCAGGAGCCGGCCACCTCAGGGCTCCCCGAGGCTGGCCCTGGTATCACCAGGCGGGCAGGCAGGCTGGCGGGCGCGCGAGGGAGCAGTCTCCCCTGTGTGCTTCCTTTTCAGCTCCCTCGCGCACCGCACTGATTCCGGAGCCGGAAGATGGCGTCATATTTCGGCTCCGGCATCAGTACGCAGCGCGCGAGGGAGCTAAAAAGGGAGCACACAGGGGAGAGTGCTCCCTCGCAAGCACGCCAGCCTGCACGCTAAGTGACACCACTGGCGCCCCAGGGAATCCCCTCAGCTCTCCCAAAGGAAGGGAGGCTGGGGGGATTAAATTTAAAACAAAAAACGTGTGTGTGTGAGTGTGTGTTAGTGTGTGTGTGTTAGTGTGTGTGCGTGTGTGTGTTAGAGTGTGCGTGTGAGTGTGTGTGTTAGTGTGTGTGAATGTGTTAGAGAGTGTGTGTGAGTGTGTTAGAGTGTGTGTGTGAGTGAGTGTGTGTGAGTGTGTGTGTTAGTGTGTGTGAGTGTGAGTGTGTTAGAGTGTGTGAGTGTGTGTGTGTTAATGTGTCTGAGTGTGTGTGCGTGTGTTAGAGTGTGTGTGTGAGTGCGTGTTAGTGTGTGTGAGTGTGTGTGAGTGTGTTAGAGTGTGTGTGTTAGTGTGTGTGTGAGTGTGTTAGAGTATGTGTGAGAGTGTGTGAGAGTGTGTGGGTGTGTGTGAGTGTGTGCGAGTGTGTGTGTTAGTGTGTGTGAGTGTGTGTATTAGTGTTAGAGTGTGTGTGTTAGTGTTAGAGTGTGTTAGTGTGTGTGTGTTAGAGAGTGTGTGTGTGTTAGTGTTAGAGTCTGTGTGTGTGTTAGTGTTAGCGTGTGTGTCTGTGTGTTAGTGTGTGTGTATGTTAGAGTGTGTGTGTGTGTGTTAGTGTGTTAGAGAGTGTGTGTGTGTGTGATAGTGTATGTGTGTTAGAGTGTGTGTGTGTGTTAGTGTGTGTGTGTTAGTGTTAGAGTGTATCAGTGAGTCTGTTACTGAGTGTGTTAGTTTGTGTGCGTCTGTTAGTGAGTGTGTGTTTTATAAGTGAGTGAGTGTGTCTGTCTGTCAGTGAGTGTGTATGTATGTCTGTCACTGAGCGTGTGTCTGTCAGTAAATGTGTGTGTCTGTTAGCTAGTGTGTATGCGTCTGTTCATGAGAGTGTGTTTGTGTCTTAAGCACTTACATTTCTTCAATGCCAGACTCCCTTGGTGCTGGGGATCTCTCCGCCCCGATCTGCCTCTCAGCTCCAAATGCGCATGCGTGGCAAGAGCCGCGCGCGCATTCAAACCGCCCATAGGAAAGCATTACTCAATGCTTTCCTATGGACGTTCAGCGTCTTCTCACTGTGATTTTCACAGTGAGAATCGCAGAAGCTCCTCTAGCGGTTGTCAGTGAGACAGCCACTACAGGCTGGTTTAACCCTCAGTGAAACATAGCAGTTTCTCTGAAACTGCTATGTTTTCAGCTGCAGGGTTAAAACTAGAGGGACCTGGCACCCAGACCACTTCATTGAGCTGATGTGATCTGGGTGTCTGTAGTGGTCCTTTAAGTGTATGTGTATCTGCATGCACTGGCGTACATACCGCGGTCGCAGGGGTCGCAGCCCTGCAACCCCTGCGACTAGGTGCCCGCCGCCATGTGTTGCGGCCCCAGCCTGCGCAGAGTAAGTGCGCAGGGGGGGAGGGGCCCACAGATCAGGACCCCATGGGTTGTGTGTACGCCACTGCTTCTAAGGGTGTATTGCAAAATTAATGAAAGTCATTCCTACTTAACTGTTTCTTGTCATCTTCTCTTTTTCAGGATTTGAACAAAGTTATGGCTGGTTCAATAGTGGTTGATGGCAACTTTTTCGATGACTTCGATTTCACCAGCGGTTACTATAGCTACACTGGTATCCCATCTTTCTCCAACACTCCCTGTAGAGACCCATGGAAAGTGAATAAATATGCTTTAGCATTTATATATTCAGTTGTTTTCCTTCTAAATGTTGTTGGGAATAGTCTTGTTGTTGTGGTAATCTGTTACAACAAGCTGAAGAGGTCGACCACAGATGTCTACCTACTAAACCTGGCCATCGCGGATCTTTTATTTGCAATTACCCTACCATTCTGGGCAACGTATAAGGTTAGAGAATGGATATTTGGCTCCTTTATGTGTAAGACTATATCCATTCTACAAGAAGTCAATTTCTACAGCGGGATCCTTCTCTTGGCTTGCATCAGTATTGATCGATACATTGCTATTGTCCATGCCACAGAAGCCATCAACCATAAGAGACATTGGGTAAAATATATTTGCTTGGGGATTTGGCTTTTTTCATTCGTCATTGCTTTTCCAACCATATTGTTCAGACAAGTACTTGACACCCCAAAAAATGGAATAGTCTGCTACGAAAATATTGGGCATGAAAATACAGAGAAATGGTTGATCATTTTGAGAATAGGTCGCCATTTGGTTGGATTCTTCATTCCTTTGCTGATCATGCTTTTCTGTTATGGGTTTACTATTAAAACTCTCTCTCAAACCAAAAGTGGCCAAAAGCACAAAGCAATGAAAGTCATATTTGCTGTGGTTATCGTCTTCCTTATTTGCTGGCTTCCATACAATGTTACAGTCATTGTTGATTCATTGATGAGGATAGGTACTATAAACGAAACCTGTGAAATAAGACAACATTTGGATAGTGCTCTCTCTATTACTGAAATTTTTGGCTATGCACATAGCTGTATCAACCCCATAATCTACGCTTTCATCGGGCAGAAATTCCGAAATAGTTTCTTAAGAATCTTGGCCACCAATGGTATCATCAGCAAAGACTTTCTCTCTCGTCATGGAAGGAGTTCTTCATATGTATCGACATCTGGAAACACATCCACAACAATGTAACTGAAAGATCACATCGTGTTCCACTCCAAGTCCATCTTATAATTTAAAACCAGCTTCTATATGGAACATAATCGTTGATGTATATGCAATGGAACATGCTAATTTCCTGTCTATTCCCCCTACCTTTCCAACCAAGCGGCTTGTCTCTGAAGACCACACCAACATGGTAAAAGTATAGTTGAATCTCAACACTCCGTTGGGTGCACTTATAAAACAATTATTGCTACAAATAGTTTGCCATAGTTGCACCAAATATTAATCAGCAATACAAAAAAATAATATTAAAAGGCAAGGCTAATTTATAGTTTTATGCCAGTTTTGTCTTATATAATGTCTATAAAACTTGAAAGCAGTGAACAAGAAATTATCTATGACATATACAAAAAAATTACCGTCTGAGATGAAAAGTTCCAATAGTGTCTTTTCCAATCTCATAGATAAGACCACATTTAACGCTAGATGATGCATCTAATAAAATGTGTGTAACCTTTCCATGGACACCTTCCATTGTTACCACTATTTTCATCTTTCATTATTTCACTGTTGGGCTGTTTAGTGCACAGTTTGACAAACATACCATCAGGAGCTTCTGCCATGACCCAGATTTCAAAGATTCCACTGCTGGCACTAAGGTGTCTGCATGAAAATGGCCAACCTCTGCTTGACTTACCTGTTCTACAACGGCAATATCATGACATTCCATTCCATGGCTGGCCTCCAGTGGTGTTTTGGTGGAGACTGGTTCCGTGAGCATACTCCCAAGCCTTTACTCTTCAGCATCTCTGTAACCGAATGTCCCCATCATTCTGGACATTCAATTTATCAGCTAAAATACATGGAGGATAACCTGAATAAACAGATCCTTCCAAATTAGAAAGTGTAAAAAGATGTACATAGAATATATTGCCAGAAAACCAATTTTAACTGAATTCTGAATTAACAATGAGTATGCACATTTAAAAAAAAATCAATTATTAATTATTTCCAAGTAACTATTTTTATATCTCCATTTAATTGCATAACAAATATGTATTGTTTGTGTTTTTATCAGTAAAGTCTGCAAATGTTAAATAAAATAAGACCAGACCTTTTTGGTGCTGTTTCTTCCTGCAATAATATATATTTATGACGTAATGCTGGTACAAGCAGATACATATATACAATATGTAACATGATATAACCATACTGTTACAGTAAAAATGGCTAAAAGCACAAAACGTAGGACAACAAATAGAGACAATAGAATAGATATATTACCTTAGAATGACCGGTTTAACGTGCAAAAGAGAGATATCGTAGTTGATATACGAGTCAAGGTCAGAATAATGGAGAGACAGGATAAACGTAGATACTAGTCAGGAGTCAGGATAACAGAAAATGGGGAAAACATACAGACCAGCTGGGACAGGGTTACAGAGTAACTCAGAATCCAGAAACAAGCCAAGGTCAATATTACAAAACACAGACAAGGTAATAGGAACGAGCGAAAACAGGTACTGAAACAGAACCCACCCACTGTAAATGGTGCCAGGGAACTTTAAATAGTGTCACATTTAAACTGATTGGTCCACATAACTCCTGCAACCCACTTCTTCATAAAAGCGTATCAATTAAACTGTTAATAGCTCCTGACTGATTCCTCTTCTGCAACTGTCATTAGTCTAATACTATCCTCACCTTTTTGTGTCATTTTACCCCACTCCCTCTAGCATGTAAGCTCATTGAGCAGGGCCCTCAACCCCTCTGTTCCTGTGTGTCCAACTTGTCTGGTTACAACTACATGTCTGTTCGTCCACCCATTGTAAAGCGCTGTGGAATTTGACGGTGCTCTATAAATATAATAATAATAATAATAATAACCCCAAAACATGTCAGAACAAGGTTGCTGGGACCAGAAATGACGCAGTGTGCCTTAATGTTACTATGAGGAGGGCCGCATGCAGGGTTCACTTGATTGATAGACCTGCACTTGTAATACTACACCCTATTGCACAGGTCGTGTATAGTAAATATTAAATACCCTTGCATTTAACTTACTGATAAACAATGTGTAAATTACTATAACTATATGGCTAACGTAGCTCACGTTAGATGTAACTACAGAAGATGTGTAGACAGTCAATATATTATAAGAGCGTGGGAAAGTGTCATGCTAGAATTTCATTGGGAGAAATGGCTTATCCTGCACTAGTTTCCAATGCCTCCCGCAGGCACTAAATCACACGTTTAGAGATATTGGAACTTCATCACAAAGAATAGGAAAGATAAAGGTTCACCTGATATAGTAAAACATTTTACAGGTACGGAAACATATCACTATTGTAAGAGAAACATTCTGCAAGCCACAATGACAGCTCGGTTCTTCATCCTGAATTCTGCAAATCACAGTCTAGTGAATCGACCCTAAAGAGGGAATAAGCTCTGGCTTCCAAACCAGCAATAAGTTTAACGATTCCTTGTCACATAACTTTCACCATGATTGTAAACCACATTCTAATTAAAGTATTAAAGAATATTATTGGATGGATGGGATTTATCACCAGTAGCCAGGTGTGATGAATTCTTTGATTTTTAGATACGATTTTGAATATTACATCTTTAAATAGCAAAAATAAGTTCCAAACCTTAAACAGGAACTGTCGAAAACGTACTTCATCCCACTACTCTACTGCATTTGCATCCTTTCCATCATCCCATGATTCCTTGGCCAGCAAAATATACGAGGATGAAAATGAAAAAGACAATGAATGAGATTTTTTTTAGTAAAACCAATAGTTAGCTTTTAGTCTGCTATTTGGTTGTGCTGACATTTCATAAGTGACAGTTCCTCTTTCAGGGTTGGATCCAGTGCCCAAACTCAAAATTCCCTAAACTTTAATGGTGATTTCTGCTGATAAATCAATTTTAAAAAATCTGCTTAAAAATATCCAAATATGATTGTTCTGTATGTTGTTGGGCTGTACAGGAAAGTGGCTGACTTAAGGGGTGTACAAATCACATACTGAAAAATATTAGTTAAATAATTAAAGAGGATTTCAGAGAAAAGTTATTGATTAATTAATTAAGTTCCCTCTTGCACTATCTCAATTCTATATGCTAGAAGCCAGAAGAGGTCGTGTATGTCTCAACAGGACGGAGAGGTTGCAGCTTCTTCCCACAAATTGTCCTACAATTTTTTCATTTTATTTTTTAAGACACCTTTTATGTGTGTGTGTGGTGGGGAGGGGGGGGTGTGGGAGAGAGGTTGTGGATGGGGCACAGGCAAGCTACATTTGTGCTCTGCGACTAGTCAAAGTCTCACCTTACAGGGCAACTACATCCGCTCTTATTGTAGCTGCTAGCCCTACTAGTCCACTAGCCGGTCTGCTATTATGGATGGCTGGGAAGATATGGAGGGCCAGTTCAGGTGGGCAGTGAAATGTTTTAATTACTTTTTTTTTTTTAACTAGTGGCAAGTCACAGGAGAAATGCATTCCTGGCTAGTGAATGAGGAAATGCAGGCCATATTGTAAGCCACTCACATACTCTTCTCTGTTTGGCAATGATTGTCCACTCGTGCAGCCCCAGTGAGGATACTACCAACCTGGCTACCAACACAGGGCTGGTGGTGACAGACAGGAACTGGGGGTAGAATACGACATATGGAATAAAACATAAAACGATATGGTGTATGGGTTCATGGGTCAAAATATGAAATGCTATGGAAATATGTGGGGCGGGGGGGGGGAATATAAAATTCGCCATAGGGATCTGTTGGATGAAATATGAAGTGATTATGGTGAGTGGGGTCAAGGGTTGAAATAAAAAATATGTTGTATGAGATTATGGGGTGGAATGATATGCACTCATAATACCTTTGTGACTTTTGGCCTAGCCCCCCCCAGAAAAGTTTACCCCTCTCTGGCAACCTTGCATCCGACCCTAATTCCATAAAATGGACCTGAATAGATTACACTGATTACTGGAAACATCTTCTGAAATAGTTCACACTGTGTTATAATCTGTGACTTTATTTAATGATTAATATTATTCCTGTTCTTTCTTTGCCCAACATGTGATAAAAAAAACCAGAAAAAAAACCGTTTGCAATATAGCAAATTAATGCTCACTAAAACTATTGTTAAGCTACAAAGACACATTGTCTAATCTTATCTTTACAGTAAAATAAAGTCACAAACTGACAGAGATTGAGAAACTTGTGTTTGATTACGATAAAAGAATACATTTTCCTATTTAGAGAGTTCTAGAAGTTAAATCCAGCTCATATTACAGGGCGCCGTCACACCCACTATGGCGTGCTGCTGTAAGTGTATTCAATAAATTCTGAATGTGACAAACGCAAATCCAGAGAAAGACCTTCTGGGATGCATTGGGACAATCTGGATAATTCAACAAATTTATTATCCCCCAAAATGTACTAAACTGCAGTGATCTATGTGTGTTCTGACTTGGAATCCATCCAAATCAGCGAGGTAGAGTTCTACAAAACACTCAGAATAGAGGAGGAATCACTGGAGAATGGACTCTAAAATGGTTCCTGCACATCCCTAGGTCCAAGGAGAGATCTTGCTGGGTGGACCTCCCAACCCTTCATCCATGCTCGTTAGGGGAGATGTTAAAATAAATTCATGGTGGCTTAATGGAGCTCAGTGACAATGTCTACAGTGAGATACCGATTGGCATGAACTATGGTGGGGACATTGTAACTGCATTAATGTGGGTCATCATTTGTTTACATCTTCTCTCCTATTATAGACCAGCCAAGAAATATTGAGATTTCTTTATCATTTCAAAAGAGGAAACATGGTGCAGGTTTATTGAGGCAATAAAGGGGAATCTTAGCTGCGGGTTTCACATACAGGATGTATTTATGTGTGGGAGACAGATTTGTCTATAATTCTCACTGCAGCATTACATTGGGCCCCGGCCAAGCTAATCACAAACTGCATTAGATGGCGCTCCGGTTTTAGTACATTTGGGTTTGTTCTCCCTTGTTTTTGTTTGGGGGGATTTACCGACTGGATTTCTATTTGTAGAGCTGCAGTGGGGAAGCAGCTCCCCCCCCCCATTTTACTGAGGATGGTTTCAGGTAGGGGTTAAATAAAATAGCGTATTTGCACACGGGCTTGATCTGCATTTCTAAAAATTTGTTAATTTGTTTAACTATAGCCCCTGCAATCCCAATAAAATAAATGGGAGCCATAGACCATTTCCCTGTTTCTATTTTTTATCTTTCCAATTAAAGCCTCCAAAGCAATGGTCAATGTATGTAAAGAATCTGCCCATTAACTATGAGACATAGAGAATCTGCCCATTCACCCTAAGACCATGAGAATCTGCCCACTAACCACGAGACCATGAGAATCTGCCCATTAACCATAAAAATCTGTCCATTCACTATGAGACCATAAGAATCTGCCCATTCACTGTGAGACACTGAGAATCTGCCCATTCACCCTGAGACCTTAACAATCTGCCCATTCACTATGAGACCATGAGAATCTGCCCATTCACCCTGAGACCATGAGGATCTGCCCATTGACCATTAAACCATGAGAATCTGCCCATTCACCAGGATAATCTGCCAATTCACCATGAAACTGTAAGAATCTGCCCATTCACCCTAAGACCATGAAAATATGCCCAGTCACCAGGAGACCATGAGAATATGCCAATTTACCATGAGACCATGGCATGAGAATCTGCCCATTCACCATGAGACCATAAGAATCTGCCCATTCACTATAAGACCATGAGAATCTGCCCAGTCACTATGAGACCATGAGAATCCCTCCATTTACCATAAGACAATTAGAATTTGCCCATTTACCATAAGACCATAAGAATCTGCCCGTTCACTATGAGACCATGAGAATCTGCCCATTCACCCAGAGACCATGAGGATCTGCCCATTCACCATTAAACCACGAGAATCTGCCCATTCACCGGGAGAATATGCCCAGTTACCAGGAGACCATAAGAATCTGCCCGTTCACTATGAGACCATGAGAATCTCTCAATTTACCATAAGACAATTAGAATTTGCCCATTTACCATGAGACCATAAGAATCTGCCGGTTCACTATGAGACCATGAGAATCTGCCCAGTCACTATGAGACCATGAGAATTTGTCCACTTACCATAAGACCATGAGAATTTTCCCATTTACCATGAGACCATAAGAATCTGCCCGTTCACTATGAGACCATAAGAATCTGCCCAGTCACTATGAGACCATGAGAATTTTCCCATTTACCATGAGACCATGAGAATCTGCCCATTCGCCACAAGACCATGAGAATCTGCCCATTTACCATGAAACCATGAGAGTCTGCCCATTCACCATAAGACCATGAGAATCTGCCTATTCACCCTAAAACCATGAGAATCTGCCTATTCACCGTGAGACCATGAGAATCTGCCCATTCACCGTGAGACCATGAGTATCTGCCCATTCACCACAAGACCATGAGAATCTGCCCATTCACCGTGAGACCATGAGTATCTGCCCATTCACCACAAGACCATGAGAATCTGCCCATTTACCATGAAACCATGAGAGTCTGCCCATTCACCATAAGACCATGAGAATCTGCCTATTCACCGTGAGACAATGAGAATCTGCCCATTCACCCTAATATAAGAATCCACCCATACATCTTGAAATCCTGAACATGAGAATTTACACCATTTATTTGAGGTTTTCACTAATTTAATCCTCATCCATTCTCTCGTCACATTAATCTTACTATAAGAATTTTGTAGGTAGTTTGATAGTTCAATAAGTTGACATTTTTCTAAAACTCCCATTAGTACCAGTGTTCCAGATGAATATGATTCATTAATGAGGAATATAATGTGATGAGCAGTTACTGGTGTTTCGAGACCAATGTTCATTGTGACGGCAAGCTTTAATCAAGTTTTAGTCATCATCTATTGACTAAAATTCTATTTAATTGTAGTCATAGTTAGTCATCTGAATTGTTTAATTTTAGTCTAGTTTTAGTCGACTAAATATGATAAGATTTACAGTAGATTTAGTAGACTAAGATCTAATGTGTTTAGTTAAAGGGATTATATAGGCACCCTGACCATTTCATCTCATTGAGGTGGTCTGGGTGCAGTGTATCTGACCGTTTCATCTCATTGAGGTGGTCTGGGTGCAGTGTATCTAACCATTTCATCTCATTGAGGTGGTCTGGGTGCAGTGTATCTAACCATTTCATCTCATTGAGGTGGTCTGGGTGCAGTGTATCTAACCATTTCATCTCATTGAGGTGGTCTGGGCACAGTGTATCTGACCATTTCATCTCATTGAGGTGGTCTGGGTGCAGTGTATCTAACCATTTCATCTCATTGAGGTGGTCTGGGTGCAGTGTATCTAACCATTTCATCTCATTGAGGTGGTCTGGGTGCAGTGTATCTAACCATTTCATCTCATTGAGGTGGTCTGGGCACAGTGTATCTGACCATTTCATCTCATTGAGGTGGTCTGGGAGCAGTGTATCTGACCGTTTCATCTCATTGAGGTGGTCTGGGCGCAGTGTATCTGACCGTTTCATCTCATTGAGGTGGTCTGGGCGCAGTGTATCTGTCATCTCATTGAGGTGGTCTGGGTGCAGTGTAACCATTTCATCTCATTGAGGTGGTCTGGGCACAGTGTATCAGTGACCATTTCATCTCATTGAGGTGGTCTGGGTGCAGTGTATCTAACCATTTCATCTCATTGAGGTGGTCTGGGTGCAGTGTATCTAACCATTTCATCTCATTGAGGTGGTCTGGGCGCAGTGTATCTGACCATTTCATCTCATTGAGGTGGTCTGGGTGCAGTGTATCTAACCATTTCATCTCATTGAGGTGGTCTGGGTGCAGTGTATCTAACCATTTCATCTCATTGAGGTGGTCTGGGCACAGTGTATCTGACCATTTCATCTCATTGAGGTGGTCTGGGAGCAGTGTATCTGACCGTTTCATCTCATTGAGGTGGTCTGGGCACAGTGTATCTGACTGTTTCATCTCATTGAGGTGGTCTGGGTGCAGTGTATCTAACCATTTCATCTCATTGAGGTGGTCTGGGTGCAGTGTATCTAACCATTTCATCTCATTGAGGTGGTCTGGGCGCAGTGTATCTGACCATTTCATCTCATTGAGGTGGTCTGGGTGCAGTGTATCTAACCATTTCATCTCATTGAGGTGGTCTGGGTGCAGTGTATCTAACCATTTCATCTCATTGAGGTGGTCTGGGCACAGTGTATCTGACCATTTCATCTCATTGAGGTGGTCTGGGAGCAGTGTATCTGACCGTTTCATCTCATTGAGGTGGTCTGGGCACAGTGTATCTGACCATTTCAGCTCATTGAGGTGGTCTGGGCGCAGTGTATCTGACCATTTCATCTCATTGAGGTGGTCTGGGCGCAGTGTATCTGACCATTTCAGATCATTGAGGTGGTCTGGGTGCAGTGTATCTAACCATTTCATCTCATTGAGGTGGTCTGGGTGCAGTGTATCTGTTTTCACAAAAGGCCGGTAATTCGATTTGTATTGATTATAGCAAAACAATTTACATACCTAAACCTTACCTGAATCTGAATATAATAAATAAACCGTTATCTGTTAAAGAGAGTGAATGCCTTGTTAAGCACTTCTCCTTGGAAGAATGAAGAATGACATTGGCAGCTTGTTCTAATCAATGCAGATCTCGTTACTGCATTTGAAAGAATCAGTGATGTAGTTTTAGTCACAGTCTTTTGAATAAAAAGTAATTCATTTTCATTACAGCTTTCGTCATAACCACTTTATATTTATTTAATTATAGTATTGTTTTCGCGACTAAAAATATGGTTTTGAAGAAAACTACGACAAAAATCTTTCGTTAACAAAGGTCATTGCTAGAAGTTGAGTAGACTCTTATTATAAGACAAGTAATATCACCGATGGGCAATGCCTTGGACTTTCACAGAGTTATTGGAGGAATTGGCTAAACCCAACCTTTTTCAGTAATAGTTTGGTGATAGAAGAAATGTCAGATTAAACAAGGCAGCTACAAGACTCTGCAGTAATTTTTTTGCAATCTAGATCGCTGTAACAGACTCTCACCTGGTTTAGACAGGCTATGGCGGAGGCTTGTGGAGAAACACTGGGTCTTTTGTTAAGTCTGTGCAGACTTTGAACAGTTGCATGTAGGCAGCTCCACCATAAGAAGAGATCATTTTGTTTTGATTTTTCTTAAGGCTGTTACGTTGGCATTTTAACCAGATTCAGAATCTTTCCGGCTCTGGCTAGCGCAAACAATAAAACTGCAAATTAATCACGTTATCCAATAACCTCGTTAAGCAGCATAAAATCACAAATTGGGGAGCATGCGTAGCGAGGGGCTCCAGAGCTTCTATTAGATGACGGGAAGCAGAGTGTGAAGAATTAAACTATCGTTCTTGTATCAAGAAGTAGACTTTTCTCACACTAGTATTAAGGATAGATAGAGGATAATTGTAATTCTCTAATTAAAATCCTTAAATGACAACTGTAATCAAATTTCCAATTCTCTGTTTTTAAAAGTTTATTACATTTAATAAAACATTTATTTTCATATATTTATTTTTTCAGAAAATGGCAATTTAAAAAAAAATTTGGCTGAGCAGCCCTATTGGGTCAGACTCTGCTGCTTTCTGACCAACTGCTGCACAACCTAGCTCGCCTGCGGCTGTGATCAATATGGCTGCTCAGCCAGATAAAATTGAATTTAAAAATAAATATATACATACATATCATTAAAAAAAAAAAAAAATAGCATTAAGTGTCATTAAATGTAATAAATATATTTTTTTAAATTAAAAGTAATCAGTTGATGACAGTTGTCCTTTAAAGGGACACGATAGTCACTAGAACAACTATTGCTTCATGTAGTGGTATTGGTCAGTATAGTCAGTCTTTGAATGCATTTTCAGAGAATAGGCAGTGTTTACATTGCTGCTTATGGACACCTCCAACGGCAGTCACTTAGAAGGCCCGAGAGTTGCTTCCTAGGTCAGTGCTGCACAACATGCAGTTTTATGCTTATATTAGGGGCCAAGGGGGGATCGGACCTCCAAATAGCATTTTTAACCCTAAAGGGTCAGGAATACACGCTTGTTTTTCTGACCTTATAGTGTTTCTTGTTTCTATATTGTGCACACGCCAGTAATATGTTGAATGAGGACCTACATGAAATATGTAGAGCATGACAAGCTGAGTGATAGAGGAGACAGAAATTAACACAATTTCCAATAGAAAGCTAAAAGGCTGGATGTCAGAAATCCAGAGTCCATTATAAGAAATCACAATATAATGGAGCCGGTAGTCAGAACAGAAAGAGTACACAAAGGGTAATGCTTATACATGGATTTCACATTCAGACACGGTGAGACGCAAACATTTTTCATCCAGTTAATGGCCATGGCTTCACTGCCACCCATTTTTCACATCTGGTGGGCTGGTCCACAGGAATCTACATTATGGTCCGAAATATCTCACTATATCTCCATCCAGCTTCAAGAGACCGTCATACCTGATCCTAACCCCACCTTCCTCAATGGTAATCACACTATTCCAAACACCTCAAGGAATCAGACAAAACGCAAATGTAGAATTGGTATGCCTGCTAGACTTTCATCTGCTAACCTTTGGCCTATTACTAATTTCCAACTGTTCTTCACATCCGTACAAAGCTATAGCACATTGACACAATGCAAAATCTCACATCACATCTTCAAGATTCTCAATAACAATTTCTTGACAATTGGGGTCCTTGGGTATTTCACATGGAGGGGCTAGGAGCTCCAAATCCTGAACTCATCGAATTTTCTAACTTTTGTAGCTTGCTTATCATTCATTTTCTTCCCAATTCACAGATGGCTTTCCCCTTATCCTCTCATCACTTTTTCAATTCTCTCCTCTTGTTAAGGCTTCGATTCAATGTTGTTGGATGAGCTTTACAACTTATTTAATAATTGTGGGTAAACATTTAAAATAGTTTTTCCAAGCTATGGGAATATTTTAAAAATTCATACATAAAAATATATCTATATATCAAAATATACCAACATTTTTAAATATTTCTCAAAATATGAAATCCTTTTAAAAGTTTATTGAAACATAGTAAATAATTTGAAAAGCGTATCCAAAAATATTAAATCAAGACCTTTGTTATTATTACCAAAAATATGTGAGAAAATTTTTACCTTTCTGTATCTTAATGATACCTTTGTGTGGCTATAGAATGTTTGAAAATGAAAAAGAAATGTTTAATTTTTTGACTATAGTGTTAGAAACGCGAAACTCACTCCCCCCCTACCCAGCAAATAAAGGTTTAAATAACCCTTTTTACACTTACCTGATCCCAGCATTGATGTCCATCCTCCTCCTCTGACATCAAGCAATGACATCAAGCAATGACATCAAGCGATGGGGAAATCTAATGCACATGCGCGGTGAGTGCGGTGAGCTCTTTGTGTGCATTAACTCAATGCTACCTATGGGGATTTAGAAGAAGGAATTTCCGAGCACTAGGACTTTAGGAGATCCTCACATTATTAAGTCTAAAGCATCTTGTCATTGCAAATATTGTTATATTATTATTATATTATTATTATATTTCCAACACAAAAAATATACTATTGTACTAATTATTAATTTGCATCCTTCTGTAATTGTTGGCTTGTTATACTAATATTCACCAGGAGATGGCGCAGGCATTCTTCTAAAGTCTAAATGTCAAAAGGCAGTCTGCCTTTTGACATTTAGTAAGTACGCATTAAGGGGTTTTTAAATATTCTTTATACTTTTTCTAGTTTGGGGAAAATGTCCCCTTCCAATACGATGTTCCCAACATATAACCAAGACTATTGAAAGAAGGGTCTCCAGCCTACCTCCTCTGTTTCCCTGGGATTATCATTGCCCTTTTAGTAATATTCAGAAAAATCTAAATTAATATTTCCTGCTGCAGACCTGTCTAAGAACCAACCTCCGGCTTATCTGAGACACTTTATAAGCTACAAGATCAGAACATGTCAGCGAAGCCTTCTACACCATATTTAACTTAAACCTACATCTGATGAGTAGTGCATGAATTCAAATTGTCCTTAATTTTGGTGTATGTGACAGGGTTATTCAATATTGTGCCAGTTGAAAGGGTTCCACGGTGAATGCTAAGTCATTTTACAATTTTAAGCTGAATTTAGAAAAAAAATATAAAAAAATCCCCAAATCAGCCATATCCTGTTTGGGTATTGTTGCTATTGTGACATTTTCTTTCAATTCACTATGAATTTCTAACAATTCTCACTTTGGTGAATAAACCTGTACGTGTGTAACAAAACTCACAGTATAGAGAAAGGTTAGAGTAAAAAGGTTTGAGAATCATTCAGAGTGAATACAATACAATTCATAGTGTTTCTAATGCATATTATAATACAGGGTTACAGTAAACAAAATAAAATAAATAAATCAGAGAATTTCTGTAATTTCAAAGAAAAATAAAACTTTTAGTAAAAATAAATCATCTTTTCACTGAAAGTAACACGTCATCTTGGCTTGTCAGATGTCCCATCAGGTAAAGAGTTAAATGGATGACATTTTGTATCTGCTGGGATACACAGAATGGTTGCTGTTACTGTGTTACCATCCGGCCCATTGGGGTCAGAATTCACGCAATCTCCCCCTATCTGCCTCTGCTCCCTATACATTTCACTGGCTTTCCGCCCCCTATCTCCATCTCTGGCTCTCTAAGCGCTATTCTGTTACTCCTAACCTTTGTATTGAGTCCTCAGACTCTGTCTTTTCACTCTCCTGCACACAGATTGAGCTAGATCAGTCTCAAACACTCTCCTTTTCATGGGCTCGCTTCTTGTGCTGCCAACAATACTAATCACGGATGGAGCGAAGCCCAGAGCATCCTATAAGGGCCGGAGAGAGCCATTTAATCCACTGACTTCACAGAAAGGTGCACTGTCTGTGTGGGTATCACAGCACAGCATGGGGGTCAGAGAAAGGGGACATCCTGACACCCACATCCCCCAATGGAGGAGATAACAGAATGCAATGTCTCAGAGATAACTGAGTACATTAAGGAACAACAAAATACAATATAAAGTATCCTCAGGGCATTGCGGCTACTATCTATGATTTCTATAGAGGATCATGGGAAATGTAGTCCACAAACATATACAGTGCCAATATTAGTCATCACTGCTGTAAGCTATGTGGAATGTTAATGCTGGCTAACCATTATGGGAAATGTAGTTGATAGTTGGTATAGAAGATTGAAGTGCCAGGGTGAGCCATCAATGCTATAAGCGGTCTATAGAACTTATGCTGGCTTAGCAATCTGGGAGCCGTAGTCCAGATCTGTGTGCAGTGCCAACGAAGCCATCGCTGAGCCTCCAAGCTCTGGAAAGGTTATTTCCTGCATGCTAATGGCCTGATTTCTTAAAGACACTTTGTTCTTCTGTTTTCTTTGTGAAGGAAACTGTTCGTGTCCCAGTTATGGCGAAATAAATCCAGAATAATTTGCTTTTATTTCCGTGTATCTCCCTCCAGAGAGCTTCCTCTTGCACACATCCCATTTATCCCAAACACTCAAATATTAACCCTTACTGGTGCGCACACTGACAGCCACACTCTGTGCACACTCAGAATAGGCACTGTGTATCGCTGGTACGCACAGACTGCATACGTTGAGACCAATACCTGATAGATAGATAGATAGATAGAAGGAAAAAAATAAATACCATTAATGTGGCTGCAGTATTTTTAATATGTTATTACAGAAAGCTAGGAATTATAGGAGTACAGAGCCTCTAACAAGTATCTCCTAATTCCTCTGCTCTCTTTAAATCCCCCAACGTCAACCCCCTCTAAAAATTTAAATCCATCAATGCTGGTTGAGAGTGATGAGAGATACATTTCACTCCAGTTTGTAGGCGTGCTCTGTTTATGTGCTATATAAATCAGTAGATAAATCAATAAATGATAGCTACTCCCTAACCCATAACCCAAATACACCCCCCAATCGGTCATTGTAAATTGAATGTGTGGGTACATACAACATAGGGTCCGTGTCTCGGTGTGATTCTTACACTGCAGATTGTCCTGCTGGTATTTAATAAGGGTGCAGTCTTAGATCTCCATTGTTAATATTGGCTCAATCAAATTATTAGCCGACTTTTAAATTCAAGCTTTTAAATGTTAGATTTTGTATATATTGTGTATTACTACTGTTTTTGTATTTTATTGTACCCTATTGTATCAATGAAATGTTTTGTGGACCCAGGACATACTTGAAAACGATTGAAATCTCAATGTATCTTTCCTGGTAAAATATTTTACAAATAAATAAAATAAATAAATAAATGGAAATCTGTGCAGAATGTATTAGTAGGTTAATGTGACAAGTCTGCAATGATAGCTACCCTGCACGTAGCCTACATATCCCATGATTCTTGCTCATACTTTAGACTGGCCTGTGTTATGGGAAATGAAGTCCACATACATTTCCAGTGCTAGAGTCGCTGTCATTCAATCAGTGTTACCTAAATCCAGCATGTTTTAAATAGCAGCATAATAGACCCCCATATTCTGTATTGTGGTTTCTGTTAATCCCATGACATCACTTTGATCTGAAAGTAAACCATTAGAATTCACAGAAACCTGTTCAGACCCCCTTCATGTGTGTCTGCTCCATGTGGGCCTCTGGCTGAATAGCCTTCATTACTCACTCCATCTTGCATTATTTTATAGATAAGATCAATTGATGCTAATTCACCTGGAACTGTGGGAAACTGCGCTAGTGCTTATGGGGCTCTGAGCCGTGAAACATCAATTGCCCCTAAGAAACTAGCTGCATGTGTTCTCCTTTAAGAGGTTCTCAGGTTAGTTTTCCCATAAGAGCTCTTGTTTTCCTGTTTTGGTCGGAATTGCCAATGCATTCCATCTGTTTGGTATCAAACAGGACTCTGTTTGGTATCAAACAGGACTGGCCCAGCGTGAAACTTGTGCTTGACATCTAAAAAAACAGATTAATGAGTGTGAAAGTTCACTAGCATTGAGTATGGAACTCCTGGCCTAGTTGACTGGCATGGAATATCGTATGTCAGGGCTCATAAGGACAACATCACAGTCTTCTCCAGCCATGACGTCCAGTTTATGCACTGCTGTTTGAAGTCTTCCTAAATTGGATGATATAGAAGGGTCTCCAGATGTTGAGTGAAACAGAACCTCTTATGGATGCAGGGAGCAATGTGGTTATTATTATTATTATTGCCATTTATATAGTGCCAACAGATTCCGTAGCACTTTACAATATTATGAGAGGGGGGATGTAACTATAAATAGGACAATTACAAGAAAACTTACAGAAACGATAGGTTGAAGAGGACCCTGCTCAAACGAGCTTATGGAAGCTTTCTTAGCTTATAGCGCTCCTTCTAAAGATGACACATAAAAACCCACCAGTCTACCATGACACAGCCACTTTAACTACCAAGCTTATCCATTGATCAATGCATTATATATAAAAGATAGAAATAATGATATATAATAGAAAATAAAAAATACCCATTAACTTTAATCTAATCTACATGGTGCACTTACATGTGTGTCCTTTTAGAGGTGAAATGTCATATCCCAGGATTTGCAATCTTATGTTTACATATCCCTATCTTTAACAAATACTTATTAGTGAGATATGAAAAATAGAATTAAATGTAGAATTCCACACATTATTTCCTGAAACTGGGAGCGCCCTGGCAATCATCGTTATAAGCTCTGTCCTTTGCACCTGGCAGAGGACACGGAGGTTGTGAATGGTCTGGCTGTGTTTGTATAGACTGTGTGTAATCTGGCTCTGTTCAGGTAGGTTCTGCACGGACTGGCTGTATTTCTAAAGGTTGTGCAAATCTGATTGTGTTTCTGTTTTCAGGTTGTGCACAGTCTGGTCGTGTTTCTGTTTTCGTGTCGTACACAGTCTGGTCGTGTTATATGTTTTCAGGTTGTGTAACGTCTGATTGTGTTTCTGTTTTCAGGTTGTGCACAGTCTGGTCGTGTGTCTTGTTTTCAGGTTGTGTAAAGTCTGGTCATGTTTCTGTTTTCAGGTTGTGCACAGTCTGGTTGCATGTTTGTGCAAGTTGTGCACAGTCTGGTTATGTGTTTGTGCACAGTCTGATTGTGTCTCTGTTTTCAGGTTGTGCGCAGTCTGGTCGTTTCTCTGTTTTCAGGTTGTGCACAGTCCGGCTGTGTGTTTGTGCAAGTTTTGCACGCTCTGATTGTGTTTGTGCAAAGTCTGGTTGTGTCTCTGTTTTCAGGTTGTGTGCAGTCTGGTTGTGTCTCAGTTTTCAGGTTCTGCACAGTCTGGTTGTGTGTTTGTGCACAGTCTGGTTGTGTCTCTGATTTCAGGTTGTGCACAGTCTGGTTGTGAGTTTGTGCAAGTTGTGCACAGTCTGGTTATGTGTTTGTGCACAGTCTGGTTGTGTCTCTGTTTTCAGGTAGTGCACAGTCTGGTTGTGTTTCTTGTTTTCAGGTTGTGCGCAGTTTGGTTGTGTCTCTGTTTTCAGGTTGTGCACAGTCTGGGTGTGTGTTTGTGCAAGTTGTGCATAGTCTTGTTGTGTTTGTGTGAGAAGTCTGGTTGTGTTTGTGTAGCTTTTGCACAACCTGGCTGTATTTCTAAAAGTTGTGCACAGTCTGGTCGTGTGTTAGTGCACAGTCTGGTTGTGTGTTTGTGCACAGTCTGGTTGCGTCTCTGATTTCAGGTTGTGCACAGTCTGGTTGTGAGTTTGTGCAAGTTGTGCACAGTCTGGTTATGTGTTTGTGCACAGTCTGGTTGTGTCTCTGTTTTCAGGTGGTGCACAGTCTGATTGTGTCTCTGTTTTCAGGTAGTGCACAGTCTGGTTGTGTTTCTTGTTTTCAGGTTGCGCGCAGTTTGGTCGTGTCTCTGTTTTCAGGTTGTGCACAGTCTGGGTGTGTGTTTGTGCAAGTTGTGCATAGTCTTGTTGTGTTTGTGTGAGAAGTCTGGTTGTGTTTGTGTAGCTTTTGCACAACCTGGCTGTATTTCTAAAAGTTGTGCACAGTCTGGTTGTGTGTTAGTGCAAAGTCTGGTTGTGTGTTTGTGTGCACAGTCTGGTTGTGTTTGTGTAGGCTTTGCACGACCTGGCTGTATTTCTAAAGGTTGTGCACAGTCTGGTTGGGTGTTTGTGTGAACAGTCTGGTTGTGTTTGTGCACAGTCTGGTTGTGTGTTTGTGCACAGTCAGATTGTGATTGTAATTACAAATTTAAGGCCAAAATAGTTGAACGAGAAGCAACGCTGACTTGGAAAATACTTCCAGTTCATCAATTGTGGCCTTAAATTGGAATTCACTTGGAAATCCTGACAATTCTCACGTTAGTGAATAGCTCTGTGTGTTTCTATAAGTTGTTTATGCATTATCTGTATTATTTCAGCTACACGCACTCTCCCCAGCGTTTTGATTCAGTTCACATGCAGAGATTTTGCTGTCACTCACATTACTGGTGGAATAAAGTACGCAGCATCTAGTTACATAGTGAGCAGGCTCTCAGCTGCCTCTCTGGGCTTCACATTACAGGTATCTCCTTTGTGTCAGATCTATTTACACAGTGCATCCCTCGCTAGCCGGGCATGTTGAGAACTGCATGGAGGATAGGGGATCCCTGCGCTCATACACACACCGCATACCTGTCCTGACTACAAAGTCAGGCATTTTGATTATGCAGCCCATGTGTTAGTCCCTTATTTGTCTGTTCGCCCTGTCTGCGCTGTACCTGCTGTGCAGACACTTTTTTTGGCTCGCCTTACAGACACGCTCAGTTC
>OW240918.1:10872457-11142274 GCA_933207985.1 Pelobates cultripes | reverse complement strand
GATCTTTTCCTCTGTTTCTGGTCACGGACTTTCTGGATGCCATCAGCAACTTTGTCGCAGCTCACTTACATCCTCAATTTCCTATGACACCAGAATTTAGAATCTTTGGTATAGTCACATCCACTGTTCGTCACCATTCACGCTTGTTACGAGTTTTGGCAGCAGCGGCTGGAAAACTCTACTCCAAGCCTGGAAATAACTACCCCACCATTTCTCTCTTTATTTAAAGATATTTTTTTTGCTTTGAAAATGAACTAGATAAACACAACAGCAAAAATAATTATAATTGTGGGACTAAAAATTCCTACAGTACTGAAAACCTTATATCCAACATTGTACCAATCTCTCCAACAGTGCTTTAATCCTCCTAAGAACTGACCCCAAGGTTCATGCAACAATTATTACCGGGACATCCACCCCTCCCTTAAAGGACCACTATACAGGTCCGTTTGAAGGAATTTGGGGGCCCCAAGCAAAATGGACATGGAGGCCCCCCCAAACTCAAACCCTCCGACCCCCCACACGCATGCAAAGCCTACAGGAACCACAGCATAGCCATACAGTTTAAGTTCACCCACACTTTATATAAATAAAAAAGGTTTACAGTGCAAATACTGCTTAGAGCTCTGACCTGGCCCTTAGTTGTCTTTCCTCTCCCTCCACCCTCCCCTACCAGTCTCTTCTCACCACCCGTATTCTCCTCCCTGTGTTCTCATCTCCGCTTCTCCTCACCCCCTCCCTGTGTTTTCCTCATCTCCTCACCCCCCTGTGTTCTTCTTACTCCTCCCCCCATGTTCTTCTTACTACTCCCCCCTCCCTATGTTCTTCTTACTACTCCCCCCTCCGTATGTTCTTCTTTCTCCCCTCCCCCCTCCCTGTGTCCTTATTACTCCCCCTCCCTGTGTCCTTCTTACTCCCCTCCCTGTGTCCTTCTTACTCACCTCTCCCCCTCCCTGTGTCCTTCTTACTCCCCCCTCCCTGTGTCCTTCTTTTTTTTTTGTAAATTCTTTATTTTTGAAAGGTTTTTGTTGGTTCATGGGGTGGGGGTACAGAATTGAAAGTGGTGGGTTAAAGCTTGTGGTACAGTGTTTGCAGAATGTACATTGTTTCTGCATTGCTTCATAGATGCATACCTTAGACATTTGTCAGCAGATGCAATTAATATCAATTGTCTGGAAACACATATTACCGTCAATTTAACATTCAACTTGTGTAACCATGGGTGTGGGATGGGGTGCGGAAGTAAATGGAGGGGTGTAGGTTACCCTTTTGTGTGACGTTCTGGTGGTGTGTTTGTGTAGAGAAGTTCTGCAGTTTGAAAGTCCCTGTGGTTAGGGGGTTGTGAGGCCTGAGGCTTCCCGGGAGTGGAGATACCGTCACCTATTGTGGTGGTCGTGCGTGTGTGATCCATGTGGTGATTTGTTCCCGGTTACCTCTCTCATCGGTCACTTTGCCCGTGTTGTGCTGTGTTGAACTTCTGTCTTATCTCTGGGTCAGCGAGTCAGGGGAGGGATTCGAATCGAGGGAAGGGCGCAGGGGAGTCTGGTTGGGTAGCTGGGGAGGGGGGGGATTGGGTGAGTGCGCAGGGTCGCTCTTGAGGGTCCATCTGGTGTTACTGATGTGGTGTTTTGGCGTTGGGCAGTTGTTCTCCGCCCGCGCGGACGGGACCCCTACAGGATGGGTTAGGAGAAGATAGGGAGGGGGGGTATGGGAGGGGCAGGAAGGTTGCAGGAACGTGCCAGTGCTCCTCCTAGCTGGTGCATAGCCGCTTTGTTGGTGGTGACATTCGTGTGGCTCGGGGTGTTGTCGAATATGGATGCTCTTACTTCTTGGATTCCATTAGGTCGTCTGATCCTCGTTCAGTTTCACATGATTCATATCCCAGGGGTCCCATATGCGATGGAACGCTTTGTACGTGTCGTTTATTTGTGCCGTGAGTTCGTCCAGGTCCCGGGATTCTGTGATTTTTTGTATTATGGTGGAGGTCGTAGGAATTTTTGGATCTGCCCACAGTTCCGCTACCGCTCTCCGCGCTGCGAGGTTGATCTGGGCTGCCAGTTTATTTTCGCTCCTGGTAAGGGAGTCTTGCGGTTTGTTGAGAAGCATAGCCCACGGTTGTGCAGTGACCGGCTTGTCTAGGATTGTTTCAATGAGATTGTTTACTTTGACCCAAAGCGGTTTGAGTTTGGGACATGTCCACCAGCAGTGGAGGTAGGATCCAGTGGCTCCGCACCTTTTCCAGCATTCGTCATCGGGTTTTTGGCCCATTTTGTAGAGTCTGTGTGGTGTCAGGTACCAGCGTAGCATCGTCTTGTAGGCCTGTTCCTTATGTGTGACGCAGACCGTAAGGGAGTTTGTCGCCTCCCAAATTTCGGCCCAGTCACTCGGGTTCTCTGGTGGTCCCAAGTCCCGTTCCCATGCGGCGATGTACTTGAGGTTGACTTGGGAAGCGTGAGTCGTCAGTGTATTGTAGATAATGGAGATTTGTCCCGGTTGCAGGGGTGCGTCGAAGCACTGTTTTTCAAACGCCGTCGGTGGTGAGGTGCCCGCTTGTTTGATCATGGGCTGTTGCGCCAGGTCCCGTAGCTGTATGTACCGGAAGTGATCTGCCGTGTTCAGCGTTTCCGCATGGGGAAGTTCGTCATACCTGAATATTTCCCCCTGACGGTACAGATGGAGTAGCCTCGAGATGTCTCGCTGGTCAAACGCTAGGAAGTGTTTCGCCGTCATCCCGGGGGGAAAGAGTTTGTTGCGGTATATCGGTGTTACCGGGGAGAGGAAGGAGGATAGGTCATATTTTGGGTTGAGCTTGTCCCAGAGAGTTAGAGTGTGGGTGATTGCCGGTGAAGTTGGTGGGGGGAGTGGTCGATGTATGCGCGGTACCCACATGTACGAGGAAGGTTGGTCCCAGCCCAGGATGTCGTGTTCCAAGTCCACCCAGCGCTTGGTACCGGGGGGGGCATGCCATTGTTGGATGTGGGCCAGTTGGGCAGCATGGTAATATTGCTGAAAATTGGGTAGCCCCAGTCCTCCTCTGAGTCTTGGGGTGTACATAGTAGCTCTGCGTATTCTGGGTCTTTTGGCTTTCCAGATGAATTTGTCTATGGCTGCCTGGAGGCGATTGAAGTCCGTTTTGAGTATCGGGATGGGCAGCGTTTGGAAAAGATAGAGGAACCGCGGAGGAGGTTCATTTTGATGGTGGTGACTCTTCCCAGCCACGATATTCCTAGCCTGTCCCACCGCTGCAAGTCCGAGTACGCCGTTGTGAGGAGTGGCGTGTAGTTGAGGCCATAGATGTCGTCCAGTGTCGGCGCTAGTTTGGTGCCTAGGTATGTAAGGGCGGTCGTGGTGATGCGGAAGGGAAAGGAGCCGCGAAGCAGACGGAGTTGCGAGGGTGATATTGTGATAGGCATTAGCGTTGATTTAGTTGTGTTGATTTTATAGCCGGATATGGTGGCATAGTCGTCGATGATAGAGAGTATGGCGTGTAGGGAAGGGACAGGGTCCGTCAACGTTAGAAGTACATCGTCTGCGTAGGCTGCTACGGTGTACGTGTCTTGCCTGATCCGAACTCCCTGTATGTTGGGATGGGTGCGTATAGCTTGAAGCAATGGTTCCAGGGAGATTGCAAAAAGAAGTGGGGAGAGGGGGCATCCTTGCCTAGTTCCGTTAGCTATGTTAAAGGTTTGGGCTTCGACGTGTGGGAGCAGGAGCTGCCCTGTTGGGCGATTGTATATTGCCCGTAAGATGTTCAGGAATCCTATCGGGAAGTTCAAGTGTGCCAGTACCCCGAACATATATGGCCAGAGAAGACGATCAAATGCCTTCTCGGCATCCAGCGAGAGCACTACCGATGGGATGTTACGGTGCCTGGTATACCAGATCGTATCGTAGGCTCTCCTGGTATTGTCGGCCGCCTGCCTTTTGGGAATGAAGCCGACCTGGTCTGGGTGGATCAAGGATGGGAGGTGCTGGTTGAGGCGGTTGGCAAGGGTCTTCGTGAGTATTTTCAGGTCGGTGTTTAAGAGCGATATTGGGCGATAGTGTCCCGGGTCAAGCTGTTCCTTCCCTGGCTTGGGTAAGAGGCATATGTCTGCTCGCAGCATGTCAGTGGGGAGTTTGTGTCCCTGCAACAGCGAGTTAAAGGCCTTACATAAATGTGGTATTAGTATGGTCTGGAACGTCTTATAGTAGATGGCTGTGAAGCCATCCGGTCCTGGGCTTTTTCTGGGTTTCAGTGTCTTGAGGACCAGGGCGATCTCCTCGGCCTCGATGGGTGTGTCCAGCATGGCTTGTGCTCTGCTGGATAAGGTGGGTAGGTTGAGGGGTCGTAAGAATGAGGAGGTGGCTTCCGCCTGGTTTATTTCCCCCGTGGGCGTTGGAGTGGCGTGGTTGTACAAGTCTGTATAGTATTGAAGGAATTCCTGGGCTATTGCTTCTGGGTTTGTCGTCGTTTCACCAGACCTAGTTCGGATTTTCGATATCGTCTTATTTTCCTGACGTTTTTTGAGGCAGCGTGCCAATAGTGAATCCGCCTTGTTGCCCTTTTCATAGAATCGTTGCTTGGACCACATGAGATTCCTCGCCACGTCTGCTGCTGAGAGTTGTGTGATGAGGTCCCGTGTCGTTTTGAGCTGCGTCAGGAGCGAGTCTGACGGATTTTGTTTATGTAGGGTTTCAAGTCTTGTTAAGTCAGCCAGGGCGTCTACCATTTTCCGTAGGCGTTGCTTTTTGAGGGCCGTGGCTATTGCTATTAGGTGTCCTCTGATCGTTGCTTTATGGGCTGCCCAAACCGTTGTCGGCGCCATGTCGTCGGTGGCGTTGAGTTCAAAGTAGGTTTTAAGGTTTTCCGACACTGTGTGGACCGTGGCCGCATCTTTGAGTATCCATGGGTTGAGTTTCCATCGCCACGGGCGCGCCCTTAGTGGGATCTGTATCGTCAGAGCGACTTCCGCATGATCGGACCACGCAATGTTTCCAATGTGTGTGTGAATGGTCCAGGGCTGGACGGCTGGGGATATGAGGAAACTATCGATACGGGAGTATGACTTGTGTGCGTGGGAGTAGAAGGTAAAGTCCGCGGCGGTCGGGTGTTGGAATCTCCAGGCATCCAGTAAAGGGGTTTCCAGTAGAAAATCTGCATATAATTTGTCGTTCCTGGTCGAGGAGGGTGCGCTACCGGACTGAGATCTGCGGTCTATGGCAGGCGTGTGGGTCGCGTTTATGTCTCCTCCTATGATTAGGTGTTTGGCTGAGAGGCTAGTGAGGTGGGTCTTAAATGTGTTCCAGAATGTTGCATCCGGGTTGGTAGGGGCATACAGGGAGCATATTGTTAGTGTAGTCGTGCCCGCTCGTCCTGTGAGGAAGAGGAATCTCCCTGAGGGGTCTTTGCGGGTTTGTATATCATCCAGAGGGCACGAGTTTCGCAGCAATATTGCAACTCCTTTCGTTTTTGCTTTTGGCGAGTTGGCCAAATAATATCTCTTATAGTGCCTATTAAGTAGCGGGAACTGTTTGTGATCGGTGAAGTGGGTTTCCTGAAGTAGGACGACGTCCGCTCCCGTGCGGTGGGCCCAACGTAGTATCCCATGTCTTTTCCCTGGCGAGTTGAGTCCTTTGACGTTGAGGGAAATGAAGCGGATTTGGAGGTTCCGCGGTGCCATGCTGGTGCGTGGGGGTGGTCACGATCCGGCAGTGGTGCGAGGGGCGTCGGTTAGCTAGGCGTCCGTTCGGGGTGCGTTGGGCAGTCGAGTCTGGGTGGGGTCGGCAGGGGTGGTGGAGGGTGGTAGCAGGGGTGGGTTAGTAGGGTCCCGCCCGCGCGGGTCTTTCGGGTCGCCGCTGACGCCCTGCGGGGGCGGTGTGTGAGGGACTGGGCTTATCAAACTGGCCAGTCGAGGTTAGGCGGGGGCCTCGGTTGTCCTTCCCAAGGTCCGCGCGGCAGTCCTCGGGAGTATCGAGGCCGGTGGGAAGGGGTGTACACAAGTGGTGGCAGGTTCCGCCCACGGCCTGCCCATGGTCCTGTTGCTGTGGCTGAGCCTGGGGTTGGATGGGTGGTGTATGAGGGCTTTTGGGTGTGTGTCCCGTCGTGTGGCGGGCGTGTGCATTCTCTTCGTGAGGCGGGTGTATCAAAAATTCTGGGTGGTGTACCCGCCGGATATCGCTATCCCTGTGTGTGTGTGTGTCAGGTGTCCCTTTGTGTGTGGGTCCTGCGTGCGCGTATATCCCTATTTTGGGGGTGCGTATGCATGCCATAGGGACGAGTTCTGTCCTATTAAAGCTCTGATTTGCCAGTAGGGTGTGTCCGGAAGGGGCAGTGGAGGGGTGACCTCATGTCGTGGGTGGTGGTGAGATGGCCTGGAGTGTGGGTTGTCTATTGCGGCCTTATCGGCTCTCAAGAGGGCCTGGTTGTGCCTCCGCGGTCTGAGGTTCAGAGTGTGTGTCGTGGTCTGTGGGAGCGGGTAACAGCCGGTTCCTGTGTAAAACATGCATACATTTACAATGCAACATTATAACGTTATAACATTTGAACAAATTGTTAATGCCTTGAGCAGAGGTATCAAAAAAAAAAAAGGAAGGGGGGGTCAGAGGGAGCAGTGGTCTGAGCTGGTGCTCTCTATCACATGTAGGAATTGTCCCGTAGGTCCACGGTTTATCCAAAGAGCGGTCGTGTACGTCTATACCTAGTCTGCGGTTCGGCGTCCGGTCAACTGGTTAGGGGTCGGTCTGCCTTTGATCAGGGTGTGTGTGAGGCCTGGGAGCAGGTGGGGCAGTGTTGTGTGTGGTTGCTGCCGGCTAGTCGTGCTTGATGTGGGCATGCGCTGTGCATGTGATGGTGGTGCTTGTCCCTTGTCCGTGAGTCGTGTGTGGAGCGTCCCTGGCTCCTTGCCCCGTCTGGCATGTGTAGGGCTAGTGGGGCCATGGTATCGGTCATGTGCCTGTTGTCGGGAGGTCGGGGATGGGGGGGTCAGCGGTTGCTGCCGGTGTATGGTCTCCGTCAGTCAGAGTGCGGGGTGCAGGTCATGCCGGAGGGGCGGGTTTGTCGGTCCCCCGTCGCCCCGTCATTCCCGTCACCCCCCCCTCCCCCCCGGAACCCCCCCCCCATCCCAACTTCTGGGTCCCTGCCCGCCCCGTTGGAGGTTGTCTGTGGGCGATAAGCGCTTCACAGGATGTTTAGGGGATCGTGTGTATGCTGCCCCCTTTAAACCATACTTGCGGTGTACGGCCCAATGTCCAAGGCATAGAGTCTCATGGTGATGGGGTCCTGTGGTGGTAGGTGCCCGGGAGGGGGGTGCCGGAGAGGAGAGTCTTGTCAGGTGCCTTCTCCCGTTCATGTCAATCGGCGTGTCGGGGGGATTGTCTCTGTGCATGTTCCTCGGTGCTGGAAACTTTGGTGTAGCCTGTGATGGTGTGGCCTTGAGGATATGTTCCTGTGGTGCCGCTGGGAGTCCGGGCGATGTCGGGTGTGCTCTGGGGCTGGAGCCGGGGGTAGGCTCGGCGTTGGGGTGTTGTCGCCGAGCTCGCCGGGGCCTGTCCATGCTGGTGCGTCTTCCGCCCTTTGGTTGTGGTCAGGGTCGTTCTGTGCTGTCTGAGTGGTCTAAGTGGTGCTGGTTTCCCCGGATCCGGAGTGAGCGCCTTCTGTGCAGCGATGCAACTGTATAATATGTCTGTGCTTGTCGCTGGCTGTTGGTGGGTCCAGCGGGGCATAGGGGAGCCGGTGAGACAAGGCAAGCTGGGGTGAGAGTGGGGTGTAGGGGACGCGGGGTCGGATAGATGTGTCAACGCCACCGTCCCCCCAACCCTCAGGTTCTCCTAACGTGTTGCGCCTGGATTCTGCAGTGCCGTGTTGCGATGGGGACGGTCACCGGTCCTGGCGGGCGGGTTATTGCTCGGTGGTTGTCGTGCTGAGGATTCGGCGTTGGAGTGAGGTGTTTCTGGGATTTGCGGTAAGTTCAGCTGGGTCAGAAGCGCAGGGATTTCTTCCGGTCTTGTGAGGGAGTGGAACCTGCCATCTTTGCGTATAATTATTTTGAAAGGGTGACCCCACGCGTAGCGGAGGCCGTGGCTGCTTAGGTGTTGTGTGAGTGGGCGTAGTTCTCTTCGGCGTTTCAAGGTGGTGGGAGCCAGGTCTTGATATAGTTGTACTGGCGCTCCCTCTACCTCGATGGGGGTATCCCTGGCTGCGCGCATTATGCGCTCCTTGATGTGATAGAAGTGGAGGCGCACCACTATGTCCCTGGGTACGGCAGCGTTGGTGCTTGGGGCTCTGAGGGCTCGGTGTGCCCGGTCCATCAGTAGGTCAGCTGTTGTAGCCTCCGGTAGGAGGTGTTGAAATGCCTCCGTGAGGGTGTCAGTGAGTAGGTCGGGCGACACCGATTCAGGGACGCCCCTGACCCTGATATTGTTCCTACGTGTTCTATTATTTAGGTCTTCGTTGGTGTCTTCGAGGGAGCGTAATTGATCTCTCAGGTGCAGTATTTCACTGCCATGGGCCTGCACGATCTCCTCTGTGTCCGCCATTTTGGCCTCTGCGGCCTGTGCACGGGCTGACAGGTCTGCCATACCTTCTAGTATGGGGCAAAGACGTTTGTCCAGTTCTTCGGCCACAGATTGTTTGAAGTCAGCCAGGAAGCCCTGCATGTCCCTCCTCGTCAGCGGTGCCTCCGTCCTCTCCGAGGGTGCCTGGCTGCTCATTTCAGAGTCTGAGTCCGACGGGAGGGGCTCCAAAGATGGCGCCCGCTGTTGTTCAGGCTTCTGCCTGAAGATCGGTGCAACGGAGGAGTTGCGGGCTTTCTTCCCTCCGCCCATGGGGAGGGTGAGTGTGGGTATAGGGGGGGGGGAACGTGGGGTGTTTTCGGGGCTCAGGTGCTGCTGATAGCGGTGGTTTCAGGCTAGGCCGCGGCGGAGCTCAGAGTTTATGCGGCCATTCACTCGCGGGGTTAGGCTCCGCCTCCATTAAGGGGTTTTTAAATATTCTTTATACTTTTTCTAGTTTGGGGAAAATGTCCCCTTCCAATACGATGTTCCCAACATATAACCAAGACTATTGAAAGAAGGGTCTCCAGCCTACCTCCTCTGTTTCCCTGGGATTATCATTGCCCTTTTAGTAATATTCAGAAAAATCTAAATTAATATTTCCTGCTGCAGACCTGTCTAAGAACCAACCTCCGGCTTATCTGAGACACTTTATAAGCTACAAGATCAGAACATGTCAGCGAAGCCTTCTACACCATATTTAACTTAAACCTACATCTGATGAGTAGTGCATGAATTCAAATTGTCCTTAATTTTGGTGTATGTGACAGGGTTATTCAATATTGTGCCAGTTGAAAGGGTTCCACGGTGAATGCTAAGTCATTTTACAATTTTAAGCTGAATTTAGAAAAAAAATATAAAAAAATCCCCAAATCAGCCATATCCTGTTTGGCTATTGTGGCTATTGTGACATTTTCTTTCAATTCACTATGAATTTCTAACAATTCTCACTTTGGTGAATAAACCTGTACGTGTGTAACAAAACTCACAGTATAGAGAAAGGTTAGAGTAAAAAGGTTTGAGAATCATTCAGAGTGAATACAATACAATTCATAGTGTTTCTAATGCATATTATAATACAGGGTTACAGTAAACAAAATAAAATAAATAAATCTGAGAATTTCTGTAATTTCAAAGAAAAATAAAACTTTTACTAAAAATAAATCATCTTTTCACTGAAAGTAACACGTCATCTTGGCTTGTCAGATGTCCCATCAGGTAAAGAGTTAAATGGATGACATTTTGTATCTGCTGGGATACACAGAATGGTTGCTGTTACTGTGTTACCATCCGGCCCATTGGGGTCAGAATTCACGCAATCTCCCCCTATCTGCCTCTGCTCCCTATACATTTCACTGGCTTTCCGCCCCCTATCTCCATCTCTGGCTCTCTAAGCGCTATTCTGTTACTCCTAACCTTTGTATTGAGTCCTCAGACTCTGTCTTTTCACTCTCCTGCACACAGATTGAGCTAGATCAGTCTCAAACACTCTCCTTTTCATGGGCTCGCTTCTTGTGCTGCCAACAATACTAATCACGGATGGAGCGAAGCCCAGAGCATCCTATAAGGGCCGGAGAGAGCCATTTAATCCACTGACTTCACAGAAAGGTGCACTGTCTGTGTGGGTATCACAGCACAGCATGGGGGTCAGAGAAAGGGGACATCCTGACACCCACATCCCCCAATGGAGGAAATAACAGAATGCAATGTCTCAGAGATAACTGAGTACATTAAGGAACAACAAAATACAATATAAAGTATCCTCAGGGCATTGCGGCTACTATCTATGATTTCTATAGAGGATCATGGGAAATGTAGTCCACAAACATATACAGTGCCAATATTAGTCATCACTGCTGTAAGCTATGTGGAATGTTAATGCTGGCTAACCATTATGGGAAATGTAGTTGATAGTTGGTATAGAAGATTGAAGTGCCAGGGTGAGCCATCAATGCTATAAGCGGTCTATAGAACTTATGCTGGCTTAGCAATCTGGGAGCCGTAGTCCAGATCTGTGTGCAGTGCCAACGAAGCCATCGCTGAGCCTCCAAGCTCTGGAAAGGTTATTTCCTGCATGCTAATGGCCTGATTTCTTAAAGACACTTTGTTCTTCTGTTTTCTTTGTGAAGGAAACTGTTCGTGTCCCAGTTATGGCGAAATAAATCCAGAATAATTTGCTTTTATTTCCGTGTATCTCCCTCCAGAGAGCTTCCTCTTGCACACATCCCATTTATCCCAAACACTCAAATATTAACCCTTACTGGTGCGCACACTGACAGCCACACTCTGTGCACACTCAGAATAGGCACTGTGTATCGCTGGTACGCACAGACTGCATACGTTGAGACCAATACCTGATAGATAGATAGATAGATAGAAGGAAAAAAATAAATACCATTAATGTGGCTGCAGTATTTTTAATATGTTATTACAGAAAGCTAGGAATTATAGGAGTACAGAGCCTCTAACAAGTATCTCCTAATTCCTCTGCTCTCTTTAAATCCCCCAACGTCAACCCCCTCTAAAAATTTAAATCCATCAATGCTGGTTGAGAGTGATGAGAGATACATTTCACTCCAGTTTGTAGGCGTGCTCTGTTTATGTGCTATATAAATCAGTAGATAAATCAATAAATGATAGCTACTCCCTAACCCATAACCCAAATACACCCCCCAATCGGTCATTGTAAATTGAATGTGTGGGTACATACAACATAGGGTCCGTGTCTCGGTGTGATTCTTACACTGCAGATTGTCCTGCTGGTATTTAATAAGGGTGCAGTCTTAGATCTCCATTGTTAATATTGGCTCAATCAAATTATTAGCCGACTTTTAAATTCAAGCTTTTAAATGTTAGATTTTGTATATATTGTGTATTACTACTGTTTTTGTATTTTATTGTACCCTATTGTATCAATGAAATGTTTTGTGGACCCAGGACATACTTGAAAACGATTGAAATCTCAATGTATCTTTCCTGGTAAAATATTTTACAAATAAATAAAATAAATAAATAAATGGAAATCTGTGCAGAATGTATTAGTAGGTTAATGTGACAAGTCTGCAATGATAGCTACCCTGCACGTAGCCTACATATCCCATGATTCTTGCTCATACTTTAGACTGGCCTGTGTTATGGGAAATGAAGTCCACATACATTTCCAGTGCTAGAGTCGCTGTCATTCAATCAGTGTTACCTAAATCCAGCATGTTTTAAATAGCAGCATAATAGACCCCCATATTCTGTATTGTGGTTTCTGTTAATCCCATGACATCACTTTGATCTGAAAGTAAACCATTAGAATTCACAGAAACCTGTTCAGACCCCCTTCATGTGTGTCTGCTCCATGTGGGCTTCTGGCTGAATAGCCTTCATTACTCACTCCATCTTGCATTATTTTATAGATAAGATCAATTGATGCTAATTCACCTGGAACTGTGGGAAACTGCGCTAGTGCTTGTGGGGCTCTGAGCCGTGAAACATCAATTGCCCCTAAGAAACTAGCTGCATGTGTTCTCCTTTAAGAGGTTCTCAGGTTAGTTTTCCCATAAGAGCTCTTGTTTTCCTGTTTTGGTCGGAATTGCCAATGCCTTCTATCTGTTTGGTATCAAACAGGACTGGCCCAGCGTGAAACCTGTGCTTGACATCTAAAAAAACAGATTAATGAGTGTGAAAGTTCACTAGCATTGAGTATGGAACTCCTGGCCTAGTTGACTGGCATGGAATATCGTATGTCAGGGCTCATAAGGACAACATCACAGTCTTCTCCAGCCATGACGTCCAGTTTATGCACTGCTGTTTGAAGTCTTCCTAAGTTGGATGATATAGAGGGGTCTCCAGATGTTGAGTGAAACAGAACCTCTTATGGATGCAGGGAGCAATGTGGTTATTATTATTATTATTGCCATTTATATAGTGCCAACAGATTCCGTAGCACTTTACAATAGTATGAAAGGGGGGATGTAACTATAAATAGGACAATTACAAGAAAACTTACAGAAACGATAGGTTGAAGAGGACCCTGCTCAAACGAGCTTATGGAAGCTTTCTTAGCTTATAGCGCTCCTTCTAAAGATGACACATAAAAACCCACCAGTCTACCATGACACAGCCACTTTAACTACCAAGCTTATCCATTGATCAATGCATTATATATAAAAGATAGAAATAATGATATATAATAGAAAATAAAAAATACCCATTAACTTTAATCTAATCTACATGGTGCACTTACATGTGTGTCCTTTTAGAGGTGAAATGTCATATCCCAGGATTTGCAATCTTATGTTTACATATCCCTATCTTTAACAAATACTTATTAGTGAGATATGAAAAATAGAATTAAATGTAGAATTCCACACATTATTTCCTGAAACTGGGAGCGCCCTGGCAATCATCGTTATAAGCTCTGTCCTTTGCACCTGGCAGAGGACACGGAGGTTGTGAATGGTCTGGCTGTGTTTGTATAGACTGTGTGTAATCTGGCTCTGTTCAGGTAGGTTCTGCACGGACTGGCTGTATTTCTAAAGGTTGTGCAAATCTGATTGTGTTTCTGTTTTCAGGTTGTGCACAGTCTGGTCGTGTTTCTGTTTTCGTGTCGTACACAGTCTGGTCGTGTTATATGTTTTCAGGTTGTGTAACGTCTGATTGTGTTTCTGTTTTCAGGTTGTGCACAGTCTGGTCGTGTGTCTTGTTTTCAGGTTGTGTAAAGTCTGGTCATGTTTCTGTTTTCAGGTTGTGCACAGTCTGGTTGCATGTTTGTGCAAGTTGTGCACAGTCTGGTTATGTGTTTGTGCACAGTCTGATTGTGTCTCTGTTTTCAGGTTGTGCGCAGTCTGGTCGTTTCTCTGTTTTCAGGTTGTGCACAGTCTGGTTGTGTGTTTGTGCACAGTCTGGTTGTGTCTCTGATTTCAGGTTGTGCACAGTCTGGTTGTGAGTTTGTGCAAGTTGTGCACAGTCTGGTTATGTGTTTGTACACAGTCTGGTTGTGTCTCTGTTTTCAGGTAGTGCACAGTCTGGTTGTGTTTCTTGTTTTCAGGTTGTGCGCAGTTTGGTTGTGTCTCTGTTTTCAGGTTGTGCACAGTCTGGGTGTGTGTTTGTGCAAGTTGTGCATAGTCTTGTTGTGTTTGTGTGAGAAGTCTGGTTGTGTTTGTGTAGCTTTTGCACAACCTGGCTGTATTTCTAAAAGTTGTGCACAGTCTGGTCGTGTGTTAGTGCACAGTCTGGTTGTGTGTTTGTGCACAGTCTGGTTGCGTCTCTGATTTCAGGTTGTGCACAGTCTGGTTGTGAGTTTGTGCAAGTTGTGCACAGTCTGGTTATGTGTTTGTGCACAGTCTGGTTGTGTCTCTGTTTTCAGGTGGTGCACAGTCTGATTGTGTCTCTGTTTTCAGGTAGTGCACAGTCTGGTTGTGTTTCTTGTTTTCAGGTTGCGCGCAGTTTGGTCGTGTCTCTGTTTTCAGGTTGTGCACAGTCTGGGTGTGTGTTTGTGCAAGTTGTGCATAGTCTTGTTGTGTTTGTGTGAGAAGTCTGGTTGTGTTTGTGTAGCTTTTGCACAACCTGGCTGTATTTCTAAAAGTTGTGCACAGTCTGGTTGTGTGTTAGTGCAAAGTCTGGTTGTGTGTTTGTGTGCACAGTCTGGTTGTGTTTGTGTAGGCTTTGCACGACCTGGCTGTATTTCTAAAGGTTGTGCACAGTCTGGTTGGGTGTTTGTGTGAACAGTCTGGTTGTGTTTGTGCACAGTCTGGTTGTGTGTTTGTGCACAGTCAGATTGTGATTGTAATTACAAATTTAAGGCCAAAGTAGTTGAACGAGAAGCAACGCTGACTTGGAAAATACTTCCAGTTCATCAATTGTGGCCTTAAATTGGAATTCACTTGGAAATCCTGACAATTCTCACGTTAGTGAATAGCTCTGTGTGTTTCTATAAGTTGTTTATGCATTATCTGTATTATTTCAGCTACACGCACTCTCCCCAGCGTTTTGATTCAGTTCACATGCAGAGATTTTGCTGTCACTCACATTACTGGTGGAATAAAGTACGCAGCATCTAGTTACATAGTGAGTAGGCTCTCAGCTGCCTCTCTGGGCTTCACATTACAGGTATCTCCTTTGTGTCAGATCTATTTACACAGTGCATCCCTCGCTAGCCGGGCATGTTGAGAACTGCATGGAGGATAGGGGATCCCTGCGCTCATACACACACCGCATACCTGTCCTGACTACAAAGTCAGGCATTTTGACTATGCAGCCCATGTGTTAGTCCCTTATTTGTCTGTTCGCCCTGTCTGCGCTGTACCTGCTGTGCAGACACTTTTTTTGGCTCGCCTTACAGACACGCTCAGTTCCCAGGGCTTTGCTCGGTTTACTTTCGAGATGTAGGGAAATAAGACACTGGAATTACAGAAAGAATTCTTTGGGCTTGTTTGCTGGGAGCAGATGAAAGCAGGACAGCACATACCAAGACGTCAGACTCCCAGAAAGCCATGGCTAGCTCCTCTAATCCCTTTAGCCACTAAACGCTCATTAACGAACAGGCAGGTCTCAGGACCCACAGCTGGAACCTCTTTATTAAAAAAGGGTCACAAGAGTAATAAGAACAGACAATAAAACGGGCCTTTCTTTAATACTGTACTAGATTAACAAGAGCGTCATCAAATATTCTAATACTTGTGTATAGAAAAAGTACAATACAGGGGACTAATGACTAAATAATGAGTAATGGAGAGGTGGCTATTACTAACGATTCACGATAAAACAAGTTGGGGAAATATCTTCAGCGTGGCAGACTTGGCCATTTTAACCTGAATTTTGTAAGTCTCAGTTATTAACTCACCGAAATGAGATTGTAATATTTCACAATTAACAAACCAACAATCCGATTTTACCCAAAATGGAAGAAATATGTTCAGATTTCCTTCACGATTTACAGAAGTCAAAAAACAATGTTTTAAGAGAATACTTTGTTCAGAGTAAGCCTTTTATATTGGTTCTCATCCCCCCCAAAAAAGGAAGAAGACAACTTTCAGAGCATAAAGAAAACTTAATCTGTTCCAACACTGAGGCCAAGTTCTCATTGAAGCCCTCTGAAGGGGGACGGATGTCAGGAAGGGCATGTTGTGGGGAGGACATAGGCAACCAGTGACATACAGTGGCGCCTGCAACTGTATGTCTAAATTTTCACAGATTTCATTATTGTTCCTCACTAATGCTGCTGGAGGTGGAGTTACAAATACAGACTCCATGACCACTTCAGAAAATTTTGGCATGCATTCCCATTTTTATAGAAAGAAGTTTCTTCAAGGCCTTGCGCCCACTGCGGGTTTCTCCATGACACCTGAATCATTGGCGAGCCTCATACGTCAGACACAGCGGCGGCCTTAGGGTGCACCGGCCCAGGGGGAGCTAGATTGGAGTGACTGGCAGGAGGTGGGCGCACATTGCTTCCTCCTTCCAGTCACTCTGTGTAGCATGGCTGAGCGGAGCAGACTGCGGTACAGGAACTTATGTTTCCTGTACCTGGCCGGACTGAAAAGAAGTGCTTACTGAGAGAGAACTTCCTGTCAGTCCGGCTGCGTACAGGAAACTGAAGCTCCTGTACCGCAGTCCCCTCCGCTCGGCCACGCTACAAGAAAGGTAGGAGACACACCGGGGACAAAGAGGGGAGAGAGAGGGGCACTAAGGGTAGAGGAGAGGGAAAACTATGAGTGGGGGGAGAAGGAACACTAAGGGGAGAGGAGAAGGAAAACTATGGGAGGGAGGAGAAGGAACACTATGGGAGGGGGGAGAAGAAACACTATGGGAGGGGGGGAAAGAACACTAAAAAAGAGGGAGGGTTGAGGAACACTAGGGGGGGAGAGAGGAACATTAAGGGGTGGGCACTAAGGTACAGGGGAGGGAAGGGAAAGAAAATGAACACTGGGGTAGTGGTGGTCCACTAAAAGAGAAGGGAGAGGAAAACTAAGATGGGGGTGGTGGGAGGAACATTAAGGGGAATAGGAGAGCACTAAGAGTCAGGTGAGGGGGAGGGAAGAGGAACACTAAGAGACAGGGAAGGGAGGGGAGAGAAACACTAAGAGACATGGGACAGAGGGAAGAGGAACACTAAGAGACATGGGACAGAGGGAAGAGGAACACTAAAGGACAGGGAGGGGAGAGGAACACTAAAGGACATGGAGGGGAGCGGACCATTAAGGGACAGAGAGGGGAGAGGACCACAGATGGACATGGAGGGGAGGAGAGAGGAATACTAAGGGACATGGAGGGGAGAGTGGCATGGGACACAGGGTGACCTGAGGTGGGAGAAAGACACACAGATGGGCCTGGGGTGAGAAAGTCCACAGAGGGGCTGGGAATGAAAGCACCACACAGAAGAGCCTGTGAGTGGAAATACAAAGGGGCTGGGGGTGAAAGAGACACAGAGGGGCTGGAGAAGATGGAAAAGAGACATAGATGGGCTGGGGGCATATAGGCGGGCTGGTGGTGAAAGAGAAACACACAAAGGAGCTGGTAAGAATAAAAGACACAAAGGGTCTGGGAGAGAAGGAGACATAGAGGCTGGGGGAGTAAGAAACACAAAGGGGGTTAGTAAGAGATAAACAAGGGAGGTGTAAGACACACAATGGGGAAGAAATACGGGATAAGACACTAAAGGGGGTAAGACATTTAAAAGAGGGGATAAGAAACAAAAGGCGGGTTAAGACAGACACAGTTGAAGAAGCTTTTGGTGGGGTGGGGGGCTCCAAAATCCTCTTCGCCTGTGTATCCAAAAATCCTTGCACCAGCCCTGGCCGACGGTTGCCTATCCCTGTTTTAGAGTGTGAATACTTATCAGTTCCACCAATAAATAGAATGAACCTAGTATTTAGTTATAGTGTGAGCTCACAGGTACATGATATATTTTACAATGTAACAGTTATCCCTTTCCCGGGTTTCAGACACAATAAGTGGTATTTTGTCGCATGACCAGTGATTTCTTTGGTTACAAAGTGTGGACGTCATCGTCCTTTGTCTCCAGGTCTGTGACGGCTCCTGACAATACACAATATTATTTACAGAGCGTTTCATACATCAGAAACCTTACTGCCCACACCACTGGTAAACACAGCACACAAACGCTCTCTCTTCCACAGGCTGGGTAGTGACAGGGTTAATGTGGGTGGGCCTTCTGGCTGCGCAAATGTTGCGAAATCCCGCTATTTCACTTGCAAAAAGCATTCGATTTGAAATCTTTGGATGCACCTCTAAATGTTAATATGAAGGACATTTGGGGCCTGTATAGTAAACATCTGTTTTGTATAACTTGTTCAGGGGCATATTTGCAGACACCAACTTTTTCAGAATCATAATTATAATATGGGACTGAAATGAAAACTTTACTTAAAGCTGCCCCCGTTACTAACAGAATTACAACTTTGGGACAAACTTTTCATGTGTTTTGGAATCCAGAGGCTTGGCCAGTTTCATATGGCATAAACATAATACATTCATACAGTATTTTGAATAAACAGATCCAAAAAGGCAAAGAAAACAAACACATTTACAATTCTTGCAATGACATTTTTGTTAATGAAATTTCGCAATTTGTCTTTAATTTCTCCACATTTTATAAATAAAGCTCTAAATTCAGCATCGAACTGCAGCTTGATTGGTAAAAGATAATTTCACACGTTGCACCATGTCCAATACCTGTTGCAAGTTTTAGTCCAATGTAACTGACAGGGATAACATTTTTTAGTTGTCGGACCACCTCACTTCGCTGTTTGGTGAATAACCCCCATATACCATGGACTGTTTGTGAAGCTCAAATCTATTCCTGAAACTCATTTCCTCCCATTATGCATTCAGCAAATTCTACCTTCACCAGAGATCTAAAGAACACCTGTTCAATGGAGCGTTTGCTCACACAATCCCTGCAGCTCATTCTTATCCTGAGCTAAGTGATACTTTTACATGTGATCACTGCTACTGTTGTCAGTTAAAGAGACACACAGCATGTTTATGGCGTGTGCTCATATCAGAATACGGAGACCAGGGCATTCAAACATCTTTATAATGTCCGTGAATAAACCTATTCTAGAACCAATCGAGTTCTTTCCATTTCCAGAACTTTTAACATTATATTGAAATAATAAGGCTGAAAGGGGAACTATTAAATTTGAGACTAAATATAGACTATATTTTTATACATTTACATTAACACTGACATTATTTAAACGTTAACAAACTGCATGCTAAAATGGCATTTAATGCAATTATACAATCCCTTTCCATGAATTTTAGATAATGTCAGGCAGATTGAGTTGGTATTTAGCCCAGAATAATTCTGATTCCTTTGTATCGCTGCACCAAACAGAAGAACGTAACCATCATTACTGACAAAAGAGACTCAACTCCATCAATCCAGTTCAGCATTTACACAGCTCAGTTGATCCAAAACAAAAACGATTTGACTTCAAAGGGTGAAAATGATCCTCTTTACTTATTCTATTTGGATTTATACCGTAAAGTAAAAAAATATATATTTATCATTATCTAAATTTACATGTGTTACTGCTACCTTGCACGGCACATTTAATTTAATGCCTTTTATATTGTTTACAATTATTTCCAAGTTCTGCTCATTGTTACCAGAATTAGTATTATTATTATTTAATTAGTGACAACATATTCTGCACAGCTTTACAATCACAGAAAGAAGATATATGAAAGATATAACAGATATCAGTAAAGAATACAGTTAAAGGATACTATAGTGTTAGAAGTACAAAACTGTATTCCTAACACTATAGTGTCCCCCTGACGCCACGGCTCTCCCTCCCACTCTTTTTTCACCTACCACTTTCCAGTACCAAGATCCCTTGGTGCTTGATTGGGATCCTCCTTTTGAGACGTCATGGCGATCCGGGAAACCTCATGTGCATGCGCAGTGAGTGCCGAGTCCTCGTTAGGCCTTCCCCATAGGAAAGATTTGACTCAATGCTTTCCTATGTGTATTTTGTAGATGCTGGAAGTTCTCACGCAAAGCATGAGGATGTCCAGCGACATTTCATGCAGTTAAACTCTGTGAAAATCCAAGAAGCGTCTCTAGTGGCTGTTGGGAAGACAGAAGCAGTCTTCACCTTGCAATGTAAACATTGCAGTTTCTCTAAAATTGCAATGTTTTACATTGTCTGGACACCTATAGTGTCCCTTTAATTATAAATCAAAATTGTACAATTTATTCAAAAAATATCTCCAATGTCGTATATCTCGTATATTTGACGAGGCATCACAAACTCTGCCTACCCCCACCCATATGTTTGCTGAGCTACCACCCCCCGATGCTCTGGCCATCTACTGCATTCAAAGAATTTATACATATTTATCCAATAATTGCCAACCAAGGGGTGTTTGGAGCTGAACCTACAATTACGTGAGTTTGAGAATGGCATCTTGGACATCGGTATGCCACATACCCCACAGAGACTGGTGAGAAGTTCCCCTCACTAACACTAACATGGTGTATCTGTACTTAGAACCTAATGCCAAGTTTTTAAGACAGCGGTGAAGAGCAAACGACATTTGTTGGCCTTTGTATAGAGACACGGCCAGAGCACGCTTAGCATCTCAATTATATAAAGGCTACGCACACTTTGTGCTGTGCCAGGTCTAACAAAAGGCGAAACGTGTTGTCCTATTGCGTATCTGAAATTCCCCAGTTTACATTAGACACACATTTATTGAGACCACACAGGTAGTTCCCCAGCCCAGATGTGTAGGCACACAGCCATCCTGGCCAGGTGGACAAAACATGATAATTCTTGTGTCTGTAAACAATTATTGTGGGTTTAGTCCTAAAACACTGGCTGTGGTTTTGGTCTCAGGCACAATGTGTGGTATATTGTATGTTAATATTGACAGTGACAGTGTATCATTATTGTTAATATAAGTATTAATATACTAATGACGGTGTGTACATAAAAGGAATAGGAAGCTTCATGTCTGATCTCCATTCAAAACTCTCATTCATCCCCACTTTCTCCTGTCCCTCTCTGGCTATTTCCTCAACTCTGCCCTGGACGCTGCAGCCCCGCTCCAAGGATGCACCTCAAGGTAGACGCACCTCCAACCTTGGCACACTAAATTGACCCACTACCTGCAGAGATGCTCCCGTTCAGCTGAATGCTGCTGGAGGAAGGCCTGCACCTTGTCAGACTTCCTCCATTATAAATTAATTTTGTGTTCATATAGCACAGCCCTCACCCTTGCTAAACAATCCTACTTTTCCTCTCTTGTAAGTTCATGTTCACGCAATCCCAGGCGTCTCTTTAATACCTTTAACTCTCTCCTTCGGCCACCTCAAGCCACCATTCAAACTGACCTTTCAGCAGATAGCCTTGCATGCTACTTTACCGACAAGATTGAACAGTTAAGGAAATAATTCTCCCCCCCTTGCTCCTCCCTCTCGCAACCACACATGAACCATACATTCCCTACCCTACAGGCAGGGCCGGTACATAGGCGAAGATGTATTTTTCCGCCCCCCACCCCAAAAAAATAACATCTTCACCTATGTGCCTATTAACCCCTCCCTGTGAATTAGTGGTCCCCTCCCTTCCCTGTCCCTTAGTTTTCTTCTTACCTCCCCCCTCTTTTCCCTGTACCTTGATCTTTCTCTCCCCTCCCCTCCCGGTCCCTTGGTGCACCCCCCACCCTCTTAGTGGTTGCACTCCCCTTCCTGGTGTGCCTCCTACATCTCTTGTAGCGTTACCCTACAGGAGCTTCAATTTTCTGTACCCGGCCGGACTGACAGGGAGTGCTCTCTCAGTGACCACCTCCTGTCAGTCTGGCCTGGTACAGGAAACAGATGCTCCTGTACCACGCTCCGCCATGCTACACTCAGTGGTGTATACACACTGACAGTCACACACACTCAATGACAAACACACAGACGTCACTGACAGACACAGACTCACTGATCTGACACACACTCATTCATTGAGACACACACTGATTGACACTCATTGACAGTCACATACAGACTCAGTGACAGTCTGTATGTGATACTCTCACTAATTTGACAGACACTCACAAACACACACTGACAGACAGACACACACATACACTGACACACACTCATACACTCACATGCACACACACTCACAGACACACTCAGTCACTCACAGACACACATATACTCACATGCACACACCCTCATACAATCACTCAGACACACACACACTCAGTCACTTACATACACTCACTCACTCACAGACACACACTCACACATACACATCACATACACTCACTAATTATTATTTTTCTAAATAAACATTTTCCACCCAGCCTCCCTACCTGGATCTGTCCCTGGGGTCTAGTGGGGCTGCTGAGCTGCAGTGGTAAGATCAGAGGCGGCGAGGGAGCTCTAATCTCCCCGCTCTGCTCCCTCGCGCACCATTTGGCGATGCCGCGGGAGCCGGAATATGACGTCATATTCCGGCTCTCGGCATCAGTAGGCAGCCAGTGAGGGAGTAGAGCGGGGAGATTAGAGCTCCCTCGCCGCCTCTGATCTTACCACTGAGGCACGCCGCGCGGGGGGTCCACCAGAAGGTGGCCTTGCAGGAGGGAGAGCTTCCCTCCTGCCGGTCACTGAAATCTTGCGCCCCCAGAGTCGGTGCGCCCTAAGGCGGCCGCCTGTGCCGCCTTATGGACGCGCCGGCCCTGCCTACAGGCCTTCGCCCCAGCTACAGAACAGGAGGTGGCTTTGCTTCTCCTCTCTTCCCACCACCTGTCCGCTTGATCCAGTACCTTTCCACCTTAGCAGGTCTCTCGCCCCTTGTCTTGTACCATCCTTAACACACATCCTAAACTGCTCTCTTTCATCTGGTGTTGTCCCTGCTCCCCTTAAGCATGCTACTGTTATACTCATCCTAAAAAAACATCCCTAGAGCCGCCTTTCCTTCCAACTATCGTCCCTCCCATATCCCTGCTTCCTTTTTCCTCAAAGCTTCTAGAAAGACTTGTCTTTACTCCTATGACTTACTTCCTAAATTCAACTCCCTCCTCGATCCTCTTCAATCTGGCTTTTACCCCCACCACTCTACTGAGACTACTCTTTTTAACATTACAAATTACTAATCACAGCTAAATTGAAAGGCCACTACTTCATATAAATTCTTCTTGACCTCTCTGCTGCCTTTGACAGTGGTGATCATGGCCTCCTTCTCCAAACTCTTCAATCCCTCGGTCTCTGTGACACTGTCCTCTCGTGGTTCTCCTCCTATCTCTCCCAACGCTTGTTCAGTGTCTCCTTTTGCAATGATACCTCCTCCCCTCGTCCTGTCTCAGTTGGAGTCCCCCAAGCATCTGTCCTTGTTCCCCTTCTGTTCTCACTTTATACTGCCTCTCTAGGCAAACTTATTTACTCCTTTGTACTCCGCCACCATCTGTAAGCCGATGACACCCCGATATATCTTTCCTCCCCTGATCTCTCCCCCACGATCCTACAAGGTGTCCCTGCTTGCCTTTCTTCAATCTCTGATTGGACGTTCTCCCGCTTTCTGAAACTCAATCTCTCTAAAACTGAGCATCTTATTCCCCCCCCCCCTCATAATTCTGATCCTCCTTGGCTTTCCCTGCAAGTTGATAGTACTTGCATCAGTCCGTCATTGCAAGCTCATTGTCTTGGTGTTATCTTTGATCCTGGCCTCACCTTTGCGCCACATATCGAGTATGTTGCTAAAACCAGTCGATTCCACCTTAAAAATATTGCTTGCATCTGCCCCTTTCTCATGCAAGATGCTGCCAAGGAGCTTGTTCATGCTCTGGTAATCTCTTGCATGGATTACTGTAATTCTCTCCTAGTTGGTCTCCCCAAAAGCCGAACTGCACCATTACAATCGGTATTGAATGCTGCCGCCAGGGTGATCTCTCTCACCCGTCGTTCCTCCCATACCTCGCCCCTCTGTCGATCCTTACACTGGCTTCCTGTATCCTATAGGAGTCAATTCTAAATACTAACCCTTACCTATAAAGCTCTAACCAACTCTAGCCCCTCTTACATTTCTTACCTGATTCATAGATACACCCCTTCTTGGTCTCTCTGCTCTGCCGGTGACCTTCTCCTGTCCGCTGCTCGCACCCTTACTGCTAACTCGCGCTTGCAGGACTTCTCGCTGGTGGCTCCTTTCTTTTGGAACAGCCTGCCTACCGCCATCAGACTCTTCCCTAGTCTTTAATTGTTTAAGAAGTCACTCAAAACAGATCTGTTCAGAAATGTTTATGGACTCTCAGAGTAACTTATCTATATTTCCCCAAGTCTGTAACTTGCTCTCCTAAAGAGTCACACTCCACTTTCACCTCCAGCTCGCTAGTTTTCCACCTTGTTTGGTGGCTGTCCACCTCATCTAGACTGTAAGCTCGTTTGAGCAGGGCCCTCATCTACCTATTGTTCCTGTGTCACTGTGTAATTGTCTCATTTATTGTAAATTTCCCCCCTTTCATAATATTGTAAAATGCTGCAGAATTAGTTGGCGCTATATAAATACCAATAATAATAATAATAATAATAATGTCACCAACAGTAAAGGAAAACAAACTTCTCAAAGTGGAGCAATTCCTATTAAAACCATTAGAATAAGAAACATTCTAGCAGTTTCAATGGTAAAGCAACATATATCCATTTTTTAAACTTATTTTACTATTTGCAGCAATTTTACCAAATTCTCCAATTGAGACAGGAAGTGACACAGAAACTCTGGAAAAAAAAGTAATTGGATACAGATACAGTCAGATACAGAGACAATGTGATTGATAAAGTCACGAAGAACAGTTTATTATAATTATTATTTTTATATTTATATAGCAATATTCCGGCAATATTACATAGTGCTGTATAATGGGTGGACTAACAGACACGTAATTGTAACCAGACAAGTTGGACACACAGGAACAGAGGTGTTGTGGGCCCTTCTCAATGAGCTTACATGCGAGAGGAAGTTTATAGAATACGGATGGACTTTATTTAATAAACAGTGAAGTATGGTGAATTGGAAATCAAATAAGTGAATTAGACATGTGCAATTTGTTTCGGTGCGAATGACTGAATTGCCGATGTGCGAATTTTGGAAGTGCTGAATTCAGGAAGTGCCGAACTGAACCAAATTGCCTAAGTCCCGAATTGTCGAAGTGATGAATTTTGGAAGTGCTGCACCGAACTGAATTGCCAAAGTGCTGAATTACTTCGGATTTCCGAAAAGTGGCAAAACAAGAAAGGGAGGGGAAATTAAGGGAATGATGACAGGAATCTAACCCTAACCCAACCCCTAGGGGTAGGGTTGGGAATTTCCAAAGTCCCGAATTCCGGAAGTGCCGAATTTCCGAATTGCCCAATTCTCAAATTGCCGAAGTCCCGAATTTTGGAACTGCTGAACCGAAGTGCCGAATTGCCAAAGTCTCGAATTTCGGAAGTGCCGAAAAGAACCAAATTTTTTGCCCATGCACATCCCTAAGGTGAATTAACCTTCACTATTTTACCAGCTCAGTTATGTTAGCCTAAAATGTTCAATCCCTTTGCCAGTTGGCCACAATTTCCTGTTTAGTGAATAGACATAGTGGTATCCTTATAGAGACACTCCAAACACCTAGCATTGTAGCTCGCTGAAATGATTTATGTGTGAAGAGTACGTCCTTTCATTTTACAAAAAGTGTAGATTTCAGTAGAAATGTACACTTTTATAAATTAACCTGGTTACGCCTCCCTAGATGTCAACCAGACAACCGCTCCTTTTACTTCCTTGTTGTTTCACTCAGTGAAGCTAAAGTCAAGAGTCAACAATTGCCCAGAGCACCTGCCTTGCAAAGATTTCTCATTGGACAGAAAAGATTGGACAGTCACAGAAATCCTGGGCGGGGCTAGAAGGGGAGGGTTTACAAAGGCTTCTGACAAGAGAACTGCAGCTTTTACACGCTGTTTTTAGATATATCCCAATGAAAATATGCATAATTAAATACATATAAGTGATTGGGGGTATATCTACTAAACAGTGATTTATTTTTTGGCAGTTTCTCTTTAACACAAACAACTTCATCACAGTATAGCATTTATTGAAAGGAATTAATGATACACTCCAAAAAATCATTTAGTTTTTGTCTCAACCGCTGCAAGAAGAGGACGTTCTAAATACAGACTCCGTACCTATTTACAACAAAGATGGATCTTTGTGGCAGGTTACTGATAAATGCCATCCAAGATAGACATGATCGATGCAAGCTGGCATACCCAGTGCCAAGGAAGATTTCCGCTTCTTCAATACGAGGAAGAGCTTGGTTTCACAATGTATTTTAAACAAACGTCACAACCTGGGAAATCATTAAATGCAAACAATAAATAAATATTAAAAACAAAGATTCTAGTAGATTTCCATTTGCTGAATAACGCTGGGCTTGAGAAATGTGACTTTGCTTCCTACTTCCTTAAGATTGAAGCTATGTATGTATAAAATAATATATTAATGTAGCATTGAACTGCCAGAGGGCAAAAAACATATTGAGAGTTTATCACTAAAGTGAGGATTCGACGTGAAATCAAAGTGAATTTCAAATTTAAGGTCATTAAGCCTTCAGTTCAGCTGCTTTTGCCTCAAATTTAAAATGTACATTGAATTCTCACTTTGGTGAATAGCCCTGTTAAAGGACCATTATAGTGCCAGGAAAACATACTCGTTTTCCTGGCACTATAGGGCCCTGAGGGTGCCCCATCCCTCAGTGTCCCACTCCCGCCCGGCTCTGGGGAGAGAAAAGGGGTAAAACGTACCTTTTTTTCCAGCATCGGGCGGGGAGCTCTCCTCCTCCGATCCTCCTCCTCTCCTCCCATTCGGCTGAATGCGCACGCGCGGCAAGAGCTGCGCGCGCATTCAGCCGGTCTCATAGGAAAGCATTCATAATGCTTTCCTATGGACACTTGCGTGTTCTCACTGTGATTTTCACAGTGAGAATCACGCAAGCGCCTCTAGCGGCTGTCAATGAGGATTTGGAGGATGGATTAACCCATTTATAAACATAGCAGTTCTCTGAAACTGCTATGTTTATAAAAAAATGGGTTAATCCTAGAGGGACCTGGCACCCAGACCACTTCATTAAGCTGAAGTGGTCTGGGTGCCTAGAGTGGTCCATTAATTAAATTCTAACAGTAAACCAGGGAGGCTGCTCGGCTGTACCTATCTCTCTATCTCTAAAACCATGCACAGTGGAAGGAGGACTGGAGAAATGATTGTCGGGGTTCCAGATACCTGTGGGATTTAGGGGAGCCCAGTGAAGTAGTCCGTCCTATAACCTGGCCCTGTGTGCGGCGGGGTGAGGGATAATTTAATGGCTTAGAGGCAATAGATGTTTTGGGCTAAAACAGCCAATAAATCATATCAACTCCTATCGAGATAATGTAGAGGGTATAAAGTCACCATTTTTATATATTTCTCTCTTTTTTTTTAATCTGCCATAAGCGATTGTTGCAAACAGCAGACGATCTAGTGATCTCCTAAACTGAATCTAGTTGCAACAAAACAAGTTCAACTCACATTTATCTGGTCCAGTATGCTTTGCAATCTAAATTTTTATTCTTTTCCCTTAAGTAATAGTGTAGATTTTTTTTTTTAGATCTTTGCCATGTTCCCTGTTTATAGTGACTCCACTCCATGATTTCTCCGGTCAGAAATTATTTTAAATGGACGCTCAAAGCATATATACAGTTTTTATATTATTACGGCTTTTTTTAATCATCACAAGCAATTGTATCATTACAGTTAACGGTATAATTACAGCTTGTTGTATTGTTGCTGATTATTGCATGGTTACAGCTAATTGTATTATTACAGCTTATTGTATCATTACAGTTTATTATATAATTACAGCTTATTGCAGTGGTTATGGTGTAAGGAGTGTTTATGGTGCATGCCTGGGGCTTTGCTGCCAAAGAGATTTAAGTGAAATTCCTCTTTATTTTGACGCAACAGTGGGGGCAGTCATTGGTACCAAGAGAATTGCAGAACAACCTCTAAAAATGCTTTCATAAAAACTGTAGCCCATGCACCCACGGTCCTTGCACCATAACCACTGTAAACATTATTATAATCCTCTGATTATTCCTTTAATAATTTATGACAGATTTTCACTCCGCAAGAATAACACAGCTCAATGTTGTATGGATAAATAATGGAGCTATAACTAACATGAAGCTTGATCCATCATATTTGTTTTTCAACGTAGTTAGTGTAGAAATCTATCATTTCTATATGGGTTTAACATAACAGCATAAAGCAGAATGGCTAAGGTTTTATAATCTCACAGTTTGTCTTTTTTAACAATACAAGATGACATGTTAAACTGCAGCAATAAACGGCTAATTACGGATCATTCGAAAACTGGAAAACGAGAGAAATCTCAATGTATCCATCCTGGTAAAATATTTTATAAATAAATAATTATTTTTATACGTCATCTAAGAAACAAAATAAACCAGCCATAGTAAGATCATGATTCACTCTCGGTGCAGATGGCGCACTGGGAATGGATTGCTAGCAGCAAACAGTTTGTAATTTAGTGCAAACACTGGGGGCTATCGACTTATATAGTAATTAAAGGGTTAATTGTGACAGTTTGATACACAACCCCCACTGTGTCACATTCACACGGTGATACTTTTATACATATTCTCAGTAATGCCTTTTCATGACTTTTTGTACGTTTATGCCTGTGCGAGAGCCTATAATCAGAGTGAATATATAATTCTCATTTAGGTAATTATTCCCAGAACCTGTCATTCCCCTCGCTGTATCCCTGCCAGTGTCCCGCTCACTGCATTTCATGTAGCCCCTTGTACAGCGCTGCGGTATTTGTTGGCGTTATATAAATAATAATAATACAAATCTGCTGGTAAGGGTGAGACTGCTGCCATTAAACCTTACTGATAAAACAGACAGAGGCAGCTCACAACTGGTGGATTTAACTGTTTTAATGCCAGAAGTGTGCATGTAGACAGACAAATTATACACAGGAAGCAATGCAAGGATGCAGTTCACATTGTGATACATTATTGCAGAGGGTGACATGTGGCTCAGATCTGTGTCTCCCATCCTCTGATGGTGGCTGTATATTATAACTCAATTCATTTCTACCAGTTCAGCAAACAGTGTCATGGAATGAGTTAAATGTGACATGTTCTAACTATTCTATCCATCTTCTAACGGTGTGGGAATCCCTACTGAGAGTAAAAAGGATTAACCCAATAAGTAGCAGATCATCCTTTTCAGATACTGAAAATGATTTAAACTTTAATTCCTAGAATTTTTTTTTCATGCAAAAAGGATTACCCTGTGTGATATAGAAAATCATTAACCCTTTAATTGCTAAAAAGAAAAAAAAATCATGCAAAAGGATTACCCTGACTGAAACTGAAAACGATTAACTCTTTAATATGAAAAAGGATAACAATGCCTGATCCTGGTTAGGATTAACCATTTAACTGTCATATGACGTTTTCATGCAAAATTATAATGGATTAATCCATTCACTCGGTCACTCATTAGGGAGGCAGAGGGGCATTGGGAGGTAGAGGGGCAGAGGGAGCACTGGGGAGGCAGAGAGGAGCACTGGGGCGGCAGAGGGGCAGGGGGATTGGGGAGGCAGTGGGAGCACTGGGGAGGCAGAGAGAGGCATTGGGGTGGCAGAGCGGCAGGGGGGATTAGGGAGGCAGCCAGTAGGAGCACTGGGGCGGCAGGGGTTGGGGAGGCAGTGGGAACACGGGGAGGCAGAGAGGGGCATGGGGGGGCAGGGGGGATTGGGGAGGCAGCCAGTAGGAGCACTAGGGCGGCAGGGGTGATTGGGGAGGCAATCACCCCTGCACGAGGGAGGCAGAGAGGGACAATGGGAGCATTGGAGCGGCAGAGGGACAAGGGGGATTGGGGAAGCAGTGGAAGGGTAGGGGAGACAGGGGGAGGCATTTGGACAGGGGGGATAGGGGAAGCAGTGGAAAGGTAGGGGAGAAAGTGGAAGTGCTGGGGAGGCAGAGGGACAGGGGGGCATTGTGAAGGTAGAAGGAGCATTGGGGAGGCAAAGGGCGGGGGAGGCATTGGGGTGGCAGAGGGACAGGGGGAGCATTGGGAAGGTAGAGGGGAGCAGTGGGACAGGGGGAGCATTGTGAAGATAGAGGGGAGCATTGGGGTGGCAGAGGGACGGGGGAGCATTGGGAAGGCAGAGGGGAGCATTAGGGTGGCAGAGTTTTGGGGAGGCAGATGAAGCACTGGGGAGACCACCTGCCGGGGAGAGGGAACGGCTGACAGGGAGGTGAGTGTGACATTGTAATGTCAGATCTTCTAAGCGAACATCTCTGAGCCCCTGTGACTTCCTGAAGAGTGGGAGGAGGAGGAGCAGGGAGGGGAGAGAAAAACAAGCAAGTCCCAGACCAAATCCCCCTCCTTCTCATTCCCTGCTCTGTGAGTGAGGAGAGAACTAACTCCAGCCATGGGCACTGCGGGCTTCCTCTACCTGCCTGGGATGGGCCACCTAGAGGCCACCTGGGACCATCACTAGCCTGGCTCAGACCACCTGGACCATCACTAGCCTGACTTAGTCCACCTGGGACAATCACTATCCTGGCTCAGAGCACCTGGGGCCATCACTAGCCTGTCTCAGACCACCTGGACCATCACTAGCCTGACTTCATCCACCTGGGACAATCACTAGCCTGGCTCAGACCACCCGGGGCCATCACTAGCTTGGCTCACACTATCTGGACCCTCACTAGCTTGGCTCAGTCCATCTGGACCAAAACTAGCCTGGCTCAGACCACCTGGACCATCACTAGCCTGGCTCAGACCACCTGGACCATCACTAGCCTGGCTCAGTCCACCTGGGACCATCACTAGCCTGGCACAGACCACCTGGACAATCAGTATCCTGGAACAGACAACCTGGGACAATTCTAGCCTGGCTCAGGTCATCTGGACCATCACTATCCTGGAGCAGACCACCTTGCCCATCGCTAGTCTGTCTCAGACCACTTGGAATTAAAACTAGCTTGGCTGACTGAATTTTTTAACAAACCTATTTTATAATATCTTTGATTTTACAGCCAGATTTATAAATACCTTTAAAATAACAAAAACATTTTTGCTAACCTGTCTCCACAATACCTGAGATTAACACTAATTTTGTTTAGAGTATTTGGTTGTATACTTGCCAGTTTTGGAATACCTGAATTTTACACTATGCTGGTTTAAGGTTTGTCACTAGTCTGATTTAAATTAACTGGTATCACCTCCAGCCTGGTTTAGAGTCTCTGGGATTATCACTGATTTGGTTCAAAATTTCTGGGATTATCACTGACCTGGTTTAGAACCACTGGGATTATCACCAATCCGCTTTAGATATTCTGGGATTATAACTGACCAGTCTTGGAATATTTGAGAGTTTCACTTTCCACATTTTGGAATATCTGAGATTATCATTGACCAGGTTTGGAATATCTGAGATTATCACTGACCTTGTTTTTGAATATCTGAGATTATTACTGACCACGTTTTGGAATATCTGAGATTATCATTGACCACATTTGGAAAATTTGAGATTATCACAAGCCTAGAATCCATTGTCTCTCATCACTTGCTTGATATCTCCTCTAGCCCAGGGTTTATCTTCACTCAAACTGCCTTTCAATACTCTGTAACCTTGGAAGATTATTTATCCTATTCCAGCATCACTAGTGAGAAGTCAACCATCAGTGACCGCTGTCATGAAGTTAATAGTCTGGTTTATGTAACTTTGATTTCTGAGCCTGGCACCAATTACCTGGCATCTTTAATTCGGAAACACAGAGTGGCCATCACTGACTTTGGTTAACCAACCTGGAATTCCTAACCTTGGGTCAGAAGTCTGGTTTTATGATTAATCTGGGTTCATTAGCCTGTCATTCATATTCTTGGTTCTCCAGACTGGCACTCATATCTGTGGCTCAATAGCCTGTAAGCCCACCTGGTCAATCGGGTGGGTGGATCTGCCTAGCAGTCTGCATGGGATGCACTGTGAGTTTCCTCTGCTGTGAAGAAGACATCCCACAGATGTCCACCGACCACCAAGATGACAGTAAAACAAAGGAGGAAAAAAAGAGCCTCCTTGCTAAGGTAAAGACCCAAGCTTTTTATTTAAATGTTCTGCTTCCCTGCCTGGATGTGCTATCACTGGCATCTTCCAATGGTGCCATGTTGGAAGCCAACTGGCTGGGGACGAGGACCTCCTGTTGCCAGTTACCAATTATAGTCCACGTGGGCCATAAATGTTACTTTTTTTTCTGGGGTTAATAATGTCTCCTTGTTCAAATACTATTGTTACCATTATTTACTGTACATGCCCCAGATTTCTTTTATATTCTTATCTTTGCCCTTTCCAGCAAGGGCATTATTTCGCTTTATTATACCAACCTGACTGGTGCACTCCCAAAAAGTGAGCTGTAAAAGGACTGCCAGATCCCTCGTACTGCTTAAACGTGCTGATGGGCAGGCCATGAAGAGTGCTGCCCTGTAAATCTAATAGGAAATATCATTATAGAATAACTTAATTCCCTCCCGCTGTCTATAAGTGCATTATGCTATGGGGCAGAACTTTTCATTATTACCCAACTGAATGCAGGTTTTCAATATATATATATATATATATATATATATATATATATATATTGGGACTGGCAGCCCTAGATATATGCTATAATTCTGGGTGCCCAAAATATAGATCCCCAGCTGTTTTAAAACTAAACTGTCATTCCAAAGCATCGTAAAGGCATGCAAAGCATCATGCATGAGGGTTGTAGTTCTACAAGTTCTGGGGATCTACCTTTTTGGCACCGCTGCTATAATTCATTGCTGTGAAAAGTTCAAGAGGGCCCTGCAGATTGGGTTGACCACTTTTTAGTTAAATCATGGAAGTTGAAGCTATACAACATCTGGGGACCTTCATATAGACTCTATATTCCAAAATAATAGTATGAAAATAATAATATGAAGTCCATGCTTTTCTGCAAATCTCATGACTTACAGCTTCTGTAGTGAGCTCTTTGAATCAATGCGTCCCCATGGGGATTTTGAAGACGCTGGAAGTGCTCATGCACGGAATGATTACGGCCAACAATGTTTCACGGGATTAAAGAAAATACAGGAAGTGCCTCTAGTGGCTGTCTGGAAGGCTGTCTTACCCCTGCAATGCAAACATTACCATTTTAATTTTAATTTTGAGATTCACTTTGAATTCTCAGTATATAACCCTGTGCATACCTATCACACCAGCAAATCGGGGCAGGCGGGTGGGACCACAAGGGGACATCGTGAGTGACCTCACACATGTCACTAGTGACGCCCATAAAGGGTGGACTCACTTAGAAAATGGGCATGCCCACAACTGAAAAGGCACTGACAGTCAGCCAGACCGGCCTCCAGCTATACGGACCATGTAGGGAGCTTGTCTAAAAGGCTAACTATGTGGTCCTACTGCCCGCTGCACAGCGCAAGTGCGTCTAATAATTTGCTCTCCCCATGCTGCCCGGAGATAGTTTCCTAATAATGTAGGACACCAGGGAACTGAAGTGGGACAACGGCAGCAATATGCAATGTCAATCTGCAGTTGCTAAGGCCAGTAAGGTTTTGTCATGTATAAATAGGGGCATAAATTCTCAGGATGAAAATATCATTTTGCCTCTTTATAAATTGCTGGTAAAACCACACCTTGAATATGATGTACAATTTTCCTTCTTGACCCCAGAATGGCAGTCAGATTTATCCTTGGATCAAGCAGTTATTACCCTACATTGAAAGATTATATCCTTGAATATTCTGTTCTTGCAAGTATTCATCTAGTAGCCGTTTGAACATCTGTATGGACTCTGATAAAACCACTTCCTCAGGCAGAGAATTCCACATCCTGATTGTTCTTACAGTAAAAAAACCTTTCCTTTGCCTTAGACGAAATCTTCTTTCTTCCAGTCTAAACGCATGGCCTCGTGTCCTATGTAAAGTCCGGTTTGTGAATAGATTTCCACACAATGGTTTGTATTGGCCCCGAATATATTTGTATAATGTTATCATATCCCCTCTCAGGCGACGTTTTTCTAAACTAAATAGGTTTAAATTTGTTAACCTTTCTTCATAGCTGATATGTTCCATTCCTTTTATTAATTTTGTAGCCCGCCTCTGCACTTTTTCTAGTGCCATAATATCCTTCTTTAGAACAGGTGCCCAAAATTGCACAGCATATTCAATATGGGGTCTTACCAGTGATTTATAAAGAGGCAAAATTATATTCTTGTCCCGAGAATGAATGCCCTTTTTCATGCATGACAATACCTTACTGGCCTTGGCCACTGCTGATTGACATTGCACATTGTTGCATAGTTTGTTGTCTATAACAATTCCCAAGTCCTTTTCATGTGTTGTTATCCCTAATTCGCTTCCATTAAGGGTATACGTTGCTTGTGTATTCTTTACGCCGAAGTGCATAACTTTGCATTTTTCAACATTAAATTTCATCTGCCATTTGAGTGCCCAGTCCCCCAGTCTATCTAAATCCCTCTGCAGCAAAGTAATATCTTGCTCACATTGTATTGTTTTACAAAGTTTGGTGTCATCTGCAAACACTGAAACATGACTTTCAATGCGGTCTTCAAGATCATTTATAAACATGTTAAATAGAAGGGGTCCCAGAACAGACCCCTGAGGGACACCACTTGCCACCTCTGTCCAGCTTGAAAATTTACCATTAATGACAACTCTTTGTACTCTGTTTTTAAGCCAATGTTCTACCCAAGAACAAGCATTTTCATCTAGACCGATTTCCTTGAGTTTGAACACTAATCTATTGTGTGGAACTGTATCAAATGCCTTGACAAAATCCAAAAAGATATGATAACATTATACAAATATATTCGGGGCCAGTACAAACTATTATCTGGAAATCTATTCATGAACAGGGCTATACATAGGACACGAGATCACACATTTAGGCTGGAAGAAAGGAAATTTCATCTAAGGCAAAGAAAAGGTTTTTTTTACAGTAGGAGCAATAAGGATATGGAATTCTCTGCCTGAAGTTGTGGTTTTATCAGAGTCCAAACAGATGTTTACTTAAACAGCAATTGGATAAATACTTCCAAAAACATAACACACAAGGATATAATATCTAATTAGTGGGGTAATAGCTGCTTGATCCAAGGAGACATTTGACTGCTATTTTAGGGTCAAGAAGGAATTTTTTCCGAGTTTGTTGCAAAATTGGAAGCGCTTCAGACTAGGGTTTTTTTGCCTTCTTTTGGATCAACAGCAAAAACATATGTAAGGAAGGCTGAAATTGATGGACGCAAGTCTCTTTTCAGCTATGTAACTATGTAACGGGACAGGACTCCAAAATCAGGACTGTCCTGCCAAAAGTGAGACTGTTTGGAAGCATGCATGTGTGTGAGACACAAACAATATGGAACTCCTGGAAAAATGGTGCATTTACAAGAGAAGAAGAACACAGGGCTTTGGATCCCAAGTAGGGACACTTTAGATATGAAGTTATTCCAAAACTTCATTAAAAAGAAAACATACAGCCTTGGCAATGGAGAAGCAGTTAGGATAAACGTGGGCCAAAGTCTGTCTGAGCTTTATGGGAATTGTAAAGGTTAGCCATCATTAATCTGGAACGCTGGCAGATGATTGACAGCTCCCCTGGAAGTTCTGCAGCAGGTGTAGCCCTCCCTTTACATACCTATGGAATGACTAAATCACTTCCAGGGTGGCCTAAGTAATTAAAATAACATTAGCCCTGGAGACTTTTGTCCTCATCCGTCCCAGACCAGCCTATCCCTGCAGGCCCATTCCCAGCCAACTACTTAGTCAACTAAGAGGTGTATATTTTTATAACCAAGAGCTTCCCATAGATCACATCGGGGAACTTAGAGGGACTTCTTGAAATTAACTCTTTAGTCGCTAGTTTGGAACTCTAATTACAATACAGGCTTCTACCATGAATATAAAAAAACTAATTAAGTACAAATTTTTGGCAACAATAAATTGCAAACCGTGAATTGTGAAAAACTAACATTGGAATTGTAGATTTGTCTGGTTAAACGTTGGCTATTTTGACAGAAGATTTGAAGTTCTTTTTTCACAATTAGTGAGTAAACCCCAATAAATATAATTAACTTTCCTTACCTGTATACCTCTAGTGGCATTATCACCATTTTGTGCATAACGTGGTGAAGAGGGGAGTGGAATAATCTTCAGCGTTGCTCCCCAGGAATATTATTTTTACTTAAATAAAGAGCTGATTAGAAGCAATCAAACTATAGGCTTTTTATAGTTGAACACGTTATACAGGTTTATTCTCAAAACACAGAATTTTAGCAAATTAAGTTTAAATTGCAAAGTTTAGGCAAAAATTGCTGCTATGGAACTTTTTGTCAATCTTTGTTTATTGGTTCGGTTTTGTTTTTTTTCCAAAGTTAGTTAGCGATACAGAAATAAGAAAGAAGAAAGAATTTGAATAACATTGGTAAATGGTACATAAATTCGAGGAAGTATACCCCTCAAGTAGCTTCGACTTTGCAATATGTACATAATGGTTTTTGGGTCACAAAGTTCTTACGGTAGTAAAAGGATCACCTATAGGTGGGCCCTTTTGCACAACCACAAATGATCCTGTTCTCTGTGGCCCACCGCGCTGCATTTGGATAGTAGCTGATTTATAGCAGTATTATGATCCCATAGTCGTGCTAAGGTGCCTGGTCCTATCATCCTAGGGTTTCCCTTGTCATTTCCCATGTATGCTTTTATTTACCAGGAATTCCGAGGCTGTGTGGGTTAGGGGAGTAGTCCCTCTCAACTAAATCTCTCCTGTTGTCCCCCTGTGCTGTCATTCGTATGAGATTTTTTCTGTCTTGCTTGAGAGTTGTGTGAATACCTCAAATCTGCGTACCCTAAAGAATAGCCCGTAGTGTGAGTCCAAAGTGTAAATCGCCCACATATCCTGTAATCTAGGCGCACGAGGGAAGAGAGAAATATTGTGCTAGTTCCATTTAATTGCTTATTGATATTGAAGTGTCAGCCATGGTTTGAGGGACAGGAAAGGTGAATGAGCAATATTAGGCAAGTTTAGTATTTTAGGTCTGCTGTAAGTAAAAAGAGGCAGAGAGCAAGAGAGAGAGAGAGAGATAGGAAGACAAAATAAAAAAGGAGGGGGGATTAAAGTATAAATAATATGTGGGGAAAGGATGAAGGGGGATAGGTTGGAATGCGCGACCCTAGTCTTGCAGGCCACCCCCGCCCACCTCGTCTCAAGCACGTTCAGAGCCAGTGTCTCCCAGTATGAGATGTTTCCATCCTCTTACTCAGTAGGTCGATTACCAGGTGTATCTCTTGCTGCTGTGATATATTTCTCCAAATCCACCATAGCAACATCTTGACTTGTTTTTGCCAACATTTTGCAATTCAGATTTAATTCTCTAAAGTTTGGAGTTATGTGAATAATCTTATATGTGAATTTATTTGCCGGTCATGCAAAGAATAACATGCTGTTGTGGTTATAGTGCTTGGACTGTTCCTTTAATTTACTTATGGGAAATTAAATTCACAAAGATTTGGTGTGCCAGAGTTAGCTATTCACTGCCCTATATTTTATTTCCCAACACTGGGAAATATTCTGTTGGCACAAAGGACGGACCCTGAGTGAGCATCGCCGGTGACGTAACTCGCGTAAGTGGTGATGCCCATAATGAGCGTATCGGACTGGAAATGAAGCACTGTCTGCACGTCTAATGATGCACTCGCACTATGCTGCCCCGGGCACCGATTAACACAATTGATTGATAACTGTATAAATTACTGCATGCAAATTGCATGATTTAATTTAGGAAAAGTATTTTTCTAAAAGCCACACCCTGTGTTTTTGGATTTGGTTGAACAGGGTGGAATGGATTTTTTCTTAATGATTACACAGATGTTTTCATCCAATATGCTAACGGAAAGTAATTAATTGCATAATTAAAGCATTTTACATTTTTTTGTAGGCGTGATAGATATAAATTACAAAGTATTAGAAGTCTTTTTTTTAAATCTTTTTTTTGTCCTCTACAGTAGACATTTAGATTAACATTTTACTTTTCCTGGCTCGTGTTGGCATTTTATTTATCAAACTGCCCTAAAAGACCTCCTTCCTTTCTCGTATTGTAGACTTTCTTGATTGGTCTCCTACACTTCTTGCTCTGGTGGTCCAAGCCTTGCTGAAGGTTCTCCTAGACTTCTTGTTCTGGGAATCCAAGCATTGCTAAAGGGTCTGTTAGACCTCTTGTTCTGTGCGTCCCAGCCTTGCTGAATTTTTTTCTAGAGTGCTTGTCTTGAAGGTTTTAACCAGTCTTGTTGAAGTATCTGGTAGAGTTGCTTATAGATGCTTTGATAAAGGGTTTTCTTGTGTTTTCACTCAGAAGGTTCATAAAATAGAGAGCAATGTTCACTATTCTCATCCATTATCAATGATTGGCTGACGGGTGGCCTGTGAACCAGCAGTGGTCCCTAGCCAGAGGACCTTTGAAGCAGGTTTTTTAAAATGGCAAAATTGTGTGAGAATATTGGAGACCATGTGTGCGTGATGAAGATGGATGGTGAAAATGAGATGATGGTGAAAACGAGACGATCAGGTTTTTTTTTGCATATAAACAGTTCTACTCATAACATTGTATAACAGAACGTAAAAATGGTCCCCTGGTGCAGCCCCTCTCTGATGTGCCCCCAAGACAGAAAGTGTTTTATGAGCCCTGCTCCAGGGATTATTTGGCATGATGTGCCAATGATTGTTATAAACGTTGCGAGTGTTGGGTATCTTTACTTGGATTTGATGTATATTGCTCTTTAGTCTTGACATTCATTATTGTATTGTAAATATTGATGCTATTCCCCCCAATTTGAAATGATCTCACGCTACCAATACTACTATTGTTAACCATGAAGAATGGAGAATGTACACAGATAACTAAAATGACCTCCCCGTTTTTATCCAGAGCAGGCCCACTTTTGCTGCAACACAGTGTTGTCTAATATTGGTCCTTTTGTTGCTTAACTATATTTCACATGTTTCTTTCCAAGGGTGGCAGAAAAACCAAGATTAAGCACCACTTGTGTAGCCCTCGGGCTTTTAGGGGAGCAGATTAATAATTCTAGAGGAAATGGCGATAACAGCCAAAAATACGAAGAGAGATAATTGGGTACAGGTGACATCCTCTCCAAATATCACTCTGTAAAATGTCAGGGGGAGTACTATATCAACACATTTATTCCGAGGTAATTTGATACGAAAAAACAAAAAATGATGTTACGTTATTGTGTATTGCACTATTTAATGTTTTTGTTCCCATGGCATTCCTCTTGTAAAATGTAAACTATAGGTGATTTTATTCCATTGGTATGTAATACACAATCTGTCTGTTCTTGAACATTTCCTCATTCTCTAGTTATTTTCATTGATCGTGGAAATCTAACACAATTCTCATTCCAGTATGGAGAACGAACGTCTGTGGATTGTAATAACAGTAGTATATTTTGATGTTACAATGTGATATATGTCGTTTTCACCCTGAGGCTGTTTATAAAAGTGTTTTATTGTCCATCCATAAAAAAGTGAATCATAAAAATACATTTATTTAATAAGTCTTAGTATCCGACTGCCTGATCTAATCTCATGATCTTCTTTTGATTTCCTGGCCACATGTGGGTGTTTATTGACTGCTCCCAAAAAACATGAATACTTGGATTTGCATATAATACCCTGCAATGCCAGTTTGGTCTGGGATTTGATATTAACCCCCCCTTTTTTTTTTTAAAGGACCATTCATTGTACTAATTTTTAAAACAAAATCTTCACTTATAAAACAGGAGAAAAATCATTTACTCTTTAAAGCCCAGTGTGGTAACAAAGTAAAGAGAATCTTTTAATTTGACTCTCATGAACTAGTAGTGAGTTTGATTAACAGAAAAAAATATATGTCGACCAGTCACTGGCGGCCAGTCCGAGACTTTTGCGTTGTAGCTGTTGACTTGGCCTGAAGAAGAGGGGAAGAGCAGGTGGGCTCCATCTATTCAATGACAGCTGGTAATACCTCACAGATACCCATTGTACAGCGCTATGGAATCTGATGGCGCTATATAAATAATATAATAATAATAATAATAGATGGACATATCCCATCTCAGTGACACCTACATTTGTCAAGGTCAGCTAATTAAATCTCTAAGTGTTCTGTTTATGTCTCTGACTATCAGAGAGTCAATTTCCTGCTCTGTTTGCTATCTGCATTTTCCCAGGAAGCCATCCATATATCTGCAGATTAAAGTTACACCCTCATCAGTCCCTCAGAGAAATCACTCATTTTACAGGTTTAGCTACTAAACAGTGAACTGCGGGTAATGTAAAATGGAAAACCAAAAGTTAAGGACAAAATGGCAGAATTGAAGACGTGATTAAGCCTGCTATTTTTTGAATCTCATGTAGGCTCTACTGGATTAAATGTATTAAAATCAGATTTCAATGCAACGCACTTTACCGTTTAGTGAATACACCCCCAAATGCTGCATATAATTTTTTTGAGCAGTTATTATGAAATTGTGGCTTCTGGCATTTTCTATAACTTAATTAGATTGAAAATCTGGGGTCAGCATTGGTTAATCCGACCAATGAGATTCCGTTTGAGAGGGGCACAGTTGGGTCATGAGAAATTGGAGTGATTAAATTATTAACTAATGAAATCACCCAGTAACACTTTCAGTGCCAGACTCCACCAAATCTGTCTGTTACTCGACGGAAAACATGCACATCTCAACCTGGGAATCAATGCTTCTCTTTGCTACGTTGTTAGACCCGGATACGCAAACCATAACGATCTGATGGCAAAATTAGCTTTTGCTACAAAAATGCTGCAGTTAGGGGCTTATTCACTAATCTGAGAATTTTATAAAAAAATGAAAATAGAAGGAAATCTTAAATGAAATGCTAAAACAGCTGGCTAAAAAATTACTGAGTTGGATAAATATTTCCAGTTAATTTCCAGTTTGGCTATTCGTGCCTCAGATTTACAAAAAATTTGCAATCTGGCGAGTGAATAAATCCCTTGTCATGTGTCACTGACCAGGAATATCTTCAACTTACCCATGTTCCAGCTTTCGCTATCTTTGAATCCGGAATGTTGGAATTCTCAGGTCAATTCCTGATAAATCTCCTTTTAGTTATTAGCCCTGTCATTGTAACAGGTTTACGTCTCTGCTTTAGATTTCTCCTTATTACTTTGTGAAGGTAATTCCGTATGTTAGAGATCCTGGCAGCAGCGCCCTGGTCCCCCAGGATTGGGTTGAGCCCTTTTACGGTAATAACCAAAAGATGCAGGAGAACCATCTGTGAGCTCTTTGTAACATTGGACGAGAGCCACACGGGATCACAGAGGAAATACGTTTAAATAAGTCCTTACTGGCAGCGTTAAAGGTCTGGCTTACATACAAATTCTACAGCTTATTAGGTGCGCAAACATGGAATATGCACATAACAAACACAGTGATAGTGACAGACTGTGAATGGAGTACTGGGGCAAAGAGGAGCTTCCTTCATTTATCTGTCTTTCCTCTCCATTCCTTTCCTACTCCCGATCACCTTCTCTCGATTATCTACTCCGTTATTTTGCTGTCAATGTTCTCTTCTTTCTTCTATCTTCTTCCCGTCTTAAATTCTTCCCATCTCTTCATTCATTTTTTGTTCTCATTTCCTGTTTTCCTTTTCTTCTGTTCTCCCCACCTCTTTTAATTCCAGTTTTATTTTAGGAACCCGCCAAGTGGATTCCACCCTAGATACAATTGCCTTGTTACAGTTACCCCACACACCATCCGCCCGGCTGGTTCCTTCTTAAAGAAGGTGTTGCCTATTAAATTGTAACCAGTGTGTTGTGGCATGCCAATACGCCTCCGGCTACATCACTGTGTGCCACCAGCTCATTTACTTTGGGCCTGGCATAGACTGAATGAAGCCCTTAAATTTGCATTAAATACAGTAAGTGTCAGATTAAAGGGACTCTCCAGTGCTAGGAAAACATATCCGCCCCTCTCCCTCCCACCCCCCATCCCATGTTGCTTAAAACCCCTTCAGTGACTTACCTGAATCCAGCGCCGGGTCAGGCTCTGCCCTCGCTCCTCCCGCCGACGTCATCCGGTGGGGGAGACCTAATGTGGATGCGAGGCAATGGCCGCGCATGCGCATTAGACCTCCCCATTGGAAAGCATTATTCAGTGCTTTCCTATGGGGATTCCGGCGACGCTGGAGGTACTCATGGATAGCGTGAGGACGTCCAGAGTCGTTTAAACACTTTTCTAAGAACACTGAAGTCCCTTTAGTGGCTGCCTAACAGACCGCCACTACAGAAGGACTTAACACTGCAATAATTACACTTGCAGGGTTAAGGGTGGTGGGAGATGGCACCCAGACCACTGCAAAGACACCCAGACCCTTTAAAATTGAGTTTCCTATCTGACAATTAATTAAAACGAATCAATGAGTGTGGCATGGAGTGTGGAAATGTGACCTGTAGAAGCCACTACTCAAAGTAAAAAACAAAATAAAATGCAAATTCTCTCTATCAATGTGTTGCCTTTGTGCCGTAACATACCGGTATCACACAGCCTGTTAGTACACCAATTCTAAAACATGCCTTTGAAGCACACACTGATTGATTTGTCCTTTATTACAAAGCAAGCCAGTGTAACTGCTGCTTGAATTCAGGTGACCTGTCAATCACCTGTTGAAGTAGAGGATATAGTGAAATCTTATTCTTGAAATTAAATCGATTCTCCCAGCTCCTAATTTGACTTCACATGTCATTAGCTAATTAGTGAATCTGTGCAGGCTGTGACCGTATTTAAAGAGATACAAATTTCGCCCATCTCGTACGCTCCCTCTCTGTCCTTGAAGTTCGCTGGCGTTCTCACCGTGTTGGTGCCGTTTTCCTGCCAATGTATATATCTCTGGCTGTGATCCTGGTTTTGCAAATAGGACTATCTGCAAATCCTCTCAACTTCTTAGTTTTGCTCTATTGTTCTCACTGATAGATCCCCTAATGCGCTGCAGATGGGACAGGAAAGTCGGGATTTGTAAGGATGAGGGGAGAACTGTAGGCTTATGTGTGACCTCTGGGAGACCACAGAGTGCAGGAGAACTGACACTGATTAGATGTGGGAAAATGTTCATTAAAAACTGAAATATGACATTTTGACGTCAGAATCTCTCCAGCGTAGTTAAAAAAAAAAAATATATATATACAGTAATTTACTTTGAAGCATCTATTATCGTTAAATGATCTGTAAATATACCCAGAATCATTAAAATATTTCCTCCACTTCTTATATTTTCGAGATGCAAAGAAATATAGAATTGCATTGTTTAATGTTTTTAAATTAAACTAACAGAATTTTGGAATGGCTAGCTAATCTACGTGTCCCATAAAACCCAGCTGATCAGGGCTGAATGAAAAGCTTCTGATTGGTGGGGCCTCTTCCTGGTCTGTGACAGCCCATACCACTGCAGCATTTACCTGAGAAAGTGGGACAGTTTTAGGACTTTAAATCCGACCCAACGTGCATGTATATGGATGCAGGATCCTGGCATTTACTAACAGTAGGGATGAGGTGGTCTCATTTTGAAAAACATTTTTTACAGATACAATCTATTTCCTTTCAATACTCAATGAAAGGATTATTATATTAAAAAATATTTTTGAGGTGACAGTTGTCCTTTAACTTGCTCAAGTCCCCGATCATAGCTGGTGGCTTATCGTACTCCTTCTGTGTCCTGTATCCAAGCAGTGTCAGTAAATAGAAAGCCTTTCTCTCACCCCCAGAGCACAGCCTGTCTGTTGTGTAGTTTTAAGGCTCATTGGCTCCCAGGAATGGTAGCTTATCCATGGGGTGTGCTTCTTACGGAACGCGCTGTCCTTTCATGTCTGTAAGGACATCTGCGTGTGTATCCATGTTGTGAATGTGCCTCTGACATCACTGCTACATTTACTATAATCTATAAGATGCCAACATGTTCTGCAGCGCTGTACAACACAAACAAAATATACAGATAATTGCAACATAATATTTGACATACCTGAATAATAGTGATAAGTGCCCTACAAAAATTAGCCTAGTTACCCAAGCTTGTAGTGACTGAGAGCTTCAGCCCAGTACTCCAGTATTCTTGGAAGATGTGTGTGTGGTCCTCCTGGTCTGGGCAAATCACAGCTACAGCAATCCTGTGCCATTTGAAAGTTGTTTTTATAATTCATCCTTAGTAGAGCAAGATTTAAAGTGACACTGTCAGCGTCAGAATTTGCAAAGACCCCAGACGGTGACATTGCTGCTGTGGGTCCGGTGGCCGGGAGGCGGGGGGGATGAGAGTACAATATTTAGGTCTATGGTGTATCCCCCAAGACTTCAGGGTCCTCCACAGAGGAAGCCAATTCCCTGCAGCCAGCTGTCACTGGTGATGGCTGGGGGGGGGATTGACACTTCTAGACAGCATAGGAAATATACAGAGACAAAGTAGTCTATATTTTTCTCATTATATTTCTTGTCTGGGTGGAAATTCAGTGAAATTCCAACACATTCATTATGAGCATTTTATAAAGATCTTTATCTCCTTCCCTCCCAATACCAGGTATAACCATGCTATGTTTTACAAATAAATGGAAATAAAATGTAACACAATAAAGAGAGCGTACCTTCTGCTAACACATTGGTGGAGAACCTGCAAATAGAAACATATTTTTCTGTCTGAGCTACATTCTGTTTCTGGGATTGAGGGAGGACTCTGAGCACACTGACTACACGGATCATTCAGCAGTCTGCAGAGTTCTGATAGAACTTATTATTGAGAGAACTGTATTTACTGTGTGTGGACATTCCGCTCACATACGGACATCAAGTTCCCTTCTTATAACCTGTAGCAGACTATTTCTATTTATCAATTTCTGACACGTGCTGCATGTAACAAAATCCATGTGTAATCCCATATTGTGTCAGCTACTTTCTATAAATATTATATTTTTTAACCACTTAGTTAATTATCATTGCTCTAAAGTTGTACAGCGCTATGGAATTTGCTGGTGCTATATAAATAATAAAATAATAATAATTACTATTAAAGGGACTCTCCAGTGCCAGGAAAACAATCCGTTTCCTGGCACTGCAGGTCCCCTCTCCCTCCCACCTCCCATCCCCGGTTGCTGAAGTGGTGAAAACCCCTTCAGTCACTTACCAGAGGCAGCGACGTGTCCCACATCGCTGCTTCTTCCTCTGCCGCTTGCTTTTCAATGCTTTCCTATGGGGATTTTAGCGACGCTGGAGGTCGCTAAATGCAGTCACTACTGACATAGGGGGCACTCCTGGCACCATAACCACTACAGCTCCTTGTAGTGGTTATGGTACTTGGAGTCTTTCTTTAAGTAATTTTTAGGATTATCTTATCTATAAATCCATATTCGTATTTTATTTTACTGTTAGGAATTTTATAATTAATTAAAAAATGGAAACAAATGAATTTTCCATTTATTCCATTTGTAATTTTGTTATTTTTCTTATCATCAACACACGGAATTCGGAAATCACACATTTTATATTCAAGTCTATTCTAGACTCTTAGCAACTCTTTATATATCCATACATGACCACTGGGTGGCACTGCTGTGCTGACACTGTGTCCATTATTGTATGGGTAATGTATTTTTAAAAATGTATTGTACCATTTTATTCATTATTTTGTGTTAACGTAACTTACTTTTATAATCCAAAATTCAGGGTTCATTTTCCGCCCATAGATTCCCTTTAATTTATGTATGGAGCCCAATTTGTTATAGTGTGTGGGGTGAATTTCTAAATTTTAAAGCCTGACACCTCGATGGCATATCGCTATTGTATAAATTACCATTCCACATGAGCAATCTTGGCTGCACTTGGATGGCATCAATTGACTGAACACAACAGCTAACACGCTCAGCCATCGACTGTCGTTCAAATCTGGAGAAAATTTATAATGCTAATATTTCAGTGTAACTTCTGCAACAGCAATAAGTCCAGTGAGAGTCTGGTCCAAGGATACCTGGGAAACCTTGGTTCGTGGAAACCACTCAAAAACGTTTTTACACAAAGCTGAGTGTCACTGCCTGGGGCATGCTGGCACTGTACACACTGCAGCAGGCCAAAGTGGTTAAAGGACCACTATAGTGCCAGGAAAACATACTCGTTTTCCTGGCACTATAGTGCCCTGAGGGTGCCCCCACCCTCAGGGTCCCCCTCCCGCCGGGCTCTGGGGAGAGGAAGAGGTTAAAATCTTACCTTTCTCCAGCACCGGGCGGGGAGCTCTCCTCCTCCATAGTGACATTATCGGCTGAATGCGCATGCGCGGCAGGAGCCACGCGCGCATTCAGCCAGTTCATAGGAAAGCATTTACGTCTTCTCACTGTGATTTTCACAGTGAGAAGCACGCAAGCTCCTCTAGCGGCTGTCAATGAGACAGCCACTAGAGGCTGGATTAACCATATTATAAACATAGCAGTTTCTCTGAAACTGCTATGTTTATAAAAAAAAGGGTTAATCCTAGATGGACCTGGCACCCAGACCACTTCATTAAGCTGAAGTGGTCTGGGTGCCTATAGCGGTCCTGTAAGGTGCTAAGTGTTCCTCTTTAAATTTAAATTAAATTATAAGCTCAGCGGTCAGGATCCTGTAACTGACAATAGCAATCTCTTTCACTGTATGTAGAAAACTTTTTGTGACTTCTTTTTCTATTGTCATTTAATAATGATAACAATGTGTTTAACCAGGAAAGGTATGTTCAGATATTCAGTGATTTCCAAGTACGTCCCAGGGAATAGCTTGATTTGTTTTGAATTCTAAGCATAATAAAGACGTTGGCTGTGGAGCTAGCAATCTATTATTTTTGCGGTGTAGGGATAGTGTGGTTTTTGAAGGATACAAGATGCAGTAGGTGCTGTAACTAACTGAGCTTGTAGAGAATATTGACATTTAATTACCAGCCCTTAACAGACTGATCTCTCACTCTCTCCAGGCACCAGAGGGCTGTGAGTGTGAGTTTTGTGCTGTTTATTTGGGATGTGTATTTTTTTTTTCTTTTTACAAGGCCCTGGGGATAGCTTATTCTTTTTAACTGCTAAGGAAATAAACAGCCCTGAGGATGATGAGAAGCAGGGGATGGATTTATGAGAGGGTGATGACAGAGTCACACCAGTGTCTTTATATCACTGTCTGTAGAGCTCCAGCAGACTATCTGCAGGACAGGAGGTTGGAGCATCTTGCAGGAGGTACACATGACACTGTCTGTATATGTGGAATGGATCAGTCTGGAGCTAAATGTTGCTGATTGCTCCACTTCTACTGGACAGAGTATCCTTACTCACTCGGGGATAGACTCAATTACAATTACAATTATTTACAGAGCCGTCTTTACCGCGGGGCAAACGGGGCAGCTGCCCCGGGCCCAGTTGCTCTTGGGGGCCCGAAGCAGCTGCACCGTGGGCCCCGCTGACCTCAAGCATTTTTCCCAACTGCTGGTGCAGCCACGCACCCGGTGGGCTTCTGTCAGCAGGGGCCCGGTCTTGCGCTCTGGCGCTTTAAGAGCGCGACCAGGCCCTCTTGCTTTTCGGCAGCCGGCTAGGAGGAAGTGACGGCTGCACGTCACTTCCTCCCATAGAGAGAGGAGCGTGCGGGAGGAGGAAGAGGCAGAGCGGTGGGGGTCTGGGCCGAGCTAGCCAGACCCCAACTCCCAGCAGCTTCAGCCACTGGTAGGAAAGTCACCCTCCAACGTAGAAAGGGTGGGTTTAATAGTGTAAATTTTGCATGTGTATCTGTGTGTTTGTCAGTGTGTATATATGTGTGTGTATCTGTATGAAGTCTGTGTGTGTGTGTATCTGCAAGTGTGTCAGGTGTGTATATGTGTGTCTGTGTAACTGCATGTGTGTCAGTGTTTGTATCTTTGTGTATGTCAGGATGTGTATCGGTGTGTCTGTATGTGTGTCAGTGTGTATCTGTACGTTGTCTTTGTGTGTTTCAGTGTATCTGTATGTTATGTTATTAGTATGTGTGTCAGGGTGTGTATTTGTGTGTCAGGTTGTGTGCATATCTACCTGTGTGTTTGTGTGTGTATATGTGCATACATCTCAACATTCACACGCTAACACTACACACAAATACACCCCTGCATTCAAGCTTCAGCACAACATACAAATACACGTCTGTGTTAAACACCAACATTATATGTATACACACCCCTGCATTCAAAAACCAACACTACTCATAAATACATGCTTACATTCAAACGCCAATGCCACATACAAACATATTCCATACAAAAACCTGTTTACATTGAAACACACAAAAACAGCTTAGTGCTAAATACAAACCTGCAAATATGGATAAATGGTAGAGCCCCAGCTGTCAAGGCATTGCTGGAGTTGCACAACAGATGGGGATCTACCTTTTAAACATCCTTGCAATAGGGAGGCCCAAAAAAAAATTATTGCACCTCTCTACTTTAGGTAGCCACTGCGTTAAGGGTGATAACGTGTTTGCACGCCTGGGGAGGGTGTACATGGTCCAGGGGGCCCAAGCAAATGTTTTGCCCAGGGTCCAATCAATATTAAAGACGGCCCTGATTATTTATAAAGCACCAACGTATTCTGTAGCACTGTACAAGAGCTCAAACAAAACACACAATTCATTCTAAGACGTTTGGCATACAGGAACAGTAAGAGAAGATTGTACAGCGCTGCGGAATATGTTGGCGCTTTATAAATTCCACTAATAATAATAATGGGGCAAATAACCTTAAAGCATTTATAGTAACTCTTTAAGGGTCACATCGTGGAGAAACCTCGTACAACAGTCAGTGTGGCCTTCTGACAGCTGGATAAATAATCAGTGATTGTAATACGGTACTGCCCACTTGTATGGAAAATAAAACATGAGCTATTGTATGTCTTGCAGCAGAAATCATTAATATTATCTCCTGCTAGCATCCGAGAGGTTACAAATGAAGTGGCGTTTACAAGCTGCCATTTTCAGAAACCGTCATATTAAATTAAAAAACACTTATCATAGGAATTATTGTTTGTCGCAAATCCCAACGTTTCCATGTTCCTGCCGTGAGTTCAGCTGGGACAGGACCTAGCTGACACCTGACAGCCAATCCTAGTCATATCTGTCACTTTCAATGAAAGAGTCAAGCTAATCCTATTCAATAAAAATATATGGCTCAAAAACCAGAGCACAAAGCCACGTGCACAAAAACCTCCACGCTAGCCACGAAATGCATACTGTTTCTGTACATTTGTGTTTGTGTTCTTTTTTTTTTCTGTGCCATGTATTTTTACTGAACATTGAATTTTTACTATTTCCACGGTCTACGGAGTGCGCTTTTTCTTTCCACCTTTCTTTTCCTAGGGGTGGTATACCGCCTGGATTTCTGCTTGTAAAGCTGCAGTAGAGTAGCCGTGGTTCCCATTTTCAGCTGACGTAGGAGATATATTTATCCAGCATTTATTTAGTGACGTGGCACCTGTCATGCACCAAACAATTTATGGTTATTAGATTGAGCATAAGATTTTATCTATAAATCGTGCTAGCGGTTTTTCCAGCAAATGTATAGATTAGGAGAAAAACCTATTTAAAAATAGATTTTTTTCCTCGCAGCAGTCAGCTGATACCTCGACAAGGGAGAGCAGAAGAGACCTCCCACAGCAAGTCCCTCTGCCCTCCACCCATAGCAACCACAGTGCATTGCAAGATAGTATAGGAACGGAGTGACGTCACTCCACACCAACGCCAGCACGCTTGCAACGAAACCAGCGTGCTGACGTCACATACGAGATTTGCCCTGCTTGGGGATGGGTCCCAGTCAAGGCAAATCAAAGAAGGCTTTGGGCTGGAACGGAGGAAAAGTGAACACCCTCGCCTAATAAATGCCGACCAGATATGAACAGAATTTATATTATTATTGTGGGCTGGGCTATGGGCATCTGGGAGGAACCTTTGATTTGAACAGGAGAGCACCACAGGCATACCGGCACCATAACATGATCATGTTCTGTAGTAGTTATAGTGGTAACAGTGCTGCTTTTAGCCCACGATACTGTTCAATAACTTATTAACTTAGAGTTTCTAAAAGCTGAAAATCCCATTTAGAGAATTTTTTTTTTTTTTATAATGAAGCAGTCAGAATTGTTAATGTATATAATTAAGTAAATATTGCTACAGTAAAGAGTTCTCGCACACAAATATTCTGCAGAGAATGGGATATTACTGTGGAAATCTTATTTTTTTAATGTATATTTTGGAAAGACCCTCCCTTGCAAAGCATTAAAATTTGTAAGAGACCCTCTTGTGTTTTTGTAATAAATTTCCCTTTTGGATCATTGAAGCCCTGGGTTTGACAATAAAAATATTGTTCATGCCGAGGGATGGTGAGCGCCTGAGGTTATGGTTGTAAGTACCCAGACAGAGCTTGAACAATACGTACATTTTATTTCTCCCCGCCGCGGCCAATATATTCTACAATAAGGGCTGTTAAGTGCTTCAAGCGGATATAGACAGGAAAAATGTATTATAAAATAATAATAATCATAATAATGAGGTCAAATATTCCAGTAAAAAGGAAGCATTTACAGTAGGCACCCACCAGGTGTTGCTGAACTACAACTCCTATGATTCCCTGGAAATGTACTGCATGTAAAGAATAGGCCATATTCATCTGGTCAGCTAAGGTTTGAGTTCCCTGATTTACATGGCTATTCACCAACATGAGAATTCAGTGTGCTTCAACTTAGCGAATTTTTCCAGCTTGGCTATTTGAACTTGAATTTGAAATTTACATTGAATTTTTATTTTAGTGAATAAAGACAATAGTGAATAACTTTGTATGTCTCGGTGCTGTTTAAAATAAAATAATAAATAGAACTCTTATTATTTATTATTATTTTTAAATCCAGCACATTATTTTTTTTAAATATATGATTCTGTTAAAATTTCTTCTATCAAGGCACAGACAGGGCAGTTTATGCAAATGAATGTAGAATTAGCTCAGTAGTTAAGGAAGCCAGCTGCAGTCACAGATTTCATTCTTCTTTGCTTTTCGTGTTTCCGAGTTTGATAAAATGAAAACCACTGAATTGGTTAATAACACGTGCAGGATGTACTTGAGATAGGCAAAGCTATGTTTACGTTCTTTGATATTATTGTTAGGTGAACATTTTTCTTTCAAATGTGCGACTTTGAGTACCATGTGAGTTTAAAGAAGGAGAAATTTCACCTGAAACAATATTTTAATATAATTATTTTATCAATTTTTTTAAAATAACTAATTTGATCTAACATTTTATTCTGTGATTTTCTTGTTAATTCTTCACAAGTTTTGTGATGCTAACTTGGGGCTCAGTTTTTTTTTTAACTGTTTGTGGACTGTACTTCCCAAGATGCTTGGCCAGCCAGTGGCAATGGCTGTGCACCATGAGGAAATGTAGCCCACAAGCCTCAGTTATCCCTGTACAGGATGTACTAACAAACACATCAGGAGGATCAAACACTACTGTCCATTGCCATGATTAGAATTAAAAAAACAACAACTATTCTGTATTTCTGTCTCTCTCTGGGTCAAACCATGCAGGGGCATTAACCCTTTTGGACAGTGTAATAGACAGATAACTTTTCATGTGTGGGCAGCACTGCTCCCATCTCCACTATTGGTTAGGAACCTCATGGGTGTGTAGCACTAGGCTCTATTCACTGATTGGCTGCTGGCTGTGGGCTCTGAATACAGGAGATTCTAGAAGGTTGCACAATGCTGAGCTGGAAGTCACAGCAAGTTTGGATGGATTGCTTACCATAAAGGTGAGTATTCCTAAAACTAACAGCCTATTGATATAATGCATTGATTAATGTGTCTTATAAGGAATAGTGCAAGCTATGGATTGTTTTATTACATGTATCATCTATAAATATGGGAACTATATTTCACCCAATCAGGAAACCACCTGCTGCAATATATATTTGTATTTAAACTCTGTAGATTTATTATTTTAATGGAATAGTTTTCATTTTGATTTGACTTACCATTTACAGTTTTTATACCAAGGTAGAACTTTTTTTGAGAGTTAGACATTTCAATACTTTCTAAACTCACTATATATGTATGTGTAGATATAGAAACACATAACTCAGGATGTCTTGAACATTTGCATGTTTTTGTTATTGAAAATGATAAAAAGTAAATTCCTGGTAAAAATCTAAATAAAAATGAAGAGATTCTCAAATATTAACCCCTTCATGGCAATGGTTTAAGCTACAGACCTGTCAAGGATTTAGTTAATGGTTTGAATGTTGACCCTCCATTATATTGGACTGCCTTTTTTTATGCCTCAGATTACTTTTCAAGAAGTATGTAATGGTTTCAGGGTAGAAAACTGTGCTGTGTCTCTACTGAATGAACACGAAATAGAAAAGAATTAAACGAGAGGAATCTCTGGGTTTTAACTCGAATTGGATGAATCGGGGGCTCAGGGTAAATTGGCAGATTCTCAATATGAATGTACAGATTCTCAGTGAGAATGGGCAGGGTCTCAAAGTCTCAGTGTGTGAATACAGTGTATAAAATAAATAAATGCATAAGTAAATCTAACAAGGATATTTACTGAATGGGAGCACTGTTGGGAATTCAAATACATTTCATATATAAGGCTAAAATAGACGATCTGACAATAGAATTAACTTGGAGAATTTGTCCAACTTGGCTGTTTTGTCGCAATTTTAAAATCCACTTTGAGTCCCCGGCAATTCGCCCTTTAGTGAATACATACGTAAATGTGCAGTTACTAAGAGCGTCGCAATTCCGAAATGTCACTGCTTTACTCACAGAAACACGTTTAACACGACTCACACAGTCAAACTGATTTTCATAATGGAGAAATCTCCATTATCAGTGCAAATCCTTTCTTCTAATAAATTACAAATAAAAAATAACAATCATTCTTCGGAATGGAACCATCGGGGCATGGACCCTATAAATGTGCCAGTATGTGATCAACCACAACTGGCTCTGGATTTAAAGAGACTTCTGCTGCCAAAAAAAAAAATAATGTTTAGTAGAAATAGTCTCAATAAAAACTTGCAATATTTAACTATGCATTTTTTTTTGAGGGGTGGGAGGGGGAATATAAAACCAGCTTGTAAAAGCTGCAGATATCTGGTCTGCATCCTTCTATCTCCGCCCAGACTTAATGCAGCTGTCCAATCACAGACTTCCCACTGCAGCTCAATGAGAAGTCTTTGATCTGGACAATTGCTGCCTCTTGAGTTCAGCTCCACTGAGCTAAACTACCAAGAAGTAACAGGACTGGATGTCTGATAGACATCCATGGGGTGTAACAAGGTTAATTTATAAAAGTGCCAATAATTTCTATTAAATTTAGCAATTTTTCCAAATGAAAAAGTGAACACTTTAGACTGCTTTAGTGATCTGAAATGTCCCTTTAATAAAATCAATTTAAAGCTTTGAACTGCATCTCAATACATTATTATTTTATTATTTATATAGCGCCAGCAAATTCTGTAGCGCTGTGCAATGGATGTGCCTCTTTTTATTTTTTTATATTTCTTATTAAACACATTATTCCTTAGAATTCTGATGCTTTCTTACTTTGGATTCCCAAACCTCTATGCGTTTATAAAAGTGCCAATAATTTCTATTAAATTTAGCAATTTTTCCAAATGAAAAAGTGAACACTTTAGACTGCTTTAGTGATCTGAAATGTCCCTTTAATAAAATCAATTTAAAGCTTTGAACTGCATCTCAATACATTATTATTTTATTATTTATATAGCGCCAGCAAATTCTGTAGCGCTGTGCAATGGATGTGCCTCTTTTTATTTTTTTATATTTCTTATTAAACACATTATTCCTTAGAATTCTGATGCTTTCTTACTTTGGATTCCCAAACCTCTATGCGTTTGAAGCGCCATTATCATATTATTCCATTTAAAAGAAGAAGGCTCTGTTTGTTTGGTTCAGGTAACGTCTGGAAATATCCCTTTTCACATTGTTTGCACCAATTCAAAATGTGCCTTCCCGCTGAAAGAGATCATTTGCATTGTATATTTAGGTTTTACAGTGACTCGATGACTGCCGTTATTCCAGGTGTGCCAAATAGATGAGACACACACTGTCACCCATGCCTCTGGCACAGTCAGAGTTATACTCGCATGGAGTTGGTTTGAGACCTGGCTAAAATGAATAATTTTATTGTGAAGTGTCATTGGTTTTGGTTTACGCTGATTTTTCCGTCTGATCACATATTGATCACTCTTTGATAATAGTGTGTAGCAGCAGCTAAAAGGATAACTGTTGTTTTAAGCCAGGTATAAACGTAGGATGATTAGTTTGATAAATGCGTTTTGCTGACGCAGGCTCCGTTTCTACGGCGATGCTTGTCTCGTCGCTATGGTTTCAGATTCACAGCCGTGAAGTCAGTGGATAAACAGTGGAAAATATCCTAATGTTTTTTGGCCATTTCACTTGTTACCGCCTCTTCCCTCCAGGGAACCAATTTTCGATTTGATGAGACAGATTAGGAGAAACGGAAGATAGATCGTGAGATTCCCGTTGCTTGTTTTGACAGCAATTTTGAGATATAACTGTTTGAAGAAGACTTCCACAAATGTCAGCTCAGAGGGTTTCACACTCATACATTCCAGGTGTATGTGTTTAGACAGGAGTAACGAATTGCACAGTAAAATGGAATTAAGATGCAAAGCGTCACTGAAAGGCTTTGTCTTAAAGGGTCACTGTAGGCACAATAACATCTCATTGAAGTGGTTATAGTTACTGGAGATCCCTGGTACTGTCCCTCCATTCAATGGCAAACCATCAAACATTATAAGCTTGTTTGAGCAGGGCCTTCTTCACCTCTTACCTCTGTAATAGTCTGTATGTCAATTACTTGTGGTCAAATATCCACATTCCATAATTGGAATGCACAATATGTTGGCGCTATATAATTGTTGATAAAACCGCGGAAGATAATATCTAACAGTTTATTTTCCTGAAGCTGTCCCGTGTGGCTGCAGAGATCTTGTTCCTTCAGATCTTCTTCGGCCCCTGGCTCTTCATCTACCAGGAGCTGTGTCAGAGCTGTAATGTCTCACATGCATTAGAGCACAACACTGAGGTCTATGGAGGATCCCAGAAGACTATGCGGTCCTCATCATGTCTCATGATGAACAAGAAAATACCTGAACCCACAAGTGATGGCAGTGGGAATTGGACAAAAGTTGATGGTTGGGCTAAGCCTATTGTCATCCTCAGACTTGCCCATAGTACAAAGAAGTCCCTACTTATGATATCTTTGGATTGCGTTGGACTTTCAGTGCAATACCTACACACTTCGCATACGTATTTCAAGCAGCTCTGTCACTGCCTGGGGTCTACAGTTACTTTTAAAAAGGTTGGAACGTCAGGGAAATTCCAGTGCAACGGATGAATATTCTGTGTTTATAAAACAAGGAACACAACAAGTCTCCTTCAAGCCAGGGTGAACTCTCTGATCAAGTGCAAGAAGAAGTTTAAGGGTCTAAATTGTTGCAGTCTCTCTGCGGGCCTATAAATGTCACAGGGCAGGAAGAATAGTAAAAACTCCTGTAACAACCTTCTCTGAAGCATTTGGTATTAACTGTGAGCAATAAATGTCAATCCCGTGTCACCGAGAGGTCAGATGCGTTAAAACCTGGAGTTCCATCGAAAAAGATTTACTTCTCAAATGTACTAATCTATCTATTGAGGGCGGCCTCATAGAACAACCAAGGAGTCTACTTTGTCTACTTGTTCTCTAAAAAAAATGATCCTTAAATCTGAAACTTAAATGCCAATAAAGTACATTGTGCATCGCAAATGTTGCCAGTGGCGGTACTAACGGTTTGGGGTCTGCTTGATGCTGCTCCCTGCCTCCTCTATACCCAGAAACTCTCAGCTCTGAGCTAATCCTGGCAGTGCAGTGCTTAACTCATTGGCTGAGAGTGATCACCTGACACTCTCAGCCAATAAACTGACCCTGCAATTTTGCTCAGCAGAGCTAACAGAATCTCCTACAGGAGGTGCAGAGTGCCCCCTCGTCCCCCCTGCCTGTCGGCAGTCCCTAGGTGACATACTGTTTCAGTATGTTTTACTACTTACAATGAGGCTGTCAGGGCAGTCCTATCATGCTAGCTATTATAGCACACTGTAGTGATTATGGTGTTTGAAGTGTTCCTTTAATAATTGTTATATGTTCTGCTATTTGCATCTGACAATCAGCATACAGAGAGTGCAGAGAGGCGAAGGAGAATCAGAAACCATATTGCAGTGAGTGAGTACTCAGGCTGTGCTCTGGCTGTGGCGGATTGTGAGGTCTGCGCAAGTTCTAGGTGATTGTAAATGTTTTATTCAATGACATAATATATATTTCTCTCTATTTCTCTTTATTTTCTATTTCACAAGTCATATTTCAATGATATTGTGGCGGAGAGGTAGTATAATCCACAGTATCTCCGCTGGGTAACAGGAACAGCATAAAACAATCCAGGCAAAAGAAGTACAGCATACAATAATCCCGGTAGCGTTGTTAGAATCCTTCCCTCCCAAGAACTAGACGACACATAGGCTGGGAGTCAACTGAGCTTTTAATCACAGGTCACAGTATTTATGGGATTCCCCATGCAAGGGGTTTCCCTACTGACATTACAGGGGTTGTACAGTAGGGGACTACATGGGGAACTTAACAACCCGGACATTTCGCCCATCATGCACTGCTGCACGAGAGGGAAACTCCCACTAGAATATCCTGTTAAATGGAATGTCTCTCCGTGCAGCAGAACTGACATTTCACACAAAAATACATAACTTTCACAGTATTCATGCTATTTTATCGAATGACCGTTCGGTAGATAGCTGGGGTCTAAGCACACTTTTCGTGAAAGTACCACTCAGATCTCAGCATAAATAACCGAACGCCGCACGAAAACACATATTATTTTACATTCACCTTAAAGTACCGAATGCATATAGGGGAACAAACTACCGAATGACCAGTACTCCTGTTAAGACACCCCTGGCACAAAGGAGTGAAACCGCCGTTTAGTTAAGCTTCCCCTTTCGCAATAATGCAATGTCCATTCGTATATACTTCCACCGTACAAACTGCAACCAGGGGAATGCGCCAATCTCCCAAACGGGACCCGTACAGATGCTCCAAGCTCCCGAACAATAAATCCACAAATCGCGGCTAATAGCTGAACAAATATATCCTCCAAGCGGCTTACGGTTCCAGCAATCAGTCGCTAACCGTGTGTAGTAAATCCCCCCAATAACGAGACCAAGCTCCGCATTGAGGGTAAAACGAGAACTGGCTTTACTGTGGGCCACCCGCCCGTATTTATGCAGGTCTCCCACTTGGTGGACACTCCCCTAGGGGACCAAATGGGAGACTGTAATGACAGACAGACATATGGCACTTTAAGACATACAGGCACAAAATATTCTCATAATGCATCCCGGTTTCCTCCCCTCTGCCCTGGAGATAATTGAGAAGTAATTCAATTATCTCTCAGGACAGAGTCAAATCGCCATTTTAAGTAAGACACAAAAAACACATGAAAATAAATAATTACACAACTACCGAACATATTACATTCGTGCAACGTATCCCCAGAGAGCCTGGATCTGAGTGCATATTCTTAGCGAATAGCGCTCAGATCCCATATGCACAGTTCAATCGCCATGGAGTCAAAGTCTTTTACAGTCTTTCGGTATGCGATTGACTCCATGGGATGGCTATCTGGGTTAAGTCCATTCGTGTAATCCAAACTCCCGAACGGCCGGTGTTCGCATGCCTTGTCGACTGAGGTCTGTGGTTTCAGCGGTGTCCGGCAGAAAAAGTGTCCGTTTTTAGTTCCATAGAATCTGCGCCGAACACTGCTGGTCTTTCGCATGGTTTAAAATGGCTGCTGCCTCGCGGTCGACATACGAACGACGACCACCCTGCATTCGGTTATAATTAAGAGGTGTCTGCGGTTAACCACAACGTTTTAATTGGGATCAAGAGGTTAACCAGCAGCACACTTCTCTTCTGGGTGGCCGTCCGTTCGGTAAGTTAATTCGGTAAAAAGTAAAACTTACGAATAGGGGTATACGGACAGGCAATTCCACGAAAGGAAGGCAAACTAGACGAACCAGCAATAATAGTTATACAGATGGGTCTGTCACAACTTCCAAACGGCCTAGAAGTCCAGCGGTATTCGTGCCGTCGAGTAGCCGATTTTAGTTCCAGGCAACCAAATACCGCTGAGCTAACAAAGGATCTAAGATGGCCGACCGCCACGTGGTCGGTAGCCGAACGGCGGCCACCCTGAATCTCAATAATTACTGAAGGATACATTGTTGCTATACTTGTGTGTGGTCTCCCATTCGGTAGTTTGTTCGTTTCACGAACAGTGTTGAAATTCACTGTTCGTGAAACTACTGTTGAATGCTGGTGGCTTTCCTGCCACCAGCATACGAATGCTCTCGTTCGCATAAAATCAAGAAATAGGTATACGCTTGGTTCTAACATTCTTAAAGTCACAGCAACACATTAATACAAATACAGTCTTAAGTTGCTAGTTTTGCCACAGATATCAACTGATGTTGGACCCAAGATGGATTCCCTTTACAGAAATAGATACATTGATGGAATGTTCAATCTTGGAGGCCGCAGGGACATTGCCACTGAGGGGTATGACAGTGCCAGACTTGGCTGACTTGGTGCCTAATACGTACAGGAACTAAGCTAGAGGCTCGATCAGGGTGCACTGCAAGTCATATATTGGATTTGGAACGTGACATTGATTAAGTAATGCTTAGAAGAAATGGCCATGAACCTGATGTGGGCTGGTGGCACCGGACGCCTTAATGAAACTAACTGGACATGGGGTGGACAGAACTAGTTATTGAAGGAAATGGTCATTGAAATACTGGAATCCCTGGATGTTACAGAATGTCGCTTTGCTCCACTAGAACGTTAAATTCTGAGCTAGTTGAGCATGAGATCTGTGTCATACAGAGGAGGTGTACGCTACTGCAACATATGCACCAGCTATATAGCATTACATTAAAGATGGTTCTTACAAATGTTTTTTTACTTATTTTTCTTTTTTTTATTTATCTAACTTTGAAGCCCGATTCACAAGATAGAGAATGAGAAAAAAAAGAAACAAATTAATAGAAAAAAAGGTTAGTGAGAGTTTTTTCGTTGTTGTCTTACGTTCTAGAATTTTTCCCACTAATCCAGTGTTTTATATCTGTGTCCATCTGGCGGTTGTTTAAGACGACACCTTTTATTTTAATCTCTCTTTGGAGATTTATAAATGCTTTGATCTGTTGCCAGCTTGGCGGAGATGCTATTTCTGCTTCTTTCATACATATTTCTGTACCCATTAGCGCATATATTGTCAGGAATTTCCATGGAGTTTTTATCTTTGGTACATTGCTATGTAAGAGGGTATGGTGTAATTTGTCACGTTGAGAGCATAGTTATAGTCTGAAAGCATTCCGTCTTGAATGGTTCAATGTTCCGGCAGTCACTACATTTGGCAATGGGAGGGGCTGGATTTGAGTTGTGCCTTTGGGTAACAGAAAAAGGTAGTTAATGTGCAGCAAGGGGGCAAACTGCACACAGAGAACCGTGGAAGCGTTCTCTTGTGAAAATGCTTTGCATTGCTCCTTGCACATAGTTTGGTTTTAAGGACCTGGAAGAAGTAAATACTCTAGGACGGCAAACACATATCCTAAATCAGGACTGTCCCAGCAGATCCGGAACTGTTGGGAGGTGTGCATGTTTAATACATTACTTATATTTAATCACCTGTTCAAGTTGTACAGCACTTATTTGGGGAGAATACGAAGTAGGTGGGAGTTGGGTCACGAGTAGATTCGGAGTATTTAGATCAGGAGACCTGACCTTCTAAAATTTAGAAAAGTCATAGGAGTGAAACCAGAAATGTCCCTGATTGATAATTGGTTAAATCTTTAATATATGTATTTGCTTGTTTCATGTAACCTGAGATATTTAAAATCTGCCCAGTGACAGGTTATGAAACAATGGGTCCAAAGCCAGGGCATGCTGGCTCATTGACACCCTCTGCCCCCCTACACTGCCGTTTTTAATTTAAAAAAGAACAGAGTGGTCTTTGTGACTGGTAAATTCATGATAAATCTGTGCTTTCCTGCTCCTTCCATGGAGAGTTTTACAGCATAATCTTTCTTAAAGGTCATTTTATTTTCAATTGCTCCTTGTAGCTTTTGTGTTTTCTCTTTTCTATTTGGATTTGAATGTCACATTAAAGGCTACAGAGCTGTTAGAGGTGACAGAGCTAATACCCGAATTTGATAAACACACGCTACGTGTAGCTTGTTCTGTGTCATTGTGTCACTTTTATTCTTTAACAATTCCTGCAAGATTACATCACAGTACCACCCACAATCGGTTTGTCCTAAACGACCGCCCTAGGATTGCATTTAGTGCGCGTCTGAGCAGAAACTAATTGGTGCATTTCTGTATACTATATTGTCCCAAACTTCGAGGCACAGCTATGAACATTGGGTGTCCATACCTCCTAACATATCAAATGGACAAAGAGGGAGGCTTTAATTTTAGGGGTGTGAGTGGGGGTGTGCCAGGGGCGGGCCGGTCCTGAGAAATTTTAGGTGACTTACTAATAACAATTTATAGAACTAAAATATAATTTATAACAAGAATAGTGTGTCTTATTTACAAAGACTGATTTCTAAACAGTACTTACTTCTGAGTCCACTTTACCCCATTAAAGGCTTCAGTAGCGTTTGTTTGGGAAAAGGAAAACCTTTAATTTATTTTCTTCTTTTTTTTTTTATGAGTAGACACATTCTCATGGTCAATGGGTCAAACAATTTTAATCTTTCAATTTAAAGTTTTAGTACTTTTACTCCAGAAACATTCCGTAAGGCCTTGACTTTGATAAAGCCCACTGAGGTTCTGATTATAAAAACTCAATAATTGGAATAGCGAGACAATAAATGGATACAGGGCCATCTATAGCACGTGTAGATCCTTTGTAAAGAACCAATTGCGTGGCTAAAGCGGGAGATGAAACGAAAAGTAAAAATATAAATATCACAAAACAAACTAAGGAGGCGCAGTCAGAAGAATTGGAATCTCACGAAATGTGATTCTCAAAGAGCAGCTCGGTTAGAATGACCTACAGTGAGAGGACAGTATTGTAAGTTTGACAATGGGCCATAAACACGCCAAGATTGAAGCAACAGAATGAAATGAAAGTAGACTGATCACAAATAAAATGACATAATGTGTAAATCTGAGTAGTTTTTAGATTTTTGTTAAAGGGTGTAGTTTTGGTGTATAGAACATACCCCTGCAGCTTCACTGCTCAATCCTCTGCCATTTAGGAGTTAAATCCCTTTGTTTATGAACCCTAGCCACACCTCCCTGCATGTGACTTGCACAGCCTTCCATAAACACTTCCTGTAAAGAGAGCCCTATTTAGGCTTTCATTATTGCAAGTTCTGTTTAATTAAGATTTTCTTATCCCGTGCTATGTTAATAGCTTGCTAGACCCTGCAAGAGCCTCCTGTATGTGATTAAAGTTCAATTTAGAGATTGAGATACAATTATTTAAGGTAAATTACATCTGTTTGAAAGTGAAACCAGTTTTTTTTTCATTCAGGCTCTGTCAATCATAGCCAGGGGAGGTGTGGCTAGGGCTGCATAATCAGAAACTAAGCGATTTAACTCCTAAATGGCAGTGAATTGAGCAGTGAAATTGCAGGGGAATGATCTATACACTAAAACTGCTTAATTTAGCTAAAGTAATTTAGGTGACTATAGTGTTCTTTTAACTCTACTTTCTGAATTTGTTCCTAGCAGGTTGTCGTACTTTGTTAAATTTGTAGGTTAAAGGGTTACTCCGAGCACCATGACCACGGCAGTGATTTAAAGTGGTTATGGTGCCTGGAGTCTGTATGGGCAGCGTTTCGCAATGAAAGTTTGGGGGCTGAGACGGGCGAAACCATAGACTTTCTTCTGCCAACTGACAGATTATAAAGAAATCCACAGTCTAAAACAATGCAGCAACAGTAGCTGTAGCGTTGTAACAATAAAGAACGTAATCTTGCGAGTGTTCCTCTCAGGGCTATAATGAATTCCGTTTCCTGGGTAGTTTACCAGCGGGTTTTGGGACATAGTTTTAGCACCGTTCCCCCCTTTTCCTCTGCTGGTAGTGACTCAGTGTTCGTTCCTTCTTCCGCGGTTGTTTAGAGCTGTGGGAGCAGAGTGAGTGCATGACCTGAATGTTTTTATTTACTCAGTGGGTCTTGGAAACGTGTCCAAATAAGGATCCTTTTTAAATCTGTCTCCCACTGACATCTGCTCTGTTTCTTTCTATCGCTCTCCATCCCAACTTTACCCTTTTTGTTTAATTCTTACATCTGCGATCGTCTGCTGTGCTTGAAAAATAAACCTCCTGCATGTTTCCCTATTTTTACCGCATTGTATAGATAAGAGATTCAAAATTATGCAAAAAAAAAAATACAATAAAAAGATATTCGACATTCAAAGGTTAGAGAATCTGGGAGAAACTGACTGCATCTATAGGGCGTGATTTCTCACTAACAGTAAGTCCCCACCAATCAGGAGCATCTCATTGCTGTGTATAGGGTCTAATTAATAGAGTTCTTACGATCACGGACATCTTACATATGTCAACTTGGCCGGCCGACCACCGTCACCTGGACAGTGAAACAATTTGCAGCAATTTGTTCAGACAGCTTGCTGGAGAAGTAATTAAAAACACGAGGACACAGAGTTCTGGTGCAAACAAAGAGTTCTTGTTTATTAAACGAAAAATTGGAGGTCTTAAAGACTTTCAATCAATGTTTTTCAATGAGTGGTACAAAATGAAACAATTTCGTAGCCTAACGACCCGGAAGTCCCCCTAGAGGTGGAGTTAATTAAAAACTGCAATAACTACAACTGCAGGGTCAAGAGATCTGGGACAGTGTACCCAGAACACTTAAATGAGCTGAAGTGGTCTGGATGCCTATAATGTCCCTTTAATAAAATCTGTCATTTCATACACAGACGTGCTCTGTGATCAGGGCTGTGTGCTGTGGGCAGTATTCTTCAGGTATATGACTTTACGTTGACCTGTGTAATGTCATTTTTTTGCAAATCACAGATCAGGTCAGTACAGTAAGTAAGTTCCCATGGGACAGAGCTCTTTCCTATGTGTTATGGGGCCAGTAGTATAGCTAAAACAGAAATCATGGAACATGTGAAATCTGCATCAAATGCCAGGCTGTGCCAGCACAGACTTTCATTTAGCAAAAATCCAGAACAAAAAAGCATTTTTTATTTAAAATAAAACCGGATTCAATAAGAGCTGATTGTGTTTAAATAAGAATCATAATAAAATGATACGTTTTAGACAAAAGATATCTAACTTTTAGTTACAGTGATAGTTCCTCTTTAAATGGCCACTCTAAACACCATAAACACTACAGCCTGTGGAGCTGGTGCTTATAAAGTTACAAAGCTGACGTGCTGAGCCAATCAGCACTGTCCTAATCTGGACACAATTCACATTGCTAATGAGGAAGTGGACCTATTGCATTAGTAGCAATGAACGAGGCCTCGGATTCCCGAGGAACCCTTGGTTTGCTCTAAACTATTTGAAATCGGTATCTGAGTACCATATCCTCTACATTGGGCTGTAGGGGTTATGGTGGTCAGAGTGCCTCCTTAAACGTGAAGACAAAAAATATAGTTATTGTGGCGAACAGAACCTCGCCACGTGCTCCTGGATGAGTATTTTGTGTTCCAGAAAGAGAGACCGACCGTTGGCCCTGATTCCATGGAACTGTTTTGGGTATAGGACCATGTGCACGGTCGGTCAAAATTATGACTTCCATGGAAACCCTGAACCGATCTGGGTGGTTTTTGGATATGTTGATCCCCCAGATCCCCCACTTTTGTGGGGTTTCCATGTGTTTTGGGGGTACTTTTGGGGGTTGTTAAAATGTATGTTTTTAACATACTGACTCAATTATCTCCCAGGCACAGGGTAGGGATTATCTTGTTTTGTGTGGGAGTGTCCTGGACCTAAGAGCCAATGTAATCATGTGTATGTTTTTGCTGTAGTCTTCTCTCAGGTCCAGTCCCCTCTCAGGTCCAGTGGGGTATGCCCCTGGAATATGTAACCGGAAACCCCTTGCATGGGGACCTGCATATAACGCCAGTTGTGGCTGCCATTAAACGAGTTCCTCTTCACCCCCAACATAGAGCCTCTATATTCCAGCTATATTCACTCTGGGGATTGCTATACTCATTATACTCCCTTGGATTATAATCACTAGCTCTTGTAAGAGCTATCCTGCTACACGCTCTGGATTGGGAAAGGCCTGCCCACTGGAAGCTGGACCCTGGTCTTAGGTCTAGGGTGGGTGGAGGACGGCGAGACCCCAACCAAGCTGTAACGCTGGCTGCGGGGTTTAACGGTGGTTATGGTGTCTGGTGGAGTGCTTGGAGTACTCGTGAGCACTAGGAAGCATCGATTGGCGGAAGCACCCAGTCGGGGTGCCAGGCGGTCCGCCACAGTTATGTTTACTTTTAAATCACATATATTATAAACACTGTTTTGTTTTTAGATGCAGCTTCTACATTTTGTTACAGTAGCAGTTTTTGTTTAACCCCTTGACGATCGATGACGGTTCAGGACCGTCATCGGAAAAATCCCCTTGGGGACCGATGACGGTCCTGAACCGTCATAACGGTCTGGGGCTACTTACCTGATCGCCGTTGGTCCCCCGGCCGCGATCAGCGCTCCTCCTGGTCCAGGGGGACTGCCTGTCTGCCCAGGCAGTCTCCCCTCGGCAGATCAGGACCCCGCGGCCACGTGATCACTCGATCATGTGGCCGCAATAGGTGCCTGTGTATCTGCCTGCAGGGGGACTGTCTGTGCAGTAAAAAAATAAAGCAATCAGTGTAAAAAAAAAATGTATATATATATATATATATATATATATGATATATATACATGTATTATATCTATATATAATATATGTATATAGATCATATATATTGTCATACTAATTGTATTTTTATATTTATATATACGTATTAATATAATTTGTAATAATTAAAAAAAAATTATATATATATATATATGTAATTTTATTTTAACAGTATTTTGATATAAATATATATATATATGTAATGTAATGCTATATATATCTATGTATAGATAAATAAATAAAAATAATACAAAATATACATGATTACATAAATAATTTCATAAATATACACGTAGACGTCAAATATAAAAATATGTATATATATTAAAATTCTACCTGCGTATTTATGTAATATTTTTACCTAATTAAGTAATTTTAATGATTGCAATTTGAGGGACCTGCCTGCCAACCCAGGCCGAAAGTCCAGAGAATTAAATTTGCTAGCACTGTGTTTAACCCTGTAACTTTCTATGACACCCTAAAACCTGTACATGGGGGGAACTGATTTACTCGGGAGACTTCGCTGAACACAAATATTAGTGTTTCAAAACAGTAAAACATATCACAGCGATGATATTGTCAGTGAAAGTGACGTTTTTTGCATTTTTCACACACAAACGGCACTTTCACTGATGATATTATTGCTGTGATACATTTTACTGTTCTGATACACTAATATTTGTGTTCAGCGAAGTCTCCTGAGTATAACAGTACCCCACATGTAGAGGTTTATAGTGTTTGTTAAAGTTACAGGGTCAAATATAAGGCTTGATTAACTTTTTTTTTTTTTTTTTTATTGAAATTTGTCAGATTGGTTAGGTTGCCTTTGAGAGCGTATGGTAGCCCAGGAATGAGAATTAGCCCCATCATGGCATACCATTTGCAAAAGAAGACAACCCAAGGTATTGCAAATGGGGTATGTCCAGCCTTTTTTAGTAGCCAGTTAGTCACAAACACTGGCCAAAGTTAGCGTTTTTTGCATTTTTAACACACAAACAAATATAAATGCTAACTTTGGCCAGTGTTTGTGACTAGGTGGCTACTAAAAAAGACTGGACATACCCCATTTTGAATACTCTGGGTTGGCTACTTTAAAAAAAATATGTACTTGTGAGGTGTGATTCTGGGATTTATGACAGATAACAGTGTTACAATGTCACTATTGATACATTTAAAATATATATATATATATTGAAACAGCAATTTCCTACTTGTATTTATAGGCCTATAACTTGCAAAAAAAAGCAATAAAGCATGTAAACACTGGGTGTTTTTAAACTTGGGACAAAATTTTCAATCTATTTAGCAGTTTTTTTTCATTAGCTTTTGTACATAAGTAAAAGATTTTTCAAGTAAAAGTCCAAAAACATGTTTTTTTTTCAAATTTTTCACCATATTTTATTATTTTTTTTAAATAAAATATATGACATGATACAAATAATGGTATGTAAAAAAAGCCCTTCTTGTCCTGAAAAAAACAATATATAACTTGTATGGGAACCGTAAATGAGAGAGCGGAAAATTACAGCTAAACACAAACACCACAAAAGTGTCAAAACTGCTCTGGTCCTTAATGTACAACATTGCAAAAACAGGGCAGTCCTTAAGGGGTTAATCTTAGAAAACATTGTTTTTTGGTTTTTTTTAACACCTTGACAAGTGTAATATACAGGTGAAGTTTGAAATATTTTTTTATAACTTGTCTGTGCGTGCTGTTTTTGTGACAGATGAATGACATTAAAGGCAGTATAATGTGGAAACGTAGTTAACGCTGGTTATTGTACACTCACAGAGCTGGTTATAAATTACAGGTGTTTCTGCAGAGAGCTATCGGTGAGACTACGCTCTGTAAACACAGTCCTTGTAGCTAATTGCTGTTTCCTTAGTTTATATAATTTACAATAACGTGCTGTGTTTTTCTCTGTCATTTGTTCATGTTTAAGATCTGACAGTTTCTCTCTATAGTGCAGCGTTTCCGGGAGTAGCTATTTATAGGAGAACTCAAAGCACTATAACTGCTGCAGCTCATTGTATTATTACAGCTCATTTTATTATTACAGCTTATTGTATTGTTATAGCTCAGTGTAGTATTACAGCTCACTGTATTATTACTGATCAGTGTACTATTATAGCTCATTGTATTATTACAGCTCATCATATTATTACAGCTTATTGTATTGTTACAGCTCATTGAATTATAACAGCGCATTGTATTGTTACAGCTCAGTGTAGTATTACAGTTCATTGTATTATTACAGCGCATTGTATTGTTATAGCTCAGTGTAGTATTACAGCTCACTGTATTATTACAGCGCATTGTATTGTTATAGCTCAGTGTAGTATTACAGCTCACTGTATTATTACAGCGCATTGTATTGTTATAGCTCAGTGTAGTATTACAGTTCATTGTATTATTACAGCGCATTGTATTGTTATAGCTCAGTGTATTATTATAGCTTATTGTATTATTACAGCTCAGTTTGTTATTACAGCTTATTGTATTATTAAAGCTCAGTGTGTTATAACATTGCAATGTATTATTATAGCTTATTGTATTACTACAGCACACTGTTATTACAGTTTATTGTAACAACAGAGTAAGGAGCACAACCATCAATAGTAATAAACCAATCTTTATTAAGGACACAACTTCTGAAATAAAAGGGAATCATGACGGAATATTTCCGCCATATGTCCTTAAGGGGTTAAGTGGGTATACTCTATAAGAATATCACATAACATAAAGATCCGAAATATAGGATCATGTCACGCTATACAGCAATGATCAGAAATATTCTGAATATATATGTATGTACGCCAAAAGCGCCTTATATGAATAACAGAGTCTCAATATACAAAAATAGAGAAATAAAATACCTTGATGAAGGCATTTTTGCCGAAACGTTGGGGGTGTTTTTGTGACTGACTCTGTCCCTGCTTCTCACTAGGTCTGGTATGCTTATTGTTAGATATATTTTTGTATATTTATATCTGGGTTTGTGGGGTTGGATTAGACTGGTATTTTATTTCTCTATTTTTGTATATTGAGACTCTGTTATTCATATAAGACGCTTTTGGCGTTTATACCGTATATATTCAGAATATTTCTGATCATTGCTGTATAGCGTGACATGATCCTATATTTCGGATCTTTATGTTATGTGATATTCTTATAGAGTATACCCACTTAACCCCTTAAGGACACATGGCGGAAATATTCCGTCATGATTCCCTTTTATTTCAGAAGTTGTGTCCTTAAGGGGTTAATAAAGATTGGTTTATTACTATTGATGGTTGTGCTCCTTACTCTATTGTTATTTATATGTATTTGGGCTTTTGGGGATAAAGCCTTATGTGAGTGAGCACCCCATATTGTATTTTCATAGAGCTCCACTTGGGAGCTTGCATATATTTCATATTGAGTGTGTCTACCTTATTTAATTTTTAATTACAGTTTATTGTATCATTACCGCTTATTGTATTATTATAGCACAGTGTGTTATTAGAGCTCAGTGTATTATTACAGTTTATTGTATTATTACAGCACAGTGTGTTATTATAGCTCAGTTTATTATTACAGTGTGTTATTACAGCTTATTGTATTATTACAGTACAGTGTGTTATTAAAGCTCAGTGTATTATTACAGTTTATTATATTATTACAGCACAGTGTGTTATTAGAGCTCAGTGTATTATTACAGTTTATTGTATTATTACAGCACAGTGTGTTATTATAGCTTAGTTTATTATTACAGTGTGTTATTACAGCTTATTGTATTATTACAGTACAGTGTGTTATTAAAGCTCAGTGTATTATTACAGTTTATTATATTATTACAGCACAGTGTGTTATTAGAGCTCAGTGTATTATTACAGTTTATTGTATTATTACAGCACAGTGTGTTATTATAGCTTAGTTTATTATTACAGTGTGTTATTACAGCTTATTGTATTATTACAGTACAGTGTGTTATTAAAGCTCAGTGTATTATTACAGTTTATTATATTATTACAGCACAGTGTGTTATTAGAGCTCAGTGTATTATTACAACTCAGTTTATTACAGATTATTGAATTATAATAGCTTATTGAATTATTAAAACTCAGTGTGTTATAACATTGAAATTTAATATTATAGTTTATTATATTATTACAGTGCAGTGTATTACAGCTTATTGTATTATTACAGCTTATTGACTTATTAAAACTCAGTGTGTTATAACATTGAAATTTATTATTATAGTTTATTATATTATTACAGCTTATTGTATTATTACAGCTTATTGTATTATTACAGCACAGTGTGTTATTACAGCTCCATGTACTATTACAGCTCAGTGTGTTATTACAGCTTATTGTATTATTACAGCTTATTGTATTATTACAGCACAGTGTGTTATTACAGCTTATTGTATTATTACAGCACAGTGTGTTATTAGAGCTCCATGTACTATTACAGCTCAGTGTGTTATTACAGCTTATTGTATTATTACAGCTTATTGTATTATTACAGCACAGTGTGTTATTACAGCTCCATGTACTATTACAGCTCAGTGTGTTATTACAGCTTATTGTATTATTACAGCACAGTGTGTTATTACAGCTTATTGTATTATTACAGCTTATTGTATTATTACAGTTTATTGAATTCGTACAGCTGTTTTTTTAGTTATTATTATGTATTATTTATGTAGTAATTATTTATTATTATTAATGAATGTATTATTACATCCTAGCCCACAGTGATAGACTGAGAGCCTTGGGGGCAGATTAGCAGCCCACGTTTAAAGGGACACTATGGGCACCCACCCCTATTCATCTCAGTTAAGTGGTCTGAATCTTTTCCTTGGTCATTTGAAAAAAAACAATTTACTTTCTATTTGTACAATTTGAAATGATAGAAAGACAAGTGCAGCCCACCCACCTTTCTCACATGAGGTGTTTCGTGCGAATAAATGCACATCAACATCAGCTCCGATGTGGGCACACCTTCATTGAACCCTATTACTGCAGGAGCCCACATAGGAAAGCATTGATTCAATGCACATTATGTCACCAGTGCTCCTCTGTGATGGATTGGACCACCGGCGATGGACCCCCGTTAGGTGCTGAATGGGTGAGACCTACCAATACCAGATACAGACACACTATAGCATTAGATTTCTATTCCTTTAAGGTACAGTCATTGCAGCTGTGTGTGAAGATCAGTGGAATGCTTAAGCATCATGGGAAATGGCGTTTACAGAGATTGGCAGTACCAGTGTTGGTTATCCCGAATTGTGAAAGCTGCATGTTGCTTCTTGCCCCCTCAAACTCGGGAATCTTCCTATGATGCCCGGATCATTTTACAGTGAGCGTAAATTATTATAGACGCAGTATTTCGAGTGATCACAGGGAATAAAACATTCTAACAGTGACATAATCTGTTTGCTCCAATTTCCCTGGAATGTGGTTTTAATCCTCTTACAGATGACAGCGTAATATACAGTAAACATGCCCCAGTGTGGGTGTAAGGCACTTGTCTTATTTATCCACATTACAGGATGCCGAATGAAACTAAAGTATGAGACTGAGGGATTTAAAAACATTCCAAAGAAAGTGCTTGTGTGAAATCCTGCAACACCCATCTATAATATCGCTACCAGGCAGCTAATACAGACTGCGTGATATATCCAGTCAATATATATCACTGCCAGCAACTCAGTGTGTATAACACAGAGCACGTAATATATCCAGTCAATATATATCACTGCCGGCAACTCAGTGTGTATAACACAGAGCACGTAATGTATCCAGTCAATATATATCACTGCCGGCAACTCAGTGTGTATAACACAGAGCACGTAATGTATCCAGTCAATATATATCACTGCCGGCAACTCAGTGTGTATAACACAGAGCACGTAATGTATCCAGTCAATATATATCACTGCCGGCAACTCAGTGTGTATAATACAGAGAGCGCGGAATGTATCCAGCCAATATTAATCACTGCCGGCAGCTCAGTGTGTATGATACAGAGAGCGCGTAATGTTTCCAGACAATATTTATCACTGCCGGCAACTCAGTGTATATAATGCAGAGAGCGCGTAATGTATCCAGTCAATATTATTCACTGCTGGCAGCTCAATGCGTATAATACAGAGAGCGCGTAATGTATCCAGTCAATATTTATCACTGCCGGCAGCTCAGTGCGTATAATACAGAGAGCGCATAATGTATCCAGTCAATATTTATCACTGCCGGTAACTCAGTGTGTATAATACAGAGAGCGCGTAATGTATCCAGCCAATATTAATCACTGCCGGCAGCTCAGTGTGTATAATACAGAGAGCACATAATGTATCCAGCCAATATTTATCACTGCCGGCAATCAGTTTGTATAATACAGAGAGCGTAATGTATCCAGTCAATATTTATCACTGCCGGCAACTCAGTGTGTATAATGCAGAGAGTGCATAATGTATCCAGTCAATATTTATCACTGCCGGCAGCTCAGTGTGTATAATACAGGAAGTGTGATATATCCAGCCAATATTTATCACTGCCGGCAGCTCAGTGTGTATAATACAGAGCGCGTAATGTATCCAGCCAATATTAATCACTGCCGGCATCTCAGTGTGTATAATACAGAGCGCGTAATGTATCCAGCCAATATTTATAACTGCCAACAGCTCTGTGTGTATAATACAGAGAGCATGTAATATATCCAGCCAATATTAATCACTGCCGGCAGCTCAGTGTGTATAATACAGAGCTCATAATATATCCAGTCAATATTAATCATTGCCCGCAATTCAGTGTGTATAATACAGAGCGTGTAATGTTTCCAGTCAATATATATCACTGCCGGCAGCTCAGTGCGTATAATACAGAGAGCGCGTAATGTATCCAGCCAATATTAATCACTGCCGGCAGCTCAGTGTGTATAATAAAGAGAGCGCGTAATGTATCCAGCCAATATTTATCACTGCCGGCAGCTCAGCATGTATAATACTGAGAGCGTGTAATGTATCCAGCCATTATTTATCACTGCTGGCAGCTCAGTGTGTATAATACAGAGAGCGCGTAATGTATCCAGTCAATATTTATCACTGCCGGCAACTCAGTGCATATAATACAGAGAGCGCATAATGTATCCAGTCAATATTTATCACTGCCGGCAGCTCAGTGTGTATAATACAGGAAGTGTAATAATTCCAGCCAATATTAATCACTGCCCGCAGCTCAGTGTGTATAATACAGGAAGTGTGATATATCCAGCCAATATTTATCACTGCCGGCAGCTCAGTGTGTATAATACAGAGCGCGTAATGTATCCAGCCAATATTTATAACTGCCAACAGCTCTGTGTGTATAATACAGAGAGCAAGTAGAAGTATAGATCAGGGTGTTGCCGTGGATGTGATCTATTTGGATTTTGCCAAGGCATTTGATACAGTTCCACACAATAGATTAGTGTTCAAACTCAAGGAAATCGGTCTAGATGAAAATGCTTGTTCTTGGGTAGAACATTGGCTTAAAACAGAGTACAAAGAGTTGTCATTAATGGTAAATTTTCAAGCTGGACAGAGGTGGCAAGTGGTGTCCCTCAGGGGTCTGTTCTGGGACCCCTTCTATTTAACATGTTTATAAATGATCTTGAAGACCGCATTGAAAGTCATGTTTCAGTGTTTGCAGATGACACCAAACTTTGTAAAACAATACAATGTGAGCAAGATATTACTTTGCTGCAGAGGGACTTAGATAGACTGGGGGACTGGGCACTCAAATGGCAGATAAAATTTAATGTTGAAAAATGCAAAGTTATGCACTTCGGCGTAAAGAATACACAAGCAACGTATACCCTTAATGGAAGCGAATTAGGGATAACAACACATGAAAAGGACTTGGGAATTGTTATAAACAACAAACTATGCAACAATGTGCAATGTCAATCAGCAGTGGCCAAGGCCAGTAAGGTATTGTCATGCATGAAAAAGGGCATTCATTCTCGGGACAAGAATATAATTTTGCCTCTTTATAAATCACTGGTAAGACCCCATATTGAATATGCTGTGCAATTTTGGGCACCTGTTCTAAAGAAGGATATTATGGCACTAGAAAAAGTGCAGAGGCGGGCTACAAAATTAATAAAAAGGAATGGAACATATCCGCTATGAAGAAAGGTTAACAAATTTAAACCTATTTAGTTTAGAAAAACGTCGCCTGAGAGGGGATATGATAACATTATACAAATATATTCGGGGCCAATACAAACCATTGTGTGGGAATCTATTCACAAACCGGACTTTACATAGGACACGAGGCCATGAGTTTAGACTGGAAGAAAGAAGATTTTGTCTAAGGCAAAGGAAAGGTTTTTTTACTGTAAGAACAATCAGGATGTGGAATTCTCTGCCTGAGGAAGTGGTTTTATCAGAGTCCATACAGATGTTCAAACGGCTACTACATGCATACTTGCAAGAACAGAATATTCATGGATATAATCTTTCAATGTAGGGTAATAACTGCTTGATCCAAGGATAAATCTGACTGCAATTCTGGGGTCAAGAAGGAATTTTTTTCCTAGCTTGTTGCAAAATTGTGCTTCAAACTGGGTTTTTTTGCCTTCTTTTGGGTCAACAGCAAAAAACAAATGTGAGGTAGGCTGAACTTGATGGACGCAAGTCTCTTTTCAGCTATGTAACTATGTAACTACTATGTAATATATCCAGCCAATATTAATCACTGCCGGCAGCTCAGTGTGTATAATACAGAGCGCGTAATGTATCCAGCCAATATTTATAACTGCCAACAGCTCTGTGTGTATAATACAGAGCGCGTAATATATCCAGTCAATATTAATCATTGCCCGCAATTCAGTGTGTATAATACAGAGCGTGTAATGTTTCCAGTAAATATTTATCACTGCCGGCAGCTCAGTGCGTATAATACAGAGAGCGCGTAATGTATCCAGCCAATATTTATCACTGCCAGTCATCAGTGTGTATAATGCAGAGAGCGCGTAATGTATCTAGTCAATATTAATCACTGCTGGCTGCTCAGTGTGTATAATACAGAGAGCGCGTAATGTATCCAGTCAATATTTATCACTGCTGGCAACTCAGTGTGTATAATACATAGAGCGCGTAATATATCCAGCCAATATTAATCACTGCCGGCAATCAGTGTGTATAATCCAGAGGACGTAATATATCCAGTCAATATTAATCATTGCCCGCAATTCAGTGTGTATAATACAGAGCGCGTAATGTTTCCAGTCAATATTTATCACTGCCGGCAGCTCAGTGTGTATAATACAGAGAGCGCGTAATGTAGCCAGTCAATATTAATCACTGCTGGCAGCTCAGTGTGTATGATACAGAGAGCGCGTAATGTTTCCAGTCAGTATTTATCACTGCCGGCAGCTCAGTGTGTATAATACAGAGAGCGCGTAATGTATCCAGCCAATATTTATCACTGCTGGCAGCTCAGTGTGTATAATACAGAGAGCGCGTAATGTATACAGTCAATATTTATCACTGCCGGCAACTCAGTGTGTATAATACAAAGAGCGCGTAATGTATCCAGCCAATATTTATCACTGCCGGCAGCTCAGTGTGTATAATACAGAGAGCGCGTAATGTATCCAGCCAATATTTATCACTGCCGGCAGCTCAGTGTGTATAATACAGAGAGCGCGTAATGTATCCAGTCAATATTTATCACTGCCGGCAGCTCAGTGTGTATAATACAGGAAGTGTAATAATTCCAGCCAATATTAATCACTGCCCGCAGCTCAGTGTGTATAATACAGGAAGTGTGATATATCCAGCCAATATTTATCACTGCCGGCAGCTCAGTGTGTATAATACAGAGCGCGTAATGTATCCAGCCAATATTTATAACTGCCAACAGCTCTGTGTGTATAATACAGAGAGCAAGTAGAAGTATAGATCAGGGTGTTGCCGTGGATGTGATCTATTTGGATTTTGCCAAGGCATTTGATACAGTTCCACACAATAGATTAGTGTTCAAACTCAAGGAAATCGGTCTAGATGAAAATGCTTGTTCTTGGGTAGAACATTGGCTTAAAACAGAGTACAAAGAGTTGTCATTAATGGTAAATTTTCAAGCTGGACAGAGGTGGCAAGTGGTGTCCCTCAGGGGTCTGTTCTGGGACCCCTTCTATTTAACATGTTTATAAATGATCTTGAAGACCGCATTGAAAGTCATGTTTCAGTGTTTGCAGATGACACCAAACTTTGTAAAACAATACAATGTGAGCAAGATATTACTTTGCTGCAGAGGGACTTAGATAGACTGGGGGACTGGGCACTCAAATGGCAGATAAAATTTAATGTTGAAAAATGCAAAGTTATGCACTTCGGCGTAAAGAATACACAAGCAACGTATACCCTTAATGGAAGCGAATTAGGGATAACAACACATGAAAAGGACTTGGGAATTGTTATAAACAACAAACTATGCAACAATGTGCAATGTCAATCAGCAGTGGCCAAGGCCAGTAAGGTATTGTCATGCATGAAAAAGGGCATTCATTCTCGGGACAAGAATATAATTTTGCCTCTTTATAAATCACTGGTAAGACCCCATATTGAATATGCTGTGCAATTTTGGGCACCTGTTCTAAAGAAGGATATTATGGCACTAGAAAAAGTGCAGAGGCGGGCTACAAAATTAATAAAAGGAATGGAACATATCGGCTATGAAGAAAGGTTAACAAATTTAAACCTATTTAGTTTAGAAAAACGTCGCCTGAGAGGGGATATGATAACATTATACAAATATATTCGGGGCCAATACAAACCATTGTGTGGAATCTATTCACAAACCGGACTTTACATAGGACACGAGGCCATGAGTTTAGACTGGAAGAAAGAAGATTTCGTCTAAGGCAAAGGAAAGGTTTTTTTACTGTAAGAACAATCAGGATGTGGAATTCTCTGCCTGAGGAAGTGGTTTTATCAGAGTCCATACAGATGTTCAAACGGCTACTACATGCATACTTGCAAGAACAGAATATTCATGGATATAATCTTTCAATGTAGGGTAATAACTGCTTGATCCAAGGATAAATCTGACTGCCATTCTGGGGTCAAGAAGGAATTTTTTTCCTAGCTTGTTGCAAAATTGTGCTTCAAACTGGGTTTTTTTGCCTTCTTTTGGGTCAACAGCAAAAAACAAATGTGAGGTAGGCTGAACTTGATGGACGCAAGTCTCTTTTCAGCTATGTAACTATGTAACTACTATGTAATATATCCAGCCAATATTAATCACTGCCGGCAGCTCAGTGTGTATAACACAGAGCGCGTAATGTATCCAGCCAATATTTATAACTGCCAACAGCTCTGTGTGTATAATACAGAGCGCGTAATATATCCAGTCAATATTAATCATTGCCCGCAATTCAGTGTGTATAATACAGAGCGTGTAATGTTTCCAGTAAATATTTATCACTGCCGGCAGCTCAGTGCGTATAATACAGAGAGCGCGTAATGTATCCAGCCAATATTTATCACTGCCAGTCATCAGTGTGTATAATGCAGAGAGCGCGTAATGTATCTAGTCAATATTAATCACTGCTGGCTGCTCAGTGTGTATAATACAGAGAGCGCGTAATGTATCCAGTCAATATTTATCACTGCTGGCAACTCAGTGTGTATAATACATAGAGCGCGTAATATATCCAGCCAATATTAATCACTGCCGGCAATCAGTGTGTATAATCCAGAGGACGTAATATATCCAGTCAATATTAATCATTGCCCGCAATTCAGTGTGTATAATACAGAGCGCGTAATGTTTCCAGTCAATATTTATCACTGCCGGCAGCTCAGTGTGTATAATACAGAGAGCGCGTAATGTAGCCAGTCAATATTAATCACTGCTGGCAGCTCAGTGTGTATGATACAGAGAGCGCGTAATGTTTCCAGTCAGTATTTATCACTGCCGGCAGCTCAGTGTGTATAATACAGAGAGCGCGTAATGTATCCAGCCAATATTTATCACTGCTGGCAGCTCAGTGTGTATAATACAGAGAGCGCGTAATGTATACAGTCAATATTTATCACTGCCGGCAACTCAGTGTGTATAATACAAAGAGCGCGTAATGTATCCAGCCAATATTTATCACTGCCGGCAGCTCAGTGTGTATAATACAGAGAGCGCGTAATGTATCCAGCCAATATTTATCACTGCCGGCAGCTCAGTGTGTATAATACAGAGAGCGCGTAATGTATCCAGTCAATATTTATCACTGCTGGCAACTCAGTGTGTATAATACATAGAGCGCGTAATGTATCCAGTCAATATTAATCACTGCCGGCAATCAGTGTGTATAATCCAGAGGACGTAATATATGCAGTCAATATTAATCATTGCCCGCAATTCAGTGTGTATAATACAGAGCGCGTAATGTATCCAGTCAATATTTATCACTGCCGGCAGCTCAGTGTGTATGATACAGAGAGCGCGTAATGTATCCAGCCAATATTTATCACTGCTGGCAGCTCAGTGTGTATAATACAGAGAGCGCGTAATGTATACAGTCAATATTTATCACTGCCGGCAACTCAGTGTGTATAATACAGAGAGCACGTAATATATCCAGGCAATATTAATCACTGCCGGCAATCAGTGTGTATAATACAGAGCGTGTAATATAGCCAGTCAATATTAATCATTGCCCGCAATTCAGTGTGTATAATACAGAGCGCGTAATGTTTTCAGTGAATATTTATCACTGCCGGCAGCTCAGTGTGTATAATACAGAGAGCGCGTAATGTAGCCAGTCAATATTAATCACTGCTGGCAGCTCAGTGTGTATGATACAGAGAGCGCGTAATGTATCCAGCCAATATTTATCACTGCCGGCAGCTCAGTGTGTATAATACAGAGAGCGCGTAATGTATACAGTCAATATTTATCACTGCCGGCAGCTCAGTGTGTATAATACAGAGAGCGCGTAATGTATCCAGTCAATATTTATCACTGCCGGCAGCTCAGTGTGTATAATACAGAGAGTGCGTAATGTATCCAGCCAATATTTATCACTGCCGGCAGCTCAGTGTGTATAATACAGAGAGCGTGTAATGTATCCAGTCAATATTTATCACTGCCGGCAACTCAGTGTGTATAATACAGAGAGTGCGTAATGTATCCAGCCAATATTTATCACTGCCGGCAGCTCAGTGTGTATAATACAGAGAGCGCGTAATGTATACAGTCAATATTTATCACTGCCGGCAGCTCAGTGTGTATAATACAGAGAGCGCGTAATGTATCCAGTCAATATTTATCACTGCCGGCAGCTCAGTGTGTATTATATGGACATTTAATGCACCCAGACAATATTTATGACGGTATATATCGCTATTTATCAAAGTATCTCAGTGTGCTTTTGAAATAGAGACCTTGAAATACATCAAGACAATATTTATCACTGCTGACAATACGCTGTGTAACTCACACTGTGCGACAGAGAGAGGGAATCATAGAGTCTGAGTTTGTCTTGAAATATATCTAATTTTGGAATGAGTCTAGAAAAACAGAAGTGTCCAATTCACTGGCAAGATGTGATGTGTGTCGGCCCGTACTACAGAGGTGTTTCCCAGTTTAGCTCCTGGCGTAAATATTTTGTTGATACTATGTGTAAAAAGGTGTTTGATACTAATCATGCCTTATAGATCAGCAAGTTCTAATGTGTATCGATGCGATGATGACATTTGGCACACTTTAATAACAGTCTCTGATTCTGACGATCCCAGACTATCGCTTTAAGTATTAGTGCAGTGATCTGACACGTTAAATCCCTGCAGGGTTAAACACACAGAGGCTTTGTCACACGTGTAATATTTCTCGGTTAATGATCAACTATACATTCCAGTGTAAATGGCGTATGTCAAGGGAGAGAAAAACATTGGCTGTTGTCTGCCAAGGGGACCTTGATCACAAGTTATTCGCACTCCTGGCCTTTGTCGAATGTGGCCAGCGAAAAAAAGAAAAATTAATCTGGCAAGCAGAGGACACAAAGGGGAAAATGAGAACAGTAGCTGTTGCCTGGCTAAGCGTCTTCATTACACAGGCCCGTGAGTGTTTTTTCAGCTGTCAGACGTGGAAACGGCACTTTTAAATGTCACCTTTCAGTAGACTGGGCTGCTTGGGATGGGGTGCAGGGGGGGTGGGTTGTAATTGGGATGACGCGATGATTGAAAAGTTGAGTGGTGACAGGGCCCGTGTGACGAGCCAGCAACTGAGTCAGTCGGGTAGCTAGAGGGGTGGAGGGACTGTGTGTACAAGTTCATTGAAAGTATTGTGGGTTAGGAGGTGTGTTGTTACTTTTTTGGAGAGGAGGAAGAGGTGTTTTCTGGTGCTGATTACATATTTGTTGTAATGTAGACATTGTTTGTGGTCTTTGTATAACTCTCTGAGCACCAGGCAGCCTTAACATGGAGCCAGATATGCATACTCAGCTGATGCAGAACTACAGATCCCTGCAACCATCAGGAGAGTTGTAATATGCTCTGGATCCACGTTTTGGCCTCCTATGGTATATGGGACTGCAAGGCACATTTTATAGGGGAGTCATTAAAGGACCACAATAGCTACTCAGACCATTTCATCTCATTGAGCCTGATTTTGAATGTGCTCCTGTATGAGGAACATTGGATTGGACCATGGCCGAGGAGGCAAGGGGGAGGAGAGCTAAGCAGTGCTAAGCAGTGCCCTGGAAAATAATGAGTAAATCTTTACTTTATTATGTTTTTATTGCATCTGGCAGGGCACCTAGAAAGGAGGACAGGAGCATGGATTTGTATTCCTAAAGCTATAGTGTTCTTTAAACAGTTCATACAGTTGGTAGGAGTTTGTAAGGTTAGTTTGCGGTTTATGTTATCGCTGTGAGTTAGGAGGTTAGTTTGTGGTTTATGTTATCGCTGTGAGTTAGGAGGTTAATTTGCGGTTTATGTTATCGCTGTGAGTTAGGAGGTTAGTTTGCGGTTTATGTTATCGCTGTGAGTTAGGAGGTTAGTTTGCGGTTTATGTTATCGCTGTGAGTTAGGAGGTTAGTTTGCAGTTTATGTTATCGCTGTGAGTTAGGAGGTTAGTTTGCGGTTTATGTTATCGCTGTGAGTTAGGAGGTTAGTTTGCGGTTTATGTTATCGCTGTGAGTTAGGAGGTTAGTTTGCGGTTTATGTTATCGCTGTGAGTTAGGAGGTTAGTTTGTGGTTTATGTTATCGCTGTGAGTTAGGAGGTTAGTTTGTGGTTTATATTATCGCTGTGAGTTAGGAGGTTAGCTTGCAGTTTATGTTATCACTGTGAGTTAGGAGGTTAGTTTGCGGTTTATGTTATCGCTGTGAGTTAGGAGGTTAGTTTGCGGTTTATGTTATCGCTGTGAGTTAGGAGGTTAGTTTGCGGTTTATGTTATCGCTGTGAGTTAGGAGGTTAGTTTGCGGTTTATGTTATCGCTGTGAGTTAGGAGGTTAGTTTGTGGTTTATGTTATCGCTGTGAGTTAGGAGGTTAGTTTGCGGTTTATGTTATCGCTGTGAGTTAGGAGGTTAGTTTGCGGTTTATGTTATCGCTGTGAGTTAGGAGGTTAGTTTGCGGTTTATGTTATCGCTGTGAGTTAGGAGGTTAGTTTGCGGTTTATGTTATCGCTGTGAGTTAGGAGGTTAGTTTGCGGTTTATGTTATCGCTGTGAGTTAGGAGGTTAGTTTGCGGTTTATGTTATCGCTGTGAGTTAGGAGGTTAGTTTGCGGTTTATGTTATCGCTGTGAGTTAGGAGGTTAGTTTGTGGTTTATGTTATCGCTGTGAGTTAGGAGGTTAGTTTGTGGTTTATATTATCGCTGTGAGTTAGGAGGTTAGCTTGCAGTTTATGTTATCACTGTGAGTTAGGAGGTTAGTTTGCGTTTATGTTATCGCTGTGAGTTAGGAGGTTAGTTTGCGGTTTATGTTATCGCTGTGAGTTAGGAGGTTAGTTTGCGGTTTATGTTATCGCTGTGAGTTAGGAGGTTAGTTTGCGGTTTATGTTATCGCTGTGAGTTAGGAGGTTAGTTTGTGGTTTGTTATCGCTGTGAGTTAGGAGGTTAGTTTGTGGTTTATGTTATCGCTGTGAGTTAGGAGGTTAGTTTGCGGTTTATGTTATCGCTGTGAGTTAGGAGGTTAGTTTGCGTTTTATGTTATCGCTGTGAGTTAGGAGGTTAGTTTGCGGTTTATGTTATCGCTGTGAGTTAGGAGGTTAGTTTGCGGTTTATGTTATCGCTGTGAGTTAGGAGGTTAGTTTGCGGTTTATGTTATCGCTGTGAGTTAGGAGGTTAGTTTGCGGTTTATGTTATCGCTGTGAGTTAGGAGGTTAGTTTGTGGTTTATGTTATCGCTGTGAGTTAGGAGGTTAGTTTGTGGTTTATGTTATCGCTGTGAGTTAGGAGGTTAGTTTGCGGTTTATGTTATCGCTGTGAGTTAGGAGGTTAGTTTGCGGTTTATGTTATCGCTGTGAGTTAGGAGGTTAGTTTGCGGTTTATGTTATCGCTGTGAGTTAGGAGGTTAGTTTGCGGTTTATGTTATCGCTGTGAGTTAGGAGGTTAGTTTGTGGTTTATGTTATCGCTGTGAGTTAGGAGGTTAGTTTGCGGTTTATATTATCGCTGTGAGTTAGGAGGTTAGTTTGTGGTTTGTTATCGCTGTGAGTTAGGAGGTTAGCTTGCAGTTTATGTTATCACTGTGAGTTAGGAGGTTAGTTTGCAATTTATGTTATCGCTGTGAGTTAGGAGGTTAGTTTGCATTTTTTGTTAAAGGAACCCAATAGGGTTAGGAATACAAATGTGTATTCCTGACCCTATAATGTTAATATCACTATCTTAACATTGCGGTTTCCCTGATGCTGGCTCTTCCCCCGACCCTCCTCCTTGGCTGACATGCACAGAAGTGTTAATCTTAGCAAATCACAATGCTTTCCCATAGGAAAGCGTTGGATTGGTTGAGATTGTCAATTCCGATTTTCTTAGCAAGGGAGGTGGACCAGAGGCAGAGCCTGACCAGCATCTCCTCATTGAATCAATGCATCTCTATGGGGAATGTTCAGCGCCTCCATGCAGAGCGTGGCGATGTTAGTGTGCAGCACTGACCCAGGAAGCACCTCTAGTAAAAAGTTGTGAACTCTGACTATACTCGCCAGAACAATAAGCTGTAGTTGTTCTGGTGTATATAGTGTCCCTTTAACGGTGTGAGTTAGGAGGTTACCATGCAGTTTATTTACTCAGTCAATGAAACATACGACTTTGATAAGACCGAGGCTGTGGTTAGAACGGTTCATTCAACGTGTGTACATGTTGGTTAATGCTGAGTTTCTGAGTTCTGTGATTTCATGCTGATGTGCACACTGTGAACTTACTGTGTACACAGTGCTCGGCGTGCCAAAGCTTCCGGTGTCAACAGGAATTTCACCATCTCCTGGTCGTTCTTACTGCTGGAGCATTGCTAAACCCGTGTGCAGGAGATATACAACCATGGGCGGTACATTGGCCGAGTTACTATGTTAGGCAAGAACTGAGCAGGCACTGACCCACATGCTATTGCTGAATTGCAACTCTTATTATGCTCAGCCATTAGACTCCCTAACATTTCATGGGAGTTATTTTGTGCCTTGCTGATATTGTGTCTCTTTTGAATTCAAGGATTTATTTGGTCATCACTGCAAATTGAGAACCTTTTGGGTTAAATGTCGTGAATGGACTCAAATTTATTATACCTGAGGATTTTGGGGAAAGTATGTAAATGTGTCCTGTGTGGTCCTTTCCAGAGATCGTGTATTTATATTTATTGAAATATATAGTTTGTATTTAGAGTTTAAGATAGACGTATCTAATACGAGTCGCACCTTCCGTTCAGGTTTGTCAGTATCCACATTGGAGTATAATTTGCAAAACCTTGTATATCGCATTCGTATGAAACAAGCGTACACTGCTTATGTTTTGACAGTCAAGAACCTATAAAACAAAGCACGCTTTTATTGCACTCTCTTATGTAAAGTATTTGTCTTATGTAATTCTTAAACTCTTCTGGTATCGCTATTCCTGGTGGATCGTCTTTTAACCAAAAACCATTAATCATGTAGAATCTGTAAGTGATACTATTTTACAAAGTGGTTCCACTCCTCCTATTAATTAAAGAGATAAACGAGAGGAGGTAGCAGCATAGAAACAGGAGCAGAGACATTATGTTATAATATATAGAGATGCAAATTAGACAGTTGGTCTAACTTATTTGTGACCTTATAATGAATGATTTGGGCTTATTCTCCAAACATTGCATTGCAGTGAATTAAAAACAAATGCAAACTTTTGGAAAAATTAGTAATTAAAAAAAAAAAAAATTCCTACTCCACAATAATCACTATATTGCTATTTTCACCTGTAATCTTGAATTTTCTTGTTAATTCACCACTAGTTCAATTTCAATGAACACACAACATATCATACATTTGTTTTGGCTTATTAAATAAAAAGGATGTAGTCACTAATTAGCAAATTGCTACATTCTGACCAACATTTTAGAGGTTTTTTTAAAATACAAATTTGATTTGCTCCATAAATTCCCCCTATTTATCCTTCCCTAATTACCTGCAGATTTTCTATTTTGCTCCAGAAATAATGCGGTGTTGTGACAGATTTCTGGGAATATAGGCCAATGCTTAGCTCTGTAGAGCAGAATGCTGCAAATTGTACTACAATTCCCTGAATCCCTTACTTGTGGGCATGAGCCAATGCTTGAGATACTTAGCATTACTATGGAAAGTTACTGTGGCACCATAACAACTGCAGACTCCTATTGTTATAATTGCGACATGATGGTGTGTGTCAATGCATGTTTGAGCAGTCTGACACAACCTGAAGGTCTTGTGGTGCCCTTGGCACAGATCCTCACTTGGCATAGTTACACTTCCACATTATCTATGCCAGTTTTGTCTAAATTTGGGCGGCATTTATTGGCTGAGCTAATGAAACCAATGAAGTTAATATGAACGTTTAATAGCTATATAGTGAGTGAGGGGCCGGTACCCGCATCCAACTGCAGAAAAACTGTTTCACTCTTAACCAGGAGATGGAGCCAATGGCATGCTGGGAATATATTCACAAGAGTGTCCTGTTTATGGTGCTTAGACTGTCGATTTAAACATTAAAGTCACCTAGACAACTTCATCTTAATGGCACTGTCCTTTTAACACAGCAATCTAAAACATTGCAGTTAGTTAGGAAACAGCAGTTCTTCCATTGCAGGGTTAGATCCACCTCTACTGGCAATCTTCCTGACAGCCACTAGAGCGTACCTCCCAAGTGTCCCTATTTAGGAGGGACAGTCCCTATTTTGGTCCAGTTCCCTCTGTCCCACTTTTCTGTCCTAATGTCCCTCTTTTCTAGGAGCTCCATATTGTTGATGTGTCTGAGTGTATAACAGAGCTCCACAGCAATAATATTCCCAGTAATGTGTCTGAGTGTATAACAGAACTCCACAGCAATAATACTCCCAGTAATGTGCCTGAGTGTATAACAGAGCTCCACAGCAATAATACTCCCAGTAATGTGTCTGAGTGTATAACAGAGCTCCACAGCAATAATACTCCCAGTAATGTGTCTGAGTGTATAACAGAGCTCCACAGCAATAATACTCCCAGTAATGTGTCTGAGTGTATAACAGAGCTCCACAGCAATAATACTCCCAGTAATGTGTCTGAGTGTATAACAGAGCTCCACAGCAATAATACTCCCAGTAATGTGTCTGAGTGTATAACAGAGCTCCACAGCAATAATACTCCCAGTAATGTGTCTGAGTGTATAACAGAGCTCCACAGCAATAATACTCCCAGTAATGTGTCTGAGTGTATAACAGAGCTCCACAGCAATAATATTCCCAGTAATGTGTCTGAGTGTATAACAAAGCTCCATAGCAATAATACTCCCAGTAATGTGTCTGAGTATATAACAGAGCTCCACAGCAATAATACTCCCAGTAATGTGTCTGAGTGTATAACAGAGCTCCATAGCAATAATACTCCCAGTAATGTGTCTGTGTGTATAACAGAGCTCCACAGCAATAATACTCCCAGTAATGTGTCTGAGTGTATAACAGAGCTCCACAGCAATAATACTCCCAGTAATGTGTCTAAACTACAATAAATGTTTTTAGGAATCGACCTGTGGAAATAAGATACATTGTTCTTGTTCTAAATTACATTTTAGTTCTATGGATTGTTATTAGTAAGTCACCTAAACGTTCTCAGTACAGCCCCGCTCCTGGCCACATCCCAAAGCACACCTTCAGAATTAAAGTATCCCCCTCTTTGTCCATTAGACTAGACTAGAGGAGCATGTGCAGCACTGACTGTAAAGGACAATATAGCTTTAGGAATACAGTGTTGTAGGTTAATTACTGACTGTGCATTCCAGTAATGCTTTGTGAGTACAAGGAACAACGCGCACACAAACAAAAATACAGCTTTACATTTAACAAGGCTACTTAAAATCACCAATCTTAGCAAATAAATATGGGGATTCAGTTTCTCCATATAGCCATACTGTATTAAGCCCACCACTACGTCACAGTAATACGATTGACTGGAAATGGCAGAAATAAAGTGTCAGGTTGCTTCTTAATAAATTGTTTAACCAGTTGTCAGCTCGAGGCCTGTGGCAGTGATAGTGTTAATGAAGCAGACCTGTCCCTGGCTCTGAATAAGCCACGGTGTGCATTAAACTTTACAAGCGCAGAGCTAACAATTAACGAGGTGATACTGAGAAAAGCAGCCGCAGGAAAACACTGCGCAGTTTAAAAAAAGAGTTATTTGACTTTAGGGAATATAATCCTCCTCGTGGGCTACAGTATCAAAGGTTATTAGCTATTACAGGCAAGACGCCAGACAAACAGGTTAATTCACTAAAGGGAGATTTGTCAGGATTTTAACATTTAAGGCCAAATTAGTTGAACTAGGAGTTTAGCTGACCTGGAGAATACTTTGCATTTGAAAATCACTTTGGAAAAATAAGCTCTTGGAGTGGGGTCACTGCAGCACCAAACCCCCCCCCCTCCCCCCCACAAAAACACAATTAAAGTAACACTATAGTCACCTAAATTACTTTAGCTAAATAAAACAGTTTTAGTGTATAGATCATTCCCCTGCAATTTCACTGCTCAATTCACTGTCATTTAGGAGTTAAATCACTTTGTTTCTGTTTATGCAGCCCTAGCCACACCTCCCCTGGCTATGATTGACAGAGCCTGCATGAAAAAAAAAAACTGGTTTCACTTTCAAACAGATGTAATTTACCTTAAATAATTGTATCTCAATCTCTAAATTGAACTTTAATCACATACAGGAGACTCTTGCAGGGTCTAGCAGGCTATTAACATAGCAGGGGATAAGAAAATCTTAATTAAACAGAACTTGCAATAAAGAAAGCCTAAATAGGGCTCTCTTTACAGGAAGTGTTTATGGAAGGCTGTGCAGGTCACATGCAGGGAGGTGTGACTAGGGTTCATAAACAAAGGGATTTAACTCCTAAATGGCAGAGGATTGAGCAGTGAGGCTGCAGGGGCATGTTCTATACACCAAAACTGCTTCATTAAGCTAAAGTTGTTCAGGTGACTATAGTGTCCCATTAATGTAGAGCAGAAAGTGTGCGAAAACCGCTGAGGTTTAATCAGCTGAAACATGAACCAAACAAACTAGATCTTACACAATGCACAGCTTAGTAGAAAGGGCCCACTTGTGAAACCCACATTTAATGAGCGAACACATACAACAAGACATTTCTAGATTTTTGTCCCTACTGTCACATTTTACAGTTTTGCAGTTACGTTTTCAGTTCACTGTAATTTAGTGGATACACCTCATTGTATCTGTTGTCCCGCATCCACCACTTTAAGCTGTCATATGATATACACACTTCCCTATGTTCCACCATCATCACTGTGCTGACTGGTACGTGGCTTTAAGGAATGTGCTTATATTATGTAATTTCTCCATTAATCTTGATTCAGAATAGTTTGCCTCAGTGCAGTAAGATAAGGCCTTGTTAGTTTAATCTAGCAGATAAGATCAGATCTGTATAAATCAATAAATAAAGCAAAGGCATTTTTTTTTATATTGCCCACGCACCATAGGTCCTTCCATTTTGTCTTAATGAAATCTCACATGGACTTTATTTGTTTATTTTTAGGATCACCTTGCATCCTGCTATGACTTTGCTGTGGTCTATTCCATACGGGGCTCCCGTCTTATTTGCACATGATCTATAAAATTAAATAAAAATACACTGGTGGTCAGGGGCGGATCCAGAACCTGATCTCGGGAGGGGCACTGGTAGATTATTTAAATTAACAATCCAGGCACAATAACCACTACAGCTCTCTGTAGTGAAAATGGTGCCAAGAGTGCCATTGTGCCCTCCCAGGGAATAGGGACAGTAGTAGGGACTAGGGGAAGTAGTGTGTGTGTGTGAGGGGTGCAGTATGTGTGGATTGCAGTGTGTGTGTGAGGTGTGCAGTATGTGTATGGGGCAGGAGGCGTGTAGTGTGATGTGTGTATGGATGGCAGTGTGTGTGTGTATGGGGGTGCAGTGTGTATATTGGGTGCAGTGTGTGTGTATTGGAAGGCAGTGTGTGTGTGTGTGTTTTCAGGTCCAGTGTGTGTGTGTGTATTTGGATGGAGTGTGTATGTATTGGGGGCAGTGTGTTTGTGTGTGTATTGGGGCAGTGCTGTGTGTGTATTGGGGCAGTGTGTGTGTTTATAAGGGAAAGTGTGTGTGAGGGGTGCAGCGTGTGCATTTATTGGGGGCAGTGGTGTGTGTGTATTGGGAGCAGAGTGTGCTTGTGTATTGGGAGCAGTGTGTTTGAGTTTTGGGGGCAGTGTTGTGTGTGTGTATTGGGGAGCATTGTGTGTGTATTGGGGGGCATTGTGTGTGTGTATTAAGGGGCATTGTGTGTGTATTGGGGGTAGTGTGTGTGTGTGTGTGTGTATTCAGGCAGTGTGTATTAAGGGAGGGTGTGTGTGTATCGGGGAGCAGTGTATGTGTGTGTATATTGGGGAGCAGTGTATGTATGTGTGTGTATTGTGGGGCAGTGTGTGTGTATTTGGGGCAGTATGTGTGTGTATTGGGGGCAGTCTGTGTGTATTGGGGAGCAGTGTGTGTGTGTGTGTAATGGTGGGCAGTGTGTGCGTATTGGAGGGCAGTGTGTGTATGTATTGGGGCAATGTGTGTTTGTATTGGGAGCAGTGTGTGTGTGTGTGAGAGTATTGGGGGTAGTGTGTGTGTGTACTGGGGGCAGTGAGTATGTATTGGGTAAGTGTGTGTGTTTTGAGGGCAATGTGTGTGTATTGGGGGGCAGTATTGTGTGTATTGGGGAGCAGTGTGTGTGAGGGGTGCTGTGTTTGTGTATTTGGGGGCAATGTGTGTGTATTGGGGGCAGTGTGTGTGTATGGAGGGCAGTGTGTGTATGGAGGGGCAGTGTGTGTATATTGGGGGCAGTGTGTGCATTGGGGGCAGTGTGTATGTATTGGGGCAGTGTGTGTGCGTAGATATTGGGGAGCAGTGTGTGTGTGTGTGTATTGGGGAGCAGTGTGTGTGTTTGTTGGGGCATTGTGTGTGTAGATAATGGGGATCTGTGTGTGTTGGGGGGCAGTGTGTGTGTGTGTATATATATTGGGGAGCACTGATCTCCCCTCTGGTCCTTGAAGGCACCCAGCAGGGCTGGCAGTGGAGAGCAAGGCACTGTTGTTGCCCCCACCCTGGATCTGCCAGTGGTGGTGGTTTTAAGGGAAATTACCCCTTAAAGTCATGTAACTGAGTTTGCAGCTGTTATCTCGCTAGCCTTCGGGAGAATAAGAAAACTATGGCGGTTTATACACTAAGTCTGAATTGTTGCAAATTAAATCAGAATGTGTTAAATAGCTGCGTTTTGATGGTGGAGGAATTGGAGGATTTTTTATAGATAAATTAGTTCATTATATAGTAAGTAGTATGTCGGCAAAATCCCAATTTCGAGAGTGAATTATTTTCAGCCACAAGCGCTCCATTTATGAAGTAATGGTATAGCAACAATAGAAAACGGGTCTAATAAATGTGGCTTATTGTTGGCCATTATTGAACCCTTAGGAAAGGTCTGCAAACCGTGCTAACCACACCCAACCACATACTGGGGCCGGCCGAGCTAGGCATGCAAACACACAGACATACTGTAGGCAGAAAGCAGAGCTTGTGCGTCTAGTTTGCAGTTTGAGAACTCAGAGAAGCTAAAAATGTTTTGATTTCTGTTTATTCTGGAAGAAGTGCTATATTTAGTTCTGACCAGTGTTTGTGTAAGAAATTGCCACGGGTTTGATAGTTTATTGCCTTTTACAGAATAGTTTTTTCATCTGCAGTAAAATACGGCTTTGTAGTAGTTCTGGTGCGGCTATTCTTACATAGTGGACATTCCATTGCATGATAGAGGGAATTGTACTAATATTATTTTATCAATTCTTAGATAGCGGGCATCCAGGCATGATAGCTGCGATTGGCAATTATTTATCAATACTTAGATAGTGGGCAACCTGGCACAATGGCAATTATTTATCAATTCTTATATTTATTTATTTACTTATAAAATATTTTACCAGGAAAGATACATTGAGATTTCTCTCATTTTCAAGTATGTCCTGGGTCCACAAAACATTGCATTGATACAATAGGGTACAATAAAATACAAAAACAGTATTAATACACAATATATAAAAAATTTAACATAGAACAGGTAGAAAATATATAATCAACCATGACAGGTGCATTCTGTTTTGAGGTATGTAGAGGGGGATCTCTTAAAGGACTTTAGGCTTGGGGAAGATTTGAAAGTGTGCGGGAGGTCGTTCCATAATTGCGGTGCTCTGGCAGGCATCCTGGCACAATAGCTGGGATTGGCAATTATCAATTATTATTATTATTATTATTATTATCATTTATATAGCGCCAACAGATTCCGTAGCGCTTTACAATATTTTGAGAGGGGGGATGTAACAATAAATAGGACAATTACAAGAAAACTTACAGGAACAATAGGTTGAAGAGGACCCTGCTCAAACGAGCTTACAGACTATAGGAGGTGGGGTATTAGAAACATTAGGACAAGAAATATCAAGTAGGAGTGAAGCAGAGCTGGAGGAGAGAGAAAAGCACTGTCCCATAGGAGAGAGCAGGAGACAGGTATGTAAGGTAGAGATTACTCCGGGAGGCCAATTCTTATATAGCGGGCATCCTGGCACAATGGCTGGGATTGGCAATTATCAATTCTTATATAGTGGGCATCCTGGCACAATGGCTGGGATTGGCAATTATCAATTCTTATATAGCGGGCATTCTGGCACAATGGCTGGGATTGGCAATTATCAATTCGTATATAGCGGGCATCCTGGCACAATGGCTGGGATTGGCAATTATCAATTCTTATGTAGTGGGCATCCTGGCACAATGGCTAGGATTGGCAATTATCAATTCTTATATAGTGGGGATCCTGGCACAATGGCTGGGATTGGCAATTATCAATTCTTATATAGCGGGCATTCTGGCACAATGGCTGGGATTGGCAATTATCAATTCTTAGATAGCGGGCATCCTGGCATGAACAATTAGAGGGGGATTGTTGAAACCAATGTCTGATTCTTAACCCCTTCACACACCATGTTTTATAGGGATAGGTGAGAAGCTTTATCTAGATCCTATGGGTAGAAAATCTGCTTGTGGGCAGCGATAGCCCTGTGCTTCATTGTATCACTGTGTCTTCATTCACCGCACAGGAAAAGTGCTGCAGTTTGTAAACATGAGACATGCGTCAGTTACTTAATGAAGACAGGGATCATTTGGAATCCCTCCTTGAATAATGTACTGATTTCCTTTGCTGTAGGATATGTCGGCTACATACAGCGTGGAGAAGCGAAGAATATATAATTAAACATGGTGGCACCCCTAATGCTGCATATATTAATACAGTTACATCATGGCTACATTTTTTGCTAGTTGGAATAATTATTTCCCTGCTGATTTAATCTGCGTTTTCCCTCCAGCCCCGGTGCCCAGTTTAGAGAACCTTTTGTTTTTCCTGCATAGCGTGAGTTCTATGAAGACTCTGAACCTTGCAGAGCTTTTTCAGCTTTATGTTACTTATTCGCCGTTCTCTGCTTTATTACGAAGTCCACATTTTTCTTTCCGCTGTTACTTTCCCTCCTTCGCCCAGCTTGCTGACCTAGGCCCCCATACACTCTTCTAATTAAATGTGCAACTCATATTTAATGCAGTATCTCTTATTCCCAATCACCTCTCCCTCCCCGAGTTTTAGGTCTTGGCCCTCTGCATCGAGTGGATCCCTTTATGTTTGGGTGTCAGCCAGCTCTGTAGGACCTGTAAGCTAGCGCAGCGATATATATTCTGATATAAACCCTGCAAGGCATTAGGTTTGCATGCAATGCTGGATAATTGAAATATTATTACAATGACCCTGCAGAGCTAGGAGAATGGCACGGCTTCTTCTGGGAATAAGGTGAAATAATGCTAAACATGTTTAACTCTTTGGCAATTTGGTTACTCAATATTTTTGCTTTAATTTTGCTCTTTGGTTTTCAGTTTACTTTAGAATAAGTTCATGATTTCTGCATTCTCTTGTGCTACCTGGAAGTATGTCTGCAAAATGCGTCTGCTTTAATATGAAATCAGATCATCTCATTGGTTGCAACTTTTAGGCCAAGATGGCCGAGCTGGGAAAACCACCAAACTGAAAATATAGCAGAATTAAATTAAAATTTTTATTTATATTGTTTTGGCCCTAAATGTAAGATTCTTGACAGTTCCCAGTTAGTGTATAAACCTGGGAACCCACATTATGAAGAATTGAACATGGAATTTAAAGCGGTACTGTCACCGTTTGGGGACTTTACTGAATTCTCAAAGTCACCCAATGGTGATATTTCTGCAGGTGGGTCCGGTGGCCGAAGGAGGGCAGATAAAGGTGAGATTACTTACCTGTACCTATCTCTCGCGGGTGCCGCCATCTTAGTCCGACGTGGTCCTCCTAGGAACTAAAGTCACTGCTGTGCGTGTGCAAGAGTACACTATTGAGGTATTCCTACGAGATCCTCCATAGACACATCCATTTCCCTGCCATCGGGATTGACTCTTAGACTCCACCTTGTGTTAAAAAAAGTAAGGTGGAGGAGAAATACAGAGACAAAGTAGTCTCTTGATTGGTAATTTCAGTAAAAGATTCAATCTTTATGAAATACTCATTTTTCAGAGAGGGATGACAGTGCCGCTTTAAGGGTAATCGATACCATGAAACCTTTATCTGGCTCATCTGTTTGTCCAGATGAGGTGTTGCCTAAAATGATCAATTTCCCTGTTCATTTTTCTAGTCTTCACGTACTGCTCTCACATGTCAAATATGTTTTGTTAGAATAAAATGTTTGTCTTGTTTACCTATTGTACAGCGCTGCGGAATATGTTGGCGCTATACATATAATTGTAATAATCCCATGTGTTTATTTGTATTGACTGTAGTGACTGTGTGCTTGTTGTTGGAATTTTATTTATTTGTTTACATGCCGTCATGTCATCCTTGAAAGCCGTGATGTCTGTGTTTGTGGATGACACATCCCATGATGCTCAGCAACCCAAGGTTAGCCATCACTGTGTTAAAGGGACAGAATGTTTTATTTTACGGAGATACTGGCTTTTTCTGAGTTCTATATCTGGATGGAGATTCCGGGTATCTCCGTGGGCGTCACAGCGCCGGCGTCAATGCACACTGCTGCCTGTCGCCCATTCCCTTAGGTCCTTTCTTATAGAGGAGATTCACAGCGCTCCTCCCCTGCAGATAATAACACTGAGTGCTTATAAAAATTCACTGCACATCCAGGAGTTGCACATGATGCTGAGTTTGGGGGGGGGGGGGTCCATTCAGCTGGATCTAAAGACACACACACATGCACACACTGCAGAGCTGCTATGAAGCAGAGACGATGCTCTCTGACTCGCCATCTCTGAGCGTTCTGTCTCCAATCCCTTTTGCAGACTGCAGTCAGCCCTGTCCGGGTCTCTGGCATTGAGTTGGCATGGCTGAGGAGGGTGCACTTTTCAGTGTGCAGGAAGGAGTCACCCACTGCAGGTCCGCATGCAGAGCGATACCCACCACTGATTGACAAACTTGATCATGGTGATGCGCTGTGGATAAATGGACAGGGCTGGTCTGACAGCTGTGGATATATTGTCCAGAGGGCCAGGAGGAGGGGTCCGTGGACAGGATGAAAGCAGAGTTAGGGGGTAATTGGTTGGGGTGGTCTCTTTAAATGGTCACATGTTGGCAGGAAGGAGTTAGGCATTTTGGATCTGGGTATCAGCAGGAGTCGGAGTTGACTGGTCCCTGTTCAGTCTGTTTTGGACTTTGAGGAATATTTACATTTTTTAAACCGAAACCTGCAAGGTAGAAAGATGCCCTGTTTAACCCGGTGTTTAACTTTACTGCTGCAATGGGGCAAATATTTCTCCTCTTGGCTTTTCCCGCTGCGTATGTGTCGGAGAGAGAGCCAGGTATGTACGGCATTGAGCTGGAAATCTCATAATGCAGTGATTGTTAACCTTAGCACCCTATATATGTACACCTGGCTGTGCATCATGGGACATGTAGTTCTTAACCATGTGGGGTGGTAAAGTAGCCCCAATACTCACAATGCAGTCATTTCAGAACCCTTTTCCTTCTCATCATGTCCCTTTATCGTGTATTTGTTTGGAGAGCTAAAGAATGTGTTAGGACCATTCTAGAGGCAGATGTTGGGCTTCCTATGTCAGCCACACATTTTTTTTGAATCCTCTTTGGGCTCTTATCCAGGGATCCTGCAGTGACACATTAATTGACTGACTAGTAATGTCACCATCACCAGGGATTGGCTCGGTGGGGCACTAGAAAGGGTTATACCTACCGGTATACGATATTCCGTCTGCACTCCAACTCCTGGCACAAGCACAGAGTAATTTATACAAATGGTCATTTGACTCCCTGTTCTTCCTCCAGCAGAGTTACGTTATCTTATTTAGTGATCTCGGTATTTATTTGGGCCTCTCTCTCTCTCCCTCCCATGTTTGTAGAAGTGTTCTCTCTCTGACCTCTGTTCTCCTTCGCAAGCGTTCTAGATGTTGTACTCCTCTGTGCTATAGAGCAGAGCTACAAGCCAGCCGCGCATGTTCTGCACAGCAATAAACCCAGTAACTGGTTTCATGCCAGCTTCCAGCAGTGGGGTCTGGAACTATTAAATTGCCACTCATGGACGAGAAGGTTCATCATTCTCCTTAAAATATGTTTCCCTTCAAGGAATGTTCGACTTTGATGACTAAATCGAGAATTGGGGAGAATTGACAAGAGAATTGCAATTTTTATGGTCAAATAGCTGAATTGGAAAAACAGCTACTTTGGAGAATTTTTCCAGATTTAGGAATTTTGGTTTAACATTTTCATTTCTCATATCAACCCCTAGAAAGTTCATAATAATCAATAAACGTAACACTTTTCCTTGTGATCAAATCGATTAGGGTTTCAGCATTCATAGCTCTTGCTGAGATGTGATTTTAGTTGGTTGGAATTCACAGTCCGTGTTAGCATTCACAAACTAAAGCAGGGCTCTATAGGAGGCTGTACATCGCAGTTTTACTCTATTGTTTCCCTTGTAACTAAATAACTGGGATGTTTTAATTCCCCGTGGCTGCAGGAAATATCTGTGCTGCTCGAACAGTATTTGCTAGGGCAGATTTTACATTCACTGGGATGCTGTGAGAGGAATAATCCAGCATTCTCACAATATAACATCTGGCTGTAACGATATTGACATTCCAAATTGATAATGCACCAACATGTTCTATAGTGCTGTACAATGCACTACCACCAGCTTCAGTAGTTTATGACAATACAGATTTTGTTACAATCGTCAAGAGTAAAAGGCTGTTTCTCAAAAAGAGCTCATAGTCGAAGGAGGAGGAGGTAATTTATCACCCAATAATCAAGGCCTACGGCGTTGAAATCGCCATGTGGGCATTAGGTGTTCTGATAAAGTATAAGAGACTTGCAGGGACTATACCCAAATACTCTTTGGACCATAACCACTATAATAGTCAGTAATAATACAAAAACCTATAGTGATACAAAATGCTGTAATAATTCAGTAAGCTGTAGTGGTTATGGTACTGAGTGTCCCTTTAAATATAAATAACTTTTTTTAATTCCAGTATTTCAAGGTAATGCTATCCTGTGGCACCTGGTTACACCAAGCACCAGTGCCTGGAGTCTGCATGTGCTGTGTTTCACTCTAAAATGCGGCACATACAAAGATAAACCCCTTAGCTGCTAGAGTTGTAACTGCTCCGGCGCAACAAGCGATATTAGCGGGCTAGTATGAATTCTGTTCAAAATTAGGGTCTGATGCCAGCATGCACCAGACAACCAGTGGCAGCATGCCCCCCTTCCCTACTGCCCCCCTCCGCCCCTCAGGCTGTCCTCGTCGACCGTCGTCCTCACCCGGCAGGGGGAGTAACCTTATCCAAGGAGAATTGCGCTGAGAGATAAACTTGGCTTTCGTGATTTAAAGGAGATATGGTTTAGCCTTTTATGCAATTTTTTTCTGTGTATTTGGGGAGGGTAGACCACCACAGAAAGGGTTACTCTAACCAAAATCAATTTGTATTAAAAGAGTAACCTTTTAATACCAGTATGGATGCCTCAGGATACCCCTAATAAACAAATGCATAATAAAATGATGCATGGTTTGATTGTGGGTATATCTACTAAACAATGATTTGCAGGGGTTTTTTTTGGGGGGGAAGGGGGGATTTGGGCAGTGGAGTATCTCTTCAAGTGTGAATTTTCAGGAATTCTAAATTTAATTGAAAATCAATTTATAATTTCTTCCCAAAATAGCTGAAATGAAAGCATAACTGAACTTGAAGATTTTGCCAATTTTGCTACTTCTGAAATTCCCTCTAAATTCCTTCCCGACAATTCAAACTTTAGTAGATAACCCTGAAGGGTGTGTTCACTGACGTTCAAACCGTAGCAAATTAAAATCCAAATGACAAAATCTATGCAAATATAGGCAAATTTAACAAATTTCACAGCAATACTTTACATTTTCAAAGTAAATGTAAAGTCCTCCAGGACTTGAAGTGTTCAAGAAGCACTATTATGGGAGTTGCACACATTTAAATAAGCATTTGCAATAGCTGTAGTTCTCTTGTCTGCAGCCTTTGCAAGCCCTCCCCTTCTAATCCCGCCCAGACTTTCTGTAGCTGTCCAATCACAGACTTCCCAATGCAGCTCAATGCAAGGCAGGTGCTCCGGGCAATTGCTGCCTCTTGAGTTTATCTCCACTGAGTTAACCAAACCAGGAAGTAACCGCACCGGGTTTTATAGACAGTCAGGGGGGTGTAACCAGGTTAATTGATAAGTGTCAGTTTCTATTGAAATCTACCCTTTTTGTAAAATGTAAAATAAGAGGACACACTCTTTACACATGAAGTGGTTTAGGTATATTTGGAGTTTTAATTTAATCAGTACTGTCCTCTTACCTATCATAGACTTGAGTAAATCCCCCTAACAATCCGTGACAAAGTTTGGCACTTGACAAACAACCAGTATGTGTATTGGAACACGAGGACCTTACTCTGGGAAGGAACGTCAATATGTGAACTGGAATTTACTAAAATAGTCAAATTAGAAGCTTTCACCAAGTCTGGTCTATTTTTGCCTAAAATGTGATGACTTATTTCAATTTTTATTTTTAATCTCATACTAAATATTCTAGCTTTATGACCCCCCTCTCCCTTCAAGAGCGCCTGGATGTGCAGCCATTTTAATGCAATCATTTCCATTACACGTGTCGCTGCTCTGTGCCTTCCCACAGGCAATAGGGATAGAGTTCTGGCGAAGGAACATTTCCCAGGTGTGTTTAATTAAGGGACACTCCAGGCACCAAAATCAACTTCATCTAAAAAAGTCAGTTTCTTTCCAAGCCAGATTAGTTAGTGGGGGAATTACTGATTGGCTGAGAGAGTCAGGCCAACAGCACTTCCTCTAAGTGAAAATTTAAAGCCAGATGCCGCAAGGGGGTGAGCTGAGACTAGCGTTGGATGAAACTTAGGGGCTAAACCATTCAAAAACGCTTTAACCCCTTTGAGGTAAGAGTGCCTCCTAACACCATAACCACTTAATTTAGATTAAGTTGTTTTGGTGCCAGGAGTGTCCCTTTAACTAATGAGCAGAAAGCGAGAAAGAAAGCTGAAGAACATTTCCATTAGTTTGTATTATACCCGAGTGGTGCCGAAGACTTCTTTATCTGGTAGACAGCCACTAGAGGGACATCCGGGCTGTTAGGCGACTTGGTCGCCTAACTGAAGCTAAATGTCTTCCAGTGTCACTTGAATCCCCAATAGGGAAGCATTGCATGCGCATTAGGTCTCTCCTGCCGGCTGATGTTGGCGAGGGAGGAGTGAAGGCGGACCCGAACCAGCACCGAGGGACATCAGCGCTGGCCCCTGGGAAGTGACAGAAAGGGTTTTTAACCCCTTCTGCACCATGGTGCTGGGGGAAGCTTGTTTTCCTGGCACTATAGCTTCCCTTTCACACTTTGCGCTGCTACACCATGTTTGTTTGATTGAGGAGTTTATTCACCAAACTCTGAATTGTAGCAAATTAAAATCCAAATCACATTAAGACTAAAATAGCTGAGCTGTGAATAGAGTAAGAGAATTTCACCAGATCAGCTATTTTTGCCTAAATTGAGGAAATGTAACAAAAAGCAAGATAATTTGCTTTTGCGGAATGTCAAACTCCTTTTTGCTTTACAGGTGATACTCGAAAAATTAGAATATCGTGCAAAAGTTCATTTATTTCAGTAATGCAACGTAAAAGGGGAAACTAATATATGAGATAGACGCATTACATGCAAAGCAAGATAGTTCAAGCTGTGATATGTCAAACGTGCGATGATTATGGCTTACAGCTCATGAAAACCCCAAATCCACAATCTCAGTAAATTAGAATATTACATGCAATCAATAAAACAAGGAGTGTACATAGAACAATATCGGACCTCTGAAAAGTATAAGCATGCATATGGACTCAGTACTTTGTTTGGGCCCCTTTTGCAGCAATTACTTCCTCAATGCGGCGTGGCATGGAAGCTATCAGCCTGTGGCACTGCTGAGGTGTTATGGAAGACCAAGATGCTTCAATAGCGGCCTTCAGCTCTTCTGCATTGTTCGCCCTCATGTCTCATCTTTCTCTTGGCAATGCCCCATAGATTCTCTATGGGGTTCAGGTCAGATGAGTTTGCTGACCAATCAAACACAGTAATCCCATGGTCACTGAACCAGGCTTTGGTGCTTTTGGCAGTGTGGGCAGGTGCCAAGTCCTGCTGGAAAATGAAGTCCGCATCCCCATAAAGCTCATCTGCGGAAGGAAGCATGAAGTGCTCCAAAATATCCTGGAAGACGGCTGTATTGACTCTGGACTTAATGAAGCACAGTGGACCAACACCAGCAGATGACATGGCTCCCCAAATCAACACAGACTGTGGAAACTTCACACTGGACTTCAAGCATCTTGCAGTGTGTGCCTCTCCATTCTTCCTCCAGACTCTGGGTCCTTGGTTTCCAAATGAGATGCAAAAGTTGCTCTCATCAAAAAAGAGGAATTTGGACCACTGCACAACAGACCAGGTCTATTTTTCTTTAGCCCAGGTAAGACGCTTCTGACGTTGTTTGTTGTTCAGGAGTGGCTTGACAAGAGGAATACGACATCTGAAGCCCATGTCCAGGATCCGTCTGTGTGTGGTGGCTCTTGATGCACTCACTCCAGCCTCAGTCCACTCCTTGTGAAAGTCCCCAACACTTTTGAATGGCCTTTTCCTGACAATCCTCTGCAGGCTGCAGTCATCCCTGCTGCTTGTGCACCTTTTTCTTCCACACTTTTCCCTTCCACATAACTTTCTATTAATGCGCTTTGATACAGCACTTTGGGAACATCCAACTTCCTTCGCAATTACCTTTTGAGGCTTTCCCTCCTTATGGAGGGTGTCAATGATGGTTTTCTGCACAACTGTCAGGGCAGCAGTCTTCCCCATGGTTGTGATTCCTACTGAACCAGACTGAGAGACCATTTAAAGGCTCAGAAACCCTTTGCAGATGTTATGGCTTACTTAGCTGATTAGAGTGGGACACTGTGAGCCTAGAATATTGTACCTTTTCACAATATTCTAATTTACTGAGATTGTGGATTTGGGGTTTTCATGAGCTGTAAGCCATAATCATCGCACTTATGACAAATCACGGCTTGAACTATCTTGCTTTGCATGTAATGCGTCTATCCATATATTAGTTTCCCCTTTTACGTTGCATTACTGAAATAAATGAACTTTTGCACGAAATTCTAATTTTTCGAGTATCACCTGTCTATTCTTTATGATACCAGTCCTACTATGCCAGGGGGCATGTCATATCTTAACAACCAATAACATGCCATCCTGTCAGTGTAAGCCATTCTGCTAAGTGATCATAGTGACCCATTAATTGGCTAATTGCCTCTTAATTAAAGAAGATGCAGAAGCCTGGCCTGTCAGCAGTGTTTGACTGCTGATCTATGGAACCTTGCGCTCGCTCAATGCGATTGGGTATATGTTACGAATTCTGTATCAGCATCTGAACCTAACAATTGGCTTTATAGCGCAACTCTCGACCCCCTACCCCCTCCACCCCTCCCCCGCGTCAATTTAATTAACGTAAAGTACTTTATGTCCTCTGGATGTTTCAGCCAGCAGAGTTATTGTAAGTTGAATGGGATTTTACCCAGCATTTTGAAGCAAGCATTAATCTCTGAGCTCTGGCAGATGTAATTGTCTACTTAGATATAAAGCCACCTATCTCGCTGAAATCTTTTATTAACCCTCACAGCACCTGCTGGGGATGAGCAGTGAGTGTGTTATTCGAATCCCGAGCCTACACCTTGCTAAGGCGGCTACATAATATGTTTAGATCAGGCGCACTGCAGCCTGTACTGTGGCTGTGAACTTTGGTGGTTTAATAATTGACCCTTTATGGTTAGTGGTCATGACTGGCATTTAAATAATAGCCAATGACTTGGTCAAACCGGCTTCTCAGTGTGATTGCTGGCTGGTTTATTAGCAGAGTGCTGACTGGGGTTAAATATTAAGCTATTTGTGTACAGTAGAAATAGCCAACACAGCTTTTTAGCTTTTGAACTTCAACTCCCATTATCATCAGCTCCTGCAAAAGATTGTCTGAGGGTCACAGGGGTTATAGTTTGAAAGGAGCCGGAGAGCTGCCTGTTGGTCAGCTAAGATTGCCGGACTTCAGTATTTTGTTCTTGATCTATGTCACTTTGATATGCCGACAGGGAGCACATTAAAAGTATGAAGTATTCCAATGCCGCGGGAAGGAAATCATTTAATTTACCATCTATATGAATGTTGTTGAGCAATTCATGAATTTTCTTTTTTGCAGCATATGAACACTACATACCGTAGAATGTGATAGAGTACTCTGCTCATCCTTGGTAGTATACAAATACGGTGATACCATATATCACATACCCCTGTTGGTATATGATGGCACTCTGCCCCTGGTGGTATGTGATGGCACTCACTGATGGTATGTGATAGCTTTCTGCCTCTGGGTGTTATGTGATAGCGCTCTGCCCTTGGTGGTATGTGCTTGGCGATATGTGAAAGCGCCCTGCCCCCTGGTAGTATGTGGTATCGCACTGCCCCCTGTTGGTATATGATAGAATGCTGCCTCTGGTGGTATGTGAGAGATCTCTGCACCCTGGTGGTATGTGATACATCTCTACACCCTGGATGTATATGATAGAGCTCTGCCCCTGGTGGTATGTGATAGTGCTCTACCCCCTGTTGGTATGTAATAGAGCTCTACCCCTGGTGGTATGTGAAAGCACTCTGCCCCCTGTTGGTATGTAATAGAGCCCTGCCCCTGGTGGTATGTGATAGCACTCTGCCCCCTGGGGGTATGTTAGAGCACTCTGCCCCCTGGTGGTATGTGAGAGCACTCTGCCCCCTGGTAGTATGTGACAGCACTCTGCCCCCTGGTAGTATGTCAGAGCACTCTGCCCCCTGGTAGTATGTGATAGCACTCTGCCCCCTGGTGGTATGTGAGAGCACTCTGCCCCTGGTAGTATGTAAGAGCACTCTGCCCCTGGTGGTATGTGAGAGCACTCTGCCCCCTGGTAGTATGTGAAAGCACTCTGCCCCCTGGTGGTATGTCAGAGCACTCTGCCCCCTGGTGTTATGTTAGAGCACTCTGCCCCCTGGTGGTATATCAGAGCACTCTGCCCCCTGGTGTTATGTTAGAGCACTCTGCCCCCTGGTGGTATGTCAGAGCACTCTGCCCCCTGGTGTTATGTTAGAGCACTCTGCCCCCTGATGGTATGTCAGAGCACTCTGCCCCTGGTGGTATGTGAGAGCACTCTGCCCACCGGTGGTATGTGATACCGATCTGCCCGTCATGGGTGTTTTATTCACTCAGTTGTAGAATTATGAAGAACTGAACATTTAAGACCTAAATATCTGTCATTGGTTTCTCCAGTTTTCATACTTTGACCTAAACTTTGCAATATTCCAGTTATTTTTTCTTATTTCCCACTGGATAAAAGTCAAGAAATGCCAGTTAATCTGCATTCTTTTAGTGAAAGTTAAAAATCAGACTATGATATTTTATTCACGCTTGCTCGGCCGTATTAGCTGTACGTTTTGCTGTTTGCTGCATCTCACCATTGAGTGAATAACGTCTGGGACTGTTTGTTTACAGTGACACAGGGGTGGGAGTTGATGTGTGACGGGGGCAATCTGTCTGCCCATCGCTGGGTGATCTGGTGACACCGTGGCCAGAGGGATGTGTAAATGATACTGTTTTCATTTCCCTTAACTCAAACAGCGACATATGTTCTCTCCTCAGTCTAACCCCCTCCATTAGGTGTTCTACCTGCCAGGAGATCATCTCTCCCCCAACCCTGCTGTCACCTTGCAGACAGACAGCCTCCTGGATACAATGTGTAATATCTCTGGGAGAATGACTGTACAGGTTTAATGAAAGTGTCCCCAGCGGGAGCCTGGCCACTGAATGCTCCGACCGTGCAAACCAGCCATATAGTTTGTGTGAATGCTCTAACATGATGCTGATATCAGGCTTATTACATGTGCCATCCCTGCGATCATTGCTTCTGTCCCAGCATTTCCTATATTCTAAGGAAGCCCCTGATTTATTGCTTGGAGACAGGCACGCAGGGGAACAAACTTGCAATCTACGACATGACTCTCACTATCCATCTCTTCCCATAGCTGGAGAAGTCCTTATGATTAGTTACCATTAGTGTGACCTGTTACCAAAGGAAAATCAGCCATCTCAGGGCTACTTCATTAATCCAAGCCAGGGGCATCAGTTGACCCACTTATCTAAGCCACAGGTATCTGTTGGCCCATTTGGCTGCCATTTATCTTAGTCAGGGGTATCTGTTGGCCCATTTAGCTATCATAGACATGTTTCCCATAATGAGCTCCCAGCGAGCCCACATTATAAACTCTGAGTCAAATGTAATTAATGTGATGCTGTAAAGGTGCTGCAATCGCAGGAGCGCAGTATCATAACATCCCAAGGTATCAGGAGGAGAGGGTCAGTATATTACAAGGTAGAGCAGTCTGTGTGTCAGTAAGCAAGGTAATGCTGGGGCTCAATATCTGTGCTATTTACATATCTATGGCCACTTTGTGTGCGCTTGGGCTAGCTTGATTTGCTTTTGAAGCAATTAAAACCATAACTATATCTGTGTACACCCGAACAACATAAGAATGCAACATATTTTACCTAACTTTTTTAAACTTTATTTTTTCAGTAAAGTTGTTAGTGCACCTACAGCTGTGACTGGGCATCATTGGGGCACAGAGCAACCAATGTACTTAAACCTCTTGAATGCTGGAGATGATGTGAGCTGTCACTATTGCTGTCTGTGAGTGTTGGGAATTAGAATCCATTACATATTAACTACCCTTCACTGATGCAAATATCTCCTTAATTCCCGAGGAAGCATTTAATGCTATTTCGGCCTATTTTTTTTCAGTTTGATTCCTGTGGATATTGAGGATTTAGCATCTTGCAGTATTCTAGCCAATCATTGTGTCAGCGTGATTGCACGGTAATCTGATCTAAGCCGGGTGTGCTATTTAGTAGCAATTATATCCTGATGAAGGCATGTGGGTGGCCAAAATGTTGACTTTAGGCATAAAATCCTACAAATAGGATTACACAAATTATAACCGTATTTAAAATGTTATACAATGCACAGAGGAAAACTGTGTGTAATTCACCCATCCTATAGCACTCTGCTGTACAAAGCCTTAAAATGTGATGACACAGAGGAACAGGGTGAGCTAAAGAAATTGCCTGCAACTGGCTTAAAGGGACAGGAAGAGCGAAACCAATTTTCTTTATTTTAGTTTTTTTAACGGCGATCTGATTGAGCAGAAATATTATTGTTCCAGTATTTCCAAAATACAGCATTGTGGAGTTTTTAGAAATTCTTTATACGCAAAGGGTACTGTCATATTAACTATAAATGTGCTGTGGAATATAGTGTAGCATGGGCTTAATAGAATGTTATCTGTATTTTGTATCAGAAGATTTATAGATTAAAAGGTACAGTTACATCCTGTTCATCCACAAGATGTTTTCCTTAATGCTGAATGCTGCCCTGCATCCGACGAGTTGGCAGCTCTACAAATCCGAGAACATGTTAGGGGTTCTTGGATGCAGCATTGCCACTAAGAGGTGATGCTACTTGTGCAATCAGGTGCTCCTGGCTTCCGGATTTGTAGCTGTACTCCTATACTGAAGGTATAAAAACTGTAAAGATACAAAAAAGAAAACTGTAGACTGAAAAAATTGCCATCAAATTATTTGCTTTCAATTTGGCTGCCAGTTCATAAATTAAATATTATTCTCTAATTTGCAAAATGTAAAACCAAATAGTGCTTGGAATATCTGATACAGATTAAATCCGTGTGTTAAAAGGACGCTTCAGGCTGAGTTTGACCCATTCTTTATTTAATTTATCACAGATGATATATTAAAAATACTTGTGCAATTTAAATCATTTTTATGGCGTCAACATATTCCACAGCGCAGTACAATAGATAAAACCATTTTAATGAAACAAGTTTGACATACGGGAACATACTGGAATAATTAGAATTTCCTGCATACGTTGCAAATCTCTGGGCTTTGCAACTTACGCAGTGAGTTCTGTCAAGATCAGTAAGCGACTCAACCAATCACGATGCCCACATTGTGTTCTTTAGCAGGGCTAAGTTTATCTTATCAGCAATGCATTCTGGGCACAGCATGGGTTTCTGAGAGTTGTAGTTACAGTTCAAAAATAAAAAATAAAAATTTATATATATTAAAATGTTTTATTTTTTTTAAATAGCGCAGCCAACAACATTTAATTAGCTAGGTGGTTGTTAAAAGAATTTCAGACAGTTGTCCTTTAAGGAACAATTGATAACGTGCCGGTCTTTCCTGTAACAATGTTAAAGATACAAATTGTATCAGCTAACAGTGTAAACACTTTTCGTTTTTCTTTGTCAGTTTTCGAGACTGTAATAAAAAGTCCGAACCCCCAGCCCCTGGTAAGAGAGACCTAGAGAACCCAGCACTCTACTAATAAACAACCCCGACTAATGAATTTAGCAGCTTGAAAGCGTTTATGGTGGGTACAGGGGTCCATTAGTATCTTCAGGAATCTTATGAAATTCCATGCTTTGAAATGAAATCTGAGGATCCTTTGTAACAAGTAAAGGTCACACGTTAACCTTTCACTATCTTTTTATACAGGGTGGCAATGATCTATGTTGGATCTGGGACTTAATAAGGTATTATGAGGGTCACATGTTGCTTTATTGCAATGTGACCTTTCCACAAGTCGGGTTATGAACTGATAACAAAGAAGGAGGAAGGCTGAGCTATTGGGAGAGCGCAGAGATGGACAGAACTCGTGCTTGGATGAGACTGATTGAATCGGAATGTAATTAAATGTAAACCTGGAAATAAAATGGCGTGCTAAATGGCGGGTTAAAGGTCGAGCTCTGAGAAAGCCTTTAGTTGATTAATAAGATTTATGGACGATGTTAGGACGCTCAGCTACGTAACAGCAATATTTACCTTCCAAGTTACTGCTGATATTTGTAAATGAAACTAAGTGAGTTGATTGGTTCGGCAGATGTATATGTGCGCTCATAGCAAGCTGCGAGCAGTACTCACATATGGGATGCTGTCTCTTCTAGATCATGTTTGCAGCAAAATCTGAAAAAATGAAAAAACTGCAGATTGAGAGAGACTGCAGATTGAGAGGAGCACTATAGAGTTAGTAATACAAACAGGTATCCCTAAAGCTGTGCTTTTACCCTACCCATGTAGGTTCCCTACCCAAGGTAAGATTAATTCACCTTATATCTGCTTCTTTGGCTGTGATTGTCAAGATTGATGATTTCAGCCAATCCAATGTTTTCCCATATGAAAGCATTAGGAGTCTAATTTGCATGTGCAGGACATACTTGAAAACGGGAGAAATCTCAATGTATCTTTCCTGGTAAAATATTTTATAAATAAATAAATGTGCGGCAAAATGCTGACCATCAAATGATCTCTATGAAACGTCAGATTGAATAACCAAATTTAACTCTTTAACTCGGCTATTGGCCCCAAAGCGCATCTCAGGGTTATCAGGAAAACAGCCATATGAAGCAGGGTAACTCTGTAATGTAATGGTTGACATTCCTACAGAACTGCAGTTTTTTTCAATTACAGGGTTAAAAAGCAGGGGCAATGTACCCCAAAAAGTTAATTATGAGGAAGTCGGCTGAGTGCCTGTACAGTCCCTTTAACAAAAAAAAACAAAACACTCAAAGCACCATAACCACTACATGTTAATGTATTAGTACAGCTTAATGTAGTGGTTATGGTGTGCAGCCCCTCTGTTTTTTGTCACTGTTTTTGAGTGGTTTAGTAAAAAAAAAAAATAACAGGACTTTCTCAGCCCTCCAAGCCTGTTTCATTGTTGTATTAACTACTTGCACAGCAATGATAGGCTGTGAGTGATGAGGGTGGCTTTTCCCAAGAGGCTTCCTTTAACTCTGTAAGTTTAGATGGCTTGGGAGCATGGAAGTTACAGTCCCACACAGCTGCATTTCCTTAGGCCTTCTGTCCCCGCCAATGCTAAATTTGCTTCTCAAAGGTGTGCACACACAGACGGCAGCTGTGCTCTGTTTTCATAGTGTATTTTCTGGACTCTGCGAGGAATAAAGACCGCTGTTCTTTATATGTGAGGTGGGGGGTATAACGAGACCAGAAGATGCTACAGCAATGTATAGGGTATATCACACCATTCTTTTCTACACTATAAAGGAGACTTTGTCTTCTCTTTAGAAATGGACTCCAAATTTTAACCACTTGTTTTTTATCCAAGTTCCCTTAAGGCAGAATTTGGAGAATGGCTGACAGGGAGCATAGAGCGAAAGTGTGGGTTGAGTTTAGGTCCAGTAGCCAGGAATGCCAGCTGCTTTTTATCTAGGGTTGAGCTAGGTCACTTTAACCCCATCCTCCAAATCATGGATTGAAAGACCACTACTGGACATGGTTTGTGGGCAATGCATCCTAGAACATGCTGACTTAAAGGGTTTAATTACTAAACAGTAAATTAAGATGCAATGAAATTCAAACTTGTAAAATTAAGGTAATTTCTGAAATCCTGGACATAGTGGGCATTTTAACATCCAGGACTAATTAGTGAATCTATTTGGATAGATTTTTCTTTGTTACATTTGTTTGTTTATTTATTTTTAAAAATAATTTATTCTTATTTAATGTTGTGTAATGTATGCACCCTTACCTCTTGTGTCGCGTTACCTCACTCCCTCTAGGATGAAAGATCATTTGAGCAGGGCCCTTAACACCCTCTGTTACTGTGCGTCCAACTATTTGTTGTCTTGTTGCAAATACTTGTCTGATAGTCCACTTATTGTGCATCGCTATGGAATTTGTTGGCTCTTTATAAATAATAATAATATAGGGTATCAAAAGAAAGCCCTATTTCACCTTTAACAAATGATCTATCATTCACATGAGTGCATTTACACAGAAAGGGGGAATTGTGGTTCAGTCAATTGCAAAAGTGCCAGATAGACCTTGGTCACAAATGTTTAGCATCACAAAAAAGCCTTGGTCCTCAAGGGGTTAAGAATGAAAAGGTATCTGCTTTTTCTTTTTTTTCTTTCTTCGCAATTAGAAATCAAAAGGCTTTCTAGTTTCCCTCTCTTTCGCTAATAAAAAGGTAATGGGACCCAGACTTGGCCGGTGGGTAAAGACAGCCTGGTTTAAACATGTCGACATGTGTGCTACAACTTATTACAGACACAAAGAGCGAGGAGATGAAGGGGTACATTGCATTATCACTATGAGTCATGTGCCGGCTCAGTGGAAAACTCTGGCAATAATTCCATATTATAAAGAGGTGGCACTGTTAAAATCTGGCTCAGTGCTTGCCGGCAAATGGAATTGAGAATTGGCATCATTACGTGCACGGTGCTCACATGGAAATATTTAAAGGGACCCAGCTCACTGAAGTGGTCTGAGTGCAGTGTCCCTGTCCCTTTTAGTTCTGCAGTGTAAATCATTGCAGTTTTTGAGAGAATGCAGTAATTACATTGCAGGACTGAGACTGCCCCTAGTGGCTGTCAATCAGATAGCCAGTAGAGACACATCCTGGTGGCTAAGTGACGCTGGACGTCCTCATGCTCTGCAGTAAAATTCCTATAGGAAAGCAGTGAAGCAAAGCTTTCCTATGGGGAGGGCTTAATGCACTTGCAGCCAGGGCCAGATTGGGGATACAAAGCAGCCCTGGAAAAAATATTTGTGCCAGCCCCATAAGTCACTGCGCCATATATTGTCACATGTAATATGTAAGGCTATGTCTTGCCATGACAGATGATTGAGTAATATATATATATATTGCTTTTTCTAATATAAAATATTGGTCCTTTCAGGGTAAAACGTTTAATTATACAGTAAGCATACTCACATGTAGACACAGGCAATTTCACTGACATCTCAATGACACACACAAGCTCATTGATACACAGCCTCATAGACAAACAATCTCCCTGATATACATCAGCTCATTGACATAAAAACACAAGCTCACTCACTAGCAGGCACACACATGCAAGCAAGCTCACTCACTAGCAGACGCACACACACAGCTTAATATAGTGGTACTGGTGTCTATAGCATGTCCCTACAGGCTTTTCAACGTAAACACTGACTTTTCAGAGAAAAGGCAGTGTTTACATAGCTTCAAAGTGACACTGCTAGTGACAGTCACTCAGACGGTCACTAGAGGTGCTTCCGGTGTTAGTGCACCTACATTCAGGGCCTCCACACTCTGTAGGTGCTGAACGTTCCCCATAGAGATACATTGATTCAATGCATCTCTATGAGGAGATGCTGATTGGAGTGCCGTTTTGCAGCCAATCCTATGGCAAAGCTTGATGATCTCAGCTATAGAGGCAGGGCCAGTCGAGGGGAGACCAGCACGCTGCGTGGGGAAAAAAAAAGGTGAGCAAAAGCACTATTTTTAAACACACATTTACACCATGACAGACACAGAAACACACATATACCATGACAGATACACACCCCATGACAGACACACACACACATGACAGACCATGACACAGACAGACACACCCCATGACGGACAGACACACACACACCCCATGAATGACAGACAGACACACACACACACACACACCATGACACAGACACAGACACACACCACAGACAGGACACAGACAGACACACACACACACGACAGACAGACACACACACACACAGAGACACAGACACATGACACAGACAGACAGACACAGACAGACAGACACACATACAGACAGACACCATGACACAGACACACACACACCATACAGACATACAGACACCATGACACAGACAGACACACACACACACACACACACCATACAGACAGACACCATGACATAGACAGACAGACACACACACACCATGCATACAGACAGACACCATGACACAGACATACAGACACACACACACACCATACAGACAGACAGACACCATGACACAGACAGACACACACACACACCATACAGACAGACAGACAGACACCATGACACAGACAGACAGACACACACCGTACAGACAGACATGATAACACAGACAGACACACACACCATACAGACAGACAGACATGATAACACAGACAGACAGACACATTACTAATACCTACCAGGGGGAGGTCTTCTGGGGGCTGCTGGGGAGGTCTTCTGGGGGCTGCTGGGGAGGTCTTCTGGAGGCCGCTGGGGAGGTCTTCTGGGGGCCGCTGGGGAGGTCTTCTGGGGGCCGCTGGGGGACTTTTACCGCTGGGGAGGTCTTCTGGCGGCCGCTGGGGACTTGTTCTGGCAGCCGCTGGGGGAGCTGCGCTGGCTCTGCTCTCCTGCCCTCGCGCGCTGCTGAATGAGACCGGCGCCGGAATATGACATCATATTCAGGCGCTGGTCTCATTCAGCTGCGGGCTGGGGAGCAGAGCCAGCGCAGCTCCCCCAGCGGCCGCCAGGACAAGTCCCCCAGCGGCCGCCAGAAGACCTCCCCAGCGGCCGCCAGACGAACTCCCCAGCGGCCGCCAGAAGACCTCCCCAGTTGTCTGCCCGCCCCAGGTGCCGACGGCCCACGGGGAAATTTCCCGGTATCCCGGTGGGCCAGTCCGGCCCTGCTTGCAGCATTAGCTGCACATGCGCATTAGTCCCCCTTTGGATGATGTCGGAGGAGGCAGAGCGTCGGACCAGCACCAAGGGCCATTAGCACTGGAATCGGGTAAGTGTTAAAAGGTTTTTTTTAACCCTTTAGCTGCTGGGGATGGGGGGACAGGGATTGGGGGCAACAACCATAGGGCTGTATAGTATAAGTGATACAACTTTGTATTCCTTACACTATAGAATCCCTTTAATCTTCATTTACTGTGCAAGATTATCTTAGAGATTCACAAAGTCACACTCGTTTGAAGAAGGGCCCTCTTCAACCTATTGTTCCTGTAAGTTTTTGTAATTGTCTAATTTTTTGTTAAATCTCCCCCTCTGATAATATTGTAAAGTGCTACAGAATATGCTGGCGCTATATAAATACCAGTAATAATAATAATAATAATAATAATACAAACAGTCAGTTCTCTACCCAAGTTCCGTAGATTGCAAGCTCTTACGAACATCAATACCAGCAGCAATGGCAACCTCTGGCATGGCTGCTGGTTACTACACATTGTGAATTCCAATTTCATCTGTATGATTCGCAGGAAAACTTCCTAAAACTTCCCTTGTGCCTCTCGATCCGGGCATGCTTGCAGCGTAAGGCTATTGCGGGAGGGTGTGTTTCCTGTTAAACTTTTTGCTTTATCCATTGGGAGATTTGATACCTTCCCAGTCTTCAGCTGGGAGGGGAAAGGTTTGGATTTATTATATGAAAAGGTGCTGGAAACTGCACAAAGCATAATTCAAATCTCCTGTCCTGAATGAACTGCTCATGTTTCTATTCTACCTTTCCATGTCGGATATTCAGCCAAACATCTCCCAATCTGAATTTAACACCAAGCAATGGTTCTTCACTCCCCGGCGCACTTGTTTTAGAATACTCGCTGCTTTCATTTTTTACAGAAAAAAAATAGATAAAAAACGGAAGCTTTATTCACTAAACTAGGACCTGTAATGAACTGACAAGGCCATTCTCTCTGTTAGCTGCAAGTTTGGATGCTCCAGGAAAAGGGAATGTCCAGCCACAGAGATTTAAAGGGCCATATGCAGCACTACGTGTGAGCACTGTACACAGCCCATACGACCCCGACTGACCGAGGGGACCCTTGGGTATTGATACATCCTAAAAATTAATGACAAGATGGCCAAGTTAGGAAAATATTCCACATTCAGCAACTCAAATATTCCTATTTATTAAAAACAAGAATGCTTTATGATGAAATGCATATATTTATATGGTGTAACCTGCATTTTGTTTGTGTGAAATCATGCCATTAAGGAATACAGCCGTGAGTTATATTTTGCTGAACTCCGTATATGTATCTACCTTAAAAACTGGGCTGCAGGATTTTATCACATTTACAGCGAATGAATGAATATATTTTAATGCGATGTCAGGGTTTTTTTCACAAAAACACAATTCCCTTTTTCGCTTGATAGAAATCTGTGTAATTGGGAGGATAAATTGTGGAAGTCATTGATTCAAATTGCTGTCTTCCGTAATTTACCAAGCTATGTACGAATTGATCCAGGTGTGTTCCAAAGCAGAACCCGTCAGTCAGCCCAATTGGCGCTAACAGAGCCTGCAATAACACGTGATTTACCCAGGAATTGACTCCTGAACAATTGAATGAGGCACTTTTCCCGAATCAATATTTGGACGCTGCTAACTTGCATATAGTTAATGAACATTTAAAAGAGCGCTAGAGTGTTTTAGTAACTATTTAGATTCAGGGCCCCCAGAATGAACTAAAATAAAAATATTTAGTCGAGTTGCTACCCCTGTACGCTGGTCTTGGTGCAATCAATTTGCCTTTCTGATCGCAGCCAAGCCAATTCTTCTCAATATGGAAACATTGGGATAGCGGGACAGGACCTGAAAACAGAAATCACTGCCTTTTATCAGAAGAGGTCGTTCACACGGCTCAGCTTGCAGAGAAAGGCTAAATGCCCCAGTTCCATTACATTATGCATTGAAACAAGAAGGGGTGTGGAAGTTAATAATAAAGTGGCTAATTTTTATTTTCATTAGCCCGAATGCGGCTGCCGCAGTTTAACGGTTACGAGGGACCATTACTCTGGATCCAGTCGCCTCACTCTTTTCTATAGATCTTTCTGTGGACCACTCGTGTGGCTAGTGAGCAGATATTGCAGATTTTTCTACTTTTGCCACCAAAAAACAAGTGGATGTGCATTGTGAATGTGGCACTTACTGGTGTGTGGTCAGTGTGTGAACCTATACTTTGCAGCTAATTTTTTTTTACTAGAAACAGGATTGCGTAAAATTGGATGTGCACATTTTGTAGCTGACAATACCCTGAATTGCCGTCAGCAAATATTCCGTTTACAAATCCAATTAAAATATCTAGTTTTTACTATTTTACTATACTGTAACAGTGGGAGAAATGTTCCAGCGTAAATATTTTGGCTAAAAATTCTTGAGTTTATTCTCCACAGTGTAATTACATTAAAACATGGCCAGAAAACAGTAAACCCAATCATTTTATGATGTACAACAGATTCACAACATTATCACTCTATTCTCCTAGATTGTCAGCTTGTCGGTGGATGTCCTTCCGTTATATATCCTCCTGTATAATTGTAGAGTACTATATAAATACTAATAATTCACCTGTTTCTTGTCACATGTTCTGTGTTTGTCTCTGAAATACACCTAGGTGATGTCAGAAAATGCCATTTAAAGCATGAGTAATGAACACAAATAGTTAAAGGGACAGTGCCTATAAAGTTATAGTACCATAGGTCACTACATTGTATCGTTAGAAACCTGCAGTCCTTGCATTTGGTTTTACATTTTGGATCTTTCACCTTTATTTAATTACATTGGTTACAAAGTCCTGAGGTTTTTGCTTTGTTTTTTTTTCCGTTTCATTTTCCGTTTCACGTTATATATTTGCGTTTTTATTTTTACATCGACACACTGGATGATTTCACCAAACTTGCACGTTGGCATGATTTCAAGATACCAATGTAACCTACGTCACTGACGTTGCCATCCAGTCCTATATCTCGCTACTGCATCCGATGGGCCACTCGTCAGGCAGACAGCCGTGCGCTCGCCAGGGGAGATTCTCGTCCTTATCTGTAGCTAATAACAGGCACTCTGAGCCAAAGCCAGTCACTAAATGATAAGGAAGTTAATGGACACATAATTACTGTAATTCTAAACTGTGATTTAGTTACCATGCAACCGTTTGGCCCTATAGGACAATGATGGCGAACCTTGCGTCAGGTTATTCTGACCTGCATATCTCCTCTCACTGATGTTCAGGCAAAACTTCTCCATGCTGCCCTTTTGCAAGTTTTTTGCACACACAAAAAAATATACAGAGCCAAATAAATAGAACACTGAAAAATGCTGTATTTGACCAATTTTGATTGTTTGTGATTGTTTACATCTTCATTGAGAAAAATGCAAATACCTGACTCCTCATGAGTCTTGCAAAATTACCAACAATTGTGTGAGTTAAAAGTACTCACTTACATTTCGTAGGAATATTTTTTTATATATAATAAATAATATTTATTAAATCTAATAAAATCACAGATTTGCTTTATTATTTGTTATTGTAAAGGATATTATAGAAAACAAACACACGTTAAGGACCAAAATATCTATGTCTAATACCATATCATTCATTTTTTGGCCCAAGGTTTCTGAAGTTAGTTTTTGATTCCACCACAATTTACTGTTTAGTGAATATACCACTTAGAATGCGATTTAACATCTGAAATAAGAATGCACATCTTCCCAGTGACACAGTAACTGCGGCGTTACATCTGACATTCCGTCACTTCTTCCTTTAAGACTGCGCCTCTTGCGTCACCTCAAAAGGAACTGGTCAGCAAAACCTCTGGAGACAGGAGGACAAAATAGTGCAGAGCATCTGAAATCAAATATCTCTTAATTGGCCTGTGTTTCTCTTCCGAGAGTACTCCTTATATTAAATAAATCAGACCCTTCTTGAAGGGGGAGAGAAGGTGTGTAAGCCAGTGGTGGGGAGTGATATGAGAAGGGGGGTAGCGGGGGTCTGGAGCTGAGGGTGAAAAGGAAATACCAAAGAATTACATTTTTTTTTAGTTCTCTAAAAAAGTTGCTTGTGGCTGCCAGCCTGGGGATGAAAAGAAGAGGGAGGGGGGGAGAGAGGAAAGATTTTTTTAGAAAATAAAAAAAAAAAATCAGAGGGAAGAGGGAAGGGTTTTCTTGACAGTACCTCCCCCTCTCCCTTCAGGAGGTGTTGGGGCTGATGTTAGGATGAGGGAAAAGTTGGAGAGGCAGAGACAATCAGGAGGGAAAAAGAGGGAGAGAGAAAGTGTGATGTGGAGGTAGAGAGGATAGACCATCTTTAGCAGAGAGAAGACGGAGGGAGAAGCCCCTACAGAGCGCTGATACAGAGCGATCAGAACTCACAGTGGACGTGGAGCTGCAGGAGAGCTGGCAAGCTGGGAAGGTGTGGTGGGGGTGGGAGTCTCCAAGGGGTTCGTTCATCTCTGGGGGGCTGAGCACTATGGATGTGGGCACTGTACTCCTCTATCACAGCAGTTTGGTTTAAGGATACAGGAGCGGTTTTAGGATCATGCCTTCTGTGTCCCCCTGCTTTCCTCGCCGACGTTCGGACCCCAGAATGACCTGGCTCTGCCTCTCCTGTATGCTTTGGGTAGGTACATGTCATATTCATTGTATATATGCAGTAATCCCATAATCCCACAATTAACCGTTACTTTTAGCTACATAGTGAGCAACCGCTTGTCAGAGAGGGCTTAATCTGCAAACCACGAGACGGTGGACCAGAGTTTTATCAGCACTATGTGTGTCGTCTGTACAAATCTTGGTCAATTCACTTGTATTTTCCATCATTAATGGTTTAAAAGGTGATTGGAGAAAGCTCTGGAAGATGAATGGTTAATTTAGTTGCAGCAATGTAAGGAGACCAAATGTCAGTTTTGTTTATTGTCCAGAAACTTAATGTATTTACCAGTTTTGGAAAAGTTATAAAAAGAAGAATTATACATGGCGTATTTCATTTTCAGGGTGGGTATGATATATTCTGGGGAAATTTAAAGCCGCATTGAAGAAAAGGTTGCATGACTACAGCTCCCTAAATGCTGGCCGAGCACCATAGGAGTTGTAGTTATGCAGCAGCTGGGAGTCTATTTCTGGTTAAATGGATTAGTGCAATCCGTTGTCTATGAAAAACCCATTAAAAAGTTACGTATTACATCCAGTATCCACACCCTCTTTGTCACTTTTTAAATCAGGGGTGTCAGAATGTGACCCTGATCATTTTCAGTACTGCAACTCTCATAACCCATACTTTGTGACAGAGAATCATGGGATTTGGTGTTTAAAACCATCTGGAAGGTTGCTCTTTTTGAAAGATTCAGCCATCTCTTTGTACTACACTGCAGTATAGACTGATGCTGTGCAGTGATTATAACGATAGTAAATCCAAATGATTATCTGGGGAGCTGTATTTGCAGGTGATTAATGATTGCTGTGGATTTGCTTTTTTGAGGGCATATAAAGCTGCCTATTTGGGTGCGGGAGTTGTAGCTGACCTGGGTAATTTCCTGCGTGATGTATTGCAGTGTAGATGTTAGCTGACTTGTGAGGTCAGTTGTAAGTGTTTGAATAAACAGTTCTGTATAATACAGAGTACTGCAGGAAACAGACTTGGCAGAACACAGTCAGATCATTTGCAGCCGCACCAGTTGTACTGTCTGTACAAGGCTTGCTGTGAGTTTAGTTCTGTGTGTGTGTGTGTGTGTGTGTGTCGAGGTTCTGTTATGTTTGCTTGCTGTGCGTTTAGCTCTCTGTGTGTGTGTCGAGGTTCTGTCATGTTTGCTTGCTGGGTGTTTAGCTGTGTGTGTGTGTGTCGCGTTAACTGTCATGTTTGCTTGCTGTGAGTTTAGCTCTGTGTGTGTGTGTCGAGGTTCTGTCATGTTTGCTTGCTGTGAGTTTAGCACTGTGTGTGTGTGTGTCGAGGTACTGTCATGTTTTCTTGCTGTGAGTGTAGCTGTGTGTGTGTGTCGAGGTTCTGTCATGTTTACTGTGAGGTTAGCTCTGTGTGTGTGTGTGTGTGTCGAGGTTCTGTCATGTTTTCTTGCTGTGAGTGTAGCTGTGTGTGTCGAGGTTCTGTCATGTTTGCTTGCTGTGAGTTTAGCTGTGTGTGTGTCGAGGTTCTGTCATGTTTGCTTGCTGTGAGTTTAGCTCTGTGTGTGTGTCGAGGTTCTGTCATGTTTGCTTGCTGTGAGTTTAGCTCTGTGTGTGTGTCGAGGTTCTGTCATGTTTGCTTGCTGTGAGTTTAGCTCTGTGTGTGTGTCGAGGTTCTGTCATGTTGGCTTGTTGTGCATATAGCTCTGAGTGTGTTTCGAGGTTCTGTCATGTTTGCTTGCTGTGCGTTGAGCTCTTTGTGTGTGTCAGGGTTCTGTCATGTTTGCTGTGCATTTTGCCTTATGTGTGTGTGTGTGTGTCGAGGTTCTGTCATGTTTGCTTGCTGTGCATTTAGCTCTGTATGTGTGTGTGTGTGTCGAGGCTCTGTCATGTTTGCTGTGGGATTTTAGCATTTTTTGGCAATGCATTTATGTGTCTAAGATTGAACTCCTTAACTAATGGACTTTTTGTTGCCGTAGGAAAACGCTGTGATTTATTGGTAATCCGTAATTCTGTAAATCAAACTGTTAGTATAATGGATTTTCAATAACAAACAGTGAGCTTGCACAATGCCGTCTGGTACTATACAGAGGCAGCAAATACTGTATACTATTGCTGAGAATGCTGGGAAGGATCCTGTTGGTGATTTATTAGCTATTTGACATGATTGTCACGGTGCCTTTACTGTAGATGTTGCCAGTCTTCCTGTGCATAATGGGAGTTAGAGTTCTTGGAATTCCTGCTTCTAATTCCTAACCTTCATCCATAAAACTACCCTAAATCTTGATCATCGCCTGTACAACTGTCACTGGCTACACTTCGTCATATCAGAACACATTGCCTGAGGTTTCACTTCTTAGTATAATGTTTCTGGTTAAAAATAAAGTGAAGTTGTTAAAGTGAAACACATTTAAAATCCTTTTACACTGGTTAGATGGTGGCTGTTCCGAAACTGACAGCAGTGAATTAGTCATCGTGCTCCTGACTACGTCTGTAATAATTGCACTGAAATCTAATTCTAAACTTGCTCGTCATGTAAATACGCAGCCGCTTATGGTTATAAACAAACAGGGATAATTACAGAGGGTCGCAGCGAGTGGCGTAGATGTACCTGAGTTCAATTGAAGATGCAGGAAAGTGTGTGGTGTAACAGGGTTACAGCGGGTATGGGACAATAATGCCTTTTTGTCAACCTTCCCCTGGAATGCAGTGTGAAGGGGCAAGAGATCTGTGCTGCTTGGCACCTATTCAACAATTATAATTATTTGATAATATGATATGTAGTGCCAAGACATTCCGCAGCGCTGCACAAACGGTTTAATTCCTAAAGTCTTGTCTCCATCGCCGCTTAGCTCTTCCCCTGTCCGTTTGTTGCTCTCAGATTCTTGAATCAGGAGGCATTGGAGAGCGCAGACAGGTGTGACTCTGATGCCCTCAGCCAATCAGTAGCTCACCGTTCACAAAAGGGCTTGAGTAATGGACGTGCTTTTCCCAAGACATTTTTATGAATGGGGAGCTACTAATTGACTAACAGCGTCCTCAGCTTTCTGAGGGAAGTGTAAGGACAGGAGAAGAGCTAAATGACGCGGGAAAGAAGACTTAAGGGTTAAACCATTTGTGCAGTGCTGCGTTATATGTCAGCGCCATATATTAGCAGTGTATCCCCAAAAGGGGATGAAGTTGTTATGGTGCCAGCAGTGTTCCTTTAACTGTTTCCTGTGGAAGGCTATTCCAGGTATCTACTACCCTTTCTATATCACTGTTATGCTTTACTGCTCCCATTCGAAGGCTATTCCAGGTATCTACTACCCTTTCTATATCACTGTTACTGCTCCAACTCGAAGGCTATTCCAGGTATCTATTACCCTTTCTATATCACTGTTAGCCTTTACTGCTTCCACTGGAAGGCTAATCCAGGTATCTACTACCCTTTCTATATCACTGTTACTGCTTCCACTGGAAGGCTAATCCAGGTATCTACTACCCTTTCTATAGCACTGTTACTGCTCCCACTGGAAGGCTAATCCAGGTATCTACTACCCTTTCTATATCACTGTTACTGCTCCCACTGGAAGGCTATTCCAGGTATCTACTACCCTTTCTATATCACTGTTAGCCTTTACTGCTTCCACTGGAAGGCTAATCCAGGTATCTACTACCCTTTCTATAGCCCTGTTACTGCTCCCACTGAAAGGCTATTCCAGGTATCTACTACCCTTTCTATATCACTGTTACTGCTTCCACTGGAAGGATAATCCAGGTATCTACTACCCTTTCTATATCACTGTTACTGCTCCCACTGGAAGGCTAATCCAGGTATCTACTACCCTTTCTATATCACTGTTACTGCTCCCACTGGAAGGCTATTCCAGGTATCTACTACCCTTTCTATATCACTGTTACTGCTCCCACTGGAAGGCTATTCCAGGTATCTACTACCCTTTCTATATCACTGTTACTGCTCCCACTGGAAGGCTATTCCAGGTATCTACTACCCTTTCTATATCACTGTTACTGCTCCCACTGGAAGGCTATTCCAGGTATCTACTACACTTTCTATATCACTGTTACTGCTCCCACTGGAAGGCTATTCCAGGTATCTACTACCCTTTCTATATCACTGTTACTGCTCCCACTGGAAGGCTAATCCAGGTATCTACTACCATTTCTATATCACTGTTACTGCTTCCACTGGAAGGCTATTCCAGGTATCTACTACCCTTTCTATATCACTGTTACTGCTCCCACTGGAAGGCTATTCCAGGTATCTACTACCCTTTCTATATCACTGTTACTTTACTGCTCCACCGGAAGGCTATCCAGGTATCCACTACCCTTTCTATAACACTGTTACTGCTCCCACTGGAAGGCTATTCCAGGTATCTACTACCCTTTCTATATCACTGTTACTGCTTCCACTGGAAGGCTATTCCAGGTATCTACTACCCTTTCTATATCACTGTTACTGCTCCCACTGGAAGGCTATTCCAGGTATCTACTACCTTTCTATATCACTGTTACTGCTCCCACTGGAAGGCTATTCCAGGTATCTACTACCCTTTCTATATCACTGTTACTGCTCCCACTGGAAGGCTAATCCAGGCATCTACTACCCTTTCTATAGCACTGTTACTGCTCCCACTGGAAGGCTATTCCAGGTATCTACTATCCTTTCTATATCACTGTTACTGCTCCCTCTGGAAGGCTATTCCAGGTATCTACTACCCTTTCTATATATCTGTTACTACTTCCACTGGAAGGCTATTCTAGGGACTTATCTTTATTTAAATTTAATTCTTAATAAGGATTGGAGGTTAAAATGTATCTTCCAAGCTGCTTCATTCATCTGTTTGAATCATTATTTTGTTATGTGTACTGACACATTCTGTACAGCTTTATAATCTGAGACAATCATAAAGATATGATGCAAGTGAAGAAACAGGAATGAAAGTTGACCAAGGGGCTGTGGTCAAATGAGCTTACAGTCTAATTACAGTATGTGATTTAACGACATTGGCAAACAGGCTTTGAATGAAAGAAGCTTTCGTGCTTAACACCTTTAAATATTCTCATTTACATACTAATCATTGAGGTTTGTAGCACATGTTACCTTTAGCTTAATGTATCTGTACAGCTGCTCACATGTCTACGAGAAGGAATCGAGGGGGGATGTGTTTTTATTTTATTTTTTTGCCATGTCTAAATCTTGAGAATTTACCATAAATCACGGTCATTTGCTAAACATTTGACCCTGTAATTCTCATAAGCGTAGCATCGTCATAGCTCTGTTAATAATGGCCTGCGTCGTTATAGTATAGTATAGCATCCGCAGAGTGCTGGTGGGGGTGAGATCTTAGATGTAATGGCTGAGAATGACACCCTAAACTACTATGGATAATCCCATATCTCTAAAATCCCCCTAATTCGCTGCAATCTCAGTGATGAATTTTAAGTTTGCCTGTATGAATGTTGTGTCAGTAAAATGACATGCAACATTTTGAATGCATTATTAAATGCCCAGCCAGCGAATCCTCAAACTGGTGCAATGGATTGTGGGAGATGACGTGTACTAGCATCTGAAGAGTTACCAGCAGGGTAGGTACAGAATGCACACCATTATTAAGTATCTGTTATTAGACATGTGGAATTTACAGGTGAGATCGATTCGGATTGGACTTTTTCTGGTATCGTTATATATGGAATAATGGCTTCAAACTAATGTTTGCACATGTCTATCGTTTTCGTTGCTTGGAACATACCTTCACAGCCTTTAACCCAATCATTCCCGTGACCAGTACAGTCATTAAACTACATAATTAGCAGAGGTTGTTGCATTATGTGCAGCCCAGGTTAATACCCCCCTGGGCAGCCATTCCCTCAATATAAAGATACTTTTATAGCCACTTGCCCTTTTCATAGGACACAGAGCAGTATTGTTCTAGAAAGTTCAAAGCATCATGAACAGTTTCTATTCTATGCACTGGATCTATGCATACAATGTCAGTCACAAATGGGGAAGTACATTAGAATCCAGTGTCAGTGACTGATCGATAGCATTTTCTGACTTTACGATCAATGCTATCACAGTGCAAATTCCACAGACCCCCATTGTACAGCGCTACGGAATCTGATGGCGCTATATAAATAACAAAATAATATAATAATAATAATTAATCTACCAGAAACTCCTGAATTTCCGACAATTCCGTTATTTTCTTAAAACCTCCCCTAAGCTGTGCTCATGATGTGAAGTCTTCTATCGCAATGTAAACACAGCGATCCTTTTGCAGGTTTAAATGTTACAGACAGTTAAATGCATTGATAGGGATAATAGGTGACAGATACATCGTTAACCAACCATTTTCCATTTGGCCATTGCTATGTGAGTTTCCACCAGGTACCTCCAAACTTTCTGGGTATTGTGCACGTGTAACTGTTTTATAGTAGTGATTTTGCTATGTTATATTGTAGCTCCAGAACCTATTTGTCCTATAGTTGGTGTAATTGATTAACAAGGAATCGTTAGTGAATGTTTCTGGTAACCGCGACGTGATCAGATTAGTGGCGGTGTCGGTGTTGTTATTTTTTTACCGACAGCTGCTGTTTGGCAGAATTGTGGTCACCAAAACTTAAATGTCAAACATAAGATATAAAGCTCCTCTAATAATAATTGTGGTGTCAGAATTGACATTGACGTAATAAATGGCTCATTGACAGTGGTGGTTTCCTACTTTTGACTCGCGCTCTATAAGAATATTTTGTGATCTATTTAATTATCTGTTGGTTATATTGGTAGGTACAGCTTCTTATTGGCTGCTTCCCAGGGTATTTGGTAACGCACTGTGTGAATTTTGGTAATACAAGATATTATTTAGCCTTATGTTATACAGAAATATTCTGAAAATTGCTTTCTTAAATGTTTATTCACTAAACCAGGGTTTCTGGAGAACTGACAAGGGCTTTGATCTTAAAGGACCACTCTAGGCACCCAGACCACTTCAGCTTAATGAAGTGGTCTGGGTGCCAGGTCCTTCTAGGGATAACCCATTTTTTCATAATTATAGCAGTTTCAGAGAAACTGCTATAATTATGAATGGGTTAAGCCTTCCCCCTAATCCTCTAGTGGCTGTCTCATTGACAGCCACTAGAGGCGCTTGCGTGCTTCTCACTGTGATTTTCACAGTGAGAGCACGCAAGCGTCCATAGGAAAGCATTGTAAATGCTTTCCTATGCGACGGGCTGAATGCGCGCGCAGCTCTTGCTGCGCGTGCGCATTCAGCTGGCGGGGCGTAACGGAGGCGGAGAGGAGGAGGAGAGCTCTCCGCCCAGCGCTGGAAAAAGGTAAGTTATTAACCCTTTCCCCCTTCCAGAGCTGGGCGGGAGGGGGACCCTGAGGGTGGGGGCACCCTCAGGGCACTATAGTGCCAGGAAAACGAGTATGTTTTCCTGGCACTATAGTGGTCCTTTAACATGTATAGATTGGAGGAAAGACGAGACAGGGGGGATATGATAGAAACATTTAAATATATAAAGGTAATCAACACAGTAAAGGAGGAGACTATATTTAAAAGAAGAAAAACTACCACAACAAGAGGACATAGTCTTAAATTAGAGGGACAAAGGTTTAAAAATAATATCAGGAAGTATTACTTTACTGAGATGGCAGTGGATGCATGGAATAGCCTTCCAGCTGAGGTGGTAGAGGTTAACACAGTAAAGGAGTTTAAGCATGCGTGGGATAGGCATAAGGCTATCCTAACTATAAGATAAGGCCAGGGACTAATGAAAGTATTTAGAAAATTGGGCAGACTAGATGGGCCGAATGGTTCTTATCTGCCGTCACATTCTATGTTTCTGTGTTTGAACATTTTAGACAAAAATCCTTGAATTGGCAAAACTTCCCAAATTAGGTATTTTTTTACACTTGTTTTTTCTTGCCCAAAATTTTCGCTTTTCTTATACCTTGTGCTTAAACATTAGCGTCTTCATATTATGAGGAAGGAGGCTAAATATCTTCTGCCAGTCCTGCAGTCCATCCAAGTGGACTATCTGTCTCTCTAAAGATGTGGCTTGGATGAAAGCCATAATCCATGGCTTGTTCTGCTTGATTCCTCTTGGGAGTCAAGGTCTGATGTTTATCAGGGGTCAGGGAGGGCAGTTTGAGTGTTTTCTGCAGCGAGAGGCAAAGACCTTCTCTTTTATTATAGCCCTAAAGACCTCAGGGTTTCCTTTTGGTCAGCATGGGAGTTGAAAGGTCACCCGAAAGGTGCTATAATTGACTGACTGATCTGCCCAGGGCTCTGTGTACTCCGAGCAGAGAGGTCACTCGGCCACTGTCACTCTCTGTGATTAGAGACATTGCATGCTCCATTCTTACAGATCCCTTCTGCTAGCTATTGTTTCAAGAAAAGAAATGGCTGGGGTAGGCTCTGCGTGTCTCCCAAAGGATGGCCTTTTGTCTCGTTTTGGAAAATATAAACATTTCCTAAAGTAACTACAGATGTGGAAGAGTCACCAGGTCTCCTGGAATGGTAGCAAATTCCATATAATCTCAGCTATTAATATACCCTGCGGCACTGTGCAAAGCAGGGCCGGTGCTAGGATTTTTGACTACACAGGCGAAGATGCATTTTGACGCCCCCTCCCCCCCAAAAAAAATAAACAATGCATCTTCACCTCTGTGTCTCGTAGCCCCCTTTTGAATTTCTTACCCCCATTAGTGTTGCATATCCACTCTCTTGAATGTCTTACCCCTTTGGCCCCTTTGTGCCTTACACCCCCCTTTAGTGTGTCTCCTACAACCCCTCTTATGTATTTCTTACTTCCCCGCCAGCCCCTATCTATCTCTCTTTTTCTCCCACATAGACATAGATACAGGCAAAAATACATACATGCACAAATACACAAACATACAGACACACAACCATACAAGCACACAGACATAATTTTTCAGGCACACAGTCACAAAGATATACAGACACACAGTCATAAAAGGCACACAAACAAACACAGTCATACAATCTACACATACAGGTACATTGTCGTACAAACACCGACATACATTCATACAGACACAGGCACTCACAGAAATACATACACAGACATAAAGAAACAGAGATAGGCATACAGAGACATACATACACAGACAAACAAAGAACCCTGCACACTGATACCGTGTAAATGCTCTGGCCATCAACAGAGGTGGATGCTCCATATCAGGCAGACATTGCTGGATCCACCAGTAAAGTCTTCAAAAGGAATAAACGCAGGCAACACTCCAATAGTAAGGATGGTATATTTATTGGTAGGTGAACCACCCCATAGAAAGTGTGATGTTTCAGCTCATACAATAAGGCTCTGCTGAGCCGAAACGACGCACTTTCTTTGGGGTGGTTCACCTATCAATAAATATACCAGCCGTACTATTGGAGTGTTGCCTGCGTTTATTCCTTTTGAATACATACACACACACAGTCATACAGAGACATACATGCTGTATGTCTCTGTATGACGGTCTGTGTATGTACACAGGATGGCTAAAAGATAGATCCCCATCTGTCGTGCAACTTCAACAATGCTTTGAAAGCTGGGGCTCTACCGATTCCCCATGCTTGCAGGATTGTATTTAGCATGGAGCAGTATTTGTGTGTTTGACTGTAAGCATGTGTTTGTATGGAGTATGTTTGTATGATTGTCGCGGTGTGTTTGTATGTAGTGTTTGCATTTGAATGCAAGCATGCATTTATGTGTAGTGTTGGTTTTTGAACGCAGGTGTGTGTTTATATATAATTTTGGTGTCCGATACAGAGGTGTGTTTGTATGTAGTGTTGACATTTGAATGCAGGGGTGTGTTTGTATGTAGTGTTGATGTTTGCATGCAGGTGTTTATTTGTGTGTAATGTTGGTGTTTGAATGCTGAGATATATGCACATATACACATACACTGCCACACACGCACACACTGTGATACACATACACAAAGATACACACACTGACACATGCAGATATACATATACACAAACTGATACACATTCAGATAGACACACAGATACACACAAACACTGACAGACATACAGATAAACACACAGTGACATACAGACACACATACACAATGATAGGGAAGAAGACACACAAAGACACACTAACAGACAGACACACACACTAACAGACATTTAGATACACACAGACACATGGACAGAGACATATACATACACACACTGACAGACATGGATGCACACACACACACTGACAGACAGATACACACACACTGACAGAGATAGATACACACACACACTGACAGACATACACACACACACACTGACAGACATAGATACACACACACACACACACTGACAGACATATACACACACACTGACAGACATAGATACACACAGTGACAGACAGATACACACAGACACACTGACAGACATAGATACACACACACACACTGACAGACATATACACACACACACTGACAGACATAGATACACACAGTGACAGACATAGATACACACAGACACACTGACCAACAGGTTCAGAAAGGGGGCTTACCTGGGATCCAAAGTGCTGCCTGAGGTAGTTGGGAGTTGGAGGAGCTGGTCCTGCCCAGCCCCCCTCCTCTCTGCCTTCTGCTGCTCTTGTCTTCTTGGGAGGACTTCCTCCCATGCTGACAAAAAGGGGACCGGTGGTAGCTCCGCCCCTGCTGTTCACCAGCCGCGCTGTGTGCTACAGAGGGAGCAGGGATATGACGTTCATATCCCCGCCCCCTCCACACAGTCCGCGGCACTGCTGCAGGTTGGCGCTCGGCCACGCTACAAAAAGTGACCGGCAGGAGAGGGGAGCGGTGCGCTTCCCTCCTGCCGGCCACCCGGACATTTGCGCCCCCGGGCCGGTGCGCCCTAAGGCGGCCGCCTGTGCCGCCTTATGGACGCGCCGGCCCTGGTGCAAAGGGACGCCATCTGATTGCTGCCAATGGCGATCTTTTCTTATTCGTTTAAAGCCCTTGAGGACCAGGGGTATCCCTGTATCATGACATGCCTTAAGGGTTGAATGGTTAAAGTGTGGGAAGCCATGAAGCAAAGTAGAGAGACTTTCTGACACTTTGTGACATTCTACTGTCATAGAAGGTAGTCTTATGGCAGGGGTGATCAAAAGGTAGACTCTCAGTCGAAAGGCTGGCAAAGCATCTTGGGAGTTGCAGTCTGCCACCCCTGTTCTAAGGTCAGTGTGAATGTGTACTTTGTGGCCCCGTGGAGGATAACTTGAGCTGGGCTGTGTTCTGAAGCTCTCAGATATAGAGACATTCTCATACTTGTTGCACTTTGAAACATAGAGATACTGTTTTAAATTGACTGTTGACCTTCTTACAATAAGTTGTAATGCATTCCAGATTTTCCTAGGATTTGGTTTAAAGTTTGTAAACGTGGTACGTCACTATTTTTTAAAATTTTAAATTATTTTTGATAAGTGACTGCATCACGTGCACGCAGACATCTTACTCGAATGATAACTTGACATGTGCAGATATTCTATCACAGATGAGGGCCTGCTCAGTAATTCTCCGATACGAACCCAGAGAAAGGCCCGATTGGCTGGGAGATTTATTTGAGAAGGAACGGCGGAGTGCCATTTGAGAAGGGATTGTAGTAAATCTGGTGTATACTAAACTATGTAAAACCCCTCCTAAAACTTCAGCAAGAGGTAACATAGTCCACAAAGATATCGACTTGGAGTTGTTGTTTTTTTTCCTGGAATGCCAGAAGTCACATCAATGTTACATCACCTGATCCTCAACAGATCTAACATGTGCAAGCCCTTTACCATCTATTGTGCATTGTAACAGAACACAGTATACCGTCAGCTGTCACCGGCATCTGTATATGGGAATTGGCAAGCCAAAGCAGTTAGAAATTAATCAATTTTCCAGTTTTGCATATCCACCGGCATAGAAAAAGTGCAAATAGTCTCCGTCATATTTAAATATTTAGTTTTTGTTGGAATTTCAATGAAATGTCCGTACAATATACAAACTATTTTTTAGAAAGGTAGTCTGTTCATGGAACGCTCAGAAGTGAACACTATAGGGGTAGGAAGACAAACCTGTATTCCTAATGCTATGTGCCCCTATCTCTAGTTTCATTCAGCCTCCCCACCCCAATTCACCTTAAAAATAAAGATTTTTATTTGCCTTTTCCCAGTGACGCAGCGTCATTGTAGAGGCTTCCCTTCCTCAATCGATTATCATATCAATTGCTCCTCATAAGAAAACATTAAATTTGATGAGGGTTACTCAGTTAGCACAGCAGAAGCGCCTCTAGTGGCTGCTGGGAAGATTTAACCTCGCAATGTTTCTACACGTTTTATATCGGAGGGTTTAAATGACAGACCACTGCACCCAGACCAGATTAATGAGATAACGTGGTTTGGTTCTACCAGCGCTTCTCGAATCATTGTTTGAGGATCACTAATTGTCGGAGACCCTTTTTTTTAGTGCTTTGACTAACCCCTACATCCTTCCCTGGCCTTTTACAAGATGGAGATGGATTTCAAAATACCAGAGCTCCTACAGAAGAAGGATGTGAAGATAGAATGATAGACAAACGAACTTGGATCCTAAAGCGGACCATCATCTCTAAAGAGAGGGCAGCACTGCAGGGAGCACAGTTTTGGTAAAAATTCTCAAAAATTGCCCAGAACAGAGGAAAACGCTTGTAGAATACTAGCCCCATAATCACTGAAATGCCATATAGTGGTTATGGTGCTGTCATCTGTACATTGCGCTAGTGACATTGTTTTACCTTGTTTTCCAGTATTGACGCAGACGCCCAGGAGTGCTACATGTTCAAGTGATACATTGACGCATTAGATTCCCACAGTTCCTTGTGAGCAGCTGCAGGCTAAGAACTGTCCCTGAAAAAGGCGAAATGTTGTTTAAATGAGTCGAGTATATCTATTGGTCTATATACATTTTATTGTGAATATAATAGCATGATGTATAGATCACATACAGTATGTATCTTCTAGAAAACGGTCAACTTTAGGAATAGAGGGGTAGGTGGAACATCAGTACTTGTAATTATAGTATGTGGCTGCTGAAACTTCCAAAAACTTCTCTTCTTTTCTGGGGGTACGATGGATGTTAAATAGTAGGATCAGGGAGCAGCGCTTGAAATCTTTTGTTCTTTTATTGAGAAATATCAAAATATTGAAGTGGATATGCTTTGTCTGAGATAGAAATTTGAATGTAGAACATGACGTATCTGTTTATTTCGATACATTGAATCTGCCCCATTCCATAATCATATTTATATTAAAGTTAAGTAGTAGGACGTGCTGGAAGGATGCATGCATTACAAAACTCCATCTGGGCTCGTGGCCTAACACAGCTCAAGTTCAGTTTCAATAATGAGAGCAGTCTATATGAACTCGTTAGTTTATAGTTAATTGCGCCTCGTGTTTAAAGTAACACAAAGTTTGCAAGAGCAATATAATTATAGACTGCTAATTAGCAGAAAGCTTTGCTTTATATAGATTGTGGTTTGAAAATCAAATAAACAAATAAATAAATACTCCATTTCATTTGAAAAACTTTGCATAACCTGTACAGCTCCTGCATACTGATGGCGTCCCCGGGGAGCATGGGCCGGATGATCTAACAGTCATTACGTTGTTTTAACAAAAATTCCTTCTCTTTACTCTGTATACGTTCGGAGCGTGCTACGACTGTGTTTTTGAATACAGTAAACCATAATGTTCTTGCACAAACGATGTTCTAAAACTGGCCTCTCAGAGCACACTGTACGGTAAATAGAAAACATTCAACATTATTGTTTTTCCAAAACATTTTATTTGATTTTAAGCAGAATACAGAGAACAAAGTGTGTGTTGAGGCTACATTATTATTATATTATTCATAGAGCGCCATCAGATTCCGTAGCGCTGTACAATGGGTACATAACTGAACACCCCAAAGAGATATTGTCATGTTAAAATAATTTTACAATAAACAAGAAAATGAAGACTACTCAAACAAAACATTCAAGTATTTTTTTTTTACAAGTTACAAGTTATAATTGGTTCCATATTAAATTACAGAGAGTACTAGGGATTGACTGATACCGGTAATCTGTGAACTTTCAGGCCAATAGCCGATAACTTACCGATACCAATATTCTGTACATTTACCATTTGAAAAAATAAACTATTTCTACACAAATGTACTGTTAACTGAACATGTTTATTATTTATTTATTCTTTTGAAAATCTTTTTTTTATTAAGGTAAATGCACAAAATATACATGCCAGTCAGAAATGTGTATGTTTTCAAGAATATGTGTGCAGCGGATGCAGCTAGAGTATTTGATTAGTGCATGCAGTGTGTGTTTGTATAGTGGATGCAGTGTGTGTGTGTGTAGTGTGTATATAATGAATGCAGAGTGTGTGTTTGTGTAGTGTGTATATAATGAATGCAGAGTGTGTGTTTGTGTAGTATGTATATAATGAATGCAGAGTGTGTGTTTGTATAGTGGATGCAGTGTGTGTGTGTTTGTGTAGTGTGTATATAATGAATGCAGAGTGTGTGTTTGTGTAGTGTGTATATAATGAATGCAGAGTGTGTGTTTGTGTAGTATGTATATAATGAATGCAGAGTGTGTGTTTGTATAGTGGATGCAGTGTGTGTTTGTGTAGTGTGTATATAATGAATGCAGAGTGTGTGTTTGTGTAGTATGTATATAATGAATGCAGAGTGTGTGTTTGTGTAGTGTGTGAATAGTGCATGCAGTGTGTGTTTGTGTAGTGTGTGAATAGTGCATGCAGTGTGTGTTTGTGTAGTGAATGCAGAGTGTTTGTGTAGTGTGTGAATAGTGGATGGAGTGTGTGTGTGTACAATGTATCTGATTTATTCAGATTGATTTATAGTTTAAAGACACATTACTGGAAGTATTAGAAACATTAAAATACATAAAGGGAATAAACACAGTAAAGGAACACTATAGGGGTATATTTAAAAAGAAGAAAAACTACCACAACAAGAGGACATAGTCTTAAATTAGAGGGACAAAGGTTTAAAAATAATATCAGGAAGTATTACTTTACTGAGAGGGTAGTGGATGCATGGCATAGCCTTCCAGCTGAAGTGGTAGAGGTTAACACAGTGAGGGAGTTTAAGCATGCGTGGGATAGGCATAAGGCTATCCTAACTATAAGATAAGGCCAGGGACTAATAAAAGTATTTGTGTGAGGGGCAAATAAGGCCATATAGGAAGTAAAAGAGAAATAAGTTGGTTGAGGTGTGCCCGAACCGACGTCGTGGTAGGCCTGTAATAAAAGAAGGCCCATCCATGAGGTGTAATGAAAGTATAGATAGAGGGAGTGGAGGGTGGGGACATGCGAGTCGCTAAAAAACGTACGGGACGGAGGAAGGTGAGTAGGGGGGTTTAAAAAGGTAACATCCCACAACTGCAGGCCAAGCCTTAACATTTAGAAAATTGGGCAGACTAATGGTTCTTATCTGCCATCACATTCTATGTTTCTATATTATAGCTGTGGAGCTCTGTTATACAATCAGACACGCCAACAATACAGAGCTCCTAGAAAAGAGGGAGAATAGGATAGACTAAAGGAACATAGGGATTCGGGCCTAAAATAGGGAATGTCCCTCCTAAATAGGGAGGGGTGTAAAAGGAGAGACTTGGTCTCACTGCCAGCGTGGAACCCTATTAAAGTGTTTGTTACAGTAAAATGCCAAGCAGAAGTGATGATAGTATAATGGTATCAATACCAGCGGTGCCAGGCAATCTTCAGTTTAATTAATCATGTAATGACTCTGCCTTTTCTTTGAAATTCTGTAAGAGAGCTTTCATGTTTGTCAGAGATGACTCCTCGTTAACGTTAATGAGAAAGAGGCTTTCAAACGCAAATCGTGGGTACTCACCAGCAACAAACGCAAGAGTTTATCTCAATAATGTTTTTTGCAATTTTCCCAATCTTCCTTGGTTTCTTCTTGGCTTTGTAGTTTTTTGGGATGTTGTTTAATTGATTTTCTGAAAAGTTAATTTTTATGTAGAGAGAGTTTGTGTGTGTGTTTAGGGTTGCCACCTATTTTGGAAAAAAAATACCAACATAATTAAAGGGACACTATGGTCAACAAAACAACTTTAGCTTAAGGAAGCAGTATTAGTGTTTAGATCATGATCCTGCAGTCTCACTGCTCAAATCTCTGCAATTTTGGAGTTAAATAGCTTTTGTTTCTGTCCATGCAGCCCTAGTCACACCTCGCCTGGCTGTGACTCACACACCATGCATGGAAATAAATGGTTTCACTTTCAATTAGATGTAACTTACTTTAAAAGTTCTTTTTGCCTGCTCTCTAAAGTTAACTTTAATCATACACAGAATGCTTCTGTTGGGTCTAGCAAGCTATATGCAGGGGATAATACATTTTAGAATTTGCAATGAAGGAAGTTTAAACATTAGCTGACTCTTTACAGGAAGTGTTTATGGAAGGCTGTGCAAGTCACATGCAGGGAGGTGTGACTAGGGTTCATAAACAAAGGGATTTAACTCCTAAATGGCAGAGGATTGAGCAGTGAGGCTGCAGGGGCATGTTCTATACACCAAAACTGCTTCGTTAAGCTAAAGTTGTTTTGGTGACTATAGTGTCCCTTTAATTTACATATGTGTGACATCACAGGACACAACGTCACAGTGAGTGATGTGGAAAAAAATTTGGAAGGGGACATGTACTATAAAACTGCTTACAATGTGTGTACTATGTCTGACTGCCATGTAGCATTGTATGTAAAGCAGTGTTTATACTGTGTGTTTGTGTCATTGTGTGGGTATACTGTGTGTAGCAATGTGTGTACTATGTCTGACTGCACATGTAGCATTGTATGTAAAGCAGTGTTTATACTGTGTGTTTGTGTTATTGTGTGGGTATACTGTGTGTAGCAATGTGTGTACTATGTCTCACTGCACATGTAGCATTGTATGTATAGCAGTGTTTATACTGTGTGTTTGTGTTATTGTGTGGGTATACTGTGTGTAGCAATGTGTGTACTATGTCTGACTGCACATGTAGCATTGTATGTATAGCAGTGTTTATACTGTGTGTTTGTGTCATTGTGTGTATATTGTCTGAATTAGTAATAAGACCCAATCTTACCCCTTCATTCCAAATTTCAGTATTTGCATTATTTCTCTAAATACTTACATGTGAAGTTCCGCGAATCGCTGAAAGTGCCCATAAACGGCTGATAAATGACTGTGGGTTAAGCTCTGCACTGCTATCAATTACATAATCATTGTGATTGGCCGAGTCTTTTCCTGGTTTGAGCTCAAAGCAAAACCTGCAAAGCCTGGAGATTTGCAGCAAATGCTTGAAATAGTAGGAGATTTAGAATAGCTAATTTTCCCACGATTCTTAGTTAAATGCCACGGTTTGCTGAGGATCATGGTAAAAGTAATTCATACATTTCTGTGTTGCCAGCTTTAGCCATAAGTGGCTTGGCCCACTTAACTCCTGCTGCGTAATCATGGTTTAGAAATGATTCTCTTGTCTGGAATCATACAAATAATAAACAGAAAGAAAATTCACAAACGCAGCCAAGGGGAAGAAACCGAGAGAAAGATCGGGATGCAAGACTCGCTGCCAAGTAAGGAAAACCGCAAGGGTAATGAATACTAAGACAAATGCCTCTCGTCTCTCCTACCCGCTGTGTGCAGTCCATGATTATTTAGCGGATTCCTGCCAGTGATTAGGTACAGCGTATCCGACATATCTGCTTTAACAAAGGTGTTTTCAATTTAAACTAAGCCATCGACTCTGATTACATTATTCAGGGGATATATTTTTGTTGGTAATAAGGCGCCCACATCCTCTGTAGCGCTGTACACGTAGAGGAGCTTATATTGCTGATATGCGAAAGAAGAGTTTGCAAAGGTATTTATTAGTTATACAATGTGTGTTTCCAATATATGTTTTTAAGTAAAAGAATTATACTTTGACATTACAAATGCATTTTTAAAGGTACAGACAGGGTATTCTATGCAATTTAATTTACCTTTTCTCATAATCCTCTGGTATTATGACATTGCGAGCATGTTTTGTTCCTTGACATGTGTTTACAGGTGTTGGATGCCTTTTAACTTCATTGGGTTTTCAGCTTGTGATCCTATCTTGTGGAAAGTTAGGGATTAGGGGAGATTCAGTACCGGCCAAGAAGGCACGAGGCAGAGGTTTTCAGATGTAAATTCAAACAGTGCTTAAAGCGGAACTGTCTGAGGACTTTTCCGAATTTTAAAGACCCCTCGACGGTGAAATTGCCGCTGAGGTTCCGGTGGCTGTAGGGAAAGGAAAGATGACTTCTACTTACCTAAAACTGTCCCTCGCGGGCATGACCATCCTCTTCTCTTGGCGCCTCATCTGCCAGGAGCCGACGTCACTGCGCATGCACAAGGATCCTGTGAGACCACAGGATTCTCCATAGACAGAACTAATTTCCCTGCAGCTGTCACTGGATTGACATTCCTTGACTGTGTTAGCTTTGCCCAGTGACAAAAAGTGTCAGGCAGAGGAAAAATACTGAGACGAAATAGTCCAAATTATATCTTTTGACTGGGTTTCTACTTTCAGTGAATATGCCACTTTAATACTGTTTGACAGAAACCCAGAATAAATGCAGGTAAATATGAGATAATATTCTTAAAATGACTCCTCTTAATAATTAGAATGTTCTGTTTCATCCCTTGCTGCTACTTTGTAGTTATTTTGCAGAGATGTACTTTTAAATAAATAAAAATGAAAAAATAATCTTAAAATGTGACATGATCACCTTAATGACATGCCCTCATCAACCACTGCTACCATGGCATGCAGAGGGTTAGCTTTTAAAATGGGGCTTTCGGAGCAATACCAGTTAGCTAGCCAGTGCGCAGTGTTAAGCAGCATTCAGTGACAAACTTACACTGCATTCTTTTTATATTTTGTTGGTTATTTCTCTGGTACCTAATTTTCAAAGACACAAAGTCTAAAATCAGGACTGCTTTGCTGGATTTGGGACATTTGGCAGATATGAAGGAACACGAGGAGCCAAGATAATATGCACGTGTATCTCTATTTACACTGCTCCTGTCTAGAATGTAATTAAACATATATGTGTTTGTAGAAGGTCTTAATGACAGATTCTTGTGGACAAAAGGCTGACAACAGTTGGTTTGTTGGAAGAGATAATTGAATGCTTCAATCTGAGGTTTGGATACATTAAAATACATCCTGTTAGTGAGATTTGTCATGTTCATTCTGTTGAAATAGTTGTGATTGATGGATTTCTTTCTCCCGCGGGATCATTTCTTGGACAGACACCAAGATCAGAGCAGTTTCCACGTAAACAGATAATGTGCTTGGCACAAAGTATCAGCTACAAATGGACCGAAATGTATCCTTCGGAGTGTGTCCATTAATGGTGTCCTCCACTGGACATAAGGCTTGTTCACTAGACGGGGAATTGTGGAGACTTGTAGAATTGTAATTCAAATCAGTCATTCTGGCAGCAATTCTCCAACTAAAGAAAAGTTGAATTAAATCTGAAAACATCGCAGAGGTAGAGTTGTTCTTTTATTAACTTTAGGCTGTTGTAGTCGAGATATAGCAAGCTGCTTCACACGTCACCTAATCTCACTGTTTAGTGAATAGGGCCTGTTGTGCAGTTCTGCAGAGAAAGTAACAGGCTACCTTTCCTGGAGTTATTTACAAAAGTGAGAATTGTTCAGGAATTTTGAGTGAAAAATTCTCCAAGTCAGCTAAGCTTCCAGGTTGGCTATTTTGGTCTATAATTAAAAATTCACATTGAGTTCCCAACAATTGTTTTAGTAAATAATCCCACAAGAGCTGAGTTCTGGAATTTAAATGGTAATGGGGAAACCCCTGATTGATACAAATTCAAGTATTATCATCAACTGTGTGCCATGAGCTAGTTACACACCCAGCACACAAGACTATGAGCAGTGGTTATGGTGGTTGCAGTAACCCTATAAGGCTGCCCAGTGCCCTACGCAGAATGCCAGATAAGAGCATAGTCCTGGAGGCCTGGGCTCTGTTCTGTGAGTCTTGCGTTTGTGATGGCTGAGTGTTGTATCTGTGTGGGGGAGATTGTTGTTGGTGTGGAGAAGGCTGACAGCTGCAAGTGGAGGGAGGCTGCCTGTATCTATGGTGGCAGCATTTTGTGTGTGGAGGAGTCTTAAGTGTTGCGTGCATGTAGAGGGAAACTTGATTGTGTCTGAGTGTTGTGTGTGTAGGGTCAGAGTGTGTGTCTGCACCCGATATCATCACAGACCTTCTAAGGTGGTCTGCACCCGATATTTGCACAGAGCGCAATGCTCCTAAGGTGGTCTGTACCTGATATTGGCACACAGCGCAATGCTCCTAAAGTGGTGTCTGTACCCGATATTGGCACGTAGCGCAATGCTCCTAAAGTGGTGTCTGTACCTGATATTGGCACAAAGAGCAATGCTCCTAAAGTGGTGTCTATACCCGATATTGGCACAAAGTGCAATGCTCCTAAAGTGGAGTCTGTACCTGATATTGGTAGAAAGCGCAGTGCTCCTAAAGTGGTGTCTGTACCTGATATTGGCAGAAAGCGCAGTGCTCCTAAAGTGGTGTCTGTACCTGATATTGGTACATATTGCAATGCTCCTAAATTGGTGTCTGTACCCGATATTGGCACATAGCGCAATGCTCCTAAAGTGGAGTCTGTACCCGATATTGGAACATAGCGCAATGCTCCTAAAGTGGTGTCTGTACCTGATATTGGCACATAGCACAATGCTCCTAAAGTGGTGTCTGTACCTGATATTGGCACATAGCGCAATGCTCCTAAAGTGGAGTCTGTACCCGATATTGGCACATGGCGCAATGCTCTTAAAGTGGTGTCTGTACCTGATATTGGCACATAGCGCAATGCTCCTAAAGTGGTGTCTGTACCTGATATTGGCACATAGCGCAATGCTCCTAAAGTGGTGTCTGTACCTGATATTGGCACATAGCGCAATGCTCCCTCATACCAGAGCCACAACTCCTGAAGAATATTAGGATAGATAAGAGAAACAGAGAGATTTGGGCCCAAAATAGAAGCTATCCCTCCTGAGTGCAGACACTTGGGTGGGAGAGGGGGTATATTTTTTTGCTGTTACAGTAGCTGCTTGCACTCTGTCTTATTTAGCTCTTCCTGGGTGTTAATTCTCACAGATCAAGTGGTGTCTTTTCCCATGCCCTGTCCTTTGTAGGTGAAGCAGATTGATATTTATTATTCATACATATGACCGCCACCATCCCACCCACAATGCACAGGGTCACTTTTCTATTACACTGTTTGTTTATAGTCTACAAAGAGGGTCTGTACACAGTGTCTGTTTCATGCAAGGGTCTCAGCTCTCCGCAGGACCACCCATTCAATTAGCTTTGTATGCTCTCTTCCCCTTGATTGAGCTGAAATGAAGGCTATTTGGGAGAAGCATTGATGCCAGTCTTGGTTAATTTGAGATCTTTTCACAGAGTGATAACCATGAACAGAATGTAAAACATTCTATACACCTTATATAATCATTATTATCCCATGTAGCGAGAGAAGGGTCGGACGGGTGTATTATTGGCAATATTTAACTCTGTTAAATGTCCTGTGTTTATATTCATGCCAAAAAGACGTCGTTATATTGAATTATGTTGGGCATAAATTGGCTTTTTTTTTACCAACAAATACCACTAGCATTGACGAATTCCAGCATGTTTTTCCATTGTTTTAAGCAAATGAGCCTTAATTAAAATACTTCAAGGCAGTTCTGTCCTCTACAAATGGTGAGATCTGCTTTCAAATCAATCATAGTTGTGCGCAGTGGGTGTGTCCATGTATGTACTAATGAAGGAACGTGTCTCCTAGTCTACATTATAGAAGTCTCATGATGTTTTTTTCTGTGACTTTGGATTAGTTTGTTATGTTTTTGAAGATTAAAATCATGGCTATATGTATACTTGTTAGTGTTTTTTAGACTTTTAGAAAAATATGTTTAGAACAGTTCATTTATGATTTACCCGTGGAGTCTTATTTACTGAATAGGGCTTAACAGATAAATCCCGGATGATTTGATTCACTCTGGCGTGGATTAAAAGTAATTTAATTCAGGCAAACCACTCCAAGTAAATTATTGCACAAGTCTAGTTTTTTTAAAAAACTACCTCACCGTACCCCAAATATCGGTGGGTCCTACTCTAATTTTAACATGGGCAAAAATGCTAACTGCAATACTTACTGCTTAAAATACATCCAGACACTCTCTTCAAATGTTTGCTTTTCTGTGGTCACCTCCAAAGGGTCACCGACAGCGGAGGGGCCGATACTGGGGTACTGTGGCGTAGTGGTGGACTTAACACGATATGGCCGTATGCTGTCATTGAATCCCCATATATGTTTGTTAAAGGAGCACTATAGTGCCAGGAAAACAAACTTGTTTTCCTGGCACTACAGGGTCATTAGATTCCCACCCCCCCACCCTCATGGCCCCCCTCCTGCTGCGCTGAATGGGTTTAAACCCCTTCAGCCACTTACCTTTCTCCAGCGCCTGGCTCCCACTGTGCTGGGGAACTCTCCTCCTCCTGCCGATTTCAGATCCAAATACGCATGCGCGCATTCGAACCGCCCATATAAAAGCATTACTCAATCCTTTCCTATGGACGTCCAGCGTGTTTTCACTGTGATTTTTACAGTGAGAATCGCGGAAGCGCCTCTAGCGGCTGTCAGTGAGACAGCCACTAGAGGCTGGATTAACCCTGCAGTGTAAACATAGCAGTTTCTCTGAAACTGTTATGTTTACAGCTGCAGGGTTAAAACTAGAGGGACCTGGCACCCAGACCACTTCATTGAGCTAAAGTGGTCTGGGTGCCTATAGTGATTCTTTAAGACAGGTCATTTTAAGTAGCCTTGTAATATTTGAAACGGTACTTGTTTATGTTTGCGCTGTTACTTAATCTGTATTTTGTATACATTTTGGTCTTTCCTTTTTTTAATCTGCCCATACTCCCTTCGAATCTGCCCGTTCTACCAGAGACCCTAAGAATCGGTGCGTTACTCCTGAGAATGTTTTCACTCAAACTAAAAAAAAAGACCCTGGGATTCCGTTTGTTTATTCTGAGATTCTGAAAATCTGTCGATTCACCTTTAGAATCTGCCCATAACATGTATGAATGTTTAGAGCTCACGACCTGGAAGGAAAGCACATATAAGAGGCTCAACACATTTTAAGAGGGAAAACATTTTAAGCATATTAAATACTGGTCATTATTTGGAGGTCGAGGCTGTTACCTGAGTTGTACAAGGCCTGACTGATACAATGTATTTCTGCAGCAGCGCTGGCCAACATTTTAATTAGCTGCGGCTGCTGTTTTCCAGACTTTTGCTTGGCATGCTGGGAGCCGTGTTTATGACTTATGGGGACTCATTTAGACGGTAACAGTGCCAGAGCCTGGACCGGCATGTTATATAATAATGGTGCTTATTACCCAGAGCACTATTTTTAATCTACACCGCATATCTATATAATCTCTCCTCTCTTTATGGCACCCTTTATGGCACCTTTATGGCACCTTGGTTTTTTGTTTTTTTTTTGCATTAAGGTTTAGGATTTGGATATGGCTTTATATGTATGATGTTTATAACTGAGATCTGAACTGTATCTTTTATTATCTTCCTTGTATTGCATTTCATATGACTAGAGTTCATTGTGTTTTGTTTTTGTCTGTTTGGGGTCCTAAAGTTTGTCAATGATATAGAATTACTGAATCTCAGCTACCTGCCAAATGTTGGACTTGAAAATTGAGAGTTACTGGGATTTATAGGGATTTATATGGAGATTCGGATATGTCTGATATTATAATTTTGATGATATGTGATTGAATGTCTTTTTATATTTGAAAAAAACTATAAATATTTATTAAAAAAAATTAAAAAAATATATATTCACCACATATCTGAAATGTAGCGTTTTTCGTAACCAAACCTGTCTTCCTCCTTTGTATTATGTATGGATACATTTATTCAGCTCTGCTATTGGCTGATTTATAGCCAGCACCTTGCCAATATGGGGTTAACACAGTATAAATATTAAACATAGGAATTGCCCTCTGCGGTTCCAGTCTTTGCACCAGTCCTACAGCACAGTCACGCCATGATCTGACACTCACTTCTTTCCTTTCTGTGATTCCTTCAATTCGTGCCTAATTTATTGCTGAATGTGTGGACATCCCATCCTTTTAAAAGTTGCATTTTAAGAAACCAGATCGATTCTTTAAAGACTGCTCCTCTATTAATTGGAACAAGCTGCTTTCATAATCGTTTTCTCACCAGTGACAGCATCCCCTGGGAATGCTGTGTTCCTGATCCGATAAGTTCATTTTAGCACTGCAAAGCGCAAGATCAGAGGGGTTTTAGGAATTTTTCTGGGGCCTCTTCGAATCATCTTGGATTATTTTACTCCGCTGCCTAACTTGATTTGCTGCTTCACAGATCCTCTTCCCCACGTGACCCATTCCATCACACTGCACATTGTCTGTTCCCTTTAAGATGCCTTTTGTTTTCTTGTCCCCAAAAAGTACTGTGAGACCCAGCACGAGTCGAAAAGTCATACATCAAGGTTAATGAGCTTCCTTAGTGAACCAGCTGCAGCCAGCGGGATGCCATTAAATCCTTAGGTGTGGGGAGATGGCGAGTGACACTTTAACTCAGCAAAGTCTCGGTAAATTACTGAGCAAACGCCGCTTTATCCCAAAAGGTGGGGAAAAAAGGGCCGCTGGATCCGCGTTGCCGAAGGGCCTCCTGTTACCATGTGTTAGATCAAACTCAAGATTTCCGATTTACTGATACAAAGGGGGCGGAAATGAGATCTTTTGTCCACATGTCGTTCTGTTTTCCCCTCGTTATTCCATGCGCCTGGCTGAACACCAGCACTGATTTCATGTTTTTGAGGCTGGGTGTTAAATGTCCTCTGGGTCTTTTTTCTTACACCTGCAGAACGGCAGAAAATGCAGAAACATAACGCTGTATATAATCCGTACATGCATTTATCTTGGCAGCACGCAGCGGACTGTTACTTAAACTTACCATTTAACGCCCTGCACAGCTAACCAACCCGCTACCCCCTACAGCTTTCCTGTCTCCCCTATTCTCACAGATGGAGGGGTATCTGTACGGGTGATTTACACAGCTAACCAACCCGTTACCCCCTGACTGGTGTCTATGCGTGCCAAACCCGCATCACTGCTTAAAGGTTTAGTAGAGATGCTAAATGCAATGATGAAAAGTTGGAGGCAGAGTTAAACTTTGCTTTATTCCATACCATGCTCTCAGCCTTTCACTGACCTAATCTCTGGCATGAACTGGAATGGCGCAAGGCTGATCATAGCCCCGCCTCTGCGATATAATATTTGGGGGGTCAGGCTGCAGGCTGCCGGGGAATGAGCATCATTAATTGGACCCATGGACTCAAGTAGCCACAACCACTTTAATCTGCTAAAAGAGTGCAAAGTGGAAAAATAGTAAGAGTGACGGTCACCAAAAAATCCCTATATTAAAGGGACACTGTAAATACTATTTTTTTGTACCAACACAGCCTATTGTAGCGGTTATGGTGTATAGAGTATTTGGTCATTGTCTCTCCATTTCTGCCAAACTATTTTCGAGCAGCTTGTGAGACTGGTTACATGGAGGCTGTGAGTCGGGAAGGGAGCTGTAGAACCAGGAGGGAGAGAACCAGAGATACATACCTCAAGGTCAAGGGACCATCTTCCACAATTCCACATCTTGGTGCATATAGCCAATCAGAGTCCAGTAAGCGGGCTAGTAGGTAGGGCTTGTCTACTCAGTGCTATGTTTGTCCCGCCTATTTTGCGCCCTAATGAGCTCCATTAACAAACCATAGGGGCGGCCAGACAGCCATTGACAGTGAAGTAGAGTAACTCCCCATAGAGTTTAATCAGATTTTTCAAAGTCCCCCAAAAATCTGATTTGGCCTTTTTGTCTATTCTACGTAGCAACAGCAGAGGGGAATAACAAGGGGATAGCAGTAACTAATATTTAAAGGGACAAAACACATTTTTATTAAACAGACACATATTAAAGGTATTGGTTTACACAAAAAGACCCAACAGTAATTAAAATTATATAGTTTACATTTTTAAAACGTATTCATTTTAATTGCAAATGGTGAGGAGCTACCCCAGGTGCCCTATGGACGTGCCTCTGCTGGATGGGAGTGATAGGTGAACTAAGTCACCATCAGAACTCACAGCCTGTCATTGAGGTCTAAAATCGTATTAATTATAAAATTGTACTAATATCAGCTATCTTTGGCCTAATCTTATACAATTTTTTTTTTACTTAACTCCATTTCACTGCTTAGTAAATAAACACGTTAGCGTTGCATCACTAAATTAAAAACTGTTTTTAGAATATATATTTACATTTTTAATTCCAACTTTCCTCCCAAGTCATTGATTCTGCTGGAGTAATACGAGACCATGCTATAATTTCACACTCTCTAATCCTGCTCAACGCCAGCGTCAAAGATTGAAAAGGACCCACGGGCCTTATTTACGTAACAGTAAATTGCAGTCAGTTTGGGATAAAATCTCCAAAAGAGAATTTCTCAGTTTTACAATTGAGTTTTTTTTTGTTAAAAAAAACAAACAAACCTGCTTTATTCCCGACACAAGAGGGAACACCAGTGTGGCATTAGATATTTTTATTTTGGCTAATTTGGAGTATTAGACTGTTTGTGTCAGCAGATCAGGTGTATATTTCGACCTAGTGGTTTTTAATTACAAGAGGAAACAGGACAGTTAAAGTGACATTTAAAGAATAGACCTATCCTGGTGTCGCCATTTATTCTCTTGTTCTGCGATGGGTGCAGCTTCACGCCATTAACCTGTCTCTGGGTACCCTGATTTTCAGACCATAAATAAAAGAAATAAATAAATGTGGAAAGCCTGCCAAGATAGGATTGCTAGAACCACTATTTTTTCCTGGGAGCCTATTATTTTGCCATGCTGTTGGGCGGTACATGAAAAGTGCAGCTGTGCAGTAAGTAGAATGTTTATACTGAAGTATAAATCACACCATTCTTTATTCTGTTTTTGTGCAGAGTTGAGTTTGCTCAATGTCACACTTGAATTGTATAAGGAATTTCTTATGCCCTTCTCCCCAATCAGAACTGTCCTGCCAGATTCAGGACACTAGGGATGTACACGGCTGAGCCTGAGATACAGGAGTAGGTTTTGATTGAAAATGTACATTTTAAATGTTGGGAGCTATGTGTACCCTTTTCATGGTGGCAAGACCTGGATGATCGAATATGGATAGAATACAGACACAATTCCTGGTTTTGAAAAACGCCCATTTCAGATTCCCATTTCCTTGACGGTTCCAGGTTCAGTGACACAATGCGTCTGCTCTATGTACGTCCATTAAAGAGAAACTACTGGCAAGGACAGCTTTGATTCATTTTCTTTTGGCCTGAATATTTACTCCAGTACATTTTGGCCAGCTCACTTTAAGAAAAAAAGTCTCAGCGGTATCATTTTTTGTTTTTTGTTAGCGGACAGAACTTATTATACATTTATATGCTACATTATTTGTCAATCAGTCTTTAATTGAGGAATTTGTATAGCAGACACTTTTGTAGCAGTGACATTGGCCAACATAAAATGTATAAAAGGATTCTGAGATAACATGACCAGTGACACAGGTCTAAGCATTAACTGTCTTACATAGCAAGATGGTATTGTACGAGTAGTCACATATAGATAATTCAATCTCTATTGAGTGATATAGATTGCATACAGATGAACAAAGCCTCTTTTATATTAAGAGTATAAACATAACTCGGAGCATGTTGATAATAGACGCCGAGAATATAAAAGTATTGAGTATAACATGCAGCAACACATAACTGATAAACACCCATAGAAATAACACGTATTTAAAGAGGTGGGGAGAAATGTTAACCTCCAAATTATGCTAAAATATTCAGTATGGCAGCCAGGCCCCGGCACCCAGAAAAGAAATGATCAGTTTGCCAAATATGATAATTCCTTATAAAGCTTAACCAATGCACCTGGAGTGGTGATTCGTGCCTGCTATAAGACTGATACCTTTAAACAAAATATTTACCTACCACCCTTATCTCAAGACCATCAAAACTTCCTTCTTTATCCTGTACCCACTGCAGCGATACATTAACTTGCATCTCCCACCCAGCAGAGCTCTGATACAGATGGACTCTGTAATAAATATTATATGGTTTTAGCACCTTAGTTACTCACTGTCTATGAAAGGCTTCTACCAAACATTATTTCCCTCCCAAAACTTAAAAAAAAAGTTTCAAAAACTTTTTAGGCCAATTTCAATGACAATTTCAGACGCCAATCCTTGAAGGAACGCTCCAAGCACACTCTGGTTATGGTGCCCTCTAAGGTTAAGTTGGTAAACTGTTTGGGAACATTTTGACAACTTACCTGGAGTCCACTACGTGCATCCCACGCCTCCAATGAAGTTGGAACCTCCTACATTGTACAGCGCTGCAGAATCTGTTGGTGCTATATATAATAATAATACAAGGAGCGTCTGTTGGCTCCGCTGAACTAAGCCCTGCAATGCAGGACCAGCTGGTTGGCTTAGCACGTCAGCTCTCGATTTCAGTACGATTGGAGAGATAACTTTATTACTGAGGCCTTCATATATATATAAAAAAATCTAATTATTTAACAAAAATTATATGCAAATATGGAACTCCAGAGACCCCTCTTTATGTTCTTGGAAAAATATATCTGACGTAGAACAGGATGATGAATACAGAACTAATGCACATAGATTGTAAGCTCATTCGAGGTGTGTCTTCTTCACCTCTAAATACATAATTCCTGTAATTGTAACGCGCTGTGCTATATGTTGGTGCTATATAAATGCTAATAATAATGTTTCTACACAATTGTTATAAAAATAATGTAACTGTGACTATATGGAGAACTGATCATTAAAAACAAAACCACAAATAATATAAGATAGTAATAAGAACAGAGCTAAGGATAGCTGAGGATTTTAGCAGAAAGATGAGGTCCCTGGCACAGGATACAAAATGTCCTAGGAAATAGCTGAGTACAGAAGTGAGCTATATTTATCTCCCTTTGTCTTTGGAAGCACACCTTGTTAGAGTGCCTGATACAAATTATCAGCAGGTAATTTTTTTTTTCCTGCTGGATACCAAATATGTCGTTTTGTAAAAACAAAATAGTATTAACCTTCCCAGCAAGTTAACATCCGATCTTTAAATACATGGGCAGCATATTCCAGTCATGCGCAATGTAGCGTCTTCCTGTATCTCTATATCTTGAGAGGTGAGAGGCGCCCGTGTCTGTATTGTTGGTGACTATATTGTGAATTCCCTGTAAAGTGTTTAACTTCATATTTGCCATTATTTGCAATTCTCCTTGGGAAACACTGGGAGACTAGGATTGGCTGAAACAAAATCAGTCAGATCACGGATTCAATGAAGGAGAAATGTACAAAAGAGACCCTTTCTTTTTTTTACTGGTCTTCCTTAAAGCTTACATGTTTAATGTATTGCAGATGTGATTCACAGACATGATCCACATGTCAGCGTCCTTTTCTTAAACCCCTTAAGGACCAAACTTCTGGACTAAAAGGGAATCATGACATGTCACACATGTCGTGTGTCCTTAAGGGGTTGAAGCTGTTTGAGTCGTATATTTGCCCTGTTTTTTTTTGTGTGCCTGCATTGCATTTTGGGAAATGTAGTCTGCAGACGCTAGAGTGCCATAGCTTTGCCGTCACCGCTGTATAGCAAGTCTGATCCTCGGTGTTATCCCGGACACTTTTATTTGGCAACTTATCATAGAGATTCCCAGTATGTAACTCATTTTCTTTACATCCCTTGATTCCGCACTGACCTTTGATGATTACTGGCTTTTATGTAGTGAAATTAACATGTCTCAGTTCTATGTGCTGAAAGCCTGCAGTCACTCCTGTTTATTTAACCCGGGGTAGAAGAATAAAACCCAGTGAAGCTGATGGGCATGAGAATAGACTCCCACGGTGATAATACCAAGATCTTTCAAATGCCTGGACTGAAACCTTGTACGGACGAACTGGCGCAGAACCAAAAAAATGTTCCAGAGCAAAGCCCAAAATGGATAAAGTTCCCGTCTCCTTTTATATCGACTTCTTGTTTCATTTCTGAATTTGCTCAAAAAACTGTCTGGATATCCTGATCTGAAATGATTGTGGGATTTGTATTTAAAGGAGCAGTGCATTCACATGCAAAAGGTGAGATCACTCTAGATTGTAAGCTCTTTCGAGCAGGGTCCTCGTCAACCTGTTGTTTGTGTTACATTTTTTAATGGTTTTATTTATTGTTAAATTTCCCCCTCTTATAATCGTGTGAAGTGCTACGGAATATGCTGGCGCTATATAAATAATAATAATAATATTTGGCACAGGGTAGAAGATCTGGTTTCTCTTTGTCAAACTCCAGATGTGTATTTCAGCGATGGTTAAATCAAGCTGTAAACTTGTGTAATATTCCATGGCTGTTGGCAGATTGTGTAATAAATACAGAAATAGAATGTAGTATGCTGACAGGATATTACACCTCATATAGAAATAATAAACTGTTATTAAGACCATTTCTTGTTCCCAATTTGAATATCGTTAGATGCAAAGAACCAAAAAAAAAATGAGATTTTAGTGTTTAGTCAGTAAACAGCCGAGGTGGGTTAGGGAGCAAGTTTAATAATTTAGGTAAAAAAATTGCTGAACTGGAGGAAAATCTCCAACAGAAATTAAATTCAGTTTTTTGCAGTAAAGTAGACGATGATGGTAACTTTGTGATTTAGTAAGTAAACCCCATAGAGAATGATTTAATGTTATAAATAGCACTGATCTTCCGTTTTCTCCTGGATCTTAATGTTTCTGATTTCATATCTCATGCCTCTGTCACAGCGAGAGCAGAATTTAGCTGCAAGATTAATCTTATTTCCATGGCCGGGGCTGTTGAGGCTAAGAAGTTCCCACTGTTGCTAGAGAGGAGTTTTGGCGTGCTCTCTCAGCCGGCAGATAGCGAGGTGTCAGTGAGATGCTTGCTGACATCCAGAAGTGTGAAGATTCTTGAGGCCTGGCATTGCAGTCTTTTTCAAGTAAGGTCTGCGATATAGGACGGTTTAGCGTATAACGCTAAATGCAGGTAATGCAATGAAATCGCTCGGAGCAAGGCACAGTATAATCGCCACCGAGCGCTTTAAACGGAATTGTCACTACCGAGATTCTTACACAGCCCAGTGTCTAACTAAAGTAAGGCAGTGCTTTTATTATATTAATGATCTCAGTGGTTTTATTTTTTTATATTTTTTCTATTTACATGGGCAGCCAGTCATGGCATGTAAATTATATTAATGTGCTGCACAGGATGCATGCATACAGCAGTATTGATAATGCCAGCGTGTACATGTGCGAGTATGGAGTTTCTGTGCAGGTGTTCGAGTCCGCTTGGAGCATCCTCCGCTAAGTAGATCAGTAATAGAATACCCCAACTAAAGGATTACTTCAAGCATCATGAACACTCAGCTGATATGAAGTGGTCATGGTGCCTGGAGTCTGTATGTGCACCAGTTGTGCACATGCTGAGTTTAACCCTTGGCTGACGGAGGTGTAACTCCACCATCATGGAGGTGTAACCAGACATCCCAGGACAAGAGTTGGATAATTTTAATTCTCTGCAATAGTTTTTGGCACAGAGTGACATTCATTGGCTGAAAGCGGTCAGCTGTCGCTCTCAGCCAATGAATAGGAACCGCATTGACCTTCCTGATGACGAGAGGAACTTCGGAGCGAGGCAAGGGCCCAGGTAAGAGGGCAAACCAATAATAAACAGTTTGCCCCATGACCTGGGAATGGGTACTCCTGGCATCTTAACCACTACAACAAGCTGTTATGATGCTTGGAGTATTTAAAGGCAGCATTCCCAGCATCAGTTTATCATTATGTGAAGACCTACATTGAGGTGATACAAGCTTGCTCAAGCGAAATTGTAGAAATCATATGGTTCGTCTACCATTTTGAATTGTAGCAAATAACCATAAATAAACAAACAAATAATAACAAATGATATATTTGGCACCGATGTCTTAAGCTAATTCCTCCATAATGGGTTTTGGCTCCACAACACAAGAACATTCAAGTTTTTTCAGTAACCTGAATTGTTTTTATATCAGTGTATTAGACACCTGGTAACTTAATAGCACGATTACCACAAGCAGCATATGGGATCAAATGGCAGAGGGCGTGGTGGCCATTTTGAATCTGGGGGACGGGGGATAAAAATTCAAAAATCTCCTTGGAAAGTTAGAGAACTTTAATGAGCTGTAGTATATGGAAATGGGCTCCATATGTTGAAGGTGTGGTGACTGTTTCAGTTTAAATGTTATTTATAAAGAATCTCCAAAACCACTTATGGTAAAGGTGAGAATGATGTGAGCCTGTGTGAGTGGAGTTATGTTACAATGTGTTTATATTGTGTTGGAGGCCATTTTGTACAGGTCAAAAGATGAAATCTTGTATTTAAATAAATATAAAATTCAAACTCGTGGATGGTATAACCTGTGCAGTGATTTCTGTGTCAGTATCCTGTGCGTGGCCATTGCTGATATAATAGCAATATTGTTGCCATTACTGCATTCACATTTGTTCAAGAGAAATCGATTTGTTGCATAGATTTGTGGACATATTGGATAGGACTCATCATCTCAAACTGCCCAATGCTGTCTGCCAGGGGCTTTCTTAATGAATTGTGTTATTTAGCCTGGAAAAAAACCATTAAACAAACAATGGGTTAAATGGTTTTGTGAGATCCATGTATTATTTAGAATCATCCAATTTTGTGTAATCATGGCTGCATTATCAATTCTATGTTATTCGACCTCTAAGGTTAGCACCATAACCACTACAGTAAGTTGTAGTGGTTATGGTGATTAGAGTGTCTCTTTACTATAGGTGCAGTCTCTCTCATAGACTAGCAGAACAAGAAGAAAAAGGTTAGAAGAATATGTGACTGTATATACACACCATAAAACCCCACTTTAGGGTATAATTATTTGAGTATTTAAATTTTACAGCTGTCTTTAATGAGTAATAAATTAACAGACAGCAGGAAAGAATTGGATAAACCGCAGCTGATGCGTTTGGCAGATAAAGACCCGTCTTCCAAATTTCCCCAAATGTCTGTCCTTATATGGTTTGCTCTGTAGTATAGTATGCAGTTGAACACTCAATTTATTGTTAAAGAGACACTAAAAATGAAAAGTGATTTTGCTTCTACAGCAACACTGGATTTAAAAAAAAGAAAAAAAAAAAAAGAGGCACATTTTTGTGTTGTAAAAATGTATTTTTTTCTTCTGAACTATCTCTCTCATATTAAAAAGGAAAACAGATATGTTGCTCTGCCCCTCTCAGTTCAATTCATTAAACTGTGAGTTGCTGATTGTATGGTAAATCACTCTAATGAAATTGTTCAGAATGGGCATAACCTCAGCTGCTGGAGGTTGCGTGGCTTCAGTTGAACTTAGGTAACACATGCGGTGGACCTGCCCCCAGGTTGTGAAATTTTGGTGTAATATACAGCACCCACTAAAGGGACTCTCCTCTGCCGAAAAAAAAGAAAAACAATCACTGTTTAGTAAATATACCCCAGTGAAAACCCCTTTGCAAGCCCTCCCCTTTTAACTCCGCCCAGACTTTCTGTGGCTGTCCAATCTCAGACTTCCCAATGCAACTCAGTACATCCAGCAATGTCGTAGTCTTGTCACAGCTGCCACGTCTCTTGTCCTGAGATCTTTCTGACTTATCTTTTTAGACCGATCCCAAGCTTCCCCGTAAAGGACATAATACGATTCTCCTTCTAGAGAAAAATTCTCCTAATGCTTCATTAGTGGGGGCCTACCTGTGTTCAACATTATCATGATGCCAAACACAAGGCATTCTTAATGACAAATGTAAACATTGTTGTTTCTCACAAACAGCAATGTCTCCATTTGTCATACTGTATAGATGTAATCTATGCACCAAAACCACTACCGTAAGATGTAGTGTTTATGGTGCTTAAAGTGTCCATTTAAATTATGGTAAGAACAAAAATGTTCCAGCACTCACAAACTCCCAAAGCAGCAATTTTTATTAGGGAACCACTGGCAATAGTTCAAGCTTGAGAAAAGCCTGTATTAGGGATGGCATTGATTGGTGGGTTCCTAATAAAAATGGCTGTTTTGGGACTTTGCGATTTTTTTTGTTCTTTTCATATCTAGTTTGGGAGTGCCAGCCTGATCTGTGTGCACGGCGATCGCTATATCCCTGCCAGCTATCTCTTTATTTTAAAAGAAATTTCCATACCACCCAAGTGTTCCAGGTCTGGTGGGACAGTCCTGATTTAGAACCCTTGGAAGTTCTATCATAATCAGCAATAAAGATTTCTACAGCCCCCATGTAACAGTAAGCCTTTGAATGCAGTGCTCATGGTGCTTTTATCCAATGGGATGCAGTGCCTTTTGGGTCAGACCTGTGATTATCACTATCAGTAATTACACTGTAAAATCAAGACTCCAGAAGAAGTGGCGGCTGCAGTGTTTTTGTTGGGTGTTTGTCATGTTTGGATACACTTTTGATTGATTTTTGAATTCAGTTCTATTATCTCTCAGACGGAGGACTCACTGATAAAACTGCTCACATGAAAAGAGGAACTAATTTGTGGTTTGCCTGTGTGCGGCATAATTGGAGTTGTGGCTACGAGAATTATTCTTTTGACAGCTGATATTGTGCAGCGTAAAGTGTACAAACTGTTGGCAGGGTTTATACAGCTGTTTTTATCACATTGGATTCTGCTTGGAAGTGGGGCACTCAATTCAAGAGTTTCCAGTGCCAAATTTATCCCCTGTGGGACCAAGTCAGGATCTTCTATACCTGCACGCAATCACGTCTGCCAAGTGTCTTATATTTATGTATATTATGTCAGTTTGTTGCTAATTATCCGGGAATGTTTATTGCATATTAATGTTTTAATAGGACAAAACAAAAAGTATGTCTTGATAAATTGTAGCGGTAGGCATTTACATGCATCTAACTTTTTTTTAAACTTTCATTCAGTACATTCTGTGATTTTGTCAGGGTATTTTTGTATAAAGTTAATAAAGATATTATCACTGTGTTTTTTTTGTTTGCATATATATGTATAAGACTACACGCACCTCTAAAGAGACAATAAAAACCTAGGTGGTATGGGAAGAGATACTAAGCAATATGAAGAACAGTTGGAAATTAGTAAGCTCGAGGGCAGTGTACCTAAAAAGTCCATAGAGGTACATATAAGGCACCTCGTTGTGATGTGCATTATTAAGTAATGAAGCCTTCCAGCGAGTGATTACTATGTCTAGAGGGGTAAATAAGGCTGAATTGATAATTTGGGGTTACTCTATCTCTTGTGAAGAGGATACGTGCGTGAATTTCGGGTCCGGATGCTGTTATGGGTGGGATCAGTCTGATATGAAAATGTAACAGGTTCTTTCTTTAATGGCAAGTGAGCAAAAACGTTTTGGAGACTTGAGCAGGGACTAACCAAAGGATGTCAGGATACACTAATATGCCCAACACGCAGAACTTAAGTAAAAATAAAGAAAACCCTAGGACGTATTACCGGGCCTTAGAAAGGCCAGATTTAACGCATAAAAGGAAAAAACAAGACCGGCTGAGGTCAAGAATACAGAAATCGCGTAAACGGTATGCCAGCCAAAGGTCAAGGAATTCGGAAGTCAGAAGAGTCAGGAGTCAAGCCAAAGGTCAAGGGATACAGTGATCGTAATAGTTAGTAGGAAAGCCATTGTCAAAATACACAAGAAAGAATACGTGCTCTCGGATAACCAGAATGGAAACAATGGCACAGAGAAATTAAGGAAAAAGGTTTAAATAGCCCGATGTGCTCCTTGATTGGCTACAGGGGAGCATGTGACAGTGAACGTGTGTGTGTGTGACATCACACACACACATTTCCCAAGTTAGGCACTCAAATGGTTAAGTAAGAACCTTGAAAGGTTCTTACTTGCAGCGGCCGCCGTCTCTAATGATTACAGACCCGGCCGCTGTGTGAGGAGAGAAGTGCCTGTCAGAGGACAGCAGGCATCGCAGGAGGAGGTAAGTGATAGACGGCATTCCCGCCACAACGAGATGCACCCACCGGGTCCCAGTCCGCTCCCGGGCAGGAGCGGACCCGGTGGGTGCCTGGAGACAGGGTGAGTATTTGGCGGCATTCCTCTTGCAATGTGGGAATGCCGTGCAACGATGTTCGCCCACCAGGACCCATACCGATCTCTGGCATGGGCGGACCCGGCTGGCAAAGGGCAAGTTTTGGCCTGTTCTCGGTGTAGCAGATGCTCTATGTTGTCATACTGGCTGGTCTGATGTAATAAACTGAGAATATTTTTAATGTGGTGAAATTAAAAATCGATATAAAGTAAAACTAACTGTGTGCTGTTTCCTGTATGTAGCAGTGAACTTTTTGGAACATCCAAACATATGTATTGAATCTCAGCAAGGTTTCCGTGTTTTATCTTTCTCGCTGACATGCACAGTGCCAGACAGGTGAGTAATGGTTGGATCACAGAGAATCGCTGTGGGAGAGGTTGAGAGTATCACTATTCGCTCTCTTTTGCCTTCCTTACTTTTTCTATCCACACTCGTTTTTCACCGCCGCTCCTTTCTTACCCTGAAAGGCCTATAGGTTTCAGCTGGGAGCCAGATGCCATTAAATCAGAGACATAGGAAGCAGAGTATGTGGGTGGCCCTAGACAGGTCAGCGAGAGCTTGGGCTGGTTGAAAAATATGAGGGGGTTGGGGTGCAGCAAAGACCCCCCCCCTCTTTTTCTATTTTTTTACTTCTTTTCTTTTACGCTCTCTCTTTTCCCCCCCTCTCTAATGGACATGGAATAAACCCAATTAACAACAATGAAGCATTAAAACCTGGTGGGATTTTATAGATGCATCCTATATGTGTGGATGTGTTAGGGGCGTTATTAACCCCTTGGAGAATTTATTAACTGAGATTGTCTGATCTCTCTGTTTTAACTGATACACAGTGGTAACTCTGTTATTCTTTACGGTTACAAAGAACATTACGTTCTAGGCTCCGTTGGACTCAAGAACAATTTGTGGACACATTCTGCCCAATCTATTTCAGCTGGCCATAAAACAGTACACATTTCTCCTTGTATATTTGACTATGCTATGAAATGCGTCAGACTTGTGATTTGCACATTATTATTAGTAGGTCTGCTAATCTTTGACAGAGACCCCCAAAGAGCCAAAACTACAATCAAAGTGTAATGACATTTTTTGGGGTTAAGCAGGCGGGGGCTGCAAATTTTTTTTTTTGCTGGAAGTTTGCAGATATAATCACTAGACATGTGCATTCGTTTTCGGACAAATATGATTTTGTCTGAATTTTCTGACTTTTTCGTGTTCGTTTACTATAACATAAACAAAAGTTCTACATACGAATAATATGCAAATGCATTACCTTTTAGTTTCAGTTCTTTTGTTTAATAGACTCCGTGCTGCAGAAGAACTAACCACTACAGCAATGAGGAGAAACAAAAAAAACCTGGATCTCCCTGCAGCAGGAGACTTAATCCATGCGTGTAAGAGTCGCCCTGCAGCCCCACACGGGTTAAATCTCCCCACACTGCTCTCCATTACTTGCTCTCCATGCACCGGGAGACTTCACTGCTGATGTACTCCGTGCTACGGAAGAATCAACCCCCACAGCACGGAGGAGAAACAAAAACCGCTGGTTTTCTATGCAGCTTGAGGTGGGGCGCAGGTGGGGTGGGCACTATGTTCCCCCTATTTTAATTATTTGGGTTCCAGAGTTTGTCATACTAAGCGTTTTTAAAGGTTAACGATCATCCCAGACTCTGTCACTATTTGTTCATGGAGGTAATTATCATTCTCTTATATAGTGGCTACTGTGAACATGACTCCCAGGACACTTAGCCAGCAAAGAAAGAAACAGAACAAAGCAATAGTAATGGCAAAATATGCTTGTTCGTAAAATGGCAAACCCTGCAATACAGATACATTCTAAAGATTAGCAGCTATTTTAAAAAATCTTATCGGAAAGAGTTGCCAAGTGGGAGATATTCCTGGTTATAACGTGACTTCTGTTTTGTATGTTTGTACTGTGCTACACAACCTGTTGGTGTTTTGTTGTTATTATTATAGAGCACCGTTATACTGCAGTGCTGTTACAATAAGTTCTGGTAATTAAAATAAAATAAGCAAATAAAAAATACATATTTTATTACTTTTACCAAAAGCGCTGTGCATACTCTTCCACCTCCCCACTAAACCCTTGTACAATTCTACTATATATATATATATATATAAAAGCATAGTTTTCCCTTTCTTCTGTTATAATTTGAATTGAGGTAATGTTGGTAGAGAGGATTTCTTTTAGCTCTCTGGTATTGTGTCTGTGACTTTACCCCCATAAAGTCCATTCAGACAGTCAGCAGATGTTTTTCAATTAATTGTACCCAGATGTGCTGGTTAACCCTGCCAGAACCAGTTCAGTGATATTGAAAAGCCATTTCCCCGACTAATCTTTTGAAGCCATCAGTGATGTAAGATTTTTTTTGCTGGCCCGCCCTGACACAATTAACTCTTTTAGAACAGGGTGTTATGAAATTCCTGTGATATAGACAGTCCTGGCACATAGTCTGTCCTGAAGGGGTTAAGAGAAAATCCATGTTGGCTGTGTCCCCTGCTATTTCACTGCAGCCTTTCTGTGCTTCAGGGTTGGGCTGTTAACCACAGGGGGACCCTCTTGAGTGGGTTAAATCCACACATGCTTTGAAAACAGATCCCTCCATAAAGAATTAAGTCATTCAACAAAGGAGACTGATTCTGTGCTTTGACCTTGGAAAGGTTTTGGCACCATCTACTGGTCAAGGGATAGAATAAAGGATGACTGTTCTATAAATGTAAAATCCCACTGGCAATTTGATACAATGATAATAATAATAATAATAATAATACTACTATTATAGGCTTATCCATGAACGTGTGAATTGACAGGAATCCAATGCAAATTTTATGATTTAAACCACAGTAGCCAAACTGGAATAAAAAAAAAAATCCACGTCAGCTATGCTTTAATTTCAGTCCTTTTATTTCCGCATAAATTTGAAATTCATTTTCAATTTCAGACAATTCATACTTTATCTAAATCCAGCGTTTTATCGCACAGATGTGCATTTCTTGTGAATGTGTTCTTGTTTTGCGCTTGCTAAATTACTTTCCACCTACTCACGTTGTCCATGCTTTGTCCTTGTTCTTTCAGCCTGAAGATCTGGAGGGTCAGAACTGCCACACATTTAAGGTGAAGAACTTTAAGAAGGTGAAGTCGTGCAGCGTGTGCAAGCAGGCGATCACTCGAGAGGGCAGTGCTTGTCGTGGTGAGTAACTCGCTCTCCTTGCGTGTCCGTCGGACCCTTAATCAGAATATGGTTATCAGCTGTCAGCACCCTCTGAGGGGTATTCTCACTAATCTGGTCCATTTTATCAAATTACAGAAAAATAGCTTGGAGTGCCAATACATAAATCCATATTTATTTATTAATGCCCATCCATGCCCACAATACCTTCTCTATCAACTTTTTTGTTTTTAAGGGCAAGAGCTTGTTTGTATTAGCATTTCGGACTCCTGGGATATGATTTTGGCCTTGACAGCCAGACACATCTCTTAGACACCCCATGCACCCGTTGCCTGTCGCAGCATGCCTTGCATTTAAGTGACACCGCAGGGCTTTTGATATGTAAAACAGACAAGTGCGTCCTTATATCAATCATAAACACCGGTAGTAAGATCTTCACTTAAACGTTAAATGTGCAGTGCAGGATCATACAGCGTATTTTGCCTACGAAGCACTAGATTATTATAGCTCTGTGCATAATTATAAGCCCTCGGGAAGTGCTCTCTCAACATCTGAACTACAGCCAAATTTGTGCCGAGAAGCAGAGATATTTCCTCCAGGAGGACACGGGTCAGGTGTTGTCATTTAATGCCTCATGTCTGACTTTAACCATTTACTGTTAAAACTGGCCTGGGAATCATTTGTAATATTGTATCCTATGTGACAAAACCAGAGATATTACACAATATTTATACATGGTCTTACGGTGACCAATTTAATAGTTTGCTACTGCAAAAAAGAACATTGAACAATAAACGCTTGCGTTTTATTATTATATTGATAGAGCACTATGAAATAGTGGGGAGATACGTACATTATGTAAGGGATAGGGTTAAATACATTCCCAAAATAAACCTAGCAGAGTTTCCAAGCAGTTATGTAGAAATACGCCGAACAAAAATAAAAAAATCTTTGTTTTTATTATTTTATCTTTTATATTAATCAAGGAAAGACAGGAGCAATTCTGGGGTGAAATTCTAATTGTCAAATGGTAATTGCAAATCAATCATCGTGACAATCAATAGAATTTTTCTATTACTAGTTCAAAATGCGTAGTTAGCACTGAGTAGTGTTTGTATGTTACCATGTTTCTGTTGCATCCAGAAAGCAGTGGTTTACTTTTTTGTAGTGTTTGCCTTTGTACTCACTTCCTCCCAGAACCACGGCATCGCACTGAGCAGGGGCCTGGTCACTCTGTTAAAGGGCCACGGCACCTGACTGAGCCCCTGGTCAAAGATGCATGGGCCCCCGAGTTTGCAGCCGCACCACCAGCACCGACAATAGTTCCTCCACTGGTTTTGTCTCTGTTAAACGAAACTGAATGAAACGTAAGAATAGCTCTTTTGTAAACAACTCCCTTCTGTACGAGGAGCTGGGTTTGAATTGTGCTCAGTAGGTGGCAGTATTTAATGTGGAGAAACCTTTATCTAACAACTCACAGACACACTATATTTTACAGTACAAGAATAATTAACCATTTTATTACCAGATGTGTTTGTCCTGAAGTAACGCACATATGGTAGCAGGTTACATATTAGCAGGATCACGTTACAGATAATAAACTTGAACCTGCCACCATAAAACTCCCATAAAACAAATTCTCCATGTGCTTTGAGATATATATGTTTTAAATTCTTTATTTTGTTTTCTAAACAGTTTGGAAATGCCTTAGTTACAAAAACCACATTACATTTATAATTTATAGGGAAATTCGAAATGTTCCTGATTGAAATGAAATTTCCAGTAAATAAACACAGGAACACGTTAATCACATTATAAGGTTTCATGTTACCTATCCAACATATATATTGTATGAGCCCAACGTGTGTTAAAAAAACCCAGGCAAAATAATACAAAATAATTGGGATAAGGGGTATAACACGGGTAAAGGGGTGTAGAGGGAAGGGAGAGAAATAGGGGAGAAGGGGGAACAATAAATATGATTGAGGAGTGGCAATACTAATATTAACCCCTTAAGGACACAACTTCTGGAATAAAAGGGAATCATGACGGAATATTTCCGTCATGTGTCATTAAGGGGTTAATATTATTATTATTAAGCTGTTTATGCCAGTGATGCCAGTCTCCCATAGTGAGGAATGTGCATGATGGTGGAATTGAGAAGGATGAGAGGTAAGTGCGCGGAGGAAGATATCAGATTTCAAACTGTATACAAAAAAAAACTTCTAAAAAATGACAAGGTAAAAGTCAAGAAGGATGTGAAAATTAAAAGAGAGTGCCTCTAAGCTCTGTGGGGTCTGGAGAGTGCAATACTGGTCTAGTAGTTTAGGTTTTACGTCTCCGTTCAGCCAAGGATCCCAAATTTAATGGAAAGATTTGGGTGTATCATGTAACAGCAAGGTAAACTTATCGATATCATTGGCCTCTCACGTGTCAACTGCTCTCCGAGTAGATAGGGCAACTAATTCTGCCATATTATATTCAGTCCTCGTAAACGTGTCCAAAGGCTTAGGGAGTAATGTTTTTAGATATTTTGTACCAATTAGTTACGGCGGAATGGAATCAAAACCAACCCTGAGGGTCGTGTCAGGTGTTGGTTTACGATTTTTCTTTGGTTGGATTGGAGTCCGGCGCCAGTTGCAAATGATGACATCGATATTTTAGAACTGAAGAAGACAAGCAGCCAATCAGTAACAGTAGGTGCATAGGCGTGCGCAGCCTATTGTATAAGGGTGTGCACCCTAAAGCAGAAATACACACGCCGCGTATATATATATATATACACACACACACACTGCTGTGTGTATGAGGGTGCTGTGTGTAGGTGCTGTGTGTGAAGGCGCTGTGTGTGTGTGAAGGTGCTGTATGTGTGCTGTTAGTGTGTGCTGTGTGTGTGTATGTGTAAGGGTGGTGTTAGTGTGTGTGTGTATAAGGGTGCTGTTAGTGTGTGCTTTGTGTGTGTGTGTGAGGGTGCTGTGTGTGTAAGTATGCTGTTAGTGTGTGCTGTGTGTGTAAGGGTGCTGTGTGTGTGAGGGTGCTGTTAGTGTGTGTATGTGTAAGGGTGCTGTGTGTGTGAGGGTGCTGTTAGTGTGTGTATGTGTAAGGGTGCTGTGTGTGTGTGTGTGCTGTTAGTGTGTGTATGTGTAAGGGTGCTGTGTGTGTGAGGGTGCTGTTAGTGTGTGTATGTGTAAGGGTGCTGTGTGTGTAAGGGTGCTGTTAGTGTGTATGTGTAAGGGTGCTGTGTGTGTAAGGGTGCTGTTAGTGTGTGCTGTGTGTGTGCTGTGTGTGTGAGGGTGCCGTTAGTGTGTGCTGTGTGTGTGTGTATGTGTGAGGGTGCTGTGTGTGTAAGGGTGTTGTTACTGTGAGGGTGCTTTTAGTGTGTGTGTGTAAGGGTGTTGTTAGTGTGTGCGTAAGGGTGCTGTGTGTGTATGTGTGAGGGTGCTGTAAGGGTGTGTGTGTGCTGTGTGTGTAAGGGTGATGTATGTGTGTGTGCTGTATGTTTGTGTGTAATGTGTGGGGGTGTGGGGGCCGTTTAGTTAATATCCCCCCTCCCCTCTTACCTTATGTAGGGAGGGGAGACCGTGCTGCTTCCATCCCTGGTGGTCCAGTGGAGAGTGAATTCTAGCCCCCATTGGCGCTAGAGTTCACTCTTGCGAGATCTGCGGCAACGCTCCGACCGCGCGAGAGGAACCCGGCGGAGCTGCTGACAAGAGCTCCCCGGGTCCTCTCCTGCCTCCCTCCCTGCCTGTGGGTTGGCCCATGGAGGGAGGCACATAGTCTAGACACACACGGCACACCCCGTGCGCACGCCTATGAGTAGGTGATGTGCATGCTGGGAGATATTACACTCCCCACACAAGAAACCATCAGCTTTGTAGAAAACAAATGTCATTCTCGTGGCAACTACGGTATAGGAATGTCAAAATTGTATCTTTCTTTGAAATAAATCGGCAACATGAGTATTAAACCCCAGGCAGCAGTCAGAAGTGAGAATCTTTCTTAGAAACATTTCCAAGCCCTCAAAGCTTCAAAATATTTGGGATTTTTTCACTAAACTGAAATGCATTGAATAGAAAATCAAACTGCAAAATTAAGGCTCAAATAGTGAAGCTGTAACCACAACAGTTGAAGAATTTTTTCTGTAAATGTTGCAATTCGCTTTTAACTCTCCACAGTCAGTATTTAGTAAATAAACCCTGTTGATTTCCTAAATATAATTGACTGAAATTTGGAGCAAAATTCTATTACTAACACATCAAACTGTTGGCGATGTTTTCATCCAGATGGTTCAATGGTTCATATATGGTGGTCATGCCATCGAATTAAATCTCTCTGGATGATTGCATATGAATTTATAAATAGATTGGGAGGTTCTTATTTGGAATTTAAACCGGAAATCGCTCTACTCCATCTTTTGGGCTCAGAAATAAAGGATAATTTTGACTTTGTGATTACACACTGCTTAATGGCTACTAAAATATTAATTGCTAGATTTTGGAAAAGTACTGATATCCCTACGAGAGATCAAGTTAAAGTACAACTTTTATTCCAAGTTGAGATGGAAAAGGGATTACTGTCCATGAGAGAATACTCTAATACCAAGGCTTTGTCGTTTTATTCTAGTCTTGTCCATAATGTTAAGAGGCTTTAAGGTATATGACTTCGTGGGGTTTTGTGTATGATTTCCTTACGGTTGGTATGTTGTCTCCATTGGGGGCTCCTCTACTAGTCTCCTTGGCCTTGAATTGCGTTCTTCTCCAACACATATGACCAGTTTTTGTCTGTGTTTTTGTATGTGTCTCTGTCTATGTTTAAATATATTTCTAATGGGAATGTATAAGCCGCGTGTGGTCTACCTCACACAGCCGACGAGATGTTAATGTTTCCAGACTGTTTTTAGATTGTGCCCCAGACGGCTTTTTGATGAAATTTGACATAGAACTTTGTATTTATGTTTGTTTTATGTGGATCGGAATCCTTATTTCTTCTTTCTGTAAGGTTCCCTCCTTTGTGTGCTGTCTTGGTGTATTAATATTCTTGCGAAAAATAAAAAAAGGAATGAACAAAAAAAAGAAATTTGGAGCAAAATCGTGAAATTGGTAAAAAAAAAAAAAACCTGTCCTGTTTAGCTGTATTGTGGACCGAGCTATTCTGGCCTACACGTTGCCAATCTTTTGTCAGTGCCTCAGAGACAATTTAGTGAATAAAGGCCAGATTTGCTCTCTAGGCTGTCCTTGCTGAGCTCAGGTCTGCCGACTGCTGTTCCTAATGGTTCTCTGAATACATTCCCTGCAGCGCTGAGTTAAGATTGGCTCACCTGATAGAGTAAACAATTCTGAGAGTGGAAGGGCTTCATTAACTCTGCAGTGAATGCGATCACCTGCAGACTGCCACAGACGCGGTACCCGACCACATGCAGAGTTAGCGGCACTGGGGTTGGGGGGCAGCGCAAACTAGGGATATAACAATGAGTGCAAGAGAGACCAAAATTAAAGCTGTGGGAGACTTTTCCCCTATTTTGGGAGCTCCCAGAATTGCTGGGCAAGTGTATATAGTGATGTGAAGACCAGCTGCAGACATTATTATTTATACATGTAGTTTCATATATGGCCACATTGGGCACCAGTGTTCTTTACAACCAGAACTCTTTCAGGCTCATTTTAACAATATTCTTTAGATGAGACTAACTTGATCCTGCGTAACTCCAAGCTATTTAAATATTATTGCACCTCTCTGCTTCTGGGTTTAGTTGATAGCATGACAAGTCAATGTGTTGGATGGGGTGTGTTTAATAGGATAAGTGCAATCCATGAAACTCCGGGATAGGTATCTAAAATGTGTTGGATGTGATATGTGAACGATCTGGAATTGGTATCTGAAATGCTTGGGATGAGGTATGTAAAAATTAATGGGATGGGATAGCGTATGTTAAATGTGTTGGACTGAGTATGCGAAATGCAGGGGATGGGGTATGTGACATGCATGGGATGAGGTACGTGCAATGCATGGGCTTTTTCAAATGGATGACATAAGATGTGAAACGCATGGGATGGCTATGTGACATGCTTGAAATGTAATGTGCACTTTGTTTCCAATATGTTTTCTGTATCACTGCTATATATTACTGCTACCACTGAAACGCTATTCCATGCATTTACGACTCTTACTATATTACAGTTATCCTTTACTGCTTCGGCTGCGAAGCTATTTAGTATATATTTTATATCACGGTTAACATTTGCATCCTCCCCTGGTTAGCTATTCCAAGTACCAACTACCCTTCCTGTAAAGTAGCAAACTCTCACTTCATCATTAGTCTCTTTTGGGTTCTTCCTTTGTTCTACATGTCACCCTTACCTTGCTGCCCCTCTGCCCATTGTTGGCTGAGACTGGGAGGTAATACAGTGACCATTGCTTAGAAATGCGGATATGGGTGACTGGTATGATGGAAACAATTTACAGATAAGAAAGAGAGGACTGTGTGGGCAGGAGTGTAAACCATATAGAGATAGATCAGGATGAAGGATCTGTAGAGTTCCAGGTGAATGGATTTTCTGCAGTGCGAGGACCAGGGGTATTGTTCCTCCTCTGTAATTTTCCTACTGGGCACTTTCATGGGGTATTGAGTCCATCAAACTGGTTGTAGAGGTCCAAGAACGCTGGGGAGGGGGGGAGACAATAGTTAACCCTCTGAACGATTGTGGCACATTCCTCTGGAACTGCAAGGGTTGAGGAATGCAGAGAGTAATGATGGAGTAAAAGTTCTGGCACGCACAAATCTGTTCTTTAATTTTGTTTATGATCGAGCTCCTGCACTTCCAAACAAGGCCTGGAAGCAGCCGATTTCTGTGTTCTGTTCTTCACAGCCCTTTATGGCCTGTTCATGGGATCGGCACGTTCATTCCTGATCAACCACTCACAGCCTCTTTGTTTTTAACCCTCTGTGTCCCGGAGGCAAGAGCACTGCACCTTGCCACACCGCCAAAACTAGCCTATTCCTAACTTCATCCCATGCAAACCAGTGCATGACAGTTTACCAAACTGGGCGTGAGATGGATGGAAAAATTAACTTACAAAAAAGCCACCAGGGTGATTCCTTAAACCATGATTTGGATCATTTTCAAATTCATCTATGTTGACATGAAATTTACTATTCCTGAGCAGTTCTCTACAGATGTGCAGTTTAATGACAAGCCTGCATTATTGGCCCTGAGTTGTAAATAGTGGTAAATAGAGTGGGGTTAGTGCATTTTTTCAACTTATCAAATTCAGTTTTCATTTGAACACAATTCACTTTTTAGGAAATTCACCCCTGAGCATGTTCTAGATCATATTTATTTATCTATTTATAAAATATTTTACCAGATAGGTTACGTTGAGATTTCTCTCGTTGTCCTGGGTCCACAAAGCATTGCATTGTTACAATATGATACAATATTACAAAAACAAATACAATATACAAACAATATATATGATACTGAGTTTGGGGTTCGGTTGAGATGGCTGGTTGTTTCTCTAACAGTTCATTGTTCAGCAGACCCTGCTGTCCTAGTGAACAAATGGAGAGAATTAGCTCCTACTCCAACTTCAGTTTGGCAGCACCAGTCCTCCTAGTGGCAATTTGAGCAATGGAAGTATATATAGCCCCCAACTTCCACCCAAGGTTCTACTTGATTCACAAGATTTTTGGGGACCGTTGGTCAAAGCTCCAAAACTATACAGCTGCTCTATTAAAGTGATAGAAGCCGGGGCTGCTTTCCACCATACTACTTCCATCACTTGAAAGCCAAATCCAGGTCCAAAGTCCCGTCTTCATACATCCAAAGGTTTTAGCTTCATACATCTTCATACATCCAGAGGGTTTATGGCACACTCTTTACTTGAGTTTATTTTGATCGTGAAGCTCAGGATGTTTGTATCTCTCTCTCTCTCTCTCTATATATATATATAGCTCCACAATAACAAAACTTACAATAATGTGCAGTGTGTGTAAATGTATCACAGAGCTCCACAAAATAAAAATCACCGTAATGTTTGTATACAATCCTTGTCACACCCCCAGTCACACTCGCTACCTAAAACAAGTGTCCCTCTTTGGAAAAGTTGGGAAGGATGCCTCTTTTTAAAAATGATTCAAGGCAGGGCTCGACAAATCCCAGGCGCTTGGTCGCCATTGCGTCTTGAAATTTTGCCCTGGCGCACGGATTTGATGCCCTTTAGCTAAAGGCAGGATGGGGGAACAATGGGGCCTGCCGGTCGGCTCAGTGAGTGTGCAGGCAACCATCCTGAGGAGCGTGCAGGTGGCCGTCCTTGGTTGCGTGCAGGCGGACGTCCTGGGCTGCATGGAGGCGTCCACCCTGAGGAGCGTGCAGGCCCTGGCAGGCTGAGGCACAGGCCCTGGGGATCCTGCAGGTGGCAGGCTGGGGCAGAGCGGGAAGGAGCAGTAATCTTCCTTTAGCTCCTGTCTGCTCCCTCACGCTGTATAGTTATGCCGGGATCCGGAATATTACGTCATTCTGGCCCCAGCATCACTACAGGGAGCAGAGAGGAGCCGCAGGTAGATTACTGCTCCCTCACACACAGGATGAGCGAGCAGCCCCACTAGACCCCAGGAAAAGTCCACTCAGCTCTCCCAAGTAGGGAGCTGGGTGGATTAAAATGGAAAATGTCAATTTGTGTGTGTGTGTGTGTATTTATGACAATGTGTGTGTGTGTGTGTGTATGTCAGTGTGTGTGTGTGTGTCTCTCTCTCTGTCAGTGTGTGTGTGTCTCTCTCTCTGTCAGTGTATGTGTGTGTCTCTCTGTCAGTGTGTGTGTGTCTTTCTCTCTCTGTCAGTGTGTGTGTGTGTCTCTCTCTCTCTCTGTCAGTGTGTGTGTGTCTCTCTCTGTCAGTGTGTGTGTCTGTGTCTCTCTCTGTCAGTGTGTGTGTCTTTCTCTCTCTGTCAGTGTGTGTGTGTCTCTCTCTCTCTGTCAGTGTGTGTGTGTCTCTCCGTCAGTGTGTGTGTGTGTCTCTCTGTCAGTGTGTGTGTCTGTTTCTCTCTCTGTCAGTGTGTGTGTGTGTCTCTCTCTCTCTCTGTCAGTGTGTGTGTGTCTCTCTCTGTCAGTGTGTGTGTCTGTGTCTCTCTCTGTCAGTGTGTGTGTCTTTCTCTCTCTGTCAGTGTGTGTGTGTCTCTCTCTCTCTGTCAGTGTGTGTGTGTCTCTCCGTCAGTGTGTGTGTGTGTCTCTCTGTCAGTGTGTGTGTCTGTTTACGTACCTGCACCCCTATGATCACGAGAGAGGTGTTTTTACTCACCTTCTTTTCCACGCCTTCATGGATGAGATAATCAATCTTTAAGATCTCAGCTAAATCAATGCTTTCCAATAGGAAAGCATTGGGAAGATATTGCACATGTTCTCTATGGGTAACATTCAGCACCTCCATGCAGAGCGTGGAGACGCTGAACAAAGGTGCTGCACACTGTGCACTCTGCAGCACTGACACAGGACTCTCTAGTGGCTGTCTGAGTGACTGTCACTAGAGGTGCTACGAGGCAGCAATGTAATCTCTTAAAAAAAAGGCAACATTTACATTGAAAAGGCAACAGGGACAGGCTATAGGCACTAGAACAAGTACATTAAGCCGTAGTGGTTCTGGTGACTATAATGTCCCTTTAAGAATTGTATAAATTAAAGGATCACTATAGTGTCAGGAAAACAAATCGGTTTTCCTGACACTATAGTACCCTGAGGGTGCCCCCACCCTCAGGGTCCCCCTCCCGTGGTGCTGAAGGGGTTAAAACCCCTACAGTTACTCACCTTACTCACCTCCGGGAAGACAGCCACTAGAGGCTGGCTTAACCCCAGATGTAAACATAGCAGTTTCTCTGAAACTGCTATGTTTACAGCAGGCATGGTTAACCCTAGAGGGACCTGGCACCCAGACCACTTCATTGAGCTGAAGTGGTCTGGGTGACTATAGTGTCCCTTTAAACTTTGCTGTCTCCTAACTTTTTTTAGCTGGCTCTTTGATTCCAAACAAATTTGTCAAGCCCTGATTTAAGCCCTACCTGGGCACAAAAAAAGAATTCCTTTAGATCACTTATCTTCCAGTGATTCAGCGTGAGGTCATCGGGCAGATTTGTGATTTCATGTGGAGAGGGCGTGTCTTATAAATCCAAAATGTCTGCACACGCTGTGGAATTCCATGTCAGTAACATGTATAAGATCATTTAGAATGTGATGATATATTTAATGGTACAAAACCCAACTGCTTCTTTTTTCCCTATGTTTTCCTTAAAATAAAATAGTGCGATTGTGATGAATTATGTAATACCCCTTTTAAAGCCCTCTATCCCTTGGGTATAAACTCTTTACATCATGTAAATATTCTTCATATTATTACATTTTAATGGCTTTCTAACAAGATTTTTTTGTTTTATAAAATTTAATGATTTACTAATGAAATTAATAAGTTTTATAATTTAAAGTTTAATAATGCACCATACTTTCTCTCCAGTTAGAAATGCATTGGTTGCTTCAGGGGGGCTTTAGAAAGTCTGTTCCAATATTTGACAGACATAGATCAGCTGGTAATTGTTAGCAGTGTTAGTAGTTTCTTGTCATTCACGGGATATACACCCGATATAGGGACAGTGAACGATAGTAAGCTAACACTGACGTGTTTGCAGGCTGTTTTGAAACTTAATGAGTTAAAAGAATAATTGATAATAGAAAGGTTTGATCATTTTCTTGAATTTAGCAGCAAAATAAAAAGCCAGTATGGGTGACTGAGTCACATTTAGATCCTATCTATCCCATTATGGGGTAAAATTCTAAATGTGTATTAATACGCAGGAATATTCCATTGGTTTCCATGGTGATTGCTTTAGGTATAGAACCTTGCACCAGAATTGCTCTTTATATATAACAGCACAAACCGTATTAATATGTTTATTTCTCATGCTCTGGTGCAATGATTTTCCAACTTAGACGTGCAGCTGCTGCTGGATCACACCTCCCATCCAAGCGCTTGCAGAGGACTATGGGAAGTAGAGTCCAAATGCAGCTGCTCACATCTGTCTTCCAATAGTTGTGAAGTTCTATACTAGACAGCAGGCGCAGTTCACATTGTATCTCATGCACAGCGGGTGGATTAATAATTCTTAATTATGGGGATACTCAGAAGCCCCACAATAACAAGGCTGCAAGTTAAGTTATTATTGTGCCTGGACTGTGCTTTAATAAACAATACATGAGTGTAGAAATCAGTCTGTGAATAAAATAATATTTGATCTAACTTACATTTTCAGTAGGTCAAGAATGTCCTGGAATGACCCCACCTATCATCACATGCCCTATACTAAGGTGCTTTCCTCTCTGGCCATTCTAATTCATGGGAGAGCTGAAACTCAGATTTAACATTCTGATTTTAGTGATGGCTTCTAGTCACAATGTAGTAATAATCTAACTAGTTGATTAAAACACCATGTATCCACCATGGGACTGGAAACTGATGGGGCCTGAATCACGGGATCCGAGATTCCCTCACTAGTGTAAAGTGGGTAAAACAGGAAAAACTGAACTGCATTGCAGAGGCAGCCGGTAATATTAAATGCCCTTCAATCAGACTCCCAGAATAAGCCACAGTGTGAGCTCTGGATAACATCCTAACATAATGCACTAATCCCCAGCTGTCTCCCATGGAGGACTGTGGCCAGCGGGCACGGTGGCAGGAACAGCAAACAGCCAAACTCATAACACGGGCAGATCATGTTTCAAGAGAGAAGCCAGGGTACCGGGCGGGCAGCGTGCTCCACTGAAAACAAACATCTCTGGAAAAGTCACACAACAACAAACATTGCTCTTTATTTACGGTTCATTGAGGGATATTTTTACAGAACTCGTCTCCATAACATTGCTCTGGTAATAAGGTACCATGGAAACTCCCATCATTCTCAGGCAGTCCTTTTACCCTTAATACACCTTAGTTTGCTCTCTGTCTGAGAATGATGGTATTTACCTTTCACAGTATCTGGAGTGCAAAATGCCTTCGAATAAATGCCAAGAATCACTCCCTAACTGCCATAATGCTCAATAAAGCCTTGTGAAAGCAAGGGCAGTCCAAGTACTGTGTATATCAACTACTATTTGTCTCAGCCTGTTAAATGCCAGGCTGAGAATTATGGTTGTGTCAGTCAACGACATCACATAACTCCAATATGATTGCGCCAAACTCTAATATTCCATTCTGTCATTGCTTCCTTTATAGGAACCTGCTTTCATTTAGCTCCCATCACTCTGAGCAAAAGGGAGATAGTGGAATTTGGTGTCCAACACCTGAAGGAATGTCAAACGGTGCTTTACCCTGAACATGGTGGGTAGCTAGTCTCATTTGCCCCCATAATTTTGAGAAATGTGTCCATTTAAAGGGTTAAAGCTGTATATAGCTCAGACTGAAATACTTTGCTCCATTTTGCCTCTACGCCAGAGGTGACATCACCTGAGCAACCAATGACTGTCTCTCGAATAGTGCTGGATGTAAACCGCGTTTGCACCACCATGTCACTTTCCCTTTAAATCATTTCCCTGCCGAGGCATAATGTGCAGCTTGCCCAGATTTGTTCATTTCCTCTCCTGGAACTGTTTCCGGCCTCTGAATCCCAGCAGTGCAGGGAGGAAGCGCGCATTGTCACAACCTAAATGGACTTTTCCTCCACAATGAAAAATCGGAAAGTGATTGCACAGCAATGGTGCACCTGACGGGCATGATAACGCTTGTCCTTCTCTGGCCAAAAAGTGGCCTCGGCATTTAACCCACTATCAGAATAATTACTGCGATGGTTAAAAGATTAAACTGCTTCCCACACAGCACGGCCAAGTCCTTAAAACAGAAAAAATACGTATTAACTTTTTAAAAGAGGGCGTTTGTAGTGCTTCTGATAAATGTATTCACTAAACAACAAACAGCAATCCCATTATAATCGTATTGCTAAATTCTGTGGCGTGGAGAGGGTCCTGCTGCAAAAATTAGTTTTGACCCAGCTATCGCAAGGGTGGTCAAAAGGTAGATTTCCATATGTCGTACAATGTTAAATACAATGCTTTGCCAGCTGGGCATCTACCGTTTGCAATGAGCAGTGTTTTATTTTATTTTTTTATGTAAGCATGTTTTTGTATGAATAATGATAATGTGAATGTAGGGGTGTGTGTTTTAATGTAGTGTTGTTATTTGAATGCAGGGGTGTATATGTGTGTAGTGTTTATGTTTTAATGCTGAGATATACATTGGCACTGCCACACACACTGACAAACATGCAGATACACAGACACACAGACTGGCACTGATGGAGATACGCTGATACACACACTGACAAACATGCAGATACACAGACACAGATAGAAACACTGGCAGACACATGGACACACATGCATGCATATATACATACACACAGATAGAAACCCTTACACAGACACATAGATATAAATACTGGCACTCGTACAGATATACAGATATAAACACTGACACATATTCAGATACACAGATAAAAATACAGACACACATGCAGATGCACAGACACACAGACACTAATGCACATACACAGAAACACACACATACACAGATACACACACTGACACACATGCACATACAGAAACACACACTGACACACATGCAGATACAAAGACACACAGATACACACACTAACACACAGGCACATACAGAAACACACACTGACACACATGCAGATACACAGATACACACACTGACACACATGCACATGCAGAAACGGACACTGACACAAACATACAGAGACACAGACACCATAAATGAAGTCCCTAAACACGTTTCCTATAATATCCTATGAAAATGGTTAAAATATTGTTCTTTTTCTAATGCTCAATGAATAAAATAAAACCACATTTTTACCCTTTCATTACATGACATTATGAACCATGTGCCACCTGCCTCTGTTTCCATCATTCACAGGCTGCCTCTTTGTTTACATACACATTTGAGTTATTATACTGTATTATATACTGACTGGTGCAGGACTCAATGCAGAATAAATTTTTCTACAGAAGGCTGCTGCTTTTCATTGTATGTGCATTTATGCTACTGACATTCAAACTTCCATAAACGGCTTCATGCATTACTCTTAACAGCCATTGATTCTTTATCGTTCTCTCTGTATTAGACAGTGTAGCAGGGAAGGATTAAGATCATTCTTTACATAGGGATGGTTAACGGGACCAATTTATGGTTCTAGGGTCCCTTTCCAACACCTGGGTTCTAGGCGGCTGCCTATGGCCACCAAACAGTTAATGCTCCTTTGCAATATAGCCAAGGACAGTCCCTGCCCTTTCTTTAACTAAGGATGACCACATAGCCACCAGACTGCACAGTGCGCACAGCTTGCTCTTGACGGGAGGAAATGTAACAGTTACTCCACCCAGGGCGCGCGGAGGAAATGCAACAATGGATCTGCGCTCAGCATCAAGTGTTAATTAATAAGAGCTCACCGGAGGATGGATCAAGCCTTTCCGTACCAGAGGGGTAAAAGCAATACATGGTCACCCTTTCTGGTACCTATGTGTGATTATATATCATTAACACTTTGGGTTCCAATCTTTTTTTTTTACTTATCTTTTTTTTTCAAAAAAGTGATCATGTAATCATTGCACCGAGTTCTAGGATTTTGATTAGAGTTTTAAGTTCCTATTGTGAGACAAAATTGAACATTTTGTGGAAAATATAGTTTTTTTTTTTTTTTTTACTGAATGTACTTCTTGACCCCTTCCCCCCCCTCGCCACCTCAATCTAAACAATTTCCAGGAAGGAAATAATGAAATGACTTGTGTAGTTAATTAGGAAGAAAAAAAGGGTAATTGTTCGAGTCAAGGTTTCCAGGGAACTCTGATTGGCTCGTGCTTGCTGAGTCGCGTTTTAAACTGCTAGTGACAGCTGATTTCATAGCGTTGATTTCCATAGAATTTATATTGCAGTTTGCAGGCATAATGCTGATGATGATTTGAACAATTAGAGTTTGGCACATAATATAAATTATTAAAGGATTTTTTAATAGGGAAGGAATACAGGGCACCTACCACAGCCATATATTTAGGAGACATTGTAGCACTGCTTATGGGTACTGTTAGAGAAGGGGTAATGACAGAGGGGTAACTCCAAGGGACCAGTAACAATAGTTTGGGGGTCATAGACACATCCTTATACTTCCAGTTTGCTCCTATAAGGTACCCACAGCTCACATTGGTGCAAGTGAACACCATTCCACAAAGATGGGAATATATGAATCAGGAGCACAGCCATATATTTGTGGTAACATTTTCACTACCGGGATTTACTCATAGGAACTTTAGGTAATTTATAGGTGAAAAACAGAGGGTAATTTACTAAATGGAGACTTGCCGAGAGTTTAAAGTGAATTTCAAATCTAAAGGGACACTATGGTCACCAGAACCACTACAACTTAGTAGTGTAGTATAGCCTGCCCCTGCAGAGCCAGCAGTGTAAACACTGGCTTTTCTCTGGAAAAGGCAGTGTTTACATTGATGTCTAAGTCCACCTTTAGTGGCTGTCACTCGGACAGCCACTAGGGGGACTTCCGGGATCAGGTCCTGCAATCTTTGCAGAACTTATATTTAGCTTCTCCACACCCTGCACGAAGACACTGAATGCTCCACATAGGAAAAAACTGATTCAATGCATCTCCATGAGGTGATGTTAATTGGTGCAGCACGGCGATTTCCTGCATATGTGCAATAGCCTCTCAATGCAAAGCATTGGATTGGCTGAGATCCTCAAAATTGATTATCTCAGCTGAGGCGGTAGAGAGACCATAGTTGTCAAGCACGCCGCAGGACATAAGGTTAATAAGTCTTAACTTTTAGATAGACTGGGGACTGAGCACTCAAATGGCAGATGAAGTTTAATGTTGAAAAATGCAAAGTTATGCACTTTGGCATAAAGAATACACAAGCAACTTATGCCCTTAATGGAAGCGAATTAGAGATAACAACACACGAAAAGGACTTGGGAATTGTTATAGACCACAAACTATGCAACAATCTGCAAAGTCAATCAGCAGTGGCCAAGGCCAGTAAGGTATTGTCATGCATGAAAAAAGGGCATTCATTCTCGGGATGAGAATATCATTTTGCCTCTTTATAAATCACTGGTTAGACCCCATATTGAATATGCTGTGCAATTTTGGGTACCTGTTCTAAAGAAGGATATTATGGCACTGGAAAGGGTGCATAGGCGGGCTACAAAATTAATAAAAGGAATGGAACATATCGGCTAAGAATAAAGGTTAACAAATTTAAACCTCTTTAGTTTAGAAAAACGTTGCCTTACAGGGGATATAGCAACATTATACAAATATATTCGGGGCCAATACAAACCATTGTGTGGAAATCTATTTACAAACTGGTCTTTACATAGGACACGAGGTCATGCGTTTAGACTGGAAGAAAGAAGGTTTTGTCTAAGGTAAAGGAAAGGTTTTTTTACTGTAAGAACAATTAGGATGTGGAATTCTCTGTGGAATTCTCTGCCTGAAGAAGTGGTTTTATCAGAGTCCATACAAATGTTCAAACAGCTACTAGATGCATACTTGCAAAAACAGAATATTCAAAGATATAATGTTTCAATGTAGGGTAATAACTGCTTGATCCAAGGCTAAATCTGACTGCCATTCTGGGGTCAAGAAGGAATTTTTGCTTCAAACTGGGTTTTTTTGCCTTCTTTTGGATCAACAGCAAAAAACAAATGTGAGGGAGGCTGAACTTGATGGACGCAAGTCTCTTTTCAGCTATGTAACTATGTAACCCTCACGGGAGAGGGGAACGACAATAATTCAAACACAGAGTAAAACACTATAGCAGTAGGAATACATGTTTGTTTCCCAATGCTATAGTGTTCAATTAAGGCCAAAACAGCGAAATCAGAAAAAATCTCCCAGCCAGTTCTGTTTTCAGACTGGCTGAATTGGCCTGACATTTTTATCCACTTTACATTTCAGGCATGAATAGCATGCCGAAAAGCAGGAGGGGTAAGAAGCAGTTAATGGCACTGAATCCAGCTCTCTGATATATGAACATAATGAGCATTGCAAGGATTTGGTGTAGTGCAGACCCAGGATTAATTGTACCGCGTTACGGAATGCTTAAGTGCTCTGTAGAACAATTCTGGATTTAATTTATTTATGGTTGATATACAATGATACAAATCTTTCAGCTAGGAGTTATGGCTGCGTAATGTTATGTACTATAATAATGAATGAGGAGTACAGCCGACTAAAATATAATGCACTTTATTATACAGGTACAAAAATCCCAGGTATCACACAATATCGAACAGCAAATCTCAGTATACATACGCCCATACATATACAATCAATATGAAACCTATATCCAAATCAGAAGATAAGCATAATCAATCCTGGATATGCAGAATAAATAGTACCAATCCAGATACAAAACAGAATGGATACCTGTATAAGAATGTCCCCCAAATAATACATACCAGAAACAAATGGAAATATAAGAATCAATGAGAGGAGGGTGAAGAAGTCAAAGAATAGCTATGTGTGTGAGTGCTCCTATCACAACAGGGACTACCACTGCCTTCACCTTCCACATCCTTTGTAGCTCTTCTTTGAGTTCTTGGTATTTGTCCATCTTTTCATGTTCCTTATTCCTGATATTATTGTCACTGAACATTGCCACATCCACCACAGTCTTCGTTGGTACCTGATGACTGGTGTTGATATTATTGACTTCAGAACCTGTCTGACTCCATGGAGGTACTTGTATGTTGTGATGCTCCTTCCTCTTCCTCATGGCTGCCATGTGTTTGTGGTATCCCCAGGTACTCGTAGCTGTTCTCTACATCTCCTATTTCACTTTCTGGTACTTGAACTCCTTCTGTCGTAATCACCTTCCCTCTTTTTGCTATCATGCGCCAACACTTATCTAGTTTGAATGCCATTCCGATGTCCTGGCTGTATCTCCTAGTTAGGTGGATCAGTGAGTCAATGTCCTGCTCACTCTTGGCATGCAGCTTGATGTCGTCCATGTAGAGTAGGCAGCTGATGGTTGCTTCACTCCTGAACCTGTATCCGTATCCACTCTTTATGATCTGGCTTGAGATGGGTTGAGGCCTATGCAGAACAGCATTGGGGATAGTGCATCACATTGGTATATGCCACATTGATGTTTACTTGTGTTATTGTCATGGAATTTGTTTCTAGAAGTCTTTTCCACTTGCCCATCAAATTCTTACAGATGGCTTTTAGTGTCTTGCTGACATTTTGTAGGGTCCAGCATGCCATCACACGCCAGGCCAGGACCCAGAAGAAGGAGCCAAAGATGGCAATATGGCAGCCGAAAGGATGAGGGCAAAACGGAGCATTTCTGAGCGAACAGAGACTGTGTATTGCGTTTACAGGTCTTCTGTAGTCCATGCCTCGACGCATGAGAGCTGGTTTGGCAGCACGAGAGGGGGACCTACACGATATTTGGCAGGTGGTTTTAATGTTGTGGTTGATCAGTGTATATATCAGTAATTATTTACTTCTTTCACTTGGTATTCTTGAAAATTACAGAATCATCTTGGGCAACACACAAAACTTCATTCAGGAGCATTTTTCAGAATTGTGAACTTTACTATTTTATTGATTTACTTTCATTATCCCACTTTCTTTTTTCAGCGTTTGCCTGAGCGATTGTGGGCATGTCATAGAATATCTGGTGTTTGGCTCTATGTTATGTCTGGTGCACGAAGGGTTAACATGTTGTTTTTCGCCTCTTTCTAATTTTAGCCTCCATTTCCTCTGATTACGTGGAATGGCGTGATCCAATTACAATTTCCGATTATCCCTGCGATGCTCGTACAGTTCCGCTCTGTATGTGAAGCAGTTCCTGCAGTTGAGTCTCCAGCACCGAGCCTGGGCAAGACATTGATGTAACTACATATCTCACATGTCCGGAGAAAGCACTAAGTCCTTATCACCCACCCTTTCCTGCCTTTCGAGGATTTAAGCCATGGAGCCATCTATACAGGGTCACGGAGTCTTGCGTTTCCTAGAAATTAAATAATGTATTTAAAATGTAGTTACCGAGCTCTATGATTGGAAATAATAAATTGCAGAAAAAATAAATTAACTTATTTATATAAAATCAGATTTAGCTGAAATTCAGCTACAGGCCAAAAACTACAGTACGAATTATAGCTTTGACTATTTATAAACAGCAACATTTCCTTAAATTGGTTTGGGCAGATTATTAGCAATTATGTTGGGGGATATAATGCAGCATTGTAAGACGACTTTGAGTAACGGGTCTGCTCAGTGAACCCCCATTTCCACACGCAGTGAGCAGTAATGTGGTTTAACACAGTCATTCCTTAAGCGTGAATTCTTTGCAATGTGTTGCTCTTCCTCAGGGGCCCAAATAACATTGGGGTGTCGCTGGCTCTTTCTGTCCTGTGCTCCCCTAACTATTCACGCACCGAATGCCCCCCCGCCCACCATTTCATAGCCCGTGTTCCATTGGTTGCAGATTTTGGATTGGGTGTTGTTGCTTCTGACTGTTTGCCAGATATGTACGTATTGCTGATAGGCTATGACTGATAGGAGTTGTAGAGCACGTTAGCTGTAAAGCCAGAGATTGCTTTATCCATCTCAGCGATATGTCTGACCTTAGACCTCTTGACAAGCTCTTCCTTCCCTTCATGTTACTGCAAATGACAGGCGTGTCACCATTAATTAATGCTTGTCCTCCCATAGCAGCCCCTAGTTTTGTTATATTAGGTTTCGAGCCCTGGATATTCAGGATTCTCTGTGTCTATCCTTGTGCCATGGACCACCCAGGCTTCGAATGACAGAGTATTAATCTCTACTAATCTGAGGATTCTATATTCAAAACGTAATCTGAACAGAATGTAACAGATATGGACACACTGATACATTCATTGGAAAGGACTGCGAGCTGACAGTCTAGGGGAAACGAGGAACAGGCGAAATAGCGCATTGAGATTGAATTTAGATCAGTGATGGCTTTAAACCCTAATTGTTGAGAATTACATTTTCCCATAATGTTCAGCAGGGGCAGAGGTTAGCCGTTCCTGTTTAATACTTTGTATCTACACCTTTGCTAGCAATTTGCCCCGCACACCATGTAATAAGCGAAATGGCCAATACATAAATATGTATATTTTTTTACTTTGTACAACTAGCTTGCAAATGCACAAGAACTCATTGCTTCATCATCAACCCCCCTCAGTATATCTCAGTATATAGGTTTTACTTTTAAAGTCTTTTCTACAAAGAAATCCAGGAATCACGGCATCCGTCATTTATTAAATAACAAATTTTCCATTTTTAAAGAACTCCTCACGCACATTTGAAACATTCTCAAGTGTGTGAACCTTTACCACGTCCACTGTAAGGCTTTTCCCAGCACTCACTACTCTTTCTGTGATTTAATAACAACACACATTACTGCTTGATTGCCATTTCATTTTAGTCCATTTTATTAGCCAATTCCAAAAGCCAGAAGAGCCGGCTCGGTGGATGCTATTTAAACCTGTTCTCAAATTGCAGGAACTTGATGTCTGGGGCGCCCCTGAAATTACTGGCGTCCACTCCGCTCAAGTGTGTGAAAGGGCTGTTTGCTTGTATGCCTGGCCTGTCATGAAAATGGCGAGGCTCTGCCTAACCTAAACGTGTTATTTCCTGTGCTAAATCTCCCCACGTTATGCCAGGTGCGGGAACATAGATCGGGACAATGCCTGGATTGTATGTGCAAAGGCTCAGCCAGCTTTGCTTACATATGTGTTCACCGCAGAACATGAACACCACGGATTCATGCTCTCACAGGCTTCACAGAGAATACAGGGGGATTTTTTGAAAGTCCCCTTTATTTACACTGTACCTTCTGGTTCTCCAGACTGGGTGTACTGAATATAGTGTGAATCTATGTTCCAAGCATCCAATTGCTATTCAAACTAAGCTGGCTCGCCAAGATTGATAGGAGTTTGTCATTGAACTCAAAGAAGACTGAAAACGGGCTACCAACATGGAAACCTGTTAAAGGGACAGCGCCAAGTCCTGTATACTGTTTGTTTATGTCATATCGAACCTTGGAGAAATGGACAGTAAGCGACATAAGAGAGTGCCAAGGTGTGGTAAGTTGGAACCTTGCTCTAGTGACTGGGGTTGGTTTTGATGTCGATCATGCAGGGAAATTAATTAATTAAGACAAAGAAGCAATGGATGGTTGCAAATACACGGTTTAACTAAAACACAGTTAACTGAAGAAATAGTTGACTTGTAGAATTTTTCCAATTTGCCGATAAAATTTGAAATTTGCTGTGATTAACCCTGAGTGAATTTCACTGTATCTCCAGGGGACATTTTAAGTAGACACATGGGTTACATTGTTTACAGCAAAACAGTGAAATGAAGATTGGACATGTTTTCTTAATGATAATCTGAAGGAAAACAATCTTCACGTGATGCTTGAACTGTTTTACAATCTACATGATAAAAGAAACAGCGTAACAATGATAGACCAACCTTTACCTAATTACTTTTAAAAACGATAGCCATATACGTGTGAATTATAAGACTGAGATCGCTATATATGTGTGAATTATAAAATAATGATAGCTATGTACGTGTGAATTATAAGACAGAGATAGCTATATATGTTTGAATTATAAGACAGAGATAGCTATATATGTGTCAATTATAGGACAGAGATAGCCATATACATGTGAATTATAAGACAGAGATAGTTATATACGTGTGAATAATAAGACAGAGATAGCCATATATGTGTGAATTATAAGACAGAGATAGCCATATACTTGTAAATCATAAGACAGAGATAGCTATATATGCTTGAATTATAAGACAGAGATAGCTATATACGTGTGAATTATAGGACAGAGATAGCCATATACGTGTGAATAGGACAGAGATAGCTATATATGTGTCAATTATAGGACAGAGATAGCCATATACATGTGAATTATAAGACAGAGATAGTTATATACGTGTGAATAATAAGACAGAGATAGCCATATATGTGTGAATTATAAGACAGAGATAGTTATATACGTGTGAATAATAAGACAGAGATAGCCATATATGTGTGAATTATAAGACAGAGATAGCCATATAAGTGTGAATTATAAGAAAGAGATAGCTATATACGTGTGAATTATAAGACAGACAGCCATATACGTGTGAATTATAAGACAGAGATAGCTATATATGTTTGAATTATAAGACAGAGATAGCTATATATGTGTCAATTATAGGACAGAGATAGCCATATACGTGTGAATAAGACAGAGATAGCTATATATGTGTCAATTATAGGACAGAGATAGCTATATACATGTGAATTATAAGACAGAGATAGCCGTATACGTGTGAATTATAAGACAGAGACAGCCATATATGCTTGAATTATAAGACAGAAATAGCTATATACGTGTGAATTATAAGACAGAGATAGCCATGTAAATGTGAATTATAAGACAGAGACAGCCATATATGTGTGAATTATAAGACAGAGATAGCTATACATGCTTGAATTATAAGACAGAGATAGCTATATATGTGGGAATTATAAGACAGAGATAGCCATATACGTGTGAATTATAAGACAGAGATAGCCATATGCGTGTGAATTATAAGACAGAGATAGTCATATATGTGTGAATTACAGTTCATTGTATGCACAAAGTGTAAGCTATAGTGGTGACTGTTCACTAAATCCTCTGAAACCTGATGCCAGGGAGTGTGAGGAGGGATAAGAAATCTTATTTGTTTTTGGTTTTAAGCATTTAAGTCCACGTTAAAAAAGAAAGGAGTTTAGAATGTGAGGCCCCCAGGCAGACAGTGATAGGGGCCCTGCCTGCAGCCAGCCAGAGTGAGTCTCACCTCCTACTGGTTAATACCTGGGAGCAAGGGGCTAGTATTGGCCAATGGCTAGTGATCCGTACCCCAGGTGGTGGGGCGGGGGTTGTGTGTTCGATCTGATTGCTGTAAGATGCTGTATTAGGATTCCTGTCTGTTTTTCTCTCAATGTGGAACTTGATTTCATGCGAGGATTTTGATCATCGATTTCCCATTTTCTCTTCCCGTGCAGTCTGCCGATTATCGTGCCACCGGAAATGTGAAGGCAAGGTAAGGCCAAATTTTTACCCTCTCTCACACATTATTAAGTTCTAAAAAGGGGTGCCCAAACAGTGGTCACCTAGCTTTTGTACAGCTACACGCAAAGGCAGACAGAGCATCATGGGATTTGTAGTTCCCCAACAATGGGAAGTCCACTTTTTGGCACCACTCTTAGAAAAAGTTCTAATCACTTAAACATAAAAAGCAATGTTTTTGGTTTCTGCACTGTGTAAGTGAAAAAGAGCTTTGAGTGTGTGTGATGTGTCCTTTAATCCATTGCTTGCATTTATTATTCAGTCATTATCTTAAGCACAATATTGTTATCACGTCCTATTGGGGTTATCAGTTTAATCGGGCATTGTGGAGCCTTTCAGGCTAAAACATCTGGAGTTTGAGCATTTGGGACAATATTTCCAGTTCAGCTATCTCAACCGCAGAGTTTCCAGTAGGTGATTTCTCCATAGTCTTTAATGAAGGTTTAACTGAACTTTGAATTGCAAAATATAGATAGATCAAAATAAATTGGGCCTTTTTTCCAAATTTGAGATATTGTACAACATTTTAAAATTCCTTTTCACTATCGTTCAGGTCTTTGTGTGCCTAAAGGAAACACACATTTCTCTGCTTATCCCTTTGGCACTCAATAAGTTATTGTCTCTGGTATGTGTGATCTCTGATGAGAGATTTATAGATTTGTCAGATGGTGGTAGTAACTATTCCTATGGGCAGGCAGCGTGTGAATATTTGGGACTTGCAATATGTAAAATTAAAATTCTGCGGGAAGGAAATTAGGCTGCTACTTAAACTCTGAATTCTACAGCACATAAAGTATACATACTGCAGGGCATCACTTTTCATGTTCTGCCCATTGAAATGAAGAAGTGACTTGAAGCCATGGTCGACATGGAAACTGTAAATCCATGTGCACTCTCTAACTATGCGCATTCCTAGATTGGAACAATCTCCAATTCTCATTGGCTATCCCAGCGTCCAAATATTCACAGATTGCAACATGGAGACCTTGTATGTCATACAGTAAAACAAACATACAGTATTTACTAAACAGTCAATTCGGAATTGAAAATAATATTTCAAAAAATCCAAGACATAATAGTCAAAGTAGGAAAGAGAAAGTGTAACTGTTTCAAATGATGTCTTAATTTTGGAAACGTTGTATGTCGTTCTCTGCAATTGACTGTTTAGTAAAGACACCCTGACTGTTTTGGCCATTCTGAGTCTGTTACAAGGGTTGAAGCAGCCTGCTTTAAATTTATTGTATTTTTAGGAAGTGGCCACTTGAGGTTAGATGTGAATAGCAGAAATGGAAACGCTATTGAATACCGCTACGTTGACCTATGTTTTGCAATTTGCAGCCTGACTGGATTTGTTTTGGAGTTGCAGAACAAGGATGACAAAATTGCTATTTACTAACCAGCATAACTTTGCTGAAACTCTTATTAGTAAAGTAATCTGGAGCGCAAGCACTCCGTAGGATACTATAGAAACCACAATGCAGTTTGCTATTCACTAAGAGCCATTGCAGTTTTATATCCTCTAAAAACACCTTTTACTGGCGAAAAAATCCTAGCGAGACCTGGCAGATGGTTTCACTGGGTGAGCTTGGCAGGCAAATGTAACCCTTTCATTGCCCCAGCGAAAAGCAGCGCAATAGCAAAAGTAAACTTAGTTATTCATTATGATCATAATTTAATAGATATAAATATCATGACCTATTATTACTCCTTAATAATAAATAAATCAATAAAAAAGTGGCGTCTCTGGGACCCAAAATAAATAGGAGAGGCCCGGTGAAAGGCCTTGTGTCTTTATCCACCCCATGGGCTGTGGAGTGGAGCGTAATATTTAAATAATGCTGAGTCTCCTGGGTCCTATAAGTAAATTAGCCCCATACAGGTCCAGGACTCGGAGACCCCCATAATATATTTTATATATACTTGCTGATAATGAATGGGACATATCTTAAAACGATTTTCCAAAATTCAGCAGCAGTATGGGTCTGCGCCGCACCTAATAAACCTTCTTTCTTATTGCCAACTAACCATAAATATCTTGTTTTTTTTATTTATTTGTTACTAAAGAGAATTCAAAACTATATAATATTAGAAGCCCCTTTGTACCAAACCACTTTGCTGAAAAGTTATTTTGTTATGTACATATGCAATAGAAACGCACCACATAGTGTGGCATTATGGGAAAACCGCAATAACAGAAATAAACACTAGTGGGTGAAAGAGCTGTTCACAAGAGCTTACACTCTAGTTCAAACATTCCAGCATGCTAGGAGGCGAGCTTATTGCTTTGTGAGATAGAGTGTTAATTGTTCATTAACATGTCAATTAGAGGAATTTGAAAACTCCAGCTGGGTCATGGCCCCTGCGAGTCACAATTAACAGCGCTGATATGGTTCTTATAGGTAAATAAAGACTACAGTAACATGAATACAATTTTTCTTAAATTCTCTGTAAGTAGTTTCAAGTTAAGTTTAGCCATAAAGCTTGGACAATGTGCAATGCAAATATTTGCTATTAAAATTGTCGTAGGGAACAGAAGAGGGATAATTTGAATCTGTTTATCAGCCTAGTGACAATATAGCACAGCAGGAAGAGAACTTGAATGGGGGGAAAGTGACGGAATTTCACTTCACTGAGAATGACAAAAGAAATATTGTGTGGGGCATGGCTACAGGGAGGTGGCAGACTGATAGCAATTCAAAAGGGACGAGAGAAGACAATCTACATGTCAAGTGGTCCTATTCCTATTTTGTGTTTTATTTATACAGCATTGACACATCACACATTGCTCTTACAAAGGATGCAGTGAAGAAACTACATGAAAGACAATAATGAATGGATAATAAAAATGGATAAGGAAAGTATGTTTTTAGCTTTTATAAGAGTTTATATTCAGTGAGGGACTGTTGGCCCAATATAGTCTGTCCGCAGTTACCTGTCCTGTGGGGCCAGACAGCCGTCTATCCACTAAACTGGGAGGTGTTGAGAATTGGCAAGGTAATTGAACAATTTAGGTTACAATATCGTACACAGAGTGCGTTTTCCATATGGATATCTCAGCCTAAATTCTGAAATTCCTTAATTGATTCCCTACAGTGTTGGGTTAGACAAATACACATCGTTAGAAAGTAAGACTGTTACTCAGTACTGCAGTCCTTCCCATATTATCGATTGTATCAGAAGATGGAAGAATTGTTAGATATACTAATAATAGTTGTATCACGGTTTCAGATTCTTGTGTAGGTACAGCTTCCTGTTTCACGGCTGGGTACCAACCTATACAAATAATGAAAGGACTACTAATTCCTCATTAGTTTTCTTGTTTTCGTTACCCGTACATAGAAAAAAAGTGAATTAATTTTAGTGTAACTTTCATTTGTTGCTACTAATAGTCCAGTAGCTTCCATGTTTTTGAAAATGAAGGAATGAGATCAGCTTTGTCCAATTTCTGTCTGTAAAATAACTTTACAAAGTATGACAGTCATTTTGTTATTTCTTTGGACAAACATTTTTTCCCATTGTTTATAATTAAATATAGCATTAAAATAAATAAAACAAAGTAAAGAATGTTTTATTTCTGTGAAGCCAGATTTGTCATTGAATGGTTCGTTAATGGTGTGATACAAAAGGATCATCAGTACGTCTTTGTGGGCATTTCTCCTCCATTGTCCATGAAAGCGTTAAGTAAATCTATTAAAGGGAAATGTTTGTTTTAAGTGAGAAGATTGTTTAGAATCCTGCTAGAATGTCTCACAGCGAACGTCTTTGTACTCTTTCTCACGGCTTCCCAGAACAGAGGGGTTAATTATCCTTACATCACTCTGCAGTCGTACCTCTCATGCATTCCTTGATGACTGCTACTGAAACATGACTTGCGCGGTCCTGTGAACCCGCTCAGAAAGCAGCCAGTGTCTGATTTCTAACATTACTGGCATCTGGTCAATGTTATGGCGAAAATGGCAGGAAACTGCAGATCATAAAATAAAAATAAAAAAAATACAAAGATGGAGGGCAAGACTACAAGCTCAAAACAGAGTCCCTTTTCAGGCGGCCACAGCGCCATAGTGTTGCATTACGTGCATACAAAATTGGCACTGAATTCAGTGACTGTTTCACAGACCGACACGGAGTACAGGAAATCGGTGTACAGCCTTTTTTGGTTAAGTGGAGACGTGACTTTTTCATGTTTGGATAAATTGCTTTCACTTAATCCCAGATTTCAGTCTTTCTTCTGAGAAAGCAAGAGCAGAGTGGGTCATGGTTAGGGCAGAAGCATGATATTGGCCCCTGCTGTGCATTGTGGCCCCTGGAGGCTTTGGATTCCAAGTCAGGGTAACCCCTTGATCTAACCAACAAGGGTATTTATTTACCTCATGTTTCAAAAATGGGTGCCCATGCCTCAGTGTTACCATACATGTAGAAAATGGCTGCCTTTTATGCCAGCCATGGGTTTTGTAGCCTATTTTGTAAGTATAATATACTGACGTAAGAACTGGCCCTAATATTTTTGTTTATGCAGTGCGTGCTAAGAGGGCTTTGTACGAGCACTGATAAAACCATATCGTAAGCTGCACTAATGTTCTTGGGATACAAAGGCAAATCATCATTACTTAAATCAGGCAATTCCAAGTTTACTAACAGAATGGTAACATAAGAAGGGGCTCAAAGAATCGAAAATATTAATTAAAAAAATAAGTAAATAGACTTTTTGATGAGAATTTGTATCAAGCTATCTCTGTAATAATAGCGGATGTTGGGCAGCTGTAGCAATTTGTAGAACGCAGCCATTGCTTCCCGTCAGCAGACAGATAGTAGAAGCACAGATTAGCTGTCAACAGCCAGAGATATTCCTTAACAGCGTTACTGGACATATACAGCCAGCGTAACGCCACGTTAAACACCACCACAAACTCAAACTTGGCTCCATTCTACATTTCAAAAGCAGCATGCTATAAATATAACACCAGTAAATAGAGACCCATAACTCACAAAGTGGCTGGAGAAGGAATTGAAACAGTCTGTTCTTTTGTCAGATAAAAAAACGAAATAATAATAAAAAAAGTGTAGTTTGTTCATTTTAGTATGTGATTTCCTTTTGTGTAGTGTCTGGTAGTCCTGTGTATTTAATGACTTTAGCTCGTTAGAAATGAGTTATAACTTTTAGAACAATGGATGAGGTGTACTAATAAATGAGTATTTTATATCACTAACCTGTCACCATTCCCCCCCCCCAAAATGTTAACAGCCCGTTTTATTCCTGTATTTCTGCATCCTTTACTTTATCCTAGAAAGAGTTACTGCTACAAACCCCAGCTCGTTAAAGAGACTCCGTATGCACCATAACCACTACAGATTGCTTGCTGTAGTGGTTATGGTGCAAGGAGACTATGCGTGGAGTCACTGCTTTTTTATTATTTCTCAAACTATGTCACATGATCTGAGAGGGTTAACATGATTCTTGTTTGGATACACAGGGCACCGGGAATATTCTCAGAATATTGTAAGTGAATTTCAAGGTTTAGACTAAATTAGCTGAATTGGAGGCATAGATGATTTAAGGATTATTTCTGTCTAGCTATTTGGCATTACATTTTAAAAGAACAATACAAACATGCATTCCTGACACTATAGTTTTGAAAGCACTGTTTAGGTTCCAGCTCCCTTTCCTTAATTTAAAAATGTGTTCCACTTAACTTTTTTCCCAGCACCGTGCAGGTCTTACTGCAGCTGGCCCCACCCTGCCTCCTTGGCTGAGATCATCAAACTTGATGATCTTAGCCAAGCTAATGATTTCCCATAGAAAAGCATTGGGAGGCTGCGCATGCGCGGTAAAAGGCTGCACCAATCAACATCTCCTCATAGAGCAGCACTGACCCAGAAAGCACTTCTAGTGTCTGTCTGAGTAACTGTCAATGGAGGTGTCCCTAGGCAGTAATGAAAACGCTACCTTTTCTATGAAAAGGCAGTGTTTACATTAAAAAGCCTGCAGCTGTAATGATACAATAAGTTGTAAATATACAATATGCTGTAATAATTCTGTATGTTGTCGTGGTACAAGGAATGCTACCGGAACCTTAACACATTCTTCAAAATGAAGTTGTTATGGTCCCAGATGGTCCCTGGTACTTCCTTACCTTTAGAGGTTAATCTGTTAATGAACAATTTAACCCCCAAAGTCCAGTCTGCAGTGCGGTTTCTCCCTGTCCCCATCCTCATTAAGAAATTCTTCTAGAGGAAGTCTCGGAGGCTGGTGGGCACAGGTGCCTCTGATCGGCTTAGAAACGTCAGTTGAAGCTTTCTGCCAATCAGTGGCTTCCCATTCATATGTTTCTCAAGCCGTTTTGGGGAGTAGGGGAATGGGGGTCCACTGATTAGCTGAGAGTGTCAGCTGATTGCTCGCTCTAAGCCCTCGGTGCCCTAGACTTACATTTCGAAACCTTTCAGCAAGCGAATGTTGGAGGGGCAGAATGATCCGTCATTGGAGAAGAGACTTTGAGATTAAACCATTCTTTAGCGATTATATCAGTGAACAGAATATGCAGACATCAATAACAATATTATAATAACAGCTGTGTGTCATTTTCATTTATACACCTGTCTGTAGTAGGTGTGTCTGAAATAGAACAATCTGAGAAATCCACTATGAATATTTTTTTTTGTGTAATGTAACAATTTGAAAAATTATTTATTTGTATAATGGATAATTCTCCTTATTACACTTCACTACTCTCCCCCCCCCCCCATATAACGTGTTACTTTGAAATTGCAAATATAAATACACAGATTTTCAATTTAAAATGGTCACCTGTCCGTACACCCTATGTGGTTATGTACCTGTCAGGAATGAACTTTTTAATCTTGTTTTAAACAGGTTACTGTTTGTAAAATGCGTTACGCAAGGTATAGGTTTAAAAATTATTGTAAACTGACAGATGGTAGATTAGAGGAGGTTAGCAGAATGCCCAGCTCTGCTCTCTCCAACGCACTTTGAAACAGGACAATGCACTATGCCTCACACAGGTTCTTAAACACTGCCATGGACTATATTCCCCAAGATGCTTAGACAGACAGATTTTTTTTTTCAAGCATCATTATGAGTCATTGCTTGCAGCAGGTGGAGAAATGCGTTGACCATTACTGCTACGAATGTTAAAAAGCAAAACAAAACAGAATCACACAATAAACTAAAAAAGTGTTTTATTAAAAATGGTTCCATTCCCGGAAAAATGTCCTTAGTCCTTTTTTTTATCGGAAGCAGTGCTGGTGAAATGTATTCATTAAACTGGGGATTATAAACAATTAACAAAGTAATTGAAATTGTTGGCTAAATTGACCAAACTGGGAATAAATCGCTGGAGAATTCTCCAGATTAGCTAATTTGCTTTAAAGGGACACTATAGTCGCCAAAACAAGTTTAGTTTAATGAAGCAGTTTTGGTGTATAGGTCAAGCCTCTGAAGTTTCACTGTTCAATTCTCTGCCACTTAGGAGTTAAATCACTTTTGTTTCTGTTTATGCAGCCTTAGCCACGCCTCCCCTGGCAGTGACTGACACAGCCTGCATGAAAACAAAATGGGTTAATTTTTTACTTTAATAGTTTCCTGCTCTGTAAATTGAAATTTAATTACATACATGAGCCTCCTGCAGGGTCTAGAAAGCTATTAACAGAGCAAGAGATACGAATTTCTGAATTAAGTTGCATTTATGATAAAGGAAGTGTAAACATTAGATGACCATTTACAGGAAGTGTTTGGGAAGGCTATTTAGTCACATGCAGGAAAGGAGGTGTGGGTAGGGCTTTATAAACAAAGTGATTAGTGATGTCCCCAACTGTTCGCCGAACTTTTGCGAACGGTTCGCCACGAACGGTTCGCCACGGACTCATCATTGAGTAAACTTTGACCCTGTACCTCACAGTCAGCAGACACATTCCAGCCAATCAGCAGCAGACCGTCCTTCCCAGACCCTCCCACCTCCTGGACAGCATCCATTGTGAAGCTGCATTCTTAGTGAGCTGTCCAGGAGGTGGGAGGGTCTGGGAGGGAGGGTCTGCTGCTGATTGGCTGGAATGTGTCTGCTGACTGTGAGGTACAGGGTCAAAGTTTACTCAATGATGAGTCCGTGGCAAACCGTTCGTGGCGAACCATTCGCGAACCGTTGGGCGAATAGTTCGGGACATCACTAAAAGTGATTTAACTCCTAAACGGCAGAGAATTGAGCAGTGAGACTGCAGGGGCATGATCTATACACCGAAACTGCTTCATTAAGCTAAAGTTGGTTTGATGCTGGATCATGCTGCTAGTGTCCCTTTACAATTTGGGTGAAAATTGACATTTAAAAACCATATTGAAGATCAGGACCATGAAACTAGACTTTCAGTTCTATTCTCTACACCTGAACTCACAGGGAATGACAATTTCAGGCCAGAACAGCTGAATTGTAAACATGTTCCCAGCGCAGCTAATTGGCCTCACATTTTAAATCACAGTTCAATGACTAGCGCTCTTCAGAATTCAGTTAAATATAAATTGTGTGAAATTGTAGGTAACATAGTGAGCAGAAAGAATGGCTGATTTGTGTAATTTTTCCAAATAATTTTGGCCTAAAATATAGAATCCCATGAGAATTCCTGGCACGTATTCACAGTTTAGTTTATGTGAACGTACTCCATTCCTCCATAGCAGCTTCTCCGTAAATCATGGAAACATGTTGGGGCTGACTGAGGATGATGGGAATTGTAGATTACAAGGGAACACATATATCAGGAAAATAGGTAATTGCTTTGCTGCTTCGATCTAAACACAGAGGGCGTCTCCCCACTCTCCGTACTTAGCCTTCCTGCGGCAGAATGTCATAAATTAAGATTTATCTGTTTACTTGTAAATCTTTCAGCAGCTCCGATACCTGGCCGTCTCCCCAGGTGTGGGCACAGGTTGGATCTAGATTCATTCTAAAGACAGATTACGAGATAGGGCAGGAGTTCTGCCACCTCTGAAGCCGTGTTTATCTATGGGGAAGAAAAAAGGAATGGCTGATTTCTAGCAAATATTTCTACCGGAACATGACTCCCATTAGCTCCAGCCATGAATTAATGGGTGGTACATGGAGTTTATCATGCAGGCATAGGCAACCTTTGGCACTCCAGATCTTTTTTTTTTAAATTCTTTATTTTTGTGGGTATGCAAGTATTAAATGCATTTACAACATGTGCATAAAGGATAACATGTATTACATACATTCCAGATAATCAACATATAACATATATATAATTGCACAGGTTCTATGCCACCCGATTTTTATAAGGCAATCTCTGCTTTACTCCCTCTGCTAGAAACAGTGGAAACATGTAGTATCTCAGAGGGGGCTAGTGAATAGCGTTATACGCCCTGCTCAGAGGCATTGGGGCTGTAGACTTAGCCTGGGCACGTGTATGGGAGGTGGGGGGAGTGCGGGTTTGTCGGCCGTTGGTCTTTCAATGGTTTGGTGTGGGCCCCAGCGTATCAGGCTGGGTGTGTGGTATATCGTCGTTCCTTTAGTCGGGAGCCTATGGGTACCCTGCAGTGGCTTGGGGGGGTGGGGGGGGTAGATCTTCTTAGCCAACATCGCTGGTTTTCTGCTTACAGAGCCAGTATCATTAGTGTGTCTGGCACCCTGAAACATTTAGAAACTGAGAACTTGAAATGCGTAAAAACAATAACTAAACTTAATAAGCCACATTGCCTATAAAGTGAGAGTGAAGTCTGGGCAAGTGTAGTTTACTTGCAGTGTCCCGTGTATAGTCCCGTATCAGGGCACCTGTTGACAGGTTGAAGGTGCACTTGCGTTTACGATCACTTGTCTTGTGTTAGGGAGTCTGTTGCCCTCAGCGTTGCTTCTCTGGGTACAAACGGAGTTATTTCGTCAACGTTCCATGCTGGGCTGGATCCTGTTGCTACGGCCGGTATCGGGAGTCCCAGGGACTGGAGAAACTTGGGTGCTTCAGATCTGTGTGTCAGGTGGACCGTCTTGCCGGCGTGTTCCGTTGTTAGGCGGTGGGGTCCCCATTTATAGGGGATAGCATGTTCCCTCAGCAGCGAGGTGATGTGGTGGAGGGATCTGCACCAGGTAAGAGTATGCCGTGACAGGTCTCTATAGAAAGTCAGGCCTGCTCCCTCAAATGTAACCGTGGGAGAGCCTCTCGTAGCTCCCATGAAATCAAATTTGATCAGCACATCTCTTGGTGCCTCCTGGGGAGCCTTGGGTGCTTTGGGGATGCGAAAGCAGGAGTCAATCCCTGCTTGCTTTGCTTGCTTGGGGATCAATAAGGTCGCTAGTAGCCTCCTGCAATAGTGTGGCAGCTCCTGGTTCACGACCGATTCGGGCACTCCCCTGATCCGTATGTTTCTGGCTTTAGTTTTGTCCTCCATTCCCGCTAGCTGTGCTGTCAGCATTGCACATTGCTTTTGTAAGAGTCCCAGAGCTATGTCTGCAGCTGCCTGTGCCATCCTTGTGTTCCCAAGGGACTCCTCAATGGAGACCACGTGGCCTGAAAGCGTGGAGATTTCCCCATGGACCAGCGCCATATCGGCGTCGAACATCGCCTTGATGTTCAGCGTTAATGCTTTTATATCAGCTTTCGTGGCGGGTGCCGCATCGCCTAGATCTTTAGGCGGCTGAAATGTAGTGTGAACCTTGTTGGGAACATGAAAGGAATCAGAGACGCTTTCTTCGTCTGAAGATTGTGGGGTATAGGCCTCCATCGGCACCATCTTGCTGGATTCTTGTCGCTGAGACGGGCGCATAAAAGTGCCGATATCTTTTGACCCCGAGCCAGGATCTGCTCTGCTCTTCTTTGTTTTTTTCCCCATAGTGTAGGGCACTCTGTGGATCTGATTGTCGGGTCCCAGAGGTTAATTTGTCGCTGTATTGTCCTTTCTTTCGGATCTCATGTTAAGAGCTGCTATGAAGTGCGACTTGCTCTGTCAGGCGCTGGCTCCGCCCCCCCCTCTCGGCACTCCAGATGTTTTGAACTACACCTCCGATGATGCTTTACCAGCATTATGGGTGTAAGAGCATTATGGGGGATGTAGTCCACAACAGAGTATAGTGGAGTAGTGGCTTGATGATAAAATACTTGGTAAAGGATGCTTCAACCTGACATATACAGCACTGTATGAGGCATGTGCTATACTATTATTTGTCACATGGGGGGGTTTCTGAAAAGAATTTGGAGGAGGACTCTCTTCCTGGTCACTTTTAGGTCTCGAATAAGTATTGTTGGATAATTTGGATACACTTTAAAAATATATTGTACAGCATGTTAAAAATATGCAAAAATAACATCATATATAAATAATAATAATAAAAACATTTTTTTTTTTAATTACATTTTTCACAATAATCATTTTAAATGTTTATCCAAAAGTAGTAAATCAATTGGAAAGTGTATCCAACAATATTAAATTGAAGCCTTAGTTTGATATCATCCAAAATTTGCAAGTTTAACCCTTGAAACCAAGAAATGGGGCCCCAAATTGGGGCACAGCTCAGTCATGCTAAAATTGCTGAAATATAAACTAGAAAATTGTATCAACAAACAAATAAACAGTAAAAAATAAATAAAAAAAATGAAAGACGAAGGCCTGCCAATCTCATGCTCTTTCATACTATAGTATAGTATGTGATTGGATGGTCCAGCCATGTACATACACCTTGGGTCAGACAGTGTTTGAAAACCATAGAGTTATTCTCTGGTGCTTCATTCTCAGCACAGACACAGGGGAGACCATAGAGACTAACGGTCAGTTTTCCAACACTGGCTGACCCGAAGTGCATGCATATGGCTGAAACATACTCACATACTAAAGGTACGGATGAGTTTCTCTCTTTTTTAAATATTCTTAATGAAAATCTATTTCCTTTCAATTAATTTTTATGCAGATTAGTTAATAAACATTGAGTAGAATGTCAATATTCAGGGGGAGGGGGGTCACTGATACCCCCTGTCTCCTCACCTGATGTGTATTAGGGGAGGAAATGTTTATCTATAGGGGCTCAGTTTACAGAAAGTGGGTGATGAGAGCTGCAGACCGATGGTCCTAGGGTGTCTTGGCCTCCCCCAGATTTGTGAAGCACCTCCTGTAAAAGGGCAGTCTTGACCCAAACGGGTTGGTCTTTGGAAAGACTGGAGCGTTCGGGTGGATCCCCAACCTTCCCAGGTATGATGGTCACTGGCCAGACAGGGCCTCAACGAGAATAAACTCATGGCAGCCCCCCGGATAGATAGTAAAGACTGACTTCTTCAGCCAGTAAGAGTAAAACCAGACCAAATCCATAATGTTTTCACAAATACAGATATTTCATTATCTCTACTTATTTGATGTTTTCTTACGTGTAAGAAGCAGATGTAGAAATGAAAGTGTACTGTCTCTTTAAGTGTTTAACACTGCCTTCCATTCATTGCTAAACAAAAATAAACTAGTCTGAATTACTAATTTCAATTCAAACTCTGGCACGGCCTTGAAAGGCCGTCAGGAAACAGTTTCCATGGAAGCTGAAATTTGGAAATGCACAATCTTTGCCCTTTGACCTGTATTATTGATACCTCCTTTTTAACCCTTTATGTTTTGAAGGAGTAAGCAAGTGTGAGGTCAATAAATGAATTGAAAGCTGAATTTGAGAATTTAGGCCAAACAAAGTGATTTTGAAAGATAAATTCAAAGTCTCGGCTTGTCTATTTTAGATTTTGCAGTTGAGGTTAATTTCCATCCCTATTCACTGTTTAGCGGATAAGTCCTTATACTAGTATTACAATGTGATCTGTAACCATAGGCTTGGAGCACCATTACCATTATGCTCACCATCTCTTTTTTTTACAGTCCTTTTTCCTTTGGCTGGCTAACTCCCACTTGTACCCTCCTTTTTTTGAAAACTCTAGTCACATTCATCCATCCCGACTGTTGGAAAAGGCATTTTACATCTGATTGACATCCGTCCATTTTACTTCCGCCTTTTTCCAAAACCTAAGTTGTCTTGTTTTGCATGTCTTCGCTAACTGTCACAACCCAATTTTAGCAATGTTGATTTTGCAGAATTATATTCTGTAAATGTTTACGAAGACGCACAAAGCCTTTCTGGAGGTAGCACTCTGACTGCGGACAGTGAAGACAGAGGACATTAAGATGAGATTTAAACGGAGTTACTGGAACGGAGAGGGTTAACTTCGCAGCAGGCTACGGATCATCTGGTAATCATTAGGCAGCAGAATATTTCCATGTAGGGCTTGCGACTATGGCTTCAGAAGGGTAACACTGTTCAAACCTCTGGAGGAATATTCTGAGGTCATTGTGTTATGAGAAAGTTGTACATAACTTGCAAATCTTCCTGGACTTCCAACAGGCAGGCATGTTCAGAAGGAGCCTCTCCCGTGATGGCGTATCTGGTATTCAGATTTAATCGAATTTGTCTAATTTGTTTAGGAAGTAGATATGGTTCTACAGTCGACATTCTATAGTGCGTATGTTTACTTATAGAAGACAGGAGATCTCGGATTACAGTGATAGACAGGGTCCTACTACAGCCAGCTCCTGAATGAATACGGATTGGTATTAATCCCCGGAGCTCAGACAGAATCATGGCTGGCTAGTCTTTCTGTGAGTCATAGTTCCCAGCAACTTTACATTAATACAGTGAATAGTGGATAATGTTGTGTCTGTATGTTTTCCCACAAACAGTGTATCGTCATTCTCAGTTCTCACGTTTACTCTCACCCAACAAATAGATCGCTAAGGACTTCCTATTCTGGAGCAACCCTAAATCTAGGGGTGAATACTACACTTAGTCATCTGTGGGCTTCTGGGAGTTACAAGTCCGCAATATCACACCCAATTTTATCCTACCTTGACCTTAATATACATTTATATTTGTTTATGGGAGGGGCTAAACTGAACTCCGTGTAAAAACTACCGAAGGAACCATATATTCCAATCTGTGTGAAGGTATCCAGTCCAAATGTTTAGTAAGGTTTGTTTCCTAAAACAGGAATTGTGGTGTCAATTAAACGAGTACCATTACGTTTGGTAATGAGTGTTGCAGATTCATTTACAGAGTTACTCCAAGCAGACCGCTGTAGAGATGATGATGTTAGGAGCACCCTGGCCCGGTCCCCCGATAATGGTGCAAACTGTTAAATAATGGTTTGCCCAATTATCAGGGTCCCTGCAGGGCTCCCAGGCTCCTCTCCTTCTGGGTGACACACTACTGGCTTTGATGGGGCCTCAGAAGTCGATCCAGTCGCCATTCATTGGTTGAGAGGGTCAGCTGGCAACTCTCGTACAATGACTGGCCCACTGTAAAAATAAAAAAATTGCTCAGAATTTACAATAGCCACTGGAACTCTTGTTACGGGCTCACTAATGACGCCCCAATGATGCAACGTTTTAAGACTGCATGCTGAGTGAGGTGTTTTAAATAAATTGTTTGAATTAGCTAACTGAATTCCCTTCTAGAGTGTAAAAAATCACTATATTTCAGTGCAGCAGTTTTCATATATTGACCAACAGCTTAAATAAGTGATATATGTGTTCAGGAAATCGAGGTGGCGCTGCCCTTGTAGTCCTTATATTGATTCTTGTTATATCCCTTAGCTAGGCAGCAGCCAATCTGTGTATTCTAGGCATTGGGCAAATCTCTCACAGCCGTGGTTGGCAAAGGGCAGTAAAGCTGTCTGATGGTGATTCTGTGATGTCCTTGCAGCAGGAAGTCATTGGGAAATCCTTGCAGGCTGAAATAGGGAAAGATCAATAGCAGAATGTTTCCTCCTGTCTGTTTGACTTGTGGTTGGACTAATATGTGATTGTGGGGACGCAGACCGCACGCATCTCATTCTAATAGAGTTTGGAGAGAGTAGATTTCCATCAAGTAGTGTTAAATACTCCAAACACAGACAATGCCTGGTGGTGTTCATTTATTTATATCTCCATATTTATGAATATAACACGGCGGGATTAGCTGCACTCTGTTAGGTTAACCCCTTGATAGCCTGTCTGCTATGACTTTGGCCTACCTTAGTCTGTGTAGAACAAGACCGTCCACATGCAGACCACCCAGCTATTGTAGAATTACACATGGAATCTGGAAGTATATCTACTAAACATAGACTAGTGTTTGCCTGTTTGGCCACCACTGCTATAGGTGAATATGTAATTTAGGTAAATAAAGCAAGATTTTATTTCTTTAATTATTATTCTAGTTTATCACTGGGCAGACGCTTACCTAGATATAGCTGAAATGTTGCTCGTTGAGGTGGCGTATTGCATGATAGTCATGGTTAAGTTGAGATGCGTGGTTAATCCAGATTAAGATGGTATCTTTTACCTGTCAGCGCGCTCACCTGGCTGGTCCTCACTTCATCTACGGGTTGCTTAATCTTCTCCAATAACTCCCATGAAGCATAGCCTATACAAACAAGATATTAGTATTCATTAATTAAGTGTCTGGGATTGAAGTGGTTAAACACATTTAGAATAAACCAGCACATTGAATTTTCACAGCTGTTCTTAGATTAGGAACATTTAAGAGAGGAAGAGACTCGTTTATACTATGTTTATACTATTAGATTGTAAGCACCCGGGCCACCTAAATACTTTGTATAACAGAGCTTTAATGACTAGATCTCAGCGCACAGACAGGGCCCTCTTTACTTTTTTTATTGGTCTGTGTTTATTGTATGTGGGGGTTTATTCTCCCCTAATTGTACAGTGTTGAGGAATATGTTGGCATTTTATAAATGCCAGTAATAATAATGATAATAATAATAATCGCTGTTCATGTAAATACATCTTTTAGTGTCCAGAATCTCACAGCAAAATTATTCATTTGCTTTATATTCCAAATATTGCATAATATAGTATTGCGTAAGTACACCTTCCATTGAGGAAGATATACAGTGTGTCACCCATCCAGCAATAGGAATCATACATTACCTGCACACAATAGGAAAATCTGATATTTCAAATAATCTCTGATGCTCACACTACCCTGCCCTGCAACTCCCATTATCCATTGTCATACCTAAATCATTTTCACAATAACGGGTTTGTCACACAGAGGTTAATCACCCCGATAGAGTTGGGGTTCCTTAGCTAAGGTGTCTATTCACTAAACAGTGAGTTGTGCACTTTGTTCCAAATAGCTGGGCAGTACGGAAGCCATAAACAAGTGGAGTTCTGACTTTCTAGGCATCATAGTTATGTAGTCCACAAACTACTGCAGTACCAGGGCTAGCCGTCACTTCAATACACAGTAAATTCCAACGCAGCTCGTTTGGGATCTGGTAACTCACACCAACTCAATGCTTAGTAAACGACTTCCTAATTACACTTTCATTTACAATGCAACCGCCTCCAACAGTTTTATTACTTAATTTCTATTTCGTAAATATGTTAAATCTTTCAAGAGTTTACTTTTATTCTCCCTCCTTGTATTTAAAAAAACTGTTCTCAACTCCTAATGCGTTGTGATATATTAGCACTGCGTTTACACAATCCCCTTTCGTACTGGGCGGTCGCCAGAGTCTGCCCCGTAAACGTTTTCCAAAGCACCTCATTCCGTGCTGAGAGCCACTCTGCAAATCAGGCTCTAAATTCGTTCCATTGACAGGTTGTCTCGTATCTGGTTACAGGTAAACTTTCTCCAAGGAGGCATTCACTCGACAGATTTTATTATTATTTGATTATTTATATAGCGCCAGCAAATTCTGTAGCGCTGTTCAATGGAATGTTATGTTATTGATAAAATAATGCAAATACTGAAGATATCACAGACAGTGTGCTAGGCCTGGCGCTGGCACTAATGAGCATTTATTATAATAGTTACATCTTTTAATCTTCGAGGATCATTTACTAAACCGCAAATTGCCCGATTTGACAATTGCACAGTACTGGACCAACACAGACAGATAAGTGATGGCTTATTCACTAAAGTGTGAATTGTTAGGAATTAAAAGTGAATTCAAAATATATTTGGATTTTTAGGTCAAACTGAAAATGTAACTAATGTTGAGAAATTTTCCAGTTTGTCGTTCTTGGCCTCAGATTTAAAATTGGGGAACGTAACAAATCGGTAATGTCTCACCAGATTTGGGCCTGTTGGGAGGCTTGATATTAAAGAGAAATCCGCATGCTCAGTAATACATATAGTATTATGTAAAAATTGTAAAAAACATAGTTATAAAAAATGAATAAGTGAAGTATTAGATTGTTTTATGCCCCTTATCTCAGATGTCAGAAATACATTCTCCTTTAATCTCCCCTTGCTTTAGCCAGATGTGTTTCATGTTAAACTGGCAGCTGGTGTGATGTGTGTTTACATTTGTACCACATTTAGACCATCATGGCAGAGAGAGCCGTGAGCCTGTAGATTGGTCAGAGACTAAGCTCCTACAGGTTTGTTTTTTTTCTCTATTCCGCGAAACCTTCCGTTAATGGCCATCTTGTACATTATTAAACCTGACGATGACTGGCAGGACGCCAGGACAGATAGCATGCCAACATTGATATGCCTGAACACTGCATTCTATAAAGCGAGGAAACTGCTCGAAACAAATTGCAGACTTATCGTCCGGAACAGAAATAATTGGGGGCGTGGTGCCTGGTACTCAAAATGCATTGTGGGAGGAGGGAATTGGGACATTTGTATAACCACCCTCATAGCACGGAGGTAGTCAGCTATCCTAAAAACAATATCTTATGTATTTGTTCTGTTCTGTGGTATTTGTTTTATGTTGTATTTTTATGATGTGCTGATAACCATATTTATAACTAAAAATGTAATTTAGAACAAGAACAATGTATCTTATTTACACAGACTGATTTCTAAACACATTTATTGTATTTAAAGACACATTACTGGGAGTATTATTGCTGTGGAGCTCTGTTATACACTCAGACACATTACTGGTAGTATTATTGCTGTGGAGCTCTGTTTTACACTCAGACACATTACTGGGAGTATTATTGCTGTGGAGCTCTGTTATACACTCAGACACATTACTGGGAGTATTATTGCTGTGGAGCTCTGTTATACACTCAGACACATTACTGGGAGTATTATTGCTGTGGAGCTCTGTTATACACTCAGACACATTACTGGGAGTATTATTGCTGTGGAGCTCTGTTATACACTCAGACACATTACTGGGAATATTATTGCTGTGGAGCTCTGTTATACACTCAGACACATTACTGGGAGTATTATTGCTGTGGAGCTCTGTTATACACTCAGACACATTACTGGGAGTATTATTGCTGTGGAGCTCTGTTATACACTCAGACACATTACTGGGAGTATTATTGCTGTGGAGCTCTGTTATACACTCAGACACATTACTGGGAGTATTATTGCTGTGGAGCTCTGTTATACACTCAGACACATTACTGGGAGTATTATTGCTGTGGAGCTCTGTTATACACTCAGACACATTACTGGGAGTACTATTGCTGTGGAGCTCTGTTATACACTCAGACACATTACTGGGAGTACTGGGAGTATTATTGCTGTGGAGCTCTGTTATACACTCAGACACATTACTGGGAGTATTATTACTGTGGAGCTCTGTTATACACTCAGACACATTACTGCAGGGCTCGACAAATCCCAGTCGCCAGGTCGCCAAGGCGACTAAATATTTCAACCTGGCGTCTGGGATGTGCCAGCTCTCTAATTAGTGTGGCAGCGGCCGTCACAGGGAATATTGCATGCGGCCGCCCGCGGGAGCATGGAGGTAGGCGGCGCGCGAGGGAGCATGGAGGTAGGCGACGCGCGAGGGAGCAGTACTCCGCAGCTGCTCTCTGCTCCCTCGCGCTGTGTAATGATGCCGGGAGCCAGAATATGACATAATTCCAGCCCCGGCATCATTACAGAGCACGAGGGAGCAGAGAGGAGCTACAGGCAGAGTACTGCTCCTTCGCACACAGGAAGAGATCAGCCCCACTGGACCCCAGGAAAGACCCTCTCAGCTCTCCCAAAGGTAGGGAGGCTGAGTGGGTTTCAATGAAAACAAAAATGTGTATGTGTGAGAGAGAGCCTGTCAGAGTGTGAACCTGTCAGAGTGTGTGTAAGAGCCTGTCAGTGTCTGTATGTGTGTATGTGTGTGTGTATGTGTAAGTCTGTCAGAGTGTGTGCGTGCAAGCCTGTTGTCAGCGCAAGTGTATGAGTCTGTCAAGAGACTGTGTGTGTGTGTGCGAGCGAGTCTTTCAAGAGTTTGTGAGTGCAAGCCTGTTGTCAGTGTGAGTGTATATGTGAGCCTGTCAGTGTGTGTGTGCGCGTTTAGGTACCTGCCCCCTCCGATAGTTTTTACTCACATTTTTTCCCTCATTTTCTCACGTGCCAGTTTCACCATGGCTGAGATTATCAATCTTTATGATTTCAGCTAAGCCAACGCTTTCCCTTAGGAAAGCATTGGGAGGATTTTGTGCATGCGCAGCAAATGTACCAATCCGCATCTCCTCAGAGAGATGCATTAAATTAATGAATCTCTATGAGGAACATTCAGCACTTCCATGCAGAGCTTGGAGATACTGAACCTGGGTGCTGCATGTGCTGCAACAATGACCCAGGACTCTCTAGTGACCGTCTGACTGACTAGCACTAGAGTTGTTGCTAAGCAGCAATGTAAATTCTGTCTTTTCACAGAAAAGGCAGTGTTTACGCTAAAACACCTGCAGGGACAGGCTATAGACACCAGAACAACTACATCAAGCCGTAGTGGTTCTGGTGACTATAGTGTCCCTTTAAGAATTGCATTTTCTCGTTGAAAATGACTGGCTCCTAACTTGTTTAGCTGGCTCCTAGATTCCATACAAATTTGTCAAGCCCTGCATTACTGTATTATTGCTCAGGAGCTCTGTTACAGACTCAGACACACCAACAATATGGAGCTCCTAGAAAAGAGGGACATCAAGGTGTAGTAAAATAGGGACTGTCCCTCACAAAGAGGGACACTTGGGAGGTATGATGTGAGGTTTTGTTTAATCACTGTTGGCAATTAGTGATGTCCCGAACGGTTCGCCACGGATGGCGAACATATGTGCTGTTCGGTCCGCCCCCTATTCGTCATCATTGAGTAAACGTTGACCCTGTACCTCACAGTCAGCAGACACATTCCAGCCAATCAGCAGCAGACCCTCCCTCCCAGACCCTCCCACCTCCTGGACATCATCCATTCATTCATTGAAGCTGCATTCTTAGTGAGCTGTCCAGGAGGTGGGAGGGTCTGGGAGGGAGGGTCTGCTGCTGATTGGCTGGAATGTGTCTGCTGACTGTGAGGTACAGGGTCAAAGTTTACTCGATGACATAGGGGGCGGACCGAACAGCGCATATGTTCGCCATCCGTGGCGAACCGTTCGGGACATCACTATTGGTAATGTATCGTGTAAACCATTCTGTAGAATGCTTGGGCAGTGTAGTAAATACATGGTTGAAAGAAATGTGTGTTGTATGTGAAATCAGGCAGCTGCACTTCAAGGTCTCAAATATTTTTGTGTTTAAAAGCTAAGGTGTTATGTAAATCCAACAGCAAGTAACATTATTAAATAGAAAGAGCCAGCGAAGTTTGCCCCATTAGACAACAGACTTATTGTTTAAAAATGAAAGGTGGTTTGGGACGTTTGCTCAGCTTTAAACAAGGTTTCATGTTGCAACAAGGAATCTGACCAGTAAGTCATGTGTTTGCATTTCAGTTTTAGTTCATTTCAAGCTTTGGCTAATCCTTTCTAGACATTCTGGAGAATGGCCAGGTTCAAAGGAATCCTGAGTTTTACCCAATGCTTGATACATTACTGGGCTACAATGTTACAAGAATATACACAGTGAAATGAACAAGCTTGCACCAAATGAAAGATGGGGCAATGATCGGATGACGTTGGCTGCTGCAGAACATCTTCGGCTACTGAGCTGTAAATCACTGCTTTTATTTCATCTTTGGCAGGTTCACTTGATACGATGTTCTGCATCAACTGCAGGCTTTAGAGGTTTAGATTGTATCAAATTAAAAACACTGAGATGTCACTCAAGCAGATTAATCGCGGTTGGGTAGAAATTAGGCATATCGGCCAACATACCATACAGTGATTGATGATTACGTTGCTACATGCTTGAATTCCCTCTTATCACTACTGATGTTTTAGCTGCCCAGAGCTGCTAAACCTGGGGGAATGTCTACCCCCTTCACGGGTTTCCTCAAAGCTAAGCCCCCTTAGTCCTGGATAACATTGAAAACGCGTGCTGCTGCCGCTGAGTATCAACCTCATTGATCAATAAATGTGATGAGTTAATTTACCAAATCCAACAGAGTTTCTGCGGAGTTCACTTAGTTAATAGGATTTCATTCAGAAAGTGATTGGATGTGCAGCTAGCTGATCAGTGACTGGGCCTCATTTAAGATAGGAATAGAATAGTTCCCCTGACGTCTAGAGCAAGCTTTATGGGTACTGTAGTCCTAGAATAAAAAAATCCCCCCCAAAAATCTGCTTTATTTAGATCACCCCCTAGAATAGACTCATTTCTGTGGGCATTTATTTCGTGTATCATATGTCGCTGACTTATTTAGGCTTTAAGGGGTTAAATGGCTCCCTTACATGGTTTACGTTAACCTTTTTGAAGGTGTGTTGGCATTGCATACTTTGCCCCCTCTGGCGCTCTGAGGGTTAGTTACTCACCCAGCGCAGTACAAATTGTTCTGTTTAAACAAACAAATGCTTTCATTGCTGCATAGTCACAAGTGTGAGGTTGTAATCTCTTTTAATGATAACTTTCCTGCTTTGCTACATACCGTACCTTTAAGCAGCGATGCAGGAATTCATAGCCCCCAGCTAAGAACATGAGAATGCAAAGTAACTATGGCTTTGTAAGTAGCCGCTCTCTAGTTAGGAAGCAGACATAGACAGATGATATATATATATATATAGAGAGAGAGAGAGAGTTAAACAGGAAAATAGAATAAAAACACATGCAACGCTCTCTTTCTAGGGTGAGCACATTAATAAAGAACTTGATGTGTGATTTTTTTTGGGGGGTCACCTAATCAATGGTAATATTGACATGTAGAGTACCCAGGACCCTATGACTACTGTCAAGTTAATGATATTTGGAAAGTAACTCTCGGGGTGGTAAGTAAGAATTTCAGGGAATTTCACACTTTAGGACAAAGTAAGTCAACTGCAAAGAATAGCTAACTTGGAGAAAGCTTCCATTTTGGTTATTTTGGCTTTCAATTTGTAATTCACTTTCCCAATAATTCTCACTTTTAAATAGCCGTGTCTGGTTTTGGCTTGGCTGTCCCCTTAATGGATGCTCTCCGGATTAAATAGACACCTTCTTTTCTGATACATTGTATAGATAATGCGTTTAACGTATGTGTTAATATAATATAATATTTAACGTATGTGTTAATATAATATATTTAAAGTATGTATTAATATAATATAATATTTAAACTATTGTTAATATAATATAATATTTAAAGTATGTGTTAATATAATATTTAAAGTAATGTTAATATAATATAATATACTTAAAGTATGTGTTAATATAATATAATATTTAAACTATTGTTAATATAATATAATATTTAAAGTATGTGTTAATATAATATAATATTTAAAGTAATGTTAATATAATATAATATTTAAAATTGCTGCATCCGCAATAGATCCCCAGCTTTGCATGTTCTGCAAGTTAGCATTGCGCATGCAAGGAAGTCATCGCCCCATCAGCATGCTCACTGATACTTTTCAATTAGTATTTTTTACTGGAAGTTATTGGGTTACTGGAAGTTCCCATAATTCTTTGCTGTGTTTCCTTAAAGAGACGAACAACTGTGTGAATGAGGAAACCGTGCAGGTCTGGAGGAGCAGAAATGGGGGATTGTAACCAGTAAGAACGAAGTATTTGGGAATTGAGAGGATGAAACACAGGAAGCAGGGTTAATAATCAGACTTCTGCAAAAAAAATAATATATATATATATATATTTGCCCAAGTTCTTGGTGCCTTGAGTGTACCTTTCTTGTTCAGGTGTCTAATTTTTATTAAAGGGACACTATAGTCACCAGAGAAACTACAGCTTAATGTAGTTGTTCTGGTGAGTATAATAGCTCCCTTTGGGCATTTTCATGTACATTGCCCCTAGGGACACCTCCAAGTGACCACTCCTGAGATGGCCACTGGAGGTGCTTCCTGGCTCAGGGCTGCACAGTAAGCAGCCCTGTCGTTCAGCGGCCCCACGCTCTGCATGGAGACCCTGAATTTTCCTCACAGAGATGTATTGATTCAATGCATCTCTATGAGGAGGTCCTGATTGGCCACCGCCCTGTGCCTATTTTAGCCAATCCAATGCTTTCCCTATGGGAAAACATTGGATTGGCTAAAAATCTGCCATTTTGATGATGTCACAAAGGGGCCAGCGCCGGCAGACCCGCGCTGTGCTGGAAATAAGGTGAGTTTTAAACTTTTATAGGGGGCTAAGAGGGGGCAAGCCACCTAAATGGTGGGTTTACCACAATAGGAATACATGTTTGTGTTCCTGACCCTATAGTGATCCTTTAAAACTTTGAAATGCCAGAGGATCACTTTGAGACACTTCGTGTTCATCTGTGAAGAAGTTATGGTGCAAAGACCATGTCTGCAACTTTCATTGGGAAAATCTTTAATTCCACAGATGATTTTTTTTTTTTTTTTTTGGACCGCCTCCATGGGCTGTCGGTCAGCTAAGTGGAATACGCTCTTCCTGTCTGGCAATATCAGTTTTGTCCAAGTTGTGCGTCAGCATGTTATCCGCAGACACCTTGGACAGGCTGCCTATGGTTAGATGAGTTAAATTGATGTATTTTTGGAATCAGAATATCTCTTTAAATTAAAATTGGATTTCTCTGCTACAAAAAGGATACATAACATTTTATAAGGAGACACATACTAACATCCAAACATTTATCCCGCTAGAAATGTTACACTTCTAGTCTAGGGGGGCTGCTTATTTTAAGCCAAGCAAGTCATATTTTGAAGTGAAGCAAGACCACCCAATTTTAAGTGTTTTTATTTTTACTGTCACCCGTTAATTGGGTTAGAATATTCTGTACAGATGGCTCCACTTACCTGCCTCAGTTACTATAAGAATCACAGAATTGCTATTTACAATCTGGCATTCCTGTCAGATTATTCATACTTAGATTATTCAAAGATTGGTTCTCTGAGTAAATGGGGCGATTTTCAATGTAAATGGACATATTCTCAGTGTGAATGGGCCGATTCTCAGTATGAATGGACAGATTCTCAGGGTGAATGGGCAGATTCTCAGGGTGGATGGGCAGATTCTCTGGGTAAATCAGAAGATTCTGAAATTGGAAGGAGCAAGTACAATCTCTTCTGAATGGGAAGAAGTTTAGGGTGAATACACAGATTGTCAGGGTGAATTGGCAGGTTCTTGGGCTTAGGATTGCTTTCCAAATTTCAAACTCAGTCTGTGATCCTAAAGACTCTCAGGGTTATTCACTAAACTATGAATTGTAGCAAATGGAAAATTAATTGCAAACCTGATGCTAAAATGGGTAAGAAGTGAGTTTAGATGATTTGGTGAACTTTTCCAGATCAGCTATTTATACCTTAATTTGACCTTTAGAATTTGACTACAGCGCAGAATAAACCTGTATTTATTCAGAGTAAAACGTTGATGTGAAATCTTGAACTACAAAAGTCCGTTATATGTCCTGTTTTGTCCTTTGAAGGATTAATGCTTGTTGCTGTATACTGTATTAATTGCATTTCAGTGTGTGGGTGAAATAATTTGGACACTTGGTAATAAATATCATTATACAATGTTACTTTTCGTTACTGGGTATTGTGCCCCCCACAGCTTCACTCATCTAAATTGACAGGTTTTTTTTTTTCAAATTCATGGAAATTACTTAAAGTCAGGTTTAGGCAGACACATTTACACTGATAAAATGCAGATTATACATATAATTACATTTCATCATGTTTTATACCTAAGGGTTACACTTACCAAGTGAAGGATTTAAACGTTAAATTAAGATGTATTATTATTAGTGAGGTCTGTCTGTGAGGCCTTTTCGTGCCAGCGTTTATTTGGCACAGTCAGAAATCGCGTAGAAGAGCAGACGGGTGCCAAGGCTGTGAAGTATGTGACTATCACCACTCCCAGAGAAGGCATCTGTTTACAGAACAGGGAGCCCTATCCTGGAGTGTGAGAGATGTGATGCCTTATAGTATGGGGCACATGAGTCCACATGGCTGAGAGGTTGGAGTACTAAAAGTGAATACAAATCCCAAAAACAAGTTTGGGAAGAGCGCAGGTAACTTTTTTCTTTGTTTTTTACTGGAATACTAAAAGGTCCAGAGCGAAGGGGCAGGAGAGCATGTGTGTACTTTCTTTATCATTCAGTTTCTAAATATCAGGGAAAGGAGACGATTTATCAAACTAAAATTTAACTTTTTTAATTAGATTTTTTACCTTTCTAAGGTCCTTTCTTATTTTATCTTTAATTTTGCTGTAGCTCGGGTTTTTAACAAAACTGTGCTCTGACTCGCTCTGGTGATTTTTTCCTCTGTCACTATTGGCAATGTATCATTGTGTACGTGAGCTGGGTCTTCACTGATATCAGAAGGGAAACGATGCTGGAAAACATAGGCAGTGATACAGTTTCAATGGACTTACACCGGAGGATCGCTTAAGAGTAAAAACACGGCATATCCCCACATCCACGGTCCATCTAGAGATGAATAGTAGGGGCTTCTAGCAATGGATCTCTATGGGCTCAGCAGGAAAAGCCAAATAGAATACAGAAAATCCACAGCATAAAATGAAGCTTAATGTACCATCCAACGCGTTTAGTGAGAGTCTAAAGGGGTTCTCATGTGTCCATGGGCTTTCAGTTTGGCTAGTCTGGCCTTAAATCTGAAATTCACTTTGAATTCTCACCTTAGTAAATAACCTTGTTACACCTTCTCCCGTGTTTTACGAATCAGAACAGACATTGAATTCCTACTTGTTAATTCTCCTTCCTCTGCTTAGTAAGCTTGTGGCACTAGGCTAATTCTATTTACACATTAGTGAAGACCCGCAGAGCCAAGACAATATTTAAGAAGGAGTTTAAATATGTTGGGGATCTCGCTCATGCATCCTGTCACCTTTATCTTTTCACAGAGAGGTCATTCCTTTCACTCTTTTCTTAAAATATTCAAAATATTTCTTCACGGTCACCGTTGTCAATGCTTTCTTTATTGTAGCAACACCATTTTTATATAAAAGCACAGATTTCATTCACTGCAGATTTCTTTTCTGCGTAGGGATTTGGGATAGAGAGCAAGTAAGTTTTTGTTTTTTATTGTATGTATTGAGGCTGATATGAACTATAGTCATTGCTGCCACCCAGGAGTAGTGGGAGTTTGAGCACAGGGCTTAGTGATATATGTTTAGATTTATTTTCTAACCATTGTTGTGCCCCTCCTGAATTTTCCTAATCACGGCCTAAACTGCAGTTTTTCTGAAGGTGTGTTATCTCAGCAGACAAGGCATGATACAAGAGAGAATTGCATGAGCACCCCTTCCTGAAACATATCTCACTGTAATTAGGAGATTAATGTTAAAGTTGTCAAAATCCCCCGCTTTTACAGAACAGCAATGCAAATCAGGTGCTCTGAGTATTAATTCTTATGGTTGTCAGAAAGGATTTGTAGAAGAAGGGGACAACATAACAAAAATGTTAATCCCACAAATTCTTGTGTGCAGGAGATTGAAAATATGATCTCTAATCCCGCCTGCTTTCTTTCGTTCTAATACTGCGCAGACATTTCAAGCAGGTAGTTGTTGGAATTCAACTGACAGTCCCTTGTTCTGGTATAATGTTCCACTATCCTGCAGCAACAATAAAATGTCATTTACTGCTTTTCATGTGAAAGATCTCAACAGATCCTTGGGCAGAATTGGTGGTGATTAATTTAGTCACTGCTCAGCCAGTCTTTACAAACACTTTAATCTTAGCAATAGACTAAATTGCCTTTACTGTTTAGATAAAGAGTTCTCCAAAAGTAAAAAAATAAAGTTTTATTACTTACCTCCAGCCCCCCAGGACTCCGATCTTGCCATAGCCACTATTCCTCCTTTGGCTGAGATGAGGCTGGTGCGCATGCGCGACAATCACCGAACTGTGACAATCAGCATCACCTTATATAGATGCATTAATGCAATACATTTGTATGGGGAGCATTCAGTGTCTCCACGCTCTGCAAAGATTGCAGGACCACAGCCAGGAAGGACCTCTAGTGGCTGTCTGAGTGACAGGCACTAGAGGTGGTCATAGGAAACAATGTCTTTTCTCAGATAAGACAGTGTTTGATTACAGAGATTTCAATAACAGTCTCTTTGCAACAAAACCACTATATTAAGCTGTAGTGTTTCTGGTGCTTAGAGTGGCCCTTTAAGGAAATGGAGGAAATAACTGATTTAACCCCTTAAGAACGCGGGCGTTCTGTGCCATCCTTTTTGGGGCGGTCCTAAATGCCGGCGGGCGGCATAGAACGTTCCTTTGTACTTACCGGGTCCCCGCCGTTCCCCCGATGGCGGTCGCGATCCTGCGGTCTGCATGGGTGCTCAGGCAGACCCCCTCTGCCCGATCCGCCCCCTCCCTCCCGACAATGTGATCGCGGGGTCCTTGTGATTACATGGCCGGAATAGCCGCCTTATGCAGTGCCTGCAGGGGGCCTGTCTGAGCTCTCAGGCTGTCCCTCTTATGCCTGCAAAAAAGTTTATAAAGTTAACAAAAGTTAATAAAAAGTTTAATAAAGTAAATATATATATATATATATATATATATATATATATATGATCTAAGTACTTTTATATGCACATACATAAACCATTAATAAAAATCTGTACATGGGGGGGTACTGTTTTACTCAGGAGACTTCGCTGAACACAAATATTAGCATTTAAAAACAGTAAAACATATCACAATGATGATATCGTCAGTAAAAATGCATTTTTTTGCACTTTTCACACACATATGGTACTTCCACTGACGATATAATTGTTTATTTTTATTTTAAAGTTTGATAAATCTATAAATGAAACAAATTAATGTATGTTTAATATTGGTATTTTTTTACCTCCATTTCCACCTGTGACCCTCCCAATGTTTTGAGCCAAATATTTACAAACGCCGTGATGAGCGCAATACGTAATACATGGTAACACCCTTAGGTGAGAACTGTCAGGAATTCAAAGTGAATTTAAAAATTTAGGAGGAGATAGTTGAATTAGATACATTTTCCAAGTCAATTAGATTTTCAGATTGGCTATTTTCACCATAATTTTTTAATTATAATTTAATTTCCAACAATTAACCTGTTTTGTATTGAGTGAATAAGCCCCTCATGTAGTGTGACAAGGATCTCTTAATGCTATAATCACTCTGTGACACCAATTTTCCAGCCCCCCCCCCTTTGTTACAGGTCGCCGTTCTTTCATACCGTTCTTTCTTTTTCCCCAGCCCTGTTCAGTTTACTGAACGCCAGGAAATGTTCGAATATCCCATTAATTTACCTCTATTGTACAGACAGGTCTTGTCTTGTAAGTTCAGTGAATTGTTTTTAACAATGCTGATACTGAGCGTGAGGTATATCGTGGGCAGGTATTTTGGCGTACTGAGATGACACACTGGCAGGGCAGTCAGGAGAATGTAGAATTTGACTGGTATTACTGTCAGTTTATAATAAAGCGATAAAAAACTAAAGCTGCATTGTTTGGTAAGTTCACTGCCAGTTTAATATGTCAAGCTCTCTGCAAAGTCCTATACAATACTGCAGCTGGGATAAATGAAATGCAATGATGGGTTGTTTGTTTTTTAATTTAAATACTTTGCATGTCACTGTCCCCAGTGGCATTTAATGGGTTGAAAGTACTAGATTTTATAATTCCAAATAGGCCGCTGAGTAGAACACTTGTAGAACTTTATGGACATCAGACACCGTAATTACCCTGGAGCATAGGCCTGCGCAGCCTATTGCATTAGGGTGTGCACCCTAAAGCACAAACACACGCCGCATATATATATGTATGTATGTATATACACATATATATACACACACACATACACTGCTGTGTGTGTGTGCTGTGTGAGGGTGCTGTTAATGTGATGTGTGTGAGGGTGCTGGTAGTGTGCTATGTGGGTGAGGGTGTTTGTGTGTGTGCGCGCTTTTTAGGGTGCTGTTAATGTACTGTGTGTGAGGGTGCTGTTTGTGTTTGTTTGTGCGCGCTTTTGAGGGTGCTGTTAATGTACTGTGTGTGAGGGTGCTGTTTGTGTGTGTGTGTGTGTGTGTGTGCGCGCGCGCTTGTGAGGGTGCTGTTAAAGGACCACTCTAGGCACCCAGACCACTTCAGCTTAATGAAGTGGTCTGGGTGCCTGGTCCAGCTAGGGTTAACCCATTTTTTAATAAACATAGCAGTTTCAGAGAAACTGCTATGTTTATTAATGGGTTAAGCCTTCCCCCAAAGCCTCTAGCGGCTGTCTCATTGACAGCCACTAGAGGTACTTGCGTGCTTCTCACTGTGATTTTCACAGTGAGAGCACGCCAGCGTCCATAGGAAAGCATTATGAATGCTTTCCTATGTGACCGGCTGAATGCGTGCGCAGCTCTTGCCGCGCGTGCGCATTCAGCCGACAGGGCGGAACGGAGGAGGAAAGAAGGAGGAGAGCTCCCCGCCCAGCGCTGGAAAAAGGTAAGTTTAAACCCCTTTCCCCTTTCCAGAGCCGGGCGGGAGGGGGACCCTGAGGGTGGGGGCACCCTCAGGACACTATAGTGCCAGGAAAACGAGTATGTTTTCCTGGCACTATAGTGGTCCTTTAATGTACTGTGTGTGAGGGTGCTGTTTGTGTGTGAGGGTATTATTATTATTATTGCCATTTATATAGCGCCAACAGATTCCATAGCGCTTTACAATATTATTAGAGGGGGATTTAACTATAAATAGGACAATTACAAATAAACTTATGGGAACAATAGGTTGAAGAGGACCCTGCTCAATTGAGCTTACATTCTATAGAGGTGGGGTATAAAACACATTAGGACAGGAATTTGCAGTGAAATAAGGTGGGCTGCCCATTAGGAGAGAGCAAGAGACAGGTATGTGAGGTAGAGGTTAGTCTTGGAGGCCATAAGCTTTCCTAAAGAGATGGGTTTTAAGGCACTTCTTAAAAGATGCAAGACTGGGGGAGAGGGTACTGGTAGTGTGCAGTGTGTGTGTTTGTTAGGGTCCTGTTTGTGTTTGTGAGGGTACTGTTAGTGTGCTGTGTGTGTGTGTGAGGGTGCTGTTTGTGTGCTGTGTGTGAGGGTGCTGTTTGTGTGCTGTGTGTAAGGGTGCTGTATGTGTGTGGGTGCTGTATGTCTGTGGGTACTATATGTGTGTGGGTGATGTATGTGTGTAGGTGCTGTGTATGTGTGTGGGTGCTGTGTATGTCTGTGGTTGCTGTATGTCTGTGGGTACTATATGTGTGTGGGTGATGTATGTGTGTAGGTGCTGTGTATGTGTGTAGGTGTTGTGTATGTCTGTGGGTGCTGCATGTGTGTTGGTGCTGTATGTGTGTAGGTGCTGTGTATGTGTGTAGGTGCTGTGTATGTGTGTGGATGCTGTATGTGTGTGGGTGCTGTATGTGTGTATGTGCTGTGTATGTCTGTGGGTGCTGTATGTCTGTGGGTGCTGTGTATGTCTGTGGGTGCTGTATGTCTGTGGGTGCTGTATGTCTGTGGGTGCTGTATGTGTGTAGGTGCTGTGTATGTCTGTGGGGGCTGTATGTATGTGGGGGCTGTATGTGTGTAGGTGCTGTGTATGTGTGTGGGTGCTGTATGTGTGTAGGTGCTGTGTATGTCTGTGGGTGCTGTACCACCCTCCCTTCTCACCTTATGGGGGGATCCTTTCTGCCATCCCTGGTGGTCCAGTGGTGGTTGAACTCTCGCTTGCGGGGCTAGAGTTCGCTCAGATCTCGCAAGAGGAACCCGGCGGAGCTACCGGCAATAGCTTGCCGGGTCCTCTCCTGCCTCCCTCCCTGCATGTGGGTCGGTGGGGAGGGAGGCTGAGAGCAGAGACGGCGATTGGATAGCGCCGGCTCTGCATGAGCCGACAGTGGAGATCCTGAAATCTCCCCTGCCGGTCTCACTCCATAGGCGTGCCGCGGGGATTAGGGTGTGCCCAGGCACACCCCATGCGCATGCCTATGCCCTGGAGTACCCAAACCATGCAGATAGATAGTCCTTTATCTCTCATCCCTTCCTTCTATTCTTATTTTCCCTTGGGTGGATTAATCCTTGTGTAGGCATGTGGCACACGGAGAAGATAGTTCCTCCATTGCAGAATTTGCTGTGCCCTTTCAGATCCACTAGAAGATAATGAATATATAGGATGCAAAATATACCCTTTGTGGTCAATTTTTGGAAGGTAGTTGTCCTTTAATTAATAAACGGTCATTTTAGCTTCTTAGTGTTGAGTTTAAAAATTAATAATGTGGTATAATTGGGGCTGATAAATAGTAACTGCCCAAGAGTAGTGGGAGTTTGAACACAATTTTTCTGTTTGTATTTGCGTTTTGTATTACATAGCCTTTTTACAGTGGTTCTACCCTCCTCTGTGTGTTTGTTTATGGTAAAGTAGTTTGTAAGGATTTATAAAAAAAATACTGACTTCTGTCTCATTAGAGACTCTTCCTTTTAGCTGAAACCAGTGAATTTCGAGAGCAGGCCTCTCCTAAGAGTTTAGCCCCAATGTTGGCAGGTGAGCTTAGATTTTAATGGCAATTGCAGTGATGCCAAACATTTCCGTTATTTAATAACATTGTAATTCTAAACATGAAATGCGTTGTGTTAAAGTTTAGAATTTACAGTTGAACCTCAAGTGGTGGAGGGTCCTGAGTTGACCGCCCTCCTGAATAAGTGACTGCTATGATTGTTTAAGAGAGGACTTATCAACTTAAACTGCCTAAGCTGTAAATGATATCTCAGGGGTATAAGCTGGTCACAGATTATTTTACATTATCCTCTCTGCATCGTTCTCCACGTTCCCCAGCTCATCATATGGGGAAGTGTCTCTCTGAGTAATAGATTTATTATCACAGGGCTGATATTAGATACAGATGTTTTAGGATAAATCAGAGTCATAAGGAATAGTGGGCGGCCATCTCCTGCATTTTAGGGAGAGCATGCCAGCTCAATTTTAAACACGAGCTGGGACTTTTTGTATGAATAAACATCTTTTACAGTAATTATAGAAAATATGTAATAATGTACGACATACATAACCATATAGCTGTTTATTGGGATGTTCTAAAACATAGATTTTTTTTTAAATCTATTATTATATTCGGTGTTTGAGTTTAGCTTTTGCTTGGGTCCATGCTGTAGTCATAGGGTTTCTACAAATACTTCCATAATCTAATCACTTCTCAATGTCCCCAATATAATTTCTGAAAAGAATGTTGCCATACAAATGCTTATTCTCTAATGACTGGTTTTCGTGAGTTGAGTCCTAGTTGATTTAACTGATCTAAATCATCATTTACTTCGTTCAGTTGAATCCATAGTAAGTTGCCTGCAGAGTTTTAATATGGTTTCTAAGTCAACTTCCATGGAGGACATAGATGCTTTGCTTAACAAACTCAGGTTTGGCTATGGATCCCCAGCCTCTGTGCTCTACCGCTAACATCTTTCATTACTAACATCTGGACTGTCTAATTTGTATTGTGGCAAACTTGGTCGAGACATGTTTCCTTTGTGTCCAGCTTTGAAGCTCAGCGTCTAGGAAATGTGTTCGGGACAAAACCCGTATGAAGTGGTGAGTAAGATGAGTGAACTTGAAAAATAAAGAACCTTCAGTGCTCATTACAAAGTTTACTAAACGTTCATTAGAACTGAACTCAACTTTTTTAGGAAATACTTTTCCATAGTGTTCTAGTATGCACACTAACCATTAAAATACTAAGAAGGCACCACTTTCACCAGTAGTATTATCATTGTGGTGAAACACTAAATATTGCATATATCTCTTTTTCATACCTTGACAGAGCTAACATGAGCCTCGGCCGCTCAGCTGTACAGTGCTCTACAAAGCTTTACACTCAGTTGTCCACTCTTTGTTCTTCCAAAAGTGATTTACATTGAAGTACATCATACTGAAGGTGAAATGGATTTTGGGAACGCTTGAGTGGACAATGATTCATGCCATTTCCATCTGTTATAGCTGAGGGTTTCTGTGTCACTGTTTATGGAAATGTCTATCCAGATCAAAATGGGAACACTTTGAATCCGACTGCTCCATTGCTGCTCACAAATATGTATTATGGGAAGCTAAATAGCTTTTGAATGAGGCATCTTCCAGTAACAGGCTTACCGTTAATCTGCAGAATGACCCCTACTAAATTTAGCAATATAGTGTTTTGTACACTGTCTTTAGTACCATCTCCATGATAACTTGCGACCCATGTCCAGACCCCACTGATCTTGAGTCTGATCAGCTAGTCCAAGCATTTATCTCCTGCTTCACATAGTTAGAACATTGGACAGACAACTGTTGCGAAATTTAGTTAATCACAAAGACTGTATCCTGTTGAGTTTTTGTCATAAATTCAGTAGTTAAAATTTTCTGCTGAATTCAGCAGAACCCAGGAGCACTCCTCATTGGTGTGTTCATTAACCCGAGTCGTAACTTTATAATTTTAACTCAAAAATAGGTACTCAAATGAAATTTGTAAGCTGTCTCTCAAATTGTTAAAGGACCACTATAGTGCCAGGAAAACATACTCGTTTTCCAGGCACTATAGTGCCCTTAGGGTGCCCCCACCCTCAGGGACCCCCTCCCGCCGGGCTCTGGAGAGAGGAAAGGGTTAAACACTTACCTTTCTCCAGCGCCGGAGGGGAGCTGTACTCCTCCTCTCCTCCTTGCTCGCGACGTCATCGGCTGAATACGCTTTCCTATGGACGCTTGCGTGCTCGCACTGTGAAAATCACAGTGAGAAGCACGCAAGCGCCTCTAGTGGCTGTCAATGAGACAGCCACTAGAGGCTCTGGAGGCTGGATTAACCCTCAGTATAAACATAGCAGTTTCTCTGAAACTGCTATGTTTACAGCAGAAAGGGTTAATCCTAGAGGTACCTGGCACCCAGACCACTTCATTAAGCTGAAGTGGTCTGGGTGCCTAGAGTGGTCCTTTAACTGTTAATTCAAATTGAGTCCTTACAGCCATTAACAGAAATGTGATTTCATTGTAGCCAGCTTAACCCTTAAAGAGCAGTCTGTTGTTTATTTGTCAACATTGTTGGGAAATCTAAATTAATTCAAAGTGAATTTCAAATTTAAGGCCAAATTCCCTGAATTAGAAACATTTCCCAACATTTCAGTTAGCCAGTTAAGCTATTGTGATCTAAAATGTTAAACTCACTCTGAATTCTCACTTTTGTGAATTACCCTGGTGGTGTTTTGAGTGAAATATCAGAATTTTATTCTATTATTTATGCGCCATGCTCTTTCAATCAACTGCTCTGTAGGAGGAGGCTATACGACTGAACTGAGTTTGACTTGGTTCTCACAGGGGAAGTACCATCTAGTGACTGCCAGGAAGACGGTCACTGTAATGTAAACATTGCTATCTCCAAAACGACAATGGTTTACTTTGCATGATCAAAACGGCAGGACCACTGCACCTTTGAGATAAAGTGGTCATGTTGCCTTTAGTGTTCCTTTAATTAGGATTCATTCCAAAACAAAGGACCGAGAATGCTCTGGTCAATATATGGATATATGTTTTTTTTTTACTTTACCATAAAGACACATAATTGATATCGGCTGTTAAACCTCTCAGTAGATTTCATTACCTTGGACCATAACACTAGATGCTTTCTAATCAATGTCGTCATCCTCAGAGAACAAGCTTTTTCTTTGATAAGATCATTCCTTTCTAAAAGAACATGGACAGTGTCTATGGGCACCTCTGCAACACCAGCAACCAAACTGACCTGTGGGCTATCACAAGTGTTGTCCCTTCCGCATGCTTTCCTCATCCATGTAAAACTTTTGGATAATCTGATACATGTGATCCCTTCAGTTCCACCTGTTTGCTGATGGCACGAAGATAAACATTGGAGCTGCAAATATCATTAACACTCTGCAACACAGCGTGTGTCAGGGGTGTAAAAGACTTAATGATCTCCTTCAATAATTCTGCGATATTAGTTAAATATAGGTCTTGATGCAGACTCCAACCTCCAAGAGATATCCTTATCCATATCAGAAAGCAAGAAAACTAAGCTTCCCCACTAAGATTGTCAAACATATTCTTTGCACCATCTAGAAATTGAGACACTCACAGATTTGCTGTTGTCACTGACTGACTTCATTGAGATACCAGAATACCTAATCATTATCGTAATTAGAAGCAGGACAGTTAGCTATCAGATAATATTGAAGAGGTCTTCAAGATACAGTAGGAAAAATAGAGACATATTAATGCTTCTGGTAATTGTCAATAAATCAGTCCCTACCAAAGTCCAATCCACTTCCATGAAATGCTCACGTTCTTTCAAAGGTTACAACAATTCATTCTCCGCAAAACACCTGCCTTAGGAAAGTCAACAATTAAGGAAATCATTGCTGGAACTACCATATATATATATTACTTTTATCATTCAGAGGAACCTTGAAAACACCTCTTTTTAACCAGCAGCAATCCTCAACTGCAACAGGTGTTCGACACCTCATGATCATTTAACCCTAGAACGTCCTTTAAGTCTACCTGCACATTAACACGTCTCTGCGTCCACTTCTAGATGACATTTACTCTTTCATCCTCTGCTCACTGGGTAGAAAGAAACCATTTTATTTTAATTATCAAGATAATAACAGATATCAATAGATCAATGACATTCAGACTATGTGAGCACTGATTAGGTTTGTATTCACAGGTTCAGTTGATTTGATTGTTGTCAGGTAAGTGAGAATTCACCTTTGACAGGCCAATTTTATGGTTCTCGGTAAAGGTCTATGTGAGCAAATATGTTTTATTGCTGCCCGTAAATGCATTATTTACCAATGCCCTCGTGTTATTCATGCTTCCTCGAAGCCTTAAGGTAAATCTTGTGCGATCAATCCATTTACATTGCCTTCAAAAAGAAATAAAGTATTATTGCGTTTGAAGGGAAAGTAAAAGGTAGCTTTCCTTAGTATATCTTTATATCACAGGTTTTCTTACCAATTAATAAGTAGCTTCTCCCCATTTCTGGATTCCTGTGTCTAGACCTTTCTCATAACTTATCTCCAAAGACACATGGATTTATACTGGTTTCCATGCTGCTTGCGCTATATTTGAGGTTCTTATATAATAAATCACTCAGAGGGTATAAACAAAGTATGTTTAGCTCCAAATTCTACATTTAGTTGGCCATTGTTACCCAGGTATCACTAGCTGTGCTATGGCTGCTTGTCTCTGTGGTTTTTCTTTTACACCAACATCCATCGTGGATACAAAGTATACACGTTTTTTTTGAGCCAGATAATGAAAAGAATTCTCTTTTTATATCCATTTATATTATTATTATTTTATTATTTATATAGATTTGCATTAACGCTCAATAACACTTGGCACGCTTTGAAAAAGCTTTTGTAACTCAGGATTGTTTGCTAAATTGCTAAATGTAGCATCATTATCTTTAGAATATCTCTCAACAGATTCCACTTTAGAGCGTTTTCCTTGTTGCTGGAAGGTTTAAAAGCTAAAGTGATACTTTCTATACAAGTACCACATCAACACAAACCACAGCTTCCAAATAAGTTAATTATGTATCAATTTGCTGAATGACAAGTAGCAGAAATAGGAATAAATACTCAGGGATGCCCTGTAGCTGTATAAATATGAACAGATCTTTCATTCTTCAAGAGGTGGGCTAGACACAGCTATGTTTAACTGTCCACCCCCACCCCACCAGTCTTGCCCAATCCTCTGGTTTTCCTGGCAGAAGGAGGAATTTCACCTGGGGGGGTGGAATGTTGTGTAGATTCCATGGCTTCCTCTCCCCAGAGGTTGGAATTTGTCCATGAAGAAGCACAGGTGCCTTCAAGGGAGGGGTATGGGAGCAGTTCTGTTTATGCCATACCTGCGTATGGCTACAGTGTTTCTGCCTGGCTTGTGTCAAACAGTGAAACATTCCACAGCCTCTGTGCTGGTCTTGATATTGACGTGACCTAAAGATCAGAGCCTTCAACACCTCTTGCTGTTATATTGTTATCATTTAATCATAAAACATTTGAAATTTCCACATTGCTATAGAAGAAATCTACACTCATGGGCATTCTGTTAAGAGGCCCTGCTCCCCTTGACCTTAAGTTGGACAGCGGTCTTCTCAGTAATACTGCTTGTGAAGAGAACTGCGCTTCAATAGGGCAGTGGGCACATCATTCTGTATTGTGCTCCCTCTTAATTCTTTGCACAACTCATTTAGAGCCAGGATATGCTGCCAGTACCAGTAATAAGGGTCTGTTTAACCCATTAACCCTTTCATGTCAAGTTATTAGGAAAATCTCTTTATATCAAACAATCCTGATAGGTCAGCTTCTGTGAAATGGTTACCTTCTCTGAAAGGCCCGTACAACGTTGAGGTTTGTGGTGGGTGAGGCACAGACCTCCTACTTAGACACTGAGACCACCATGGTAGGCATGAAGTGGGAGAATGAGTACAAAACCAACATTATGATAAAAATGAGATAATACAAATATCTAGGGAATCTGTGAGGATTTCTCTCCATGGAGCTATTAAACTAATGGTGACGTTTGGGGCTCGATCAGTGCAGGTCTTTTATTGCAACTTTTATGATGCCAAAAGTTGGTTGTGATTAATAGGATTTGTGTTTAAACAAAGGCTGTAGCTTTGCATGTTCTCTGATCCCGACATAAAGGCATGAGGGCACCGGACGCGTGTGGTAGATATAATCACGCTTGTGGGACTGAAACATTTTGGAACTGGTCGCCTTGGAAACACATGTCATATTGTTGATGTAACCATGTGGAACTCAAATGTTCTTTGTATTTGCATACCGTAATAGCTCGCTAATGACAAAAATATTTAATGGTGACTTGGCTGCCGCATCCTGGAAAACAGTCTTCATTAGGAGCTAATAATTGTTACAAGGGTTCATTTGAAGATGGGAAATTATGGAATGTTCTTCCGCTTTATTCCCTGGAGCCATATTCCATTTTTTGCAATAAAATAATGTCTATGAATCCAGCGCCCTTTGGAAAAGTAGATAAGCAGTCACCCCTTATGTAACAAAGTAGATTTAATGTTTTCTTACATAGAGAAAAGACGCAGTTAGGGCAGGTATGACCGAACGCAAGGACGGTGGGCTACATTACCCATAGTATTTATGAAGGCCATTGGCTTATCATCATGGCACTGAGGTGGGTCATGCTGGTGAGATTTCACCCCAGCAACTTACCATTATCCATCTCCCCCATTATTCTATGATGTTTATGTGTTAAATAACTAATGAATAGTAAAGTAACCGGTGAATCTTCTGATTTTGTGCATCCCCTATTCTATAAGTGACCTCCCCCCACCCCATACAATGCTAATAGGGTCAATTAAGGGTCTGTTCCAAAGCTGAGCTTAAGAAAGCATGACCACCCTTGGTTTAAAGACCATTAAGAAATACTTTTTTTTTGGCTGTGTAACTGGTACTGATGTTTAACTGTAAATTCCGTGCTTTGGGGGTAGCGGAAATCAAATTCTCTGGCTGGAAACCAATTCTCCAGGTGAAATACCTCAGCTATTCAAATGCCTCTTGCATTTTGAACGTGAGTTTGTTGAGAAAGTTGGCTTTTGTTTAGCCCATGCCAACCATACCGTGCGTATGTTATGTACTGTGAGATAAGACTAGTAAGACCACAGATGATGTATGATTTATATACATAACATGAGTAATAAAAATTTATTGTCAAAATTCTGTAAAATCTGTCTGTTGATGTATCCACATACGACCACTTTACGCTCCCCTTTTTATGTTGTACAATTGTAATACAAAAAAGGTAACATTTCGGCAAAAATAGATGAACTGTACAAATTGTCCGAGTCACTTACAGGTGATTTTATCAGCTCGGTTATGTTCTTTTAATCGTAAACATATAGATTTCAATACGCTTGGAGTGTATTGAATGACCCGCATCACTGTATTATACAAAGAACGTGTTGCTAAATATATATATATTGTTATGGAGTGTTTTATCAAAAGTTTGTCTTCTTTTGTTATGACCTGTTTTGATTTTTTTAAGGACAACCAAAAGGATAATATTTTTTTTCCAGTGGTTTCTTGACTATATTGGGAATTAGGGGAAAGCAAGAAAAAATATTTCTAATAACATAACCGAAACACCTTGAAAACTTGGACAAACCAGATGATTTGGAGATTTTTTTCATTTTTTTTTTTTTTTTAATTGGTTATTTTTCCCCCCTGAAATGGTCAATACTACCGTTTATTCTCCACCTTTTCTAGAGTACAGAGCAGCTTTCATTGTATAAGATCCCCTGCCTGGCAATGACACAGTTAAAGTGGTGGAAGCAGCTGTATGTATACTTTAATTTTCTAACATGTGGAGAGGGAGCTGTAGCTGAGATGCCTTTGCCCCTAGCCCCAGCCTTACTCCCTCCCACCTTGGTGGAGAGGCTGCTAATTCCTGTCTTTTCTCTGCTCAGAGCTGGCTAGTTTGCTGCTGCTTTCTTGCCTAAGAGTGCTTTAATGTTTTTCTCCTGGATTCCAGGCTTTTTAAGGCTGCAGAGAGCAGCTAGCCAGGAGTTGTTGTTGGGTGTGTATGTGTTTTGCTTGGAGTGAACAGCGCATGAAGGAAAAAGGTTAAAAAAAAAGAACCAAAACATTGAAGCAAATGGATAGGGTGGAATAAGTAATCCCCCTCCTCCTTACAGTGCCTCTAAGCATTGCCTGCTTTCTCATACTCTGCGCTTCCCTGTAAGCCCCACGCTTACACTCAGGAGTTCAGCTCACAGGCTTGCACCGCTTCATTCGCTCGTTTGGCTTGGAAACATTTCTTTACTATTGTTTTTTAATATTAGATTTTTGTTGATTTCTTTAAGTTTTCTTTGGTTTTTTTTTTTGTAACTATATGCCTACGCTTGTTCATTTTTTTTTTGCCACTCCCGCCAACTCCCCTCTGTCAAGGTGAGATGGGAGAAGGAAAGAGTGCAAGAGATTAGGAACTGGGTTTTTTTTTTTTGTCGTGTTTTTTGTTTTTTAAAGATAAGCGTTTGGATTTGCAAAAGGAAAAAAAAAAAAAATCAGAGGCACCTGGCCAAGCAGCTGCCGAGACACAGATCCTGTTTCAGCTCTGCAAGGTAAGGGGCATGTGTGCCTTTGTGCGTCTGCTAGAGGTGTACCTCCTTGGGGGGGCAGAAATGAAAGAAATTGGATTGTCCCATGAAGTGGACTATGGCTCAGAACTGTATGGAGCGGGGCATTTTAATAAAGAGACCTTGTTTATGTGATAAACACTTTATATCAGGGGTGTTATACTGAATTCTTGAACATGTAGTCTGACTGCAGTTCCAATAATCCTCTTCTAAAATATGTCTGGCGAAATGATGAGAATTCTAGTCAAAGGACATCTGTATGATTGCAGTGCAATGCAACTCTGACTCTTTAATAATGTTTTAATCGCAAATATTGAATTGTGTTAGTTTGTTGCTGTAAAGGGGGCATGCACGGCTTTCCCTCACTGTCTGCTCCTCTGTGTCTCAAAGGGTTAAACTTATACATAACATGTCACACTTAGGGGACACTAAATCTTGCTCTATTTTTAAGACTTTGATATAATTTTGTGTTTGTAGGACCTACGCTGTCTCCTGCGTTGTTTACTTGGACTCATTTTAATCAAGTTGTACAAGTCTGATTAAAAAATAAGAGAAGTAATGGGAGGTGTTGCGTTTAAGTGTTAGAGGGGGTTCAAAGCATTTTACGTACCATGTATATTGTGTGCATGATGACCCCTGTAAAGGGTTTGAAATATTCTTTTCTATTTCAGAGCAGAGATAATGCTTTTGATTCATTCTGATTGTATGTATGAAGATACTCTGGTGTGATCTGTCAAAGACTCAACCCGTTTTGTAAAGATTTTATGTCTAATATAATCTCTGATTTGTCGTTTACTATTCTACATGTCCTTTACCTTCCTTCCTTTTTTTTACAATGGGGCTGCAACATAATCCTTTTATTATTATTATCGTCATTTATATAGCCCCAACAGATTCCGTAGCGCTTTACTATATTATAAGAGGGGACATTTAACTTTAAATAGGATAATTACAAGAAAACTTACAGAAACTATAGGTTGAAGAGGGCCCTGCTCAAACGAGCTTACAGTCTATAGATGAACCCATCCTTTTGTGAATCCATAACCTCAATGCATAGCTTATACTGTGATTCCTAAAATAGATTCATAGAATATATGCTATCCTGATTAATTTAAACGAAAATATTTCCAAGAATTGTGCATGTAAAACATGAGAACAAAGTCTAGTTTAGACTTCTCTTTTTTCCAGTCATTAAGGGTACTTGGGAGGAGAAATCATTGATATGAGGGCAAGGTTGGCACTTCAGGGTCTTAATTGGAAAAAGATGATGGTTTGGGGTCCTTGGCTTGAACAAGGCTTGAAACATTGCCACAATGTGACAATATAATTATTCCCATTTGCAAATGTGACTTAGTCCATACTTTTAAGGAACTGACGTCATCATACTTTGCTTGCAAATTGACTAATACCTATACCTTAATGTTTAGTAATTATTTATTTACACAAAGCACTCACAGAAAATGCATAATTTGCCGACTCAGGCTGTTCTGGCTAATGGCACAAAAAGATGTATTTAAGCTTGTAGAAAAGCTTTGTAAATTAAGTGCACATGTCTGTCTACCTGTCAAGGAGAATTCCAGGGTCCAGACTTTAGATGACATCTAGAGATCTCTTCACTGACAACATACTTCTCAGATATCTCATTCATTCTTACCTGACTGCGTGAGGTCTTTCAGTTTTCTGAGACCCATATGGTTCTGGATTCTGCCAAATATCTGGTATCCATGTGGGTGCCGTTCTAGTGTATACAAAACACTATTATCCAACCAGCATGTCTGTCTGTCTGTACATCGAAGGATGGAATATGACACCTGCTTGATTAGCGAACATACATCACAGATTGCAAACTGGATTGCCTTATCCTTCGTACATTTTCCACCAATCAGACCAATCAATTATGTGAGACGTGATGGCTTTCCGGACTTGCTGTGGATATACTTAACATGTTCTGCACTGTTTCTAATATATCTATGGTACGTGCCTAAATGAAGAAAACATGGTGTTACTGTTTGTGCTTTAAGTTGAATTGGTGGGATACATCATTCTTACCCCCATCTAACTGTTTACTTTGTCACCCCTGAATAATTTAATTTGACTGCCATGGTTTTTCAAGTGTTTCTTTCTTTTTAGTAATTGATGATTGCATTTGTAGCAGTCAAGAGTTAAATCAAATTCACAATTTTATTTAGACCTAAAACGTTTGTACAATCTAAAATCTAAATTCGGATTTTTGAGTTATGTGCATGAGTTGACATGGAATTTCAAGATTAGATCTGCAAGCGTAACCGCAAAGAACAACAGTAGTTAACAATTATTTTTTGAAAAAAATTAATTTTAGATAAGAACCAATTTAGCGTTCTATAAAAAGTGAAATAAGTGTTTCCTCATAATATTTATAATGATAAGAAACTTACTTTTTGTCAATTTAAACTTTACTTGGAATTTCAGTTTAATTTAAGGTCTGAAAAAGTTAATGTATAACGTATTACTTCTGTGCCAGCCTTTATTTAAATGGCGCCAACATATTCCAAAACAATGTACAAATATGTAAAGAGAGGATGCAACATTAATTGTGATTGACCATAAGAAGTGTCCTGTTCTCAAAAGCTTGCAGAGAAAGGGATGGTAATTTGTAATATGTCAAGGTTGGGGATAAGATGCGTTAACTCTTTGAGTGATAAAAAGGGACAATATTGTGCACAAAGCACTTTGCTCAATAAACTGGGATTTGTGGAAGATTGACAGGGGAATTGTAAATTTAAGTTTAAAAAGCCTGAATTGAAAAAGTATCTTATTTGGAGAATTTTTCCTGTTCAGCAATTGTGATGTAAAATTTGCAGTATCTTTCATGGTTTTCCCAGTTTAGTAGGGTACCCCCAAATGTTCTCTGACTTTTCTGCAGTAAAGTCCTGCCTTGGAATGGTAACAGTTATTTACATGATGGATAATCTCTTGTGTGCAACATGGAGTCCGAGATCTACACGGTGTGTACATTAGAACACTGAAACATTATGGAGGAATGTTGCTGTTACTGACTTCGATGTATGGGATTATATGTCTACATATCAGGCATTTGTGTCTGTCATTGTGTGTGTGCTGTTTGCATGCGTGTGGAGACCTAGCCAGAGAATTGCATGTTTATTCCTCTTTTTGAGTCTCCACATGTTTCTTTTTAAAGCTGAAAACATTTTAGAACATCTGGGAATTGTGTTTCTCTGTGGATATGGGGGTAAAGGAGCAGGCAGGGCCTGGGGAAGTGACTGATAATGGCTGCAGGAAGTCGCTGTTGTTGTTACACAGACTGGAGTGCTTGAGAAGTAATTCAGAACATGTTACTGTTCAGAAATCTGCCTAAAATAAAGGATGACCAGATACATTCTCCCTTGTTCTGCCAATCCTTCTAAGGCATTCCTTCGCAAAAACGAAACACACGTCTAACGCTAGACTGAAATATGAGTGCACTCTCCTAATCCCTGCTTTGCAAACTTTATTAAGATATTGTTTTAATAATCTCCTATCTGCTAGGTAACATAACTCCTTGTCTCTTTTTCATCATATAAAGAACCATTGTAAAGTGAAATAACTCGAAACTGGATAAATTATTACTTTTTTTTCAAACCAAGGAAATTCCTGTTGTTTTTTTGCTTTATTCTCTGCCTTTGGATTGCAAGCTCTTATGACGAGAGTCCTTTCCTTTAATAGTATAGGTGTAGTCTTTAAAAATGTAGAAAAATAAATGATACAGGCACAGAGCATCATTATTTGGCACAAACATTGGTCCAAATAAAAGTATTGCAAAAATAGACAAAAAGTCAGTTCCAACACATTTTTACATAACCCCCTATGACTCTGACCCCCAACTTTCCAACATGCTGGACCATGCTGAATTGGCAATTACTCACACCAGGCAAGGGCAGGGCATGCTACTTTATGAAGGAATATAGCTCGCTTGATGGTAGAACCAATCGATAAAAAGATGCATTTAAATGAAATCTCTACATGAAAGATGCTTATTGTAGATATTTTTTAAATTCCTCATATTCAATAGGTAAACACGTTGTCTTTATGTTAATGGTAATGTAGATTTCCGATAATCAGTATAATTAGGGAACATTTAACTAATTTATTTAGAAAATATTTTACCAGGAAGGATACATTGAGATATCTCTAGTTTTCAAGTTTGTCCTGGTCCGACAAACATTAAAACATTGCTCTCAATCCCTTTAGTATTGAGGAGGTTAAATTTCTATGACCTTTTTGATATCTCATCTGGTTCCTGAAAGGTCTGTTTGTTATGGAGTTTCTGAAGAAATAGACGGAATGGTAGGAAGTCCTTTAATTCAATTTTTGTTCTGTATCTGGTCCTTAATTCAGTTAAAGTGGACCACAATTGATGATTTACTGCAGAATAAAAATCTCTGATCACGTGAATCCCTGATAGCTGCGTGTCACTGGCATTTCAAGGAGATGGAGGTACTTGACACAACCAAACGATGAGGTATTATTTCCAGCAAACTAGGCGGCATGTTTACAAGGCACCCTGTAACTGCTGCACCCACAGAATGTTCCAAATTATCCAATGATTTGTTGTGAATTGAAAACCTAATTGTTTAATTCAGACTTCAACACCCAAATTAAAATTATAGCTCAGAATATTTTATGAAATCAGCAAATTTTACCAAAATTTAGCAAATCAGCTCAGTTTTCAATGTACTAACCTTGTTTTTATGTTTCTTAAATGGTCCAGTTTTTACATTATTCTTTAAAACATTAGCACTATCATTGAGACTATGTACGCATCCGATTTAAATTCCCAATGTATGTAGCTCTGACATTACCTTATCTCCACGTAACTGGATTTGAATGATTGTGCATCTCCGTTAACATACTCCTACCATTTGGTGGAACTGATTGCATCTGGCAAGCTTACAATGAGGTGTTTCTGGTAGAGGACCTGGTTTATTGTGCAACAGTTACCCCACATTGGAATAGCTGTAGAGATAAAATAACTCCAAATGTTTATCTCTGATTTGTCTAAAACAATTGCCATGATTAAATGATGAATGGCCCAGACTGCAGCCAATTTTAGTCTACATTTAATGTTGCTAATGTAGGAACTGTAAAGGAGCACAGTATAGCGTCAGGAATATTAAAACATTTATTTCTAACGCTATAGTGTCTCACTATTTAGATCAGATCACCCTCTAACTTAAATTAGAAAGAGAAAAAATAAATGTTCACTTATATTTTTTCCAGCACTGAGATTAAGCCTGCTCCTACTCCTGCAATGTCATCCAACAGACATTAGCGTCATTGCCTTTATGTTCACTCCAGTGCTTCATGGAGAAGCATTTGGATGAGAAGTGCATGTGTGGCAAGTGATGTGTGGGTCCAGTTAAAGGGACACTCCACTGCTCAAATGCAAAAAAAATACATCATGGTTTGGTAGATATACCCCAATGAAAACTTCCATGCATTTATTTGTTTATGCATTAAATCATTGGAGTGAGTTATATCTAAAAACAGCTTGCAAGAACTGCAGATCTCTTGCCTGCTGCCTTTACAAGTCCTCCTCTTCTAACTCCACCCAGACGTTCTGTGGCTGTCCAATCACAGACTGCCCAATTCAGCTCAATGAGAAGTCTTTGTAAGGCAGGTTCTCTGGGCAATTGCTGCTTCTTGAGTTCAGTGCAAATAAGCTAACCAAACCAGGAAGTAACACGACTTATTGTCTGCTTGAAATGCCAGGGGGTTGTAACCAGTATAATTTACAGAAATCTGCACTTTTTAAATCTTTTCAGCAAGCTAAAGTGCTTTAGGCATTTGGAGTGTCATTTTAAATGCTCTGAACGTCACACTGCCAAGTCAAACTCGTTTGTAAATGTAGAGGGTGTCTAAGACAGCCACTAGAGCCGTGTTTAGGCCTGCATTCAAAACATTTCTGTATCTACTAAACATTGCAGTGGCACTGCACCCAGACCACTTCTTTGGGATGAAGTGGTCTGGGTGCCTTTGGTGTCCTTTTAACAGAACCAGACACATTCCTGTGTAGAGAATGCAATTCTTGGCTTTGTACCCAGAATAATAGAACAACACGGTTACACAAAATGTAGCCACACTTCAGATTTAGACACATTCCTGTCTGTGATTTCTATACCGGCTACAATGTCCTTAATCATCAGTTAGGATATGGCACAAAATGTATCAAATGCCACTTGGATATTTTATCTTTAACAATGAAACAAAAAGGTGAATGTAAATGATAAGTGACTGATTAGAAATTCCTCTGTGTATGATTACTTTAACGACTAACATTTATCAGCCATGAACTTGGAAACACATTTCTCCGTGATGAGCATGAACAGAAAAAATCAAAACAGAATCGGTCCGTCTTTACGATTTCAGAATGAATCAGGACTTTTCATGAAGTATTTTTGATCTGGAATTTCAAATAATTTTATACAATCTTGTTAACTTTTGAAAGTTCCCCTCATATAAAACTGAAAGACTTGGGATCAGTTGCAAATTGCTCAAAATGTGCTCAGTAGCTCTAATTACATTAGAAATGTGTTTGAATTTACTAACTTTTAAATTTGCCTCACAGAGCTGGCCAAATTTGGTGCAGAGGTATATATATTAAATACCCGATTTATTAACACGAGTGGACAAAGGGTTATCAATTGAAACTAGAGGAAAATATCATAGGAAAACACTAAATTGTGCTCCACCTGTATTCAATTAACTAGCTGAACATCCTAGGCATGTCTATCTGCAGAAGTTAACTTAAAGATGGTTCGCTGCTGCTTTTTGGAACAGTTAACAGTGCACCTTTTACTGTATCCAGTTATCATCGCTGTCAGTAAGTTTATAGAATTAGTGTTTTAGCTCAAACGTTTAATATAAATTCCACTAGCAGACTGTATACATTAGCTGCACTCGGACAGTTTATTCTGTATACCATAATGGGAGAAAAATGATGGTGAGACGCACTAAAGCTGATCCATCCCATATGCGGAATGGAAGCGTCTCTTTCATTGTCTGCAATGGCTGCAGCTTTCTAAACATTATAATACAGAGTGGGTGGACGTAATAACTGCACAAGAAAGACAATTACAAATTTAAAGTAACTAAATGACAATTAGAAATGCAGCTGCAAATGTTTAGATATATTAGAGTGATTGCCAACTAGCAGCTTGTGTCACCTACAAAAAAAGGTTCTGCCAATCAGCACTTGGATACTTGAGATTCCAAAGTAACGTGATACACTTTGAAGGATTCCAAATAGTCCAAAACAGTTGGGAATCTAATTTGCAAAAACTCAGAAATGATTTAATGTTTTAAATAGAAAAGTCACAAAAATGTTGACAGAGTGCATCATGTGTGAACTACCAGCATTGACAATGAGGTATACCAGCTGTGATTTGCAGTTCACAAATCAGGATAGACAGAGACATTATAACAGTTTTATATCATGAAACTAAAATTCCAGATCCCAAGTGTGGCGTCCTCCGATCTTTTACCTGTATATTGGCGTTGTAGAAGATTGCACGAGCCATTTGCAGCTGCTAGATTTATAGTTAATAGGTACATGTGGAAGGCATACCTTTGCTAGACCAATGTTTAATCGTTATTCTGTTTAAAGTGACAGCGCGTGCTGTTTATATGACAGGTTCATTTTAAACCACAATCGTCTGTGAGTGATTTACTCGTCTGTAATCCTTTCAGCATCTGCGCAGTATATCACACGGCCCCAAATGGATCTTGTCATCTTGCCCGCCTCCAGCAGAACACACTTATGATTTCCACCTTTCCGCCGAGTGATTCCCAGACTTCAAACAGTCCTGCAGAGGAACATATTCCAATTTTTGAATTTTTTTTTTTTTAAAAAGCTGATTTTCCCCCCCCAACTCTCGTGTCATCATGTCGCTGCCAAAAAATGATGATATGATTAAAATACCTTCTGAACTCTAAAGTTCCACTCTTCAAATGGTTTTTTTCTTTGAGACAAACTTTCCGTATCGAACATCATTAATCATAAGAATTTGTAGCAAATTCATTCTGTTTTATGGGATTTGTTTTGTGGTACATACCCTGATTGTGGACTACATTTCCCATGATGCTTAGTCATCTTAGTGCTCTCTTATTTCAAATTGGCTTTATCATCAAAAGAAGTTGTTCAGACTCCTGGGCTGTAATTTTCAGACCCTTGACCACATACTCCATGACCACACATCACCACAACTTGTTACACCTCACCACAACTTGTTACACCTCACCACAGCTTGTTTCTGGTGCTCTTTACCGCTCGCTTTGGCTGAATTTGTACACCATATGCCAGGATTTTTACTCAATTTGTCTCCTACTGTCAATAGTATATTTTACTGCCTGCACCAATATGCCCAAATTGCCCAACAAGGGTGCAAGACCCCCAAATGTGATTTATTAAGCTATTTCTGCGAAACCCTCCAAAGGAAAACCAGTCTTATCATTTTAGTGAGAATCTTGTCTACTCATCCAAGACTCTCCCAAACGTGCTGTGCCTTATGGTGGATTTTGTATTGTAGGTGAGTTTTCTAGGAGTTTGAATGATAATGTAAGCTCAGTGAAACCTAATCTGTTCAAGGAGCATACGTGGTTATGGTGCTTGTAGAATCTTTGTAACTGCAGGGTGGGATTTCCAGGGTGGGTAACATTCTGAAATATGCATTTTTTATGGAAAGATTTTAAGATATACAGAGGAAACAGAATGAAGAACAAACTTGTGCTTTTAAAGAAGGAATGGGCAGAATATACAGACTACAGAATATACAGACCAGTTGGCTGCTATCTCCTATCATTATCTCTGGTTCCATGTTCTTTTGTGAAAAGAAGAAGAAATTAAAATTTTTATGAAACAGATTTCTCCTATTTTACAAATTCAAATAGTTCTTCCTTCTAATAGCCCAATAATATAATTGTTCCTCATTATACATTAATCTCCATTTATGTAAATGTCTGTCAGGAAGGCAGGTTTATTGAAACAAAAACTGCAATGTTTCGGCCTACACAGAGTGACATTTCTTTATTTTGACAGCATTGACCATGGGTGAAGGTAACTCCAGCATCTCCTTATACCAAATGCACCACAAAGCCGCCGGCACAGACAGGAGCATTTATTTTCGAATTATAAATAGTTCTGCATTCTTAGCATTGAAGAGTATGAATTGTCTGCATTTAGCACTAATTTCTTTGGAGTTTCTGTGGGAATATAAGTGTAGATGAACAGCCAAGCTGAGTCAGAATCAGGGGACTCATCCACATATTTCTATTTTTTCCCACTGCCGGTGGATGCACAGAAGCATCCAAGTGGGAGACTCCCAGTCGAGGGGAAATGACACAGAGTCTGTACACACAGTGCACATCTGTTAATAGTCCGTGACATATCCCTATTTCTGCATAATAATACCAGACAGATGTGGCATTTTACTCTTGTTCTATGAACCCAAAACTCTCAGGGCTCTCAGTGGAGGTGTCTGGAGAGGCCCCATGTTGTATGTCCAACATCCTCAAGTCATCTTGTGATCTGGACACTCAGACTAAGGCAGTCACTGACTTGTGAAGTTGTAAATCATTTTGCATTCCTTCGGCTGCTGTCTTTAATCAATCAACCCGGTAATCCTGCTTTATGTATGGTCTTTTATTGTTGGTTTACTTATTGGGACTTCACTACATCTGGTTTCAAGAGAGAAGATAAATAATAAAATAATAATTCCTGAAAGTGTTAAGATGTATTGGAGAGGTTTGCAGGTTTGGGATGGGGGCAAAGGTATATTAAGAATCTGTATTGGAGAATACTTCAAATTTCATCATAAGACCCATCCTATATCTTAAAAGGACAATCCCAAAAATCTATAAATAAGAAAAAAAAAACATTTTAAGAAAGAAAAACAGCGCTATAGTTTTTACATTGTTTCACTATATCAAAATCTGCAATTTCTTGTCACAGGCGAATCGTTGAGGAAGCTCAAGGTTTAATGCTCCAACTGACACACTTCTACTGTTTGTTCTAACCTCTGGGTTGCAGGTTCAGCTCAGCTGATCATCTTTCTGAGGTCATTACATGAGCATCGTTGAGCTTTCTATTTTATATTATTCTATATTATTTTTATATAATGTCTGTCTTGGTAAAATACTTTGATAGTATAAATGCCAGCTCTTGTTGCAAGACAGCGGTTCTAGCCTTATGATCTGTGCTGGGGGTCTGATACAATGTTTCAAGTCATTAGAATCTAGTTGTACTCTAGTCACAGTGTTAGCAGCCAGACTGGTTCACCAGCCGTATAACTTGACAGAACCCTAAAGTGTCACCTAGTGATAGATTTATCATTTATAGAACATGCATACATTTTTCTATATCAGAATTATCCTTAAATGGACACTTTAGACCCATAAAGCATGTCAGCTAGGTTTTTTCAAGGCAGAAAGTCTGTGATTGGACAGCAATAGAAAGTCTGGGCGGGATTAGAAGGGGAGGGCTTGTAAAGGCTTCAGACAAGAGATCTGCAGCTTTTACAGGCTGTTTTTAGATATACCCACAATGACATAATGACATTAGATGCAGGCATGTTTTCCATGGGAGTATCTACCAAAAACAGCGATTGCTTTTTGCATTTGGGCAGTGGAGTGTCCCTTTAAGGTACATTACATTTTTAATTGTTGTCAAATGGAAATGAAAATGAACCTGTCATTCTCACTTCGTGTAGATGTCAGGCCAACCTTCAGCTGGCTATTTAATTAAGCTATACCTTCTGCTGAGTCATATCAAAGTGTTGACCTTGGAAATATATGCAGAATAGAATTGCTCTTTCCCATCCCCCACTCTTGTACTGAGTTCCATAATAACAATAGGATTTCTGCTATATTGGCTGGTTAGAGCTGGAATTGTGTAACTGCCTTAGAAGTAAACTGAGATTCAAATCCTGGTCAAAGCACCTTACTAGTAAGTAGTCTACCTACCTCAAAATTTCTATTCATTTTCTATTTGTCAATTTCTTGGCAAATATCTCCTTTTCTATAATTGTGAAGTGCTGTGGAATGTCGACGCTATATAAATGCGAATAGTAATAATAATAATGCTTCAGATACCAGCTGGAAGAACTATGCCAGCCTGGTTCTGTGTGCAGCGCAATGTACATGGTCAATTCTAAATAAGAAGAATATTGTTATGATAAGAAGTCTTTCTGTTTTGTAGAAGATACTCCGGAAACTGCTCTACGCTTGTAATGAGCTTATTTACATTAACCTTAGGAATTTTCAGGAAAGCGGGATTCTCAAAATAAACCGTAATTATAACTACGGATATACAGAGGACCTACTTTAACTACGGATACACAGAGGATCGTCTTTAGTTAAGAATTCTCAGCAGAGAATGGATGAGAGTTGAATCTGCTGATGATTGTCATAATTTTCCATCAGTTGTCATCTCTACGGGCTCTGCTAGCTGAACTCTCAGATCCCGTAATCTCCTCTGTCCCAGTTAAACCCATGGGAAATCTCTCGTGCTGATTTCATACAAAGTTCATCAGCAGAACCAAGTCCTCAATCGCAAAACCGTTGATTCAACCCATCTCGCTTTATCCATACCTCCTGAAATGTACATATCATTCTCAAGTCGTTGTGTGAATGGGAGCTACTGATTGGCTTAGAGCATCATCAGAGGCACTCAGTCAGTCAGGGGCGCACTTGTTTAAATCTGTCTGAGGCCTCCTAAGTTCAAGCGTCTGACAAAAGCCAAAGGAGAGGATCAGAGCTAAACGGCTCTTGATTCAACACTTTGAAGTAAAAGTAAGCCGGTGCCAGTGACCTCCTGGAAGATGTTATGATGCTCTGAAGGTCCCAACCCTAATGGTGATTCTGGAAATGGTCTTAGCTTGAAAATACACACAGAACTTGATACATGAGGGCCTCTAATCACACCATGTGGCATATTGTGCGAAATGCACTGCTGCCTCGTAGCACTCCAATTCATGTGGCATAACTTGGATTTAAACATATGTAATATTGGGGTACTTTGATGTGGTTTTTAAATTGATATAGGAGTTACTTGAAAGATTTTAAAAAAAAAACTGTATGTGGTGTCTGGGATTTTTGTGCACTTTGTGTTGTTATGGTAAAATATTTGTGACTACTTATCTTATATGGTACATTTGTGTTTAAAAAAAGAAGTTTTACATATAGTCAAATTTCTGATTTTGCTTTCCAACATGGCTGTTTTTTTTACTAGCTATATATGGGTATAGTGTAGTGTGATTGATAGCGCCAGCTCGTGGACTGAGTGTGGGAATCTCCTTTGCCATTGGTCGATGCTGCTATTTGGATTTTATGATTGATTTTTGCTTTTCTTCCTCGCGTCTAGTGCTCTGTTAGTTCAGCAGTTGCCACTGAAAACAGCTTTAAATAAATGTTAAACATGCGGGAACTGCACTTCCAATGTATCCGTTCCCAGGACTGAAAACATTAAAAGCTCTGAACACTGGTAATTTTTCCTACGAGGAGATAATCACCCAGTGATATAACAAATGAAGAATTGATGGTAGATACTTCACCACTGAGGATTCATTATAACCTCAGGTCATATCTATCCACTCTGCTTTCTCATAGGAAGAGAGTGGAGAGAGCTTTTTATTTACTAGATGACAAACTGTGTGGTAAGACTAACCTTTCAAGTGGGTAAACAGTAAATCCTATTCTTGGAGTTCACGCCTTTTCATTGCTCGAGCACCAGAATCTTTCAAGAATGCCAATATACAATATCGAAGAGTACCAGCACTGGATTCATTCTTCCAACATGAAACCAGCTCCGACAGAGCTGCAACAATCTTACAATACAATTGGATACATTGATATGATAGTGAAAATATATGAGTTGAGCATCGGCCTGACAGCAGAGACATGGCCACAATTCATCGTTGGTAGACAGGTGGCGAGCTACCAGAATATGGTGATTAGTGTTGAGTGATTTTGTGTGGCAGTTTTATTTCACGACATAAAGTTGGTCAGCCTCCATTTTCTCTGTAGGGTCTAGGGTGCCTTGCAATAGCTCTGGTCATTAAAGTGGGTGTTTTGGGTCAAAATAGCAGCTTGTAGGGTGTTCAGTGTTTCTAGGTGCAGGATGTAACTAAACCGCAAAGCGAATGATGGAATCAGGTCCAGTAACCAAAGTTGGAGGTCTAGTAAGGGTTTTTGAGGACCAATATTGGTACTTATAGCTTTTGGAGTGGAGCTTGCTATATTAAGTAGCTTCTATAAATAACTAGTACGATTAGTCAGTAAAGTGTGAATTGTCAAGATTTAATGGTGAATTGTAAGTGAATTTTAATCTTTGTTATATTTTTTGTGAGGCAGCGGTTTGTGGATCATTGCTGAATGGAGGTTAAAATTGGTTCAGTAAAGCAGAGTAATGTCAAATGGGCTGGTAATAGTCTGAATATAAAGGCAATACATACACACCTATGATAATAATTTTCAAATCCCAACTTTTAACTGGACCCTTGCCCTATCCCCTCGCACCATACATGGGAAACGTGAAATTTGATCATTAAGGGACTAAAATACCAACTATGAAACATAGGTTTCAGAGCCATTTAAATAAGGAGCCATGTGGTAATGGACCGCATGAGGAGGTGTGGAAGAGCAGTGCCGGAAGCTTCGCCTGGCACTGGAATTCAGGTAAGTAAAATCTTTTTAAAGGGACACTGTAGTCACCAGAACAACTACAGCTTATTGAATTTGTTCTGGAGAGTAGAATCATTACCTTCAGGCTTTTTGCTGTAAACACTGTCTTTTCAGAGAAAATGCAGTGTTTACATTAGAGCCTAGTGATAACTTCACTGGCCACTCCTCAGATGGCTGTTAGAGATCCTTCCTGGGTCATGGCTGCCTAAAATGCATCCAAACATTCAGTGTCTCCTCCCTCTGCATGCACACACTGAACTTTCCTCATAGAGATCCATTGATTCAATTCATCTCTATGAGGAGATGCTGATTGGCCAGGCCTGTGTTTGAATCATGCTTGCTCTGCCCCTGATCTGCCTCTTTGTCAGTCTCAGCCAATCCTATGGGGAAGCACTGTGATTGGATCAGGCCACCACTTCTAATGAAGTTAGCAGACTGCTTGTTTTTCTGAGTCTAACAGCATGCAGAGTTATAGCTTCTGGCTTGCATACAGTAAGAGTTTTACTATCTTTATGGAGGCATGAGGGGCCCAGGGGGCTAGATGGTGGTGTTAACACTACAGGGTCAGGAATACATGTTTGTGTTCCTGACCCTATAGTGATCCTTCAAGTTTTACAGCGCATTGAGAGGGGGGACCTTCTCTACAATGCCACACTTGATAGGTCCTCACTCTCAAAAGGGTTATAGTAGCCCTTTAACCCCTGAAGGACCAAACTTCTGGAATAAAATGGAATCATGACCTGTCACACATGTCATGTGTCCATAAGGGATTAACACATTTTGGAGCATTTTAACACTAAACACTATCCACCCACAGCGTGGCCCCTACTGGTGAAATGACACACTTTCTTCTAGGCTGTGATAGTGGTCAGCTGACTCTCAGCCAATCACAGCTGCCCATTGCCGCTCAGGCTAATGCTAATGCCCAGTACAGAGTGGGTGGCCTGCTGGGGACTCTTTTTAGCATTAAAACATTCAAAACGGTTTAGCGCTGAATACAAGGATGGTGCCAAGGGGACTCCAGATACTATAACCACTTCAATGAGATGAAGCAGTAACAGCACCTACAGTGTCCCGAGCTGCCCCTGATTTACGACATATTTTTTTGGTACAATGTAAAAAAATGCCACCATTGTCGTTAATGTGAAGAGTAAGATTGCTGTCACATTTTGGGAATAATATAAATGCATTTCTGCTGTTATTTCTTACTATAGTGCTTATTTGCACTGTTTTCATTTTAATTGGCTAATAAGGAATTATTTGTATCCATAAGGTTATGTTACCTGCATGTGTCATCAACTTCAGAGGTATTTGTGTGCAAACATTTGTTTTTGGGTATTAGTTCGTTATTAGAAAATAGTTTTCAATGATTTAATCAGCCTTTTTATGTGGCGGATGTGCTCAGAAGCTGTATTACATACACTGTCATTTGCTTTTTTGTTAAACATATTTACTTGACATATAGCAAGGCTGTCAGCTTAGTCCAATTACTATATTATTAATAAACCCGTGATATCATGATCACACAGAACATGCGTGTTTTATCTGGTTCCATGTTAAATTAGGTAACACATCCAGACGTGGATATAGATTCCTTCAATTAATATATTTACAACTTGTTTTCTTCCTAAGCATTTTCAGATCTCTGTATGTAAACAGAGGCGTAAACTGGTGGGAGGTATGATTTCTACTTCAGGATTTATGAAAGGTTACATATTTTTCTTGTGTGTATACACTTTCAAATCCACAGAATGTACAAGTTTACTCATACAACCATTTGACTCTCGATGAGTTAAATCTTCCATGCTCACCCTGGGGAGTACTGACTCATACCAGCTATACTCAATGAAAAGTTCACTCACGGCCAGCAAGGAAATTCGGACTGAAGCTGCCGATTAAAATTTGCTGTTTAAATTCCTCTAAGAATGTAAATTGGTCAAGGGGGAGTAGATAGAAATGTGTACATTGGCAGTGAGAGCACTGGTGCCTGTAAATTGGCAGAGGGAGCAAGAGGGTGCTAGAAGATTGACAGTGGGGGGACCATGGGTATGATGTGGCATGTGTTTTAAGGAGAAGTCTTGGCATCCTCCATCTCTTCCCTGACCCAGGCCTCTGAACATTGGGAGGGGATGGGAATATAAGGGAGGGGGAAGGTAGCTTGAGTAACATCTGGGGATAGTTAACATAATTTGCTAGTGGGAACATTTTGTATCAAGATGAATTAAAAGAAAAAAAGAAAAAGCCAAAATATTCCATTCCATTAACTTTTATCCAGTTTGCTTCATGTCCTTGAGTTGTATAGAGTCTCTGATCTCATTATTTATGACTTCAGTATGAATGAAATGGGCGAATTCTTATGTTTTATCCAAATATAGCTCCCGTCTCGTTGTGTGATACATTGAGACCTTTGTGAAAGTTGATGTAGGGTGCTGCAGACTTGAAGGAATGTTCGCTGGGGGTACAGTTCACCTCCATCTTGTCGTCACCGTGACATAGCACACATGTTTACATTCCGTCTAGGCCATGTTACAGATTAGTGCCTGATACACAATATCTCATCCAGTCCTAAAGATTGGTAAAACAAGAGGGCCACTGCTTGTTGGCTTCAGTCAGCTCTGGAGTCTCTCAAATGTCTTAGACTTGAGAAATGTGTACACATTAACCCATGAAGTTGTTCATTCCATATATTGTGTATTAATTATTACCACCACTTGATTTGAAGCCAGTCTTCCATCACCTTGCTATAAATTGTCGCAACATTCATTTCTGAAGATTGCATTCCTTAGCTACAAAATGCAGACAGCTTGACTTGGACATTCCTGCAGATGAATAGTATACTGTGTGCCTGGCTGGTATGGATAATGTAGTCATTTGATGTGGAGAGAACACTGATAAGTGGGACTGGAAAATTAACTGGGCCAAGTACAGTTATAGTCTTCTTCAAATCAAATACAGGGGCGATTTCTGTCCTTCTTTTCTAGTCCAAACCCAATGTGGTAAATGTGGGTTTGGCAAACTGAGAAGAAACAATGTTTTATATTATTTTTTACAGTGTCCTTCTTTTACCGTTATACCTATGTTAGTCATTTTCTCAGCTTTCCATTGTAGTCACCAAGCATTGATCTCTCCATCTTTAAGTCCCTTGTTGTTGACTTTATCCACAGGTTGCCTCTGGGTTTAACAAAGAGTGCTGCTGAGAGGCAGGTCCTTTTAAAACAATGATGAAGTCTAACACATTCTATTGAGTTCAAAAACAGACAGCAGGTCATTGAAAGGGACCATCGAATTATACTACCTCAACCTGAGAATGTGTTTATCCACTATCAAAGTTCTAGATCTTGTGGGGTGACTGATGCCCTTAAAGTGACAGACTTGATTTTCTATTCGTTGATAGATTGAAAGATATAGTAATAGATATAACACACACTGCAAATAGAATAAAACACAAGGAAACTATTGGCTACACCTTTATTAGCTGATGGTGTAAATAGATTCTGACAACATTTAGACCAAGAAAACAGACTTGGGAAAACTAATCTGTAATTCATTTAATTATTATCTTATATTTTGTAACTTGGGTCTCACAATAGCACAGGCCACCGTTTAGTGACGAGACCAGTGTCCACAATAAATGTTCCCTGCCAGCTAGCTGTCTGGAATGTATTGTATACTTGATGCACATATGTAGATTTATGTATTTACTCAAATAGACGTTTTAACAGAGAAAAACATATAATGATTGCTGATTTTTTTTTTTATATTTTAATGCTTAAAATATATTTTTACCTGTGATTATTACCCAGAGGAAATACTACCAAGATCTTTACTGTACACCTACACTAAAGCATCTACTAACAATGGTATGACGTAGCTGCTAAGCTAGTAATGTTCAGAAACCTGTGGATTAAGTAATTGCTGCCCATCTAATCTGATAGATTTCACTCTATAACAAGTGGTATGGACCCGAGTGATTAATTCAGATTTTCTCTGTAGCGACCCCCCAGTCTGGTGTAGCCCAAGGGACTTGTTCAAAGTGTTTGCCATTTTGAATCTTTAGCCATCAGCCAGCCGTGATGACAGTGACTCTAGAAACACACACATATATATAGTAGGACTAGAGTGTTTTTGGATTTTTGGTGTATTTTTGCATAATTTTAGATTTTCGAAATCTCAGTATTTGTTCGTAGCATGGATTAAAAGTAGAATTTCTTGTGACTTTCCTTTTATTTTGGGGAAGTTAACTCTGGTTTATGCCGGGAAGGATTGCTACATTGTATTTCACTGGGTCCTCATCAGCAAAAAAGGGGTCAAGGAATGTGCGAACCTCTGAGAAAGTAATTTCCTACTAAAAAACAGGCCCAGCAGAACCATTACAGGTCAACAGGGACTTGAAGTGCCTGGGATTGCCTGATATTGAACTGCAGCCAGCTGTAATCAGATGGCTATAAATAGACAATTGGGGGGACAGAGGCCATTTGAAAGCAAAAATATTTTACCTAATCTTATGTCTGTAATCATAACTGGCCCAGGAAGGCGCCCCTGGGGACCCATTCCAGTGAATTATGACATTTCTGTTTTTCTTAGATTGTCTGTTTGGGGAGCCATTTTATCTAGCTGTGTGTGACATATACAAATTAACCGTGGAAGGTTTCTGGGCAATGTATTTAGTCTGAGTATGGAGCAATTAAAGTGGAAAGCTTCACTGCATAATTACAGTACTTACCTCAGAATATTTGTATGATGACAATGGCACCGTTTTATGGCAAAGTTCTAAATGTGAAGCAATCACCATGGAAACCAATGGATTGTTCTTTCTTATTATCATTCCAAAGGGTTCACATACTTTTCCTTGCAACTGTACATAGCTATTATATGCCATATCTCGCTGGTGGCATTATATTCTATATCAGGGGTCAGCAACCTATGGCACTCGAGGTGCTTTTGCACGGCACTCAAGGCTGCAAGAGACACATAAATAGGTGTCATACACAATACCAGAAACTATTCCTGAATATATACAATAGCAGCCCACATACACACAAATACAACGCTGCAAAACACCTGTGGCACCCATGAATAACACAAGCAGAATACGGCAACATACACACCTCAATTTTAATAAAATAGGACTGGCACGCAAAGGGATCTCAAGATCTTGTTTTGGCAGAATACTACTAAAAGGTTGCCTGTACCTGTTCTATATATTGACTAGATTTCGTGTTTCCCACTGTTATCTTCAGTCCATGAACCGTTATTGGGCAGACTAGATGGGCCAAATGGTTCTTATCTGCCGTCACATTCTATGTTTCTATGTTATCTTTCTTTTGCTTCTTTCAAATATCTTTATTATTTTTGATTTCTGAATAATATTGGATAAACCATTATCAAGCACTGAACAAATGAGTTCCTCAACCACTGATAACTGTTCTTACCCTGGTAATACTCATTACACAGACTGACCGAAATTTGGGAAATCGGTCATTGTTTGGGTCTTAGTTTTCTGCTAATGTGATAAGGGTGTTTGGAGAATGCATTGATGAAACTCTTCCACGCAGTCATTGTGACAAAACTCACTTTTTTCGCTGTGTTCAAGACATTTCCCTGCTAAGTTTCGTTATTATTTTCCCGAACCCTATGTTTTTCCCCATTTGGGAGCTACAATCTACTGAACACCGACCACCCCCTGGCTCATTAAACATCAAAGAAACCACAAACTCACGTGCTCTTTTTGTGTGGCAGCCGTTCGTATAGCCGAACAACACGTGCGCTGGAAAACGGTGGCCATCTTGTTGCATGAACCCAGGCAGCGGGACCTGGTCGTCGAGTGTCTGAAACTATAAGTCGGACACTCGACCTTGCAAACACCGGTGATTTCATACGAATGCCTGCTTCTTCCCACAACAAGCCAGGAGAGCGGGAACCGTTTGTCTTTTCGTTCGGTTTGGAACTCCTGAAAATGATCGACCGCTACCACTGATTCTCTGGAACGGATATGGGCAGACACCACCTGTGCGGTCGGGCAAAACGTTACCCTGGTGGTAATTCGGCTGTGTTCGTGGGATCTGAGCACTATTTGGACAGCTTGGGCACTCAGATCCAGGCTATCCGGGGATATAATATCTCTGGGGGTTCCTATAGGTGTTATATGTATTTTTAATATTTTATGTTTTATACTTTATAACTCTAGTGCCTGGGAGATAATTAGTTTAAGCAAAGTACACTAAATTATCTCCCAGACACAGAGACTCCGGGGCGTGTTGTGAGAGTGTTTTGGGCGTGTTTTGCTATGTCCTTGCTTGAGACACCACACTGGGGGTCTGTGTATATAAGTGGGTCATCTGGCCATAATAAAACATTTCATTTGTCTAGGCTGATGTTTGGGTAGCTCGGAGTTATAATCACTATCTCACTTGGGACTTGGGAGATTTACAACGGATATACTCAGTTGGAGTATAGAGGATCCGTTACAGTCATTAGCAGAGTGTGTCTTATTAGAAGAAGTGTCACAAGGCTTGTGTGAAGCTGGACCCCCCCCAACAATCCCAACATTGATATGAGTGGCTTCACATGAGATGCCCCCTTGTGGCTCACCCACCCACCCATTCTGATTTGTTATCTCCCTATATTGGGAGTTATGAAAAGGACACTGGCCATCATGGTAATTGTGGTTTGTAAACATTCGCAGCACCAGGGATTGCTGTCATTGGATTCACCATTGTGCCTTACAAAACGTAATCACCGTGCCATAGATCGCTTTGCTGTCATCCAACTACCAGAATAAACTGTTCTGACAAATTACTGGCAATTACTTTTACCATTTTAATTTGAGATAGTTGATAACTACTTTCATTCTCCACATTTGGTTATATGTTTATGAAACAGTGTGTTGCAGTGAGACGAATATAAACTTTTAGGTTTTGGTATAATAAGGATTTTGCCACCTAAGGCATAACAGGTGCTCTCAATGCTCAGCCTGCTTATTTGCTGCTTTAATTCTTACTGCTCATTTCCGAAGGTTGGCCAATCATGCATGTGCCATAGATCGTTAGCAGAGTCATACAAGGACACATCTGTGGCTGCCTTTTTCTCGTCTCCAAAGAGCTGGTGGTTTAGAATGAAGATCTTGCCAAGACAATTGTATGACTGACATGCCCACCTAGTCTGCCAGCCATCTAGCACTGAGACCCTCCATATAGTTTGCTCCCTAGTTATAAAATGTTCAGATTAACACATCTCTGCCATCCTTTGTCATATTGAACATCTGGTTAAAAGATTTTTCTTGTTCTCCAAACCCGGTCTAATTGGATTTCAGCCCAGAGTAATGTTATACTAATTATGTTGCAGTCACATATAAAACATCCACAGGTGAGGCGGGGATATAATCTGCACTAGGCACACACCAAATATATAAAGCTGGTCAGCTGTTGTCCCCTCTATCTAAGATCATGTGTTAGGACTTGTTTTGCTTAATGGGAACAGTAAGTGAAAAGGACTTTCCCCACGTGAGCTTACATTCTAATTCTGTTGGAGGATAAAGAAGAGTATACGTCCATTTTTAAAACTTTCATTTTAAAGTGCATTTCTAACCATCGAAAAAAGTCCCTTCTTTACCTCCACTCAACCCTTCATAAAAAACAAAATATCCTCTCGACATATTTTGTGTGTGTTTTTCATTTAGCAATATGTGACAACACTAGTGGATTAGGTACTGAAATTCGACCACCAATTATGCAAACATCAGACACCAGAGTGTGTCCTTGCGTGTGCGTGTGTATGTAATATGTAAGGACATGTCATCCTTTGCCTCTGGCAGTCTTTGATTATGAACTGTTTGGAAGCCTGCAGCCCTCTAGCCGTAGAGGGGGTTAATGGAGCATTTGATGTCTACAATGTAAACGTTGCATTCCAGACTCCAGACAAGATCCCTTTCTCGATAAAAAAGCTGGGGTTTGTAAGGTAACCTGGAATCTTCCCATTGGGTGAGGGACAGTGTCTGATTTATGGATGGCATTTAACACTATCCTGTGAAGATAACACATTAGTAAACATTCTCTACACTTAGCTGGGACCTTGATCCACAATACTTGATTGGCACATGGCTGCATTTAATGGTATGTTTCTATGTAGGATGGGGATATTTTAAACTTCTCTCTTTTTAATTCTTTACAAGATTGTGAACCTGCCAAACAATTGGATATGTCCAGTTCCTAATTTGTGACCACTATAATTGGTATATAACATTTCAGTAAAAATTCCTTAAACCTTTATACTGCCAAGTTAATACTTTCTTTGCTGTATTGAGAGTAGGAATACATTGTGAAAACAGCAAAAATCACTTTTTCCCAAATATTTCCAAAGTATACTTGTTACTTGCCGTGTTCATGACTTGTAAGTAGAAAAGTTTAATATTGTATTGAGGTCCTTAAAGGAACACTATAGTCACCTAAATTACTTTAGCTAAATAAAGCAGTTTTAGTGTACAGATCATTCCCCTTCAATTTCACGGCTCAATTCACTGTCATTTAGGAGTTAAATCACTTTGTTTCTGTTTATGCAGCCCTAGCCACACCTCCCCTGGCTATGATTGACAGAGCCTGCATGAAAAAAAAAAACTGGTTTCACTTTTAAACAGATGTAATTTACCTTAAATAATTGTATCTCAATCTCTAAATTGAATTTTAATCACATACAGGAGGCTCTTGCAGGGTCTAGCAAGCTATTAACATAGCAGGGGATAAGAAAATCTTAATTAAACAGAACTTGCAATAAAGAAAGCCTAAATAGGGCTCTCTTTACAGGAAGTGTTTATGGAAGGCTGTGCAAGTCACATGCAGGGAGGTGTGACTAGGGTTCATAAACAAAGGGATTTAACTCCTAAATGGCAGAGGATTGAGCAGTGAGGCTTCAGGGGCATGTTCTATACACCAAAACTGCTTCATTAAGCTAAAGTTGTTCAGGTGACTATAATGTCCCTTTAAATCCATTATTCTGTAAGCTGAGATTTATTTTACTGCCCCTTGAGCAAGGACCAAACAGAAGATATTTTAAATTTGTTGTCAAATACTGTGCTGTTCATCCGTAAAAATTGTGTCAACACATTACTATCAACATAAAACAAGATTGTGGTGCTTATTTGTTTGTAGGAAATTTGAAAATGAACAGGTTAAATTAAATAAAAATAAGATACAAATTGTGTGTGTTGAAAAGCCTGCAGGCATAGGACCTTTGACTCTTTCAAACTTTTTCATTTTTCATTTACCTCTATATTATAGAAAGAAACCGTTGTCCATCAGTGTTTAAAATAATTTTTTTTTTTAGCATGCTTTGCCAAACAACTCTTTTACTGCTGCTAGTCTGTACAAATGCGCAGGACGCGGGAGAAAAAAGATTAAAATTGATAGTGTTCTGATGTGGCTTGTGGTCGCCTCTGGGCACACGCCAGAATTACTTTATGAAAAAGTCTATTGTAGGTCGTGTTAAGACAGCGGCATCCCAAGCAAGTCACTGCTGAAAATAAATGATGCCAGCTTGGGAAAATAAATGACGCCACCCCGTGCCAGTTATTGTGTGGACGGCAACTAGAGCTGAAAGGTGCCACTTATTTTTATAAGGTCTGGTGAAAAAGAGGCTGTGGTTCAAGTTTGGAAGGTTGATTTCAAGTGCAGTTTGGCAACGTTTCCACTGCTCATTATGTGATAGAAGATGGTGTCCAACAAAGCCCAGAGAATTGTCGTGGCTCCTTATTCTATCAATATTCACTTATGTCAATGTGGTTAATATAAAAATGGTGAAATGACGTCTTCCAGTGCCCTGTTATTAATGGCTGTAGCGTAGTGAAATATTACTTAATATCAGTCTAGAAGCGTGTTTGGGCACAGCCCCTGCCCACCTCTTTCTATTCATGAATGTCTAACTTGTCTAAATGCAGCCACTTGTTTCGTATGCCACCTATTCTACAGCTCTGTAGAATACGTTGGTGTTGTATGAATAATAATAATCTAAATAAGTTAGTCTGCATTTATTTAAATATTTTTACTTTAGGCCCTATTGGACCTAGTAACATGGGAATTACAGGTTATACACTAAATCGGCTAATTCCTCAAATTTCAACTTTTATAATAGTCAAACTGGAGTTAAAAAAACATCTCCAACTCTTTTTTTTCAGCTTATAACTTGCAGCTTCCTGGTCAGTTCTGACAATTCCCAGTTTAGTGAATATAAACTGTAAAACTGCCCCTTTTGGAATTCAGTAAAGCACTTTGAGACTTTGTGGAGAGAAAATTCCTGAATTTAAAAAAATCTCACACATTATCATTTACTAATTATTTAGTTTTTCACTCTCCGCCTGGCACTAAAGTAACTGTAGGAAACAAACTAATGGTGAACCCCCACTTTCTCCCTACTCGTTACATGCAAGTAGGGAGAAGGGTTGCATATAACGAGTAGGGAGAAAGTGGGGGTTCACCATTAGTTTGTTTCCTACAGTTACTTTAGTGCCAGGTGGAGAGTGAAAAACTAAATAATTAGTAAATGATAATGTGTGAGATTTTTTTTAAATTCAGGAATTTTCTCTCCACAAAGTCTCAAAGTGCTTTACTACTCATTGTATACAACCCCACTTTTTACCTGCCATTGTATACACCCCACTTTCTCCCTACTCATTGTATGCACCCCTACTGTTTCCCTACTCATTGTATACATCCCACTATTTACCTTCCATTGTATATACCCCCACTTTTTCCCTACTCATTGTATACACCCCACTTTTTTCCTGCTCATTGTATACACCCCACTCTTTACCTGCCATTGTATACACCCCACGTTTTCCCTACTGATTGTATACACCCCACTCTTTACCTGCCATTGTATACACCCTCACTTTTTCCATGCTCGTGTATGCACCCTTACTTTTTACCTGCCATTGTATACACCCCCACTTTTTACCTGCCATTGTATACACCCCCACTTTTCTCCTGCTTATTTTGTATACACCCCCACTTTTTCCCTACTCATTCTATACACCCCACTTCTTACCTGCCATTGTATACACCCCCACTTTTTCCCTACTCATTGTATACACCCCACTTTTTTCCTGCTCATTGTATACACCCCACTCTTTACCTGCCATTGTATACACCCCCACGTTTTCCCTACTGATTGTATACACCCCACTCTTTACCTGCCATTGTATACACCCTCACTTTTTCCATGCTCGTGTATGCACCCCCACTTTTTACCTGCCATTGTATACACCCCCACTTTTTACCTGCCATTGTATACACCCCCACTTTTCTCCTGCCATTGTATACACCCCCACTTTACTCCTGCTTATTTTGTATACACCCCCACTTTTTACCTGCCATTGTATACACCCCCACTTTACTCCTGCTTATTTTGTATACACCCCCACTTTTTTCCTGCTTATTTGGTGTGCCCAAAGGGTAAAATAGTGCTAATTTCACCTTAAGACGGGACATGATTGTTTTTGACTATAAAAGAAAAAATATTCCTCCCAGGATGAGATTGCTGTTGCTGTGATCAGTTATCAGTCCCAGAAGCTGACAGCTCTGCATGTGATAGAGTCTCCCTGCGTTTCCCTTGCTCAGACAGAATGTTGCTTGTGCGTGTGTTCCATCCATTTCATTGTAATTATGGTCTGTGACTTCCACAAGCAGGTTCTGCTTGTAAACAGTGCGCACAGCTGATGTTCCTCTCCTCCTCTTCCTTCCTCGGATCAATCAGCGACACATAAAACACAATACAGTCATGTTCCTGTGTAACTGGGAGATGTTTTGGGGAGAAAAGACAGGGCGTCCTCTTGAAAACAAAAGCAGGAGAATTCAAAACAGGCTCCCAGTGCCAGCACTGATTAATACATTGTGGGGAGCGCGGGCAGACAGGGGACAGAGGATATAAGGGGGTGTGTGCCTCTAGTTCGGGCTACACAAGTGCACAAAAACAAGCACATTCGCTTTATTTAAGTCAAGTTTATTTTTGTATCAAAATAAATATTTTGTTTCTCTTAATACACAGATACAGCTCTGTTTTTCCCTATTTTTGCCAGACATGATATTCTGATTAAATTTAAAAGATATGTGGTGACAACATTCCTGGGGTTCTAACTTGCTGGTTTACAGATGTTGTGAGTTAAAAAATCCAAAACATTGTGCGTGAGTACAAAACATAGAAATTAATATCGTTTGAATTGGTGACAACAAAAAGGGCAGCTTGGTTAACCTTAGTGCTCCCAATGTTTGTCAGCTGTACTTCCCATAATGCTTAGCCAGACATAACCCACTGGACTGTAACTGGATTTATTTTCTTCTTTTTTTTTTTTTTTACTCTTTATTTTTACCCCAGCTCACAAGCATGAGTGGGTTAACAGAAACAAGAGCAAATCAGACATTATATACAGTGCAGGTATCTTGGTACGCACTTTGCTTTGCTGTCTGTCCTTAGTGAGCAGTGCTTGGGAGTAGGGGGTTCAATGTTAAAAGCGATATGGTCTATGTCGGGTGGTCGAGGTCGGTTCGTGGTCCGTATAGGTCGGTCATGCGTTAGAGTGGGACCTGTGAGTTACTGTCAGCCCTTATTCGGAATTACTGGATTTACTGCCAGTTGGGTCGTTCTGGTGAGTGCCTCTCAGTTTGAGTACCTCGCTGAGGTATGAGCCCTATGCCAGCGTTAAGGCTGTATAGGTAGCCCTGTTAAACTAGGCTCTCTGTCAGACGGTATATGGGTTTACACCTTCGGTGTCTTGTTTAGTCAGGGGGTCGGGCTAGGCTAGGAGGTGGGGGCAGGGAGGTCCCCTGCGTGTCAATTTTATTGGGGTTTGGGTGGAGTCTCGTCCGTAACATTGCAGTTTGTGGGGCCTAAAGTACAGTATGGCTTGTTACCATAAAGTGCAAACAGTTATTCAAAGAGTTCAGTTAAACAAAAGGATTGTTCAATGGGGCCCAAGACCGAGTGCAAGAGTTGAGAAATCATCTCTAGAATAATATATTTTAAAAAATTGGAATAAATTGAAAGTATTACACTTATTCCGTGAACGGGGTGATAGAAGAACCAGGTATACTGATTGAGAAAGGTTGTCATGGAAAAACTGGTCTCTTTAGCAGCCAAAAGGTCAAGTAGACATAGAATTAAGTAGTGCCTTCTGGCCTTTGGTGACACTAGGTCATAAGACACTTATGTCCTGCTGCATCCCTAGAGGCTGCAATCAGAAGAATGGAGGGTCAACAAGGCAGCTATAGGGAGGGTCAAGCTCCACTCAGTAGATTTGGATATATGTCATTGAAGGAATATGAGTAGCAGCATATTTCTTAGTGAGGATCCATGGCAATAGTATGTAATAGAGGTTATACAGAGTAAAATAAAAGAAAATAACTGATAGTTTTATATAAAAAGACAAATTAAATTGAGCGTGTTCGAAATTTGTGGTCTGGTCTAAACTAATGGGGGGCGGGGGGAGGTGGAGTGGAAGGGGACTGATGGAATGTTAAACGCCACTGACGGATCATTGGAAGGAACTGTTGGAATGTTGAAGAGGACTGATGGAAATTTGAATAGGGAAGTAGGCCTGACAACATTTCGGTCTAATGCCAGTGCTGAGAAATGCATTTTCTGGGTGTGCCCACAGTTTTCCTTTTTTTTAAAAGGCCTAATGTGTGGCTGAAACGTTGTCACTTTATAGTGTTAGTGCTAGAATAAAAGGAAAACTGGAGATATTTGTTTGTTTCTTTTTTTCCGGTTGAGACTGGATTGTGGACTACGGGCTGCGTATACCCCAATTAATGAAAAATCTGTGCGTTCTCACCCTCTATTTGATGTTATGTATGGAATAGGACAGGAGGAAGACTCAGAGAGGACAATGATGGAAGGACTTAGGGTAAGAATTATAAATGTGTTGCTGATCGCAGAGTTGTTAAGCAGAAGCATTCCATTCATTTCCACAGTGATGCTTTTATAGAATGTCCCCATTATTCTGACACATTTATATTAAAGTCTTTCCCACTATCTGGAAGTGCAAGCCATGTTGCCATTATTGATACAAAAAAAAATGCATGAATTAAGAAAAAAACCTCTCTGAATGGCAATCAGAAATGCACAAACTAAACAAAGATTCCATTACAGACAGAGGCAAAGAGTCAGAATTTGTAGAAATCTGACATAACAATATATTTTTACTGAACGCTACCTCAATACAAGACATCCAGGAATCTTGTTTGAAGGATGCCACCGACGCTCCAGGGGGTTCATTTTTGCAGAGTGATGTTTAGTGACTTTTATAAACATGTTGCTACATTTTGAAAACCAATAGCAGTTGTCCCATAACTCTCCTGTCACTCTTCCTTCCAGTCTCTAGGGCTTCTGTCAATCTCCAGTCACTGTCTATTGCCTGTCTGAATGCAGACTCTCCTACCCCCACCCCTGCCATTGCATTCCAATGCAGCTTACAACATTAGTTGGTATTTAAAGTGGATTTGGAGGAATGTAAACAGAGTAAGAGGAAAAGGGAGGGCTGGGCAGGGTAGGGAGGAGAAGGGGTCAGGTGAAGTGGGTCCTGCTCAAAGGGAGGGGGGGGCAGGGGGCTGCTCTAATGAAGGAGGAGACATTTAAAAACAACACAAGGAGCTCCGATGACTGAGATATTTAAACACACAGTCTTTGGTTCAACTGGAGTGTGCAAACAATAAAGGAATGTTTGATGGATTTAGCCAATGTTTTTGACACCATTGAAAGTAATTGAATTGCTTTTGTTTCTATATTGCTATGGTAACTGAATGCCCCGGGGCATGTTTACATCATTTACCACTTTCTTTGGCCATTTATGTCTGTTAGAGGTAAATATGATAATTACTTTTTACGTCAAGATATTGCTGCCATATTTAGGAAGATATAAAAGTGTCATATTTACCATAAGGTTAGAAGGGCAGGACTGCGTGTATTATTATTATTATTATTATTATTATTGCCATTTATATAGCGCCAACAGATTCCATAGCGCTTTACAATATTATAAGAGAGGGGATTTAACTATAAATAGGACAATTACAAAAAACTTACAGGAACGATAGGTTGAAGAGGACCCTGCTCAAACGAGCTTACAGTCTATAGGTGGTGGTGTGTAAAACACAATAGGACAGGGAATAGCAATCAAAAATGGTGGAAGTGAAGCAGAGCTGGATGAGAGAATAGAGTGCTGCCCTTTAGGAGAGAGCAAGAGACAGGTATGTGAGGTAGAGGTTACTCTGGGAGGCCATAAGCTTTCCTAAAGAGATGGGTTTTAAGGCACTTCTTAAGCGATGCAAGACTAGGGGAGAGTCTGATGGCAGTAGGCTGGCTATTCCATAGGAAAGGAGCCGCCCGTGAGAAGTTCTGCAAGCGTGAGTTGGTCGTACGGGTGCGAGCAGCGGACAGGAGAAGGTCACGGGCAGAGCGGAGAGACCGAGAAGGGACATACCTATGGATCTGTGAGGAGATATGAGGGGCTAGAATTATTCAGTGCTTTATAGGTATGGGTTAGTACTTTGAATTGACTCCTATAGGATACAGTATCTAAAGAAGTGTAAATATAAATTTAGCTATACATGCAAAGCAAATCAATGTGACAATCCATTTGACACAAAGTATATATGCTTTAGATGGTGTGAAAGTACAACTTCCCATGATTCTTTGCCAGTTCCAGCAGCTGCAGCCCATTTGTTGATCATCTCTGTCTGCCTCTCTGTATGTCTTTTTGACACTAGATAACCAGGACACGTGTTCTATTAAAGCTGGTATATCATTTCCCACTATTTCATAAAGATATATTTATGAAATACTGATTAAGACTGGATTGGGATTTCACTGAATTTCCAATGCTGTCCAGAGATACAGTAAGGCAAAGTGGGGATACTTTGTCTTATAATAAAGACTGAGGTTGAGAAAGGGAGCAGCTCAACTGTCAACATTTGTCCAGTCCCATCAGTAGTCACAAATAACTACTGGGATAGCTGTGGGATTCAGGCTTTATCCATAGCTCTCACAGGATTCTCCATAGACGTCAGTGTTATATGATCACGCATGCGTCAGAGTACAGCACTAACATGGCTCCCAGCAGCAAAGTGCCTGGGGCTGAAGAGGACCTCCATCATGAAGCGAGAAACAGCCTGAGGTTAGTTAGACTCACCTCCCCGACTCCACAACCACCGACCCCCACCAGATCTGTCCGTTTTTAGGGTCTTTGTAAAATATGCAAAGATTCATGGAATGGATAGATCCGCTTGAACATTAATAATAATAATAATAACACAATCCACAAACAGGTGACTTTTCACTGTGTTAATTAGTGTGTATCTTTGTTGTGTGTGTGTTGTCTTCTTTTGTCATTGTCTTCCAATGTATATTTGGAACATGTTTATTTTTCATGGGCGCTCTTTAAATTCTTAGAAACATCACTGTCCCAGACACTCCATCTAAACAAAAACAACCCCCTTTTGGTCTTTGAAATGTTTGACAGTATGTAAACCTGCAAATCTGAAATAGCGTGTATTGTAAGTGGGACCAGTTGTTCACCTCAGTGATGTCATCTCCGAGTGTCATCTCTAACATGCAGTCACATCTCCAACATGCAATCACTATGTGTTATCTCCAACATGCAGTCACTGTCATCTCCAACATGCAGTCACGAAGTGTGATCTCCAACATGGAGTCATTGTGATCTCCAACATGTAGTCACTGTGATCTCTAGCATGCAGTCACTAAGTATGATCTCTAACATGCAGTCACTAAGTGTGATCTCCAACATGTAGTCACTGTGATCTCTAACATGCAGTCACTAAGTGTGATCTCCAACATGCAGTCACTAAGTGTGATCTCCAACATGTAGTCACTGTGATCGGCAAAATGTAGTCACTGTGATCTCTAACATGCAGTCACTAAGTGTGATCTCCAACATGTAGTCACTGTGATCCTTAACGTGCAGTCACTAAGTGTGATCTCCAACATGTAGTCACTAAGTGTGATCTCCAACATGTAGTCACTGTGATCTCCAACATGTAGTCACTGTGATCGGCAAAATGTAGTCACTGTGATCTCTAACATGCAGTCACTAAGTGTGATCTTCAACATGTAGTCACTAAGTGTGATCTCCAACATGTAGTCACTGTGATCTTCAACGTGCAGTCACTAAGTGTGATCTCCAACATGCAGTTACATCTCCAACATGCAGTCACTAAGTGTCATCTCCAACATGCAGTCACTAAGTGTGATCTCTAACATGCAGTCACATCTCCAACATGCAGTCACAAGTGTGATCTCTAACATGCAGTCACATCTCCAAGATGCAGTCACTAAGTGTGATCTCTAACATGCAGTCACATCTCCAACATGCAGTCACAAGTGTGATCTCTAACATGCAGTCACATCTCCAACATGCAGTCACTAAGTGTGATCTCTAACATGCAGTCACATCTCCAACATGCAGTCACAAGTGTGATCTCTAACATGCAGTCACATCTCCAACATGCAGTCACTAAGTGTGATCTCTAACATGCAGTCACATCTCCAGCATGCAATCACTACGTGTAATCTCCAACATGCATTCACTGAGTGTGATCTCCAACATGTCTCTCTCTGGTTATGGACCAATATCGATGACCAACTTTTTACCCTCTCTGCCAAACTGTACATTGTGGGGAGCTGAGAACAGATTTACAGTAATAGACCAGTTGGCTACAAATAAGCTAAATATTTCCTCTGTATATGGAGGAAAACTATAACCTCAAAAATATTTGTTAATATAATAATCCTTTTATCAGGTATTGAAAGGAAATAGATTTTTTTTTTAAGAGAAAGAAATATATCCCTACCTTCAGCCACATACACGCACCCTGGGTCAGACAGTGTGTGAAAACCAACAGTTAGTCTCTATGGTCTTCACTCCTTCACTCCCTGCACAGAGCAGGGAAGACCATAGAGACTGTTTGTTTTCAAACACTGTCTGACCAAAGGTGTATGTATATGGCTGAAATATACTGGGAAATACTAAACATAGGGATGGGTTTTTCTAATTGTTATACATATACTTAATTTTTTTTTTTTTTTTTTATGAAAATAATTTCCTTTCAAAACTTGATGAAATGATTATTATATTAAAAACAGAAAATAGTTGTTTAAAATGACAGTTGCCCTTTAACTATTAGTTACCCATGAAATTGGGTTTCAGCCAGTAAATTCCTACTTCAGGTCTGTAATCTGTAAAATAGAAATAAAACAGAACATTTTGAGTTTACGCAGTGGAGCTTTAATGTTGTATTTTGTGTCAGCGTCCTAATTAATGCGGCCTTTTCATAGTCCGTCATAATAACAGAATAATAATTAATAACATCAGAATTTATTGTTAAATTCTTAAAGAGTCATCCACTAAACAGGAACCGATGTAATATTGATAAGCATACCACACATTGTAGGCCAGTATAGTTGAGGTGGATAAATAGCTGATTTTTTTTTTCTGATTTCACTATTTTGGCACACAATTTGCAGGTCCATTGTTAGTTCTTCTTAATTCCCAGTTTCATGAGTAAAATCCAGAGATGTTTAATCTGAAGTTTCAGACTGTTTGAATGGTATTGAATTTGCTTTTGGGAATAATAGGGTTAATGATCATGATAAGAATTTGCCAACTGCGGGCAGATCTGACACTTTTAACTCCTGACTTTGAATAAAAGTTAAAATGAGTCACTCATTGCGTTTTCAGGTGGGTGTGAGGCAGTAGATATTAGAGAATGATTCCCTCCCCCCATTATCATTCCATGGCAGGCACGGGGTTAACGTCTGCGCCCAGACAGAACACACATTCCTACCCTGTAAGGCGCGTGCCATACTTTTGAGTAAGTCAGTCCGTTGTTCAAGGCCAATGCTAGAATATGGGGGGAGAGAATACTTTTCATGTTTGTTCATTTAATGCTGCTGTTTCTTTGCCCTTATATAGAAACAGTTTGTGACGGTGTTTTGGGAGAGGGTAATGTGCCAGGTTTTTGGAGTTTAAATTTGAACATTCAGTCTTGATACCAAGGTGCGCAGGTGTCCAAGATGTATGCAGCCTTTGTATTGAAGTGTGGGCGGTTAATCCGTGAAAAATACATTCATCCCTGCACTGTATACAAATGTCCCAATACCGTCTGTACACGGGTTAATTGTCCACAGTATCTTACTCTATGAAGACAGGACGTTCAGATCTGGAGATTACAAACATTTCTGATGTAAATCACCTGCATATCGCTAGCTGGTCTTTAGAAAGCCCCTTCTGGGCACAGAAACTTGAGAAATCATGTTTCCATAACTATCCCAGAAATCCCTGCTTTATATGCAAATGAGCACAGATAGGCATCGTGTTTTAGACTACACCCTGCATCTCTGTAGGCACCCTTTAACACTTTTTTAAAGTGGCACTGTCCCCCCTCCACTCCCCAAAAAAAAAGATAGAATCGTAATGAAATACTTATATTATTAACTGTGTTGGGATTTCACTGAAACACCAACTATGTCAAGAGATATACTGAGACAAAGTGGGGACTATGCCTGACACTTCTAGACACTGGGCTGAGCTCCGATGTGTCAAAAAAATTTAGGCAAAATTATCCAAGCTGTCACTCCAGTTGAATTGTAGATTTATTTTTTCCAAATCAGCAATTTAGCCTAGATTTTGCGATTTGAATTTCAGTATTGCATTTGATATTTCGTGAATTACCTCTCAGTGTTTGAAGTCAGGAACATTTTCCCGATAGTCATATGAGAGTATCTACCCAAAATAACCTTTTATTCAACCAACATTCCATCAAATGTTAGATATTTTTCTGGCAGAACACTTTAGGTTCTAGACATAACAATATTTCCAAACCATAGGGAACACGAGATACGCCTTGCTGCATATACCATCACCGAAAGAGTGGATGGAAGGGACAGCACACATATAAAGCAAACGGTCCTGTATCGCGTAGACTTACACCATACTCACCTTACCATGTTACTGATACACACACCAATAACACAGTGAGAAAACCTACATACGAGACTCAACAATACCAACAACAACAACATGTAAAACATGACCAGGGGCCCACGAGAACCGCAGGCTCTGCCACAAGGATTATCGACAATACCCATAGCCAAGCATATCAGCGAAACAGAGACTAGGGCATCTCCCACACGAACTACTAGCCAACACACGGAAACTATTTCCCACTATAATAGACCAGAGAGAGATTCTGACCCGGAATGCAACGCATAGATAAGCGGGTGAATCTCTGCTAAATATAATACTAGTAACGAAACATGACCCAATGAGCACCACCACATCAGCATGGCAATGCATACCCAACAACACCAATGTGGACCTGCGAGTCCGAATTAAACATGGGCCTGCGAGCCGCCTTACTTGCAAACACTCAGATATCCCTTCAGTCTGTACACATAGCATATTGTTGAACTGTATAAATACTATGATTGTGGAGACCTGCGAGTCTCACTGTTACACTCAGATAACCTTCGCAAATAACAAATCCACGCTTTAAAAATAAATAAATAAAAAAAATAGATAAATAAATAAACACCATATAAGGATACTGGTTATGGTTTGTACCACACCTGATGTATTATACATTGTAAAGTTGTAAAGCTGTAACTTTAAACACATGCATAATAAAAAAATTTACGATAAAAAAAACAAAACAAAAACAAACAAACAATATTTCCAAAAAGTTAGATATTTCAAAGTTAAAACAAAGATACTGCAAATATTCAGCTGATCAATTATAAATAATGAGACTTTACTGATAGCAACAGCATAGAAAATAAACCACTGATATAAGATCCATTTTTGAATTTTAAAACTTTTTCCCTTTGGTTAATTGATGTGCTCATGTTTGTCAGCTCACAATATAACGATCAGACAATATTTTTTTCTCTCTCAATTAATCTATGTAGATATCTTTCTTATACCGCCGTTAATAGTAGCAATGGTTTGTGACAATGCCGTACTTGCGTTGTGCACTGTCCCAGTGTGAGTGTTTGTGTACACTGGGTTTTATGGTGTGTACGCAGAGTGGTGACTAAGAGATCTCTCTATATTCATTTGTTTATTCTTTGCCACATCACATGTTTGCTCTGAGCCTGGGAAATCCTTATATTCCAGGCTGTTGGGTTAAACCCTGTGTTGTGTGTATTTGTTTATAGCAATGTATTCAGGTGCAGGTCGAGAGACAGGTAATGCGGCTCTGCTGGACAATTTTCCAGGGGGATTCACTAAACAATGAATTGTAGAGAACTTGCACACATGAATCCAAAATACCCAGGCTAAAAGATGAGCTGATTTGGAGAATGTATCTAGTTCAACTATCCTAACCTACTATTGCAGTTAATTGTCATTTCGGCATAATCAATACAGCTTATTGTGGTAGTAATGTTGCCTGCTTGCTGCTATCCCTTTGTTAGATGTTGAACCATCTAGTAATAACTGACACGTCATATTATCGCTATCATTTTTTGGCAACCAGGAAGGCATTTATTGGCTGAGCATACTGAGCTAACCTGCACCCACTGCTCTCAGCCAATAACTTCTGGCCAGGATAACTGAGAAGTGTTAATTTCACTCTATGTTGCAGTGTAGAGGTGGTGTCAAGCTATTGTAATAGGAGCTCGGAATGTGGGAGTATGGCGGCCAATATGAAACCAAGGTGTAGTAATAGTTGGGGCAAGGCAGAGGGCTAGTCAGGATAGCTAAAGGTCAGTCAGGCAGCACAGGTTCATAAATGGTGAGTCTGGCAGAATGTCAGGTAACAGCAACAACACAGGTAGTGGCACTAGAGGAGAAGTGCAGCACGCCTCGCCCACACCACAGTCACCCCCCACTTTTCCCTTTAAGGATGAAGTCATTTGGTGCATGCGCCTGCCTCCAGAGGTGGGCCACAAGGTAGAATCTGCACAACCTTAGACATCCATCAGGAGCGGCATTCGGGCTTGTCCGTGGGCCCCAGCGCCTGTACAGTAGCTCTATGTGTGAGCTGGGAAGATTGCCACACATAAAACTACTGAGGAGGACTTTACTGTCAATCAGCATAGACGAAAAAGATACCATTTTTTTTTTTTTTTAATTCCTCCTCCAATACAATCTGTGCCAGGACTGATCTGGACTGTGTTGCTAAATCGTTATTATACATCTAGAAAAGAATAAAGCATCACATTAAGACAGTTTTACAGAAGCTGTGGATTCCTTTCCATGTTTTATTTAGTGGTGTAATTGGCAGAGGTGACAGCTCCAGGATAAGGTACATATTCTCCTCTGTTTATACCTCCTTTGTGCTTGAGTAATCCAGAGTTGTTTTAATTATATTGGGAAACCTTGGAATTCACACATTGAGATTAATACTGACATTACTTAAGCTTACTGGTGACTAATAAGAGTCTTTCTTCATCCATCCCTGATTTCAAGTAGATCCCCAAAGATAGATGGAGTAGCCTTTGCACAGCTATATCTCCTGTGTTCCTCGTCCAGAAAGTCTGCATTAACTTTAATTTCTCTAATCTTGTTATATTTTCCAGATTTACCATAGTCATTAGTAGCATATATTCTATCCATTCGTACCCAGCAGTAGATTAATTTTGGCATATTGGTTTAGGAACATGTTGAACTTCTGAGGGCCACGTTTTGTACCTAAGCCATGATATAACATTTTTAAACAGTTTGATTCCTATGCCAAGAAGGGCTGTGTTTTGAGAAACTGAAATGAATCTTTTGAAGACTGCATTACTTGGGGATCAAACATCTGAGAAGATTCATCCATGGAGCCCTTGGGTGCCAGAAATTGAGAGCCATAATTCTCTCTTTATGTGGTCCAATTTTTTTACCCTGCAGCTAGAATATCCATTTTTTAGGATGGAAAAATATATGTTCTATTTTCTTCAGAAGAAATCCATAATTGAAAGTTTGGGTTTCATGTTGAACGAGAACTGCTGAACATTTTGTGAATTGTATCACAATTTACTTCCAAAACCTGCTGGAATGTCTGAATAGCATCCACACTCATGTTTGCTGCTTCCTTTCTTAACAATCTCCTTCTTGGAAAGTGCGTGTGACAAAATATCAACCTATGGTCCAGGCCATTTGAACAGCTTGTAGTTGTCTCTTGTAGGACATCAAAAACAGCTCCGCTGGAGCAGTAATTCTCTCAAATCTGTTTATACAGAGCTGAAAGCCAAAGCTGCAGCAGGAGATTGGACAGCTCTCTGCTCCTTCGATCTAACACCCAGAGACGCTGTCCAAACACACAGTGCAGCCAATATCTCCCCCTTTTTAGAAGCCTGTTCATGGCTTCCTGAGAATGCATTCCAGGCCCCCGGAGTCTATGGCCAAGTGCCAGCACACCCGGGCTATTCCTCCAGGACAGGAGACCTTAAATGGTATTGTTTTACCGTTGCAAACAACATTAGTGGAAATATAAGCCTTGGGGAATGTACAGAGAGAAAGCAACGTTGGTTAACTCATTTACTGCTGTGGCAGTCAGACATGGTATATGTCACGGCCGAGGGTCCTACAGAAGGAATGGCAGGAGCCAAAATGAGGCACCAGGCCTAGACAGTAAACATAAATACAACTGGCAGTAATTGAACCCTCACTTCATGTTGACAGAATGAAATCTATATTTTCAGATTTGTTTTAAGGAGATGTTAATTATTTCAGAGAGAAGGGGCCTCACGTTTGCCATGATATTCGATATGAGCTTCGTTCTATTGCTGGCACAGCGAGAGAGAGAGAGAAATCACCCTGTTATATGTTACGATGCCATCACTATTGTGGGCTTAGCGCTGCAATTGTGAGTGGACCACAGCTTGCAGATTCTTGTCTAGAAGAGAAGTCTTGTTCCCCCAAATAGACATCCACTTATAAAACTTCCCAGTCTCCATCACAAGAAGCTGTGATGTCTATGGCCTCACAATCTGCCAAATAAACTGCTTTCCATAACAGAGGACGGTGTGAGTGTGATCAGTAGAAGCCAATAAGGTTTAAGACTATTAGGTCTGGTAGAATTCATTGTATTATTTCAATTTCCCAAAACATGTTAAAAGGCTGCATGCTGCATTGCTAACCAAATTCCACGAGAAGGACATTTTATTTTCTGAAATACATTTTCTAGAAGAAACATTGTATACTTAAAATGCATTATGATGGCAAGGAAAGGACTGCCTGATTGTCTGCCATGTAGCTCTGAAACAAACATTATCTTTATTACTTCCCCCTAAAGGACATTTGGTATATGTGTTACTTCTAACGATATCTAGGTTAGATTAAGAAACAAACAACTTAGAGCTTATAGAATATAGCAATGCCCTAACCGAATTAACATTCTATAGATCCTTACATAGATAATTTACTCAGTGTTGAAGATTTCAGATTATACTAATATGCACTTAGAGAACATGTCTCCTCTGCGGTTATATTGACTCTGCAAAGCTCCGTACATCGGGTATATATTTTAACCTAAACATTTGTTTCGAATTTTAGTAAGCAATCTATAACAAGTTCACTTTAATCAATAACGTTTTACAGAGTGAATTTATATAGCAGGCCTGTATGAGATTTCCAGAATGGTTTCCATTAAACTAAGCAGTTTTCAGGGAGCTCCAATCTACTACCCAAATAATACACAGCGCTACTGAATATGTTGAAGTCTGTGATGTTTGTAAATAGTCATTGGGCAAGATGTAGCACAGTGTAGTGATCCTTAAAGTGGTGCAAAGTTCTAGAATTGCAGCAAATACTTTGGTAACTATGAAACCAAAAGTTACATTCCATTAGTGGCAATTCCACATTTACAACATTGCACCACTTTTCAGATGATGACAGTTTGAAAAATATCCTCATTGTGTACAGTGACTGTATCAACCGCCAATCTTTTTCTTCACCCTGGGATCTAAAGACATTGAGCCAATCCCTATCGTGCCTTAGTTTCTTGTATCACACTTATTTTTGTTCATTTGTTACTTTTTATCCCCCAAATGGAGTTTTTGAATTTTCACTGCATATGCAAAATGTCAATGTCAAAACAAATAAAACACGACAATGTATTATCATATATTTCCACACGTTGTATTCTTAGGATCAACAGAAACAGTTTGCTTTTTATATTGGACAGAGTTTGGCTAAAAGTCCCTGTACCTCTGTCTGTATTGTTACAGCAAAACATCTTAAAAAGTAGTTTTGGTGAAATGTAGTCATGCCCTCTGCTCTATTTGTCATAGGCCTGAGTCAGATGCCTGTGGCTGTGCCAACAGTGCTTGTTGAAGTGTTTTGACAATTAGTCACCACACCCCCCTGTGAGGGCATGAGATCAGTAAAGGAAGGAAAAATATTCTAATTATTTATAGAACAACAACATATTTAACAAGATTCGTTATATATCATAACTATAATAATAGATACCCTCGGGACACAGCAAGAGACATTTGCCTGAATTAGCACCTAGTTCCTTCATTACTAGGCATTGGGAAGGTATCTGTCATGAAACGGTTAAAGTCGGTCTTAATGGTGTCTGTATGTCTTTCCAAAGTGCCCTCACTGGGATTCTAAAGGGTTAAAGTGTACCTTTTAAAAAGTGCATCAATGACTAACTCTGTTACAGGTGACTAAAAAATATACTTCAATCAGACTACTAAGGCAAAAATCGCTAAGTGGTGACGGTAGTGGATTTATTTTCCAAATATTTTTTTAAATTTTTTTTTAGCCTCAATTTTCAATTTCAGTTTTTAGTTCACTAGAATTCACTGTCCCGGAAATAAGGTCAGGAAATGTAGGAATTAGCAAGGCAGTAAATGTTCGAGTTGGAGAATGTCATCAGTTTGACTAGTTTGGCCTAGAATGTGTCGTGTCCACAATTTCGTCTTTAGACACTAACTGACCTGGAGCGAGAGGGATCAGCTGGTGCACCACCCATCTTGGTCCCTCTTACATTACGGAAGCAAGCTGTAGTAGAGTATCTTTCATGGTTTGTGTCCTGCTCTGTGATTTGTGAGAGACTGGCATTGCAATGTGATGTTATTGCAATTTAAACCGTTTGACAGTCAGAGACCTTCTATTAGAGCAGGGGATTCATTGCCTCTCCTGGGTCCATTAGCTGGGAGAAAAGGCTGCAGAAACTGACAGTAAATGGACAGAGAGAGTAAAAGTGCCTAAAACATGGGATTTCAAGCCATCAAAAACTGATAAGGCTAACAGAAAATGTTTCAGTACTGCTGGGAAGGGAAATTGTGAATTATTGCGGGTTGTGAAATTAACCCCATGCATGCCAGGGGCTGGGCAACGAAACCTTAATCTTCCAGTCCATTAATATGTATGAATTCTCACTGTGCACATCCTAAACTGTCTGTTTCTTCCAATACGAAGCACGGAAAGGTGGAAAATATCTCAACTTTATTCTCTAAGGCTAGATTTTTTATTTTTTTTTCAGATAGTGAATTATGTTTGCTGAGCAGATACACATCGTCGATCTATCTGTCTATTATTTACGCTGTCTACCTGTCTTTTTTTTTTATGCTTACATAAGTCTAGTAAGTAGGGTCTCCCCACACAGTCTTTGCCTGATTATCGTAAAGGAACACTATCGTGTTAGGAATTCAGCGATCTATCTGTCTATTATTTACGCTGTCTACCTGTCTTTTTTTTTTTATGCTTACATAAGTCTAGTAAGTAGGGTCTCCCCACACAGTCTTTGCCTGATTATCGTAAAGGAACACTATCGTGTTAGGAATTCAGACATGTAACACTATGGAACACTATAGCGCTGGAGAACTTATTTAGAACCCTGGTTCTCCTCAGAATGGAGTAAAGAAGTTTTAAACATTACCTTTCTCCTTCACCCTGCTGGTCTCACTGAGGCTTGCTCGCCTCCCACAGGAAAGCATTGGGAGGCTATTGCGCATGCACAGCAAAACGCTGTATCAATCAACATCTCCTCATTGAATAAATGCATCCATATGGGGAGCGTTCAGCATGGAGACGCCGAACGTAGGAAGCACCTCTAGTGGCTGTCTTAGTGACAACACCTAAAGGTCTCTGAAAAAAGACAGTGTTTACATTGAAATGCCTACCAGGACAGGCTATAGACAGCAGAACCACTACATTACGCTGTAGTGGTTCTGAATCAATGCATCTCTATAGGGATCGTTCAGCATATCCATGCAGAAGTGCTTCTGGTAACTGTAGTGTCCCTTTAACTGCATGTAAATGTCATCCTTACAGTAAATAAAGCCAATTCCAATAGGCTATTTAAGAGCTATGGTTAACAAAGCATTGTAGGAGATGTAGCTCTACATTCATTTTCTGCTTCTTAACTATTTGTATTTTCTTTTACTTCTCATGCAGCGTTTAAACTAGTCAATAATATTAATGCTATAAAATCTATTATTTGGTTACAATTTCCACCTACCTATTTTAGAAATCATTATACCAGGGTTATTATTCAACGATAATAGAGGTAGCTCAGTAGTTAGTGCTCTACGATTTCTGGATCAAACCTTAGGTTATATTCTCATTCAATTTATCCCTTTGTCCTTTTGAGGCTACCGTAATAAAACGAGTTTGTTAATAACAACATCAATACCCCCAGGTCAAAAAGTTAAATACACCGTTTCTGGTTAATTATTAGGATTTTTTTTTTTTCAGTTAAACTTCTAATGCTCTGAATATGAAATAAAAATTAAAGGAACACGCAAGAGACAAGACCGCAAAATACAATATTCTAAAGGAGCACTCCTAAACACCATAACCACTGTCACTAATTGTACTTGTTATGGTGCAGCATACCTGAATGAGGGCTCTCTCTTAAACATTTGTTATATATTATTAAAATGTAACGATTGGAGATAACTGATCGATAGATAGTAACAGGATAGAGAATATTGGTGAGGTTAATAAGGAGAGTGGAAGATTTGTTTGAAATTTAATTTTTATTTCACCATATTTTAGTATTAGATAAACCAATGACCGGAATCCTTGTGTTGGCTGGTGAAAGTACAACTACAAGTACAGGAAATAAAGTTAATACTAATTATCAATGTTATCAGTTGAAAACATATTGAACCAGGAAAGATACATTTAGCGTTCACTAAGTTTGTTCTGATTAGATTATGTACCCTTTCTTTCTTTTGATCATGATTTTCAGTGGGTAGTGTGGAGCTCTCGACGTCAGCTGGACACAGTGTTACGAGGAAGGAATTTTCAAGCATGGATGAATACAATTGACCTTTGTGAATCTAGAGGAGAGCATGTCAGCTTTTCATTTCATACTTCAATATAACTCATTGCTGAAGGTGAAGATAGAACTTCCTGTTTGGGATTGGGTTGAGTTAAGCGTGACCTGCAGACCCCAGGACAGGACTTGACACGAAGCGGGGACCCTGCCTACAGGTGGGAATTCCGTGATGCGTTGGGTTTGGATATGAATAAAATCTGATAACTACAGCGGTGTTTTGGTTTGCATGGGACATGTACAGTCCTGTACTTGACTGATGCCAACGATGTGAGAGGCCTTTCTACTTAATGCTGTCAAAGATCATTCACTGGAAATGTTTAACTGGAAGAAAATGCAAATTATGAGACTATTGCTATGGCACAAACGTGTGATTAATTTACAGCTCTGTAATTCAATGGGTGAACAAAATCCTGCTGTATTAATGTATTTTCTTATAACTGACTTTTTTGTTTTGTTATATAGTTATTATTTCGGGCATGGGGGTGAGAGGCCTGTTCTTGCGAAACTGTTGTGTAATACTTGACATAAATGTTGTTTTTAGAAACAGAGAACATATTGCGTGTTTTTCCAGTGGAAATTGGACATAGTTTCAGTGAATTTACTTTTATCTCTTGTGAATATCCCAAACATTGAAAGGAAATATTTAGAGTGAAAGTCTGGAAATGATTGCAGAGGAAGTGTTAGGTACTTTGTCTTTTCATGTTGCTGTGTCTGCATATTTGATGCATTACTTCTTTAAATCCCAAAGGTTTACTTGTTACAGGTGTAATAGATACATTAAATGAACTCTGTAGGCACTGCAACCATTTTATCTCATTAAGTGGTTATGGTGTATGTAGTCCCCTGGGACTGCCCCTCCATTGAGTGTTAAACCATTTAAACCATTTTCAAGCAGCATAACACTGAATGAGGGTCCTGGCTTCCCATAGATCCGCCCCAGCTGGAGGCATGGCTAAGACAGAGATTACACACTTCCTTGTAGCCATAACAATTAATACCAGCAGAGGGCACTGTAATAGGCTGACAGCCACCCATTGCTCTGGTTAATGTATCCTCAGCCTGGAGTGGATGGACTGCTGGACCTAATATATTGCATCAAAACATTAAAGGATCACTATAGGCACCCAGACCACTTAACTATGATTTTCACAGTGAGAAGACACCAGCGTCCATAGAAAGCATTGAGAATGGCTGAATGCGCGCGTGACTCTTGCCACGCATGTGCATTCAGCCGGTGACAGGAAAGGAGGAGGAGAGTCCCCAGCGCTGAGGGAGCCCGGCGCTGGAAAAAAGGTAAGGGATTAACCCCTTCCTCACCCTAGAGCCCAGCGGAGGGGGACCCAGAGGGTGAGGGGGACCCAAGGATCCTATATGTATGTTTTCCTGGCATTATAGGGGTCCTTTAACCCCTTAAGGACCAAACTTCTGGAATAAAAGGGAATCATGACATGTCACACATGTCATGTGTCCTTAAGGGGTTAAACACTGACTGGAAGGATGACACCAGGGGACACCGGACACTATAACCCCTTCAATTAGAGGAAGCAGTTACACTGCCAACAGTGTCCCTTTAATTTCAGTCAGTGACTCTTATTTCTGTGGCACGCAGCGAATTGTAGTTCTGTGGTTCCTGACTGATGGTGATCATAATTAGTAAAATAATAAGGAGATCAAGACAAGTCCATCTCTTGTCCAGCTTACTGGGTTTAAATATGTCACATTGCTGTGCCTTTCTCAGTAATAGCTAGACTAAGCAGCACAGATTTTGTGAATTGAATTGATCGCACTACTCAGTCAGTTTTAGGAGACTGTAGTTCACAAACGTCTAGACTGACAGTGTAGCAGTCTGACAGTGTGTTCTTATTAATTCTCCTAGTTCCTGCATTTTACCTTCATTCATACTTGATATCACATTTGTAACACTTAAAATTTGTTTATTTTCCTCATTAAACCTCATGATGTCTGATGGCTGTACCAGGTGAAATATAACACGATGACTACACGTTAGTAAACATTGTAACAAAACAAAACATCAATTCAATAATTATTGCTGTAGATTAGGTAACAGAAAACATTGTGATAATATACTAACCCAGGAATTATCTGGAAATCACCTGGAATTTGCACATTTTAAACCAGATCATGGCAATTATGGCTTCTTTTTTTTTTTTTTTTTTAATACCAGACAGTTTTCACAAGAGTAAATACCTGATGGGGTTATTTACTAAACAGGGATTTATAAAGAATTGGCAAGTAAGTTGTACATTATAACTAACAAAATCACCAACCTCTCTTTGTTTACAGCTTAGCTATGTTGGCTTAAAATGTGTGTTTCCGCAGCGTCCCATGGTTAATGAATAAATCTGAGTGCCTTCTGAAATGACTTCTTAACTGGCCAAGGATGAGAGGCTGGCAGAGGGTGGCACTGGATTTGTGGGGAAGCTGGTTGAGTAGTCCTGTGTGACATTGCTGTCCTTGGCTAGATTGCTAACATGAAAGGCAGGCCCGTGGAGCATCTGTCCCTTTGCCAAGCCCTGAGCTAGACCTGAATTAGATTACTATGTTTCCATATTATCATTGATGCAGTAAAAGGCCCCGGAGAACGGACCTGGCTTGCCAGCAAGGCTAAGAGAACAAACAGCCTCCTTCTTAATCTCGTTACTCAGATCAATTTACAGGCAACGTCTAAGATTGCCAAATATTTCCTGAATTTATGGCTAGATAGAATTGTCTCTTTACCCTTTTGACCTTAATTTATTTTTCTTGGTGGATTGGCAGATGGTTAACGAGTTCTAAAGAAAGAAAGTATACTATATAGATAGAGCTATAGAAATATAGGACGTTTGGGACGTTTAAGGGTTAAATTCACACGCTGGCTTTCCTTGTCTGTTGTTATCATGACTGGAGTGTGATGGTTCCAGACATTTTATTGTTAGATTTTTTGTTTATTTATAGATATCTTTACTGATTGTTCTGTATATTACTATAAGCCAAGCAATTCAACTATACACGAATGATATGTATTCTATTTGAAATATACCAGGAAGGCGAGTTAAATAAACTGGAAATCAGATCTGTCATCAATTATTATTCAAAATAAAAGATTACATGCATGATATACTGTGCACTGTGGGTATGTTTGTATGGTCTCTGCTGTCCGCCATCTTTAATCCGCTTAGGTCAGAAACTTGGGTTATTTAACCAAAAAAACGTGTAGATAATCAAGTACTGGTGTATGACATAATTATTATTATTATCGCCATTTATATAGCGCCAACAGATTCCTCAGCGCTTGTATAATATTTGAGGACATCTCAATGATAAAGTTTGAGATGTTTCCAATGTGCAGATTGTACCTGGAGTTAGCCCCATTATGTAGGATATACCAGGAGGTGTACCAGGAGGTGCATTGAATCGTTATTAAATGCATTATACACTACGAAATATGTTACAAGCAATCTTTTATTTTCAGTGATAATGAAAAGTGACAGATTTCATTTAAAAGACTGGAAATTATATCTAAACATATTGTGAATGAGATCTAATGACATTGGCAATGAGCTCTAAACGCACAGGATATCATGAGATCTAAAGACATGGATTAACATCTAAACTGACTGTGAATGAGATCTAAATACATTGCGCAAAGGAAGTGGAAGGAAATCTGGACCCTGCGTGTATCTGATTGGTTGTAGAATGTTCTAATTTAGAATTGGTACATGAATACTGTAGCTACACATGGAGAATTGAGCGATTCTGGGACTAGCTTTGGTCTTTATACATAACTTTCACTATATTCAATACAGATGGCTTCAGCTCAACTAAATAGCTTGAAGAGAAAATAAAAACAGACACCAGGAGTATTCCTGGCTGCGTCATGCTCCATCATTGTTTGCAAATTAGGCATCTGGTTGGCTTTTAGTAGCTGGCCTCTCAATGTCACCTGTTACCACAGACTCGTTGATAAGGCTATATTCATTTTATGTTTACGTGCAAACTGCCAGTTCAGGGAATGAAGCAGATCTGGAGCAGAGCAGAGCGTGTTATATACTTCCTCTAGTGGATAAAACGCGGTATAACTATTACAATGTAACCCGATCTTATCTCCATAAAACATCGTGTAGATCTAGAACTAGGAATCATTTTATTTCCATCTCTCATTGTGGCTGGCAGAGAATTCTGGATAATGTAATCTATTAACACCTCTGATATAAAGGATTGGCTGTTATTTAAAATGCATGAGACACAGTATTACATATTATTATATAACTTAATAATGCATGTATATATGTTGGACCAAATTAAATGAAATCTATAATGATAACACAATTTACAGCCTATACATATACGCTAATCTGACGTTGTGCGTGAAATATTGGTGGTAAAAACAGGTAGTGTAACCCTGGTTTAATCACTATGTATCTTATTTTACAGATTGCATCACCTTGCACTCCCCGTGTCAATTACGAGCTGGTAAGTGTTCTTCACGCTCATATTTAACTGATATAAAAAGTGTTATTTATGCCGGTTTGCACATTCCAGTATCGCCATAGACAAAGAAAAACTAATTCTGGGTAAACTTTGAAGTCACAAAGTATAGAATTGGATCTGAAAACTGCAATAAGTGAAGGAATTCACACGTTTTTCTAGTATCTAAGAAATATTATTTTCAGATTGCGATTTGCTTGATATACATTTGGTAACGTATTTAGATTATAAGACGTTGAATTGGTCTCCCCGTGTTAGAGTGTAGAGATTGCTATTTGGGTGGTGATAATTGGATAATTAGGTAAAATGTGGGATTTGTTTGCTACATGTCATATCGTATCTCTTCTTATAAGATTTCTAAGACCTCTCCCATTTTGTCGGCTCCCTGTGCTGTTATTTATCATCCGAACGTCCTTCTCATTGCTTCTTTGCTCTGACATACAGTACTTCAGGAATTCCTTGCTTCAGCTCATTTACAAACTCTCGTTTAGGAGTCCACTAAATCCTCTTAAAATAAATCATTTCTATATGAGCGATAAGTCTTGTCTGTTCTGCCATTCTGTTCATGTCTATGCAGATAGCTGCCACATCTGAATGTGTATAGTTTGACCTCAGACCAGGGGAAGTTAAGATTTTAATTCATAAATAGAAACTAGTGTTTGGGGAAGTTATGTATCACTATAGAAATCACGTTGACTTTATTATGGTAAAAAATAGATGTTTTTCTAGGGAGTTTCTGCTTACTAAAGCAAAGGTAGATACGTTTGAAAATACATTCATAATTTTAGTGTTAGAATCAGAGCTGGGAAATCTCTGGTTGAAATCCTGAGACACGGGAGGCTTTTACTACAAACATGTAGCTGTAGTCCAGGTTCTTACCATCACGCTCTCTGGAATTTAAATTGTTCTGTTCCACATAGACTTGGAGGTTCCTCAACTTCCTCCCTAGCTCTTATCACAGTAAGTAACATTTGCCTTTTTTTTAATGGCATAAAACTAAAAATAACTGTTTCCTTCTCACTATTTTGGTGAAGCTCCTCATGGTCTCCTGTTGGTGGTACTCCTTATAGTGGTATTTTGATAGTTCTTCTCATGAACTCATTTGTGGTGCTCCTTGTGGACTCATTACTAGTGATTCACTTGGACTCTTTAATGATGTTCTTTGTGCACATATGGTGGTGCTCCTCATAGTCTTATTGTTGGTGGTGACTCTCATGGTCTTACTGTTGCTGGTGCTTCTCATGCACTTATTGGTGGTGGTGCTCCTCATACAATTATTGTTGCTGGTGCTCCTCATGATCTCATTGTTGTTGGTGCTTCTTATTATCTCATTGTTAGTGTTCCCTTAATTGTCTCACTGCTGGTGGTGCTCTTCATGGTCTCATGGGTTTGTGGTGCTCCTTATGGTCTCATTGTTTTAGTTGCTTCTCATTGTCTCATTAGTGGTGCTCCTCGTGGTCTTGTTGTTAGTTGTACTTCTCATTGTCTCGTTGTTGTTGGTGTTCCTCATGGTTTCGTTGTTAGTGGTATTCCTCATCGTCCCAATAGCATATTTAAAATAGACGTATGCTAACGAAAAATGCTCATCATGATCTCTTTGTGACAATGTTTAGGTCAAAATAACTGAACTTTCAATATAACAGAGTTTGAGAATGTTTTCTACCTTTTATGTTGGGCTAATATTGTAATTCTGTTTTCAGTTCACTTAAGTTCACTGTTTAGTTAAAAAGCCCGCTATCTGTGTTTTTAAAGGAATGCAATCCCTTTAATCATATAATCTACAGCTAAACAGTTTCTATAACTGTATCTGCGTGTTGCATGACTGCGAACATGTATCCTAAGTATGTCTTTCCCGTGTTTATAATTCCACAAATAACTATCTGGTCTGTTTAGGGAAATCTATAACCAGCAATAGAATGTTTTCTGTTAGAATGAGCAGATATAGTTGAGCTTCTTTTTCATGTTCGAAACACTATGTTTTGTAAATACATAGAAACATAGAAACATAGAATGTGACGGCAGATAAGAACCATTCGGCCCATCTAGTCTGCCCAATTTTCTTAATACCTTCATTAGTCCCTAGCCTTATCTTATAGTTAGGATAGCCTTATGCCTATCCCACGCATGCTTAAACTCCTTTACTGTGTTAACCTCTACCACTTCAGCTGGAAGGCTATTCCATGCATCCACTACCCTCTCAGTAAAGTAATACTTCCTGATATTTTTAAACCTTTGCCCCTCTAATTTAAGACTATGTCCTCTTTCTGTGGTAGTTTTTCTTCTTTTAAATATAGTCTCCTCCTTTACTGTGTTGATTCCTTTTATGTATTTAAATGTTTCTATCATATCCCCCCTGTCTCGTCTTTCCTCCAAGCTATACATGATGAGATCCTTTAACCTTTCCTGGTAAATTTTATCCCACAATCCATGAACCAGTTTAGTAGCCTTCTCTGAACCCTCTCTAAGGTATCAATATCCTTCTGAAGATACGGTCTCCAGTACTGTGTACAGTACTCCAAGTGAGGTCTCACCAGTGTTCTGTACAATGGCATGAGCACTTCCCTCTTTCTACTGCTAATACCTCTCCCTATACAACCAAGCATTCTGCTAGCATTTCCTGCTGCTCTATTACATTGTCAGGGCGTTTTGCCAACTTTTACACTGGGCACTGAATGGCACTCTAGCACTATGAATTGCACTTAAACTTTTTTCTTCTGTTTTACCTTCTATATATTCCTATGCCTGTCTAGCTAGTTTACCAGGGAGAGAGGCTTTAATAACTTTAATATATATGGCAGTCTGATTTCGACTGACCATTAGTTTCTACAAACTTTTCTCTATCTTTACATCTAAGTCTCTCTCCTGTGCGGACTACTCTAGACTTTTTCCTATTTATTGGTAAGGTCTGCTGTCTGGAACATTTTTCTTACATATGGCTAGTCTCAATACAAACTAACTTTGCATTAGTATATATTATCAGCAGACATTTACCCCATGGTCCTATACATATATATATGGACACAAGGAATCTGTGGGATTTTGCACTCAGGAAGCTAGTTACTGGCAATTAGATAGATATATGAACACTTTTTCCTATGTAGCATATGTATTCTATTAAAGCTGTCATATAGGTGTAAAGGTTCTTTACGAATACATACTGCCAGACCCTAGCTGTGGTATTTGGTGCTTTCCCTTTAGTTACATAGGAATACTAGTGTTTATGTTACATCTACTCTATTTTCATTTGTCTATATTGGAGTTAATCTCTAGTTAATATTACTTCACGCTATACTTCTATGTAATATTTCCAGGTAATGTAGTCAGACTGGGATTCGTGAGATACCCTAAGCCTACCTGCATTTGTTCTACTCTTTTGTGTTATTTTCTATTTGGGGTTAAGCCCCGTGGAGACACCTGGAGTCTCCTGGCGGTATTTAAGACTCTAATGTATAGGTGCGCTCTCCCTGCTGTTTAGGGAGTGGCTACGCACTGAGATACATATGGTCTTAATTATATATTTGTTTGTCTGCTATTACATTGTCTGCCTACCTTTAAGTCATCAGAAATAATCACCCCTAAATCCCTTTCCTCATATGTTGAGGTTAGGACTCTATCAAATATTCTGTACTCTGCCCTTGGGTTTTTTACGTCCAAGATGCATTATCTTGTACTTATCCACATTAAATGTCAGTTGTCATAATTCTGACCATTTTTCTAGTTTACCTAAATCATTTGCCATTTGGCTTATCCCTCCTGGAACATCAACCCTGTTACATATCTTAGTATCATCAGCAAAAAGACATACCTTACCATCAAGACCTTCTGCAATATCACTAATAAAAATATTAAAGAGAATGGGTCAAGTACAGATCCCTGAGGTACCCCACTAGTGACAAGTCCAAGCTTCGAATATATTCCATTAACTACAACCCTCTGTTGCCTGTCACTCAGCCACTGCCTTACCCATTCAACAATATTTGAATCCAAACTTAAAGATTGCAGTTTATTGATAAGCCTTCTATGTGCAGCAGTGTCAAAAGCCTTACTGAAATCTAGGTAAGCAATGTCTACTGCACCACCCTGATCTATAATTTTAGTTACCCAATCAAAAAAATCAATAAGATTAGTTTGGCATGATCTCCCTGAAGTAAACCCATGTTGTCTCTGATCTTGAAATCCATGTGATTTTAGATGTTCAACAATCCTATCCTTTAACATGGTTTCCACCATTTTCCCCATTACTGAAGTAAGGCTTACTGGCCTATAGTTGCCCGACTCCTCCCTATTACCTTTCTTGTGAATGGGCACAACATTCGCTAACTTCCAATCTTCTGGGCAGGGCCGTCTTTAACATTGATTGGACACTGGGCAGGCATTTGTTTGGGCCCCCTGGATCCTGCCATCCCTCGCCCTCCCCCCACACTTTCACTCTCTGGCATGCAATCACGCCCTCCACCCCAACACAGTGGCAGAACTAATGTAGACAGGGCCCTGGTGCAAGACATTGTTTTGAGCCTTCCCTCTAGCGCAAGAGCAGAGAAAAGATAGATCCTCATCTGTTGTACAATTCCAACGATGCTATGCCAGCTGGGGATCTACCATTTGTCCATTTTTGCAGGGTTGTATTTGTGAGCAGTGTTTGTGCATTTGAATGTGAGCATGTTGTTGTATACAGTATGTGTGTGCATGTAGGGTGTAGTATTGGTGTTTAAGTGTAGGGATGTGTTTCCATATACTTTTTGAGTTTGAATTCAGGGGTGTGTTTGTATGTAATGTTTGCAGGGGTGTGGTTGCATGATGTGTTTGATTGCCGTGATGTATGAATGTCAACATTCACAGATATACATACACATTAGCACACTGATACATGCACACATCTGGACACACTGACAAAGACTGGCGTATACACACACAGCCACATACATAAATACACGTGCACACACAGAGATAAAAACACTGGAACATCCACACACAGAGATACACACTTACACACACTGACACAGATATATACACAAATACATATGTATTTGTGTGCAGTGTTGGCGTAGGAATGCTGGGATGTATGCATTGTCACACAGATGCACTCTCACACAAACAGTGATACACACAGGAACACAGATACACATGCAGTGGTGTATTTGTGTGCATTTTTAATGTTGGAATGCAGGGTTGCATTTGTGTGCAATGTTAGCTGGGATGTATGCATTGCCCCACGCACAGATACACACTTACACATACTGACACTCATACACACACAGGTACATATAAACAGACAAGCAGGTACACATACAAACTGACACATAGGTATACATACACACAGATACACATAAACACTGACACAAAGGTACATGTACACTGACACAAACACAGCCATATAAACACACACTGACACACACAGCCAGATACACACTTACACACACACAGTCAGATACAGACACACACAGTCAGACACAAACACAGCCAGATACAATCACAGCCAGCCAGATACACACACACACACACACACACACACAGTGAGATATACACACACACAGTGAGATATACACACACACTGAGATATACACACACACAGTCAGATACACACACACACACACACAGTCAGATATACACACACACACACACATACAGCCAGATACACACACATACATACAGCCAGATACACACACATACATACAGCCAGATACATACACATACAGCCAGATACAC
>OW240918.1:10737308-10872357 GCA_933207985.1 Pelobates cultripes | reverse complement strand
ATGGGGCGGAGCCAGCGCCACAAGGACCCGTTTGGCGCTGGATAAAAGGGGAGTTTTATGGTTATTTAAGGGAGGCACAGGGGGGCAGAGGACTAACATGTTTTTTTTTAACACTATAGGGTCAGGAAAACACGTTTGTGTTTCTGACCCGATAGTGTTCCTTTAATTATTAAAATTAATTTAAAAGAGATCTAGTGATGTAAATAATCTGAAGTCCATGAACTAAATTCCAATTTGCAGTGATAAATGTGAATGCAATCTCAAAAATTTTCCAGCTTTAAATGTGACTCATGCTGTGTTCCTGTTCCGTTATTATAGTAGTGTATCATATGTGAAAGAAGGCACAGGGTCACATCAGCTGACTTTGGGATTTTAGTGACTGTTATGTTCATTCGTCAGTAAACCAAAAAAATGACAATAGCTTAACCCATTCTTTAACTAGAAAATACACGACTCATTCTTCAAGTGTAACATGATGAGCATTAAGGGGTCAGTCTAACTACCATCACAACTTTGAATCATTGTAAGCAGCACCCTGCATTTACACTCAGCTCTGAGGTCATCTTAAAACTGCAGTGATTTGCTATGTATCCCATAAACCACTGCTGCACGGGACGACAATGCCTTTAGGTGCAGACAGACCCACTAAACTGTGATGGTATTTGACTTTGTGTGGATTTCAGTTTAGAACTTTTTAAATGTATAATATTGCATTTAAAATCAGGCTACACTGTCATTTCACGCTACATTTTGCAAAACACCTTCATTGAACCCTCCCCAGTGTGAAGTGGACCTCCGTAGCTCTGGGGAAAGCTGTGGCACTACGGTAAACACCTTTCTGCAGTTGCTCGAAGCCTAACGCATATGATGTGCCTGTTTCTATGAATGGCGACCGACCAAAAAGACATTGTGACCTATTTCTGGTTCCTGGTTCTTCGGCTTTAACCGTTTCTGTTTCCCTCGTAGTCTGAGTCATTTACTAACAGATGTACCTTCACAGTAGTGCATTGTTTTATATTTCTGCTTATCAACAATATACAACCGCAGAGTGTATCAGCAATACTCATTTTGTAATTACTCCAATTGGAAAACATTAACTTGTTACAGTTATTGTGATACTATGCCTTTTTAGCAGTCATACTTGCAATATGTGTTAGTAATGGCAGCTTAATCAAGGTTTAACCAGAACAATTCTCACTTTCTACATATTACAGGTCAACATTTTTCATGTCCTTTCCATCAGTTTGCAGAATTGATATGCTCCATAAACGTATCTCACTACTTAATGTTCATGTTAGTCATATGAAAATGTTCTGCCTTTCTGTATATAGCATTCATATGTCACACAAATAAATAAATAATAATAATTAATGATTTGATCCTGTATGAATTTGGCATAACTCTGGACAGTACAATTCATGCAACGCCCAACGGGACACAGAGGAGATAATAGGTGTCCAAGAATAATTGGTGTATCAGAATGTGCGCTTTGTAGACTCCTACACATTATTCTAGAAATCAACCGTTCGAGATCGAGGTGGTAAAATGGGAGACTGTGCGATGAAAGCTTGTCTTATCAGTCGTCATCTATTGTATTTCTAGGGAATTCAGTGTAATTCACTGCATATTACATGACTTTGGATCAGTCTGGCATTTTCTTGTGAAGACTTCTCCAACCATAACACACCTCTATCTTTCCTCTTACCCTCCCTTTCTCCCTCCAGGGTTTCAATAATTGTTTCCAAATCACTCTTCGGACCTTCTTTTATCTCCGAGACAAGCACAATGAGCACTTTGACCACATCAGCAGGCATACGCGCTAGGAACCTTGTGGCTGGGATAAGACTTATTTAATGAGGCAGCCTGCCAACCAAAGGGTTATTTTAGTATCTTTGCGGTTACCATCAAAAAATAAATGGAGAGAATAGAAGTGAAAGGCAAGAAAGGGAACATGTCAAAGGAGAGAATTCCTTCCCAGAAGATCAAAAAGTATACCAATTCCCAGGACATCTTGCTGTTTGGGATTACATTTCAGTAGAGCTTTGTACGATAACATCTTCAGTGTTTACCAACACATGGAATTAAGCCTTTAAGCATTCATATGGCTCAATGGAGTGTTTTCAATATTTTTCCAGCCCTCTCTTTGGAAATGTAAGCAATGGAGTATAACGAGGGCCCTTTTTGTTCCAAGATGCTCTGAATCTTACCAGTGGTTTTACGCTTGTTAGAAACCTGGAACTACCCAATTGGTCTTGAGATTCTTGAAAATAACAACCAGTCAGCAGCTTGTTACAAAGATTCCATGTAGCAGGGTAATTATAATATGTTTTGGAAAACCTAATTTGCCAGAACTATTATCTATAAATCAATCACCTCATCAATATTCTATCTATAAAAAAAAACAACATATAATTGTAGAATATGGAGGAACTTTCTACATAATGTGACATTAACAATCTTAGTATTTTCCTTAAATATTGTCCAGTTCACCTACTCATCATATAAACCTGCCAGACCACCCCAACAATGACGGAACACCGTATTCCTATATACCTGGAAACTTTAGGAATATTTCAATTTACCCCAAAACTCTGACAGTTTACTCTTTCATCTATATATTCCCTATTATCTCTGAGAGCAGATGCAGATTCTGCGTATCTACACATTCTGTCTGGGAATCTGAAACTCCCTATTCACCCCAAGACCTTGCGAATCTGCTTGTTCACCCTGAGAATCAGTCTATTTAACCCTAAGAGTTGCCATTTTTACCACCCAATAATATGAAATTCTAGATTTTTACTTTGACTATCGGCCCTTGACCCTAAAATGTTCCATTCATCCTGGTACCCTGAATTATCTACACTGTTATCTTGAATACCTGGGGCTTGTAAAGATCATTACTGGACTCCTTCCGTTGGCTCATTGCTTCCTAAAATACTAGGACTTCATTTCTTTCAGGCACCCATATATCTGCCTCTCTCAGTCACAGACATACATTTCCAGTCTATCTAACAACAATACAGTAAGTCACTCCAGGGACCTCGATGCATGTTCCACTGGTCATCCTCAGACCACAGTTTAGGAATAACTGAAATAATACTTCCTGTGGACAATCTTTGCCCGCTATTAATAGAAATCTTTTGAGCTCTGAACCCTCTATCCAAATTTGGACCGGAAAATTTTGTTCCAAGACAATGTAAACTGACCAGGATTTTGTATATTAAGTAAAATGAACATACGCAGCTTGAGCACATGATTTGCCATTATAAAGCAAAAAATAGCCAGTTCCCCATGGGGAAGAAGGATGGGTCAACCAGCTGTAAAAAAATGCACAATCATGGGAGAAGGAGGGGGGGGGGGTTGCAGGGGGGACATGGGATAGAAACTTTTTAATGATGCTTCCTCACAGACCACTCTCACAGTAGGAAACAGTTGTTAAAATGGAAGCAGTGCACAGACAGTTATTTTGTATTAACCAACATGACAGTAAGCTCTTGAGACAAAAATAGACCATCATAGCTGCTGGCTCAAATATTGGCTCATATATTGGCAAGCCAGTTTGCCTACTAAGGCTTTTAGGAACTCACAGACTTCGCTTTACAAGAGTTACAAAAACAGGACCCGACAATTTATAAGAACTACAGAAACTAAATAATACATTGATACTATTATTCACTGTTTATTTCAACTGCAAATAAAATATCCTATATATATATACCCAATTGATAGACAGACAGACAGAGCGATAGAAAAAAAAACAACAAAGATTTGAAGTGAGCTCTTGTTCTGACTGGCTCCTGCCTCGGTATCCAGCTTGCACCCTCACAGGTGCCCTCTTCATTTTGAAAGCTTTGTAAACAATTCCTTTCATGTCTTTTCCTTTCTAGACAGAAATAAAAGGATTTTTGGCAGTGTGGACACATCATTCTGTACTTTTAATTTCTGGGAACCGAGAGTATTACTCCCCTGGAACTAGTTGGTGGGTGGCAAAGTGATATGCTTAACCCCTGGCACTCTGGCTCCTCGGCACAGCTGGTCCCATTATAACCTGCCAGCCATTTTACTGGCTGAGTGTCATGAGAAGCATTTTCCGGAAAAGCCAGCATGTCAAAGGTCAACTATTACTCCTTCCTTGTATTGTATAAATACTAGTTATTAATCTCCCAGTGTTATACAGCCAAGTTACCCAAATGTAGTCTGCCATTGCTAAGGAAAATTAAATGATGTTTTCACTTTGATAAGTTTGTAATAAATATTTAGCAACAGTGTGACATTATATCACCTTATTTGCCTAAAAATACATTGTGATAATGTCTCCTGTACCTGAAATATTTTGTATTGGAGCTATTGTTATACAAACACATTTTTTGCAGACACATTCAAATAAAATTATTATTTATTTATTTTTGTCAGATATAGACTCTTCACTTCCCTGTAAATGTAGACCATCTCTCTGGTAAAATCTTACCTGTAGAGATAGTGTGTATCTGAATTTATTGAGAATACGAACCATATTTTAATATCAGATATGTGCAAAGATAAGAAGGTATCAATATCCATAAGGTTACATAGATTATTCCATAATCAATGCATTTAGCTAGATTACTTCACAGTGGTCTTACACTTGTTTTAATTCACCCGAGTAGAATGTCTATTTTTGTTGATAGCGCCCTCTGCTGCTGGTTCCAATGAATCCACTTACATTTCCCTTTTCATTTTGAGTGGGGGTCTGGGTGCCGATGTAGAAGCAGGTGGTTTTTTGCCTGGAGCTTGCGATCTTTACCCATCATACCATGTCTCTGTCTCCCCGTATTCTTATTTATACATTCTCAGTGGGGGCAGAACTGTAGATTGAAAATTCGCCCATTTCGCCCCCTGCTAGTGAATGGATTGGTATGAACAGTGGAGGAACAGCACACAATGAGCTGTAATGGCTACTGTACTTACAGTTCCCTTTAAGTCTAATCTAGAGAGCTTGCAATCCCCTTTTTACACTACATGTGAACCCCTGATTCTTTTTAGCCACTGGTAAATTCACCCCAAAACAGAAGGAGCAGGTGCAGGTTTCGTTCCAGATGCAAGGCGATACAGTATCCAGAAAAAGTCTTTTGCAGATTACCTTAAAAAATGGTGACGATGTCAATATTTCTCGCACATTTTAAAAAGGTCTTTATAGTAAGTAGTGAGTCATTAAAATGTATATTATACTTTGTTAGTTCCCAATGGACACGCATAGTATGGCTGATTTAAAGTAAGAAAAGAAGTGTCCAAATTCTTTAACTCATATTACCGTCTACCTTATTCCTGTACTGGGACATAGAGACCCCATAATGATCATTAATATCCACCTTGCGTGGGATCTAATAGACTGAGCTGTACACGCTAATGTGAATTGGATGTCCAGGGAGCGTGGATTGCGATTTCAGAGCGCACCTGGTGAATAGTTTAGAATGGGACCATGGGGTCTGACATCCTGTGGTCTCAACATCGTTTGCTAACATGATACCAAAAGACGCCCACTTATTGAGTCCCAGACATTTCTTGGGTTTAATATTCACACTGACTTTAGCAAAGTCCAAGACGATGCTATTGAGGAATGCTGGAGAAAAAACAAAAAAAGACAAAACATTACCGCAAAGACAACAGAATTGCAGAATTTAGACTGAAAAAGCCAAACTGTGACAACAGCTGATCTGGAAATGTTTTTCCAAATCAGGCTACGTTTTTAAAGTCGGTTTACAATTCACCACAATTATGTGTCTAGTGAAAGAAAGTCAGTGTCTGGACTCTCGTTGCCTGTTAATCTCTGCATCCTGGACAGACAGAACCAGCACATGGTTTGCACTGAATATTTCATTGCGGTTTGGAGGATTAGACACTATTGAGACGAGGATTGTTGTGGTTCTTTGCTATACATGAGTAAATCACAAGGAAAATAACTGAGCCTCCCCTGGACAGGCGTATACAGACTGCCCTTACCATTTTATTAACGCAAGTGGTGACATTGTAAGACTGCTCTGAATTCACAGATTGACTCCGAAAGAGTTAATTATTGTATAATGAAAAACAATTTCTTTTACAGTATTATTCACTTTAGTGGGAATAGCTGAGCATTCGAAGTAATAAACTCTCCCAAGTCAGTTCTATTGCCTTTTTGGCTATTTTATCATCACATTGTAAATTGTCTTTGATTTCACTTTGAATTCATTCCAATTTTCACTTTAGTAAATAACTCTGTCTGTCTTGCTTACATTCTTTCATGGTTTTTGTGGCCTTCTGGGAATCAGTGCTTCTGGTACTCAAAGTTTTGAGGATGTTTAATGATCAAAACGTTTTCAACCCATTATTCTGTGAAGATTGGAGAATAGAAACAGATCCATGAGAAAATATTTTTACGCTGAGCGGCCTGCGTTGGTTAAGAGTGTCTGTCTGCGTGATACAGATCTGTTCCTTCTCTGCCATCAAATACAATCTGTGATCTCTATCTGGACACGATGTAGCAAACAGTGAATCATGAGACTCACAACTGTCAGGGATTTGAGCCAGTTACACATTTGCACCTGAATCTGTTTGTTGTTAATGACATTCTAGTGCAATACATGCAGTGGGGGACCTAACCGGTGGCAGTTGTCGCGTTGGTTTATAAAATGTAAGTGTCGATAGAGTGAGATTTAAGCAGCAAACCTGTCACTAAAAATCACCAAAGCTTGGACCACAGTTACCCTGGCTTTTTTTTATTGGTGTCAAACTAATTCTCAGTTTTACTTAACTATTACGGGATATTCTGGCTCTGTGTATGGTGTGCCTCATTGTGTTTCTCTCCCCGAATAACAACTAATGGGTAGTTTATTAAAAGCACTAGGACACGTATGTAGCGTAATACTATACTTTTTCTACAATTTTTTTTTCTTATGATTAAAACTTTTTTAAAAATATTATTTTAAATAATATTGTGGTAAAAAGGCAGGTACTATTTCTTCGTTATCTATTTTTAATGGATCTCTCTTCCTGGTTGCAGTACTAGAATGTTAATTAATTGTTGTTGTGCAATTTGTTTTGCCAGTAGTAACGTTGAACGTAACGACTTGTGAGCCTTTCTGAACCTTTGGGAAGTGGGGTCATAATGTAAAGTTACCTTATCAGTAGGTTTAAAACATGATGCATTTAAATAACACACACACATATATATATATATATATATATATATATATATATATATATATATCATATAAATAAATACATGCATTTTTAATGGCTGCATTAAGCTATTGTGTGCAATATTAAAATATATGATGTAAACAAATTCAGATACTTGACATTCCCCAGGATCACCCTTCTCCCACATGTCATGAAAAGTTATTGTACTCAGACTTTTCCCGCAGTTTGTAAGTTTACACAATTCGGTAAGACAAGACAAACCCACGTTGACTTCAATAGAGATAGCTCAAGGAGTTTGCCCAGAGTGTTTGATGAGATAGGAATCATGGGAAATGAAAAATAATTTGCTTTGAATGCACTGGCTATACCATGTTCAGAAGGCATTTGGAGTGTCAGTGGGAACCGACATTAAGGTAATGATAGAAAAAAATGGGAAATTTTTTTTTATTTTGCCATATTGAAAAATTTAATTTTTTTTTACTTTTGTAAGTGTCGACTGAGGAGTCTAGGCAGAAAGCTTTTAGGAAATCATTCTGTGTAGCAGCAACATCATTTATTGCAACACATTGTATCAACAGGGAGATATTGACAGGGAGATATTATATGACTTGATGTTATTTAAGTTTAAATAACCCCCTTCAAACTATGATGCTTATTTACTAAACAGTTAACTCAAATGAATAAAAAAATATATATTTTGCAGATTTTCTGCAAAAAAAATCTATGATATTTCTTTAATTAATTTTTGTTCCTCAACCTCAGGCTTGATCACAACCATTCCATTTTAGCCTAAATTTAGTAATTCGTTTTTTAGTGAATAAAACCCAGTATGATAATCTAAAAGAACAAACCTGCTTTCTATAACCATATCTCATCTAACTCCACTAATCTGTGCCCAAATAAAACAATGGGCAACAAAAGTCTTGGGTTTTTTTTAATATAAAGATGTACTTTTTGATTGCCTGGAGGAGGAGAATTAAAGCTGTTACACCATTTCTTTGGCATTGTGATCATTTTATTGTTTGCGCATAATTTCCACTTTAGTTTTTACGAGGACTTAAACACCCACAGGAACGTTATAGAGCTCATTCCTGAGCTTAAACCTAATACACGCATGCACGCACACGCACACGCACACGCACACAAACATTATTAAATAATAAAAACACTGGTTTGTAAGAAATGTTTGAGGGAAGAAAGGAATGGAGGAGAGATGTTACATGAATACTGAAACTGTCTGTAAACATCACATCCTTGTTTCAAGCGAGGCCCACCGGGCCTGTCTGAACCTGCAGACCATGCATACATAGAATTTTATTTTTTTATAGTTGGTTTCGTGTTCTGGATGCTGTCGTCTCCATCTTAGCTCCCTGTTGGTCAGTGCTATAAGCTCCGTACTACGCACCCGGCAGTCAGCGTTGAGAAAGCAATGTTTATATTTCTGTTCCATATCTTCATATAAGTTAATTTCACTGGATTAAAATGACACTCTACTTCCCAAATACAAAGGTAATAAACACTATTTAGTATACCCGAAATAAAGGCTAGCATGCATTTAATTATGGTTTTTATGTCACTGGGAGATGGGAAATCTAAAAACAATTTGAAAAATCTACAGATCTCTTGTCTGCAGCCTTTGCAAGCCCTCCCCTTCTTACCCCGTCCAGATTTTCTGTGGCTGTCCAATCACAGACTTCCCAATGCAGCCCCTTTGCAAGGCTGGTGCTCTGGGCAATTGCTGTCTCTTGACCAGGAAGTAATAGGATCTGTTATCTGCTTAAAAGCCCTATCGTAAATGGCTGGGATGCTTGTTTTTGGGCAGGGCCCTATTCACTTACTACTCTTGAATGTCATACACATTTTATTAGAATTAAATAAAATGTGTATTATACATCGGTGTGGAATATGTTGAAACTATTTAATTGTGATTGTAATTTTAGTGCTTAGTAAATAAAGAAAAATATAAACATATAAAATAGATACTAACATAGCATATATGTTTCAGGTGCTGTAAACCAGTAGCGGGTGCAGCATAAATGATTGAAGAAAGATTTTCAGGGTGTGGCAGTGACATAGGGTGGAAAGTGGCCACATGGCAGAGAGTGGAGGTTAGTGGCCAGGGGCATGCAGCCAGATGTCATTCTGTATGGGTGGGTTCCCCATTTTTCTGCCAACGATCTCTAGTGATTTGCGGCTCAAGAATCATAATCGTCAACCCATCAAAGAGCGATATCCCCATGACAATCCTGTAACAAACCCATGGAAATTGTTCCATAAAATGAATTTTCTGCTCGGAAACCAGTCATTAAGTAATAGACAGTGTGCTTGTTGCTTGCCTGGTAAATATTGTTAGACAGAGCTGCTAGGGAGGGACAGGGAGAGCGTGATTCAGAACAGCGGGGGTCTGAATGTGTTCCACATGTGTGGCTGCAAATTCATCAACATTACTCTTACAATGTTTAACCCCTTAAGGACACGTGACATGTGTGACATGTCATGATTCCCTTTTATTCCAGAAGTTTGGTCCTTAAGGGGTTAAAAAAATATCTGTATAAGAATATCATCTTATCGAATGCGTTCCTGTAAGAGCAGATATCGCAGATAGAATGACATAAATACAGTGGTATTATATGCTCTGATTTTTGTATTCAGTTTATCGTCATTTGATTTTATTCCGGTCTCTGGACGGGATTTGTGTGCAACATGTACTTGGACCAAGCAACCAATCAGAAAGCAGCTTTGATTCCGCACGGACCAGTTAGTTTTCTCCTGTGTCTCCTGCTAAGTCTCATTATCCGTGTCTGTAAAATCCATGGTTTTCTTACAGTAGTAGGATCTGTTTGAGACCAGGATTATAACCATTTCATATGCAAGTGAGCTTAACCAGATGACCTCAGCCCATGCAGTTTTATATGCTGCAATTAAAATCCGTTATCCATTAGCCCTGATGGGGTTAAGCAGTAATAACTAGCGAGCCTGCATTTTTATTTCTGTGTTTGTGTAACTGTTTATGATGTTTATCTGCATAAACAATCTCTAAATTGCCGCTTTGTTCGCCAGGGTGGGTCACTTTCACATGAGCCTCAGAAAAAAAGGGTGCTTCGAATTTAGGTTTGGAACATGCTGGTCTTAAGCTGTAATGATACTACATCTAGCAGGATACTGTGGCTTTGCCGAGGATCATGGTAGCTGCAGTTCGTTCCCAGCTGGAACACAGCATGCCGAGCCCATGACCAGAATCTTTTATTAACCAGCCGGGTTTGGGTAGATGGGATGGCGTGTTGAGATATACAGTATTTGCAGAGAGGAATAGTTATAGAATTAATGCCTTTATAAGGTCATAGAATGCCAAGGAAGGGCTACCATGTCCAAATTGTGATGGATGTGGTATGATATACAGTGATGTCAGACAGCCTGCTGAGAGCGAAGTGTTTTCCACTGTCACAGCTATGTGAAACAGGATGAAATCATCAGTGTGGGGGACTCCGATCATGAGGCTCTGTGCAACATGACTAGTGATCACTGATCACTAGTCCTCTGATCCCAGACATCAGGGTGACTGAGAAACATCTCTCATGGATGAGGACATAGACCTATGAAGAGGTCTTCTCCTATCTTCAATTACATCTCATTCCTCACAGACAGACCGATCAGTAGATAGAAAGACGATTGATTGCTAGATAGATAGACAGACAGATCAACAGTCAGAAAGAGACATATGTTATGAATGGGACATCTCCCTCATGGCCTCTGAGGCAGAATTAGACATGTTTGTTGCTGTTTTCTTTCCAATAAAGCTGCATTGATCTTCTAATCCTGGTTACAGTAAAGGGCAGCATTCTGCCTCGGGTCCTCACTGTGTCAGAATCCATCTAATAATACTAGTGATATGAACAATAATAATACATTATATCTTTTAGGGTCCGGACATCTATGCATTGTTAAAACTAGTATATTCCATTTTTCTTTCTTTTTATATTTAATAAATACGGCTTGCACTTTATACTCTGTGACCTTTATTGAAAACTAATTTTCCTCTTGAAGAGATATGATGAATTCAGACGTGGGAGTGCGATGTTTTTAGGATTTATCCTCCTCATCACTGTTTAATGTTTATCTTTTACTGTGTGTATCACTGAATGAGTCATGCGTCTCTGTGCAACATGACTGGTGATCACTAGTCCTCTGATCACAGCTGCAAGATATCCAGTATCCCTGCACGGCTTGTTCCTGCAGTCTGATATCCAGTAACCCTGCACTGCTTGTTCCTGATATCCAGTAACCCTGCACTGCTTGTTCCTGCAGTCTGATATCTAGTAACCGTGCACTGCTTGTTCCTGCAGTCTGATATCCAGTAACCCTGCACTGCTTGTTCCTGCAGTCTGATATCCAGTAACCCTGCACTGCTTGTTCCTGCAGTCTGATATCTAGTAACCGTGCAATGCTTGTTCCTGCAGTCTGATATCCAGTAACTGTGCACTGCTTGTTCCTGCAGTCTGATATCCAGTAACCCTGTACTGCTTGTTCCTGCAGTCTGATATCCAGTAACTTGCACTGCTTGTTCCTGCAGTCTGATATCCAGTAACCCTGCACTGCTTGTTCCTGCAGTCTGATATCTAGTAACCGTGCACTGCTTGTTCCTGCAGTCTGATATCCAGTAACCCTGCACTGCTTGTTCATGCAGTCTGATATCCAGTAACCCTGCACTGCTTGTTCCTGCAGTCTGATATCCAGTAACCCTGCACTGCTTGTTCCTGCAGTCTGATATCCAGTAACCCTGCACTGCTTGTTCCTGCAGTCTGATATCTAGTAACTTGCACTGCTTGTTCCTGCAGTCTGATATCCAGTAACCCTGCACTGCTTGTTCCTGCAGTCTGATATCCAGTAACCGTGCACGGCTTGTTCCTGCAGTCTAATATCCAGTAACCTGCACTGCTTGTTCCTGCAGTCTGATATCCAGTAACCCTGCACTGCTTGTTCCTGCAGTCTGATATCCAGTAACCTGCACTGCTTGTTCCTGCAGTCTGATATCCAGTAACCGTGCACGGCTTGTTCCTGCAGTCTGATATCCAGTAGCCCTGCACTGCTTGTTCCTGCAGTCTGATATCCAGTAACTGTGCACTGCTTGTTCCTGCAGTCTGATATCCAGTAACTTGCACTGCTTGTTCCTGCAGTCTGATATCCAGTAACCTGCACGGCTTGTTCTTTAAAAAGCTAAAACACCTGACATATAGAAATGAGTCTGGGACTGATCACTGCTAGTGTTATGTAACCTGTAGATGGGGGGGGGCACGGGGAAAGGGGGGATATTTTGTTTATGCTTGTGTTTAATCCACACAGCTGGCACTTGATTGACTTTGCTTTGTTTCTTTCCAGCCAATCAGCACGGAGAGTCCGCAGAAGCATGTAGAACCCACTGTAAGTTCACTGTTCTCCACATTTTCATCTAATTGTTGCACAGGAGAAGATACTGTATCTAAACTCAGGAATTGGGGAGCCATATATCTGGTAGCCATTTGGCTAGCACAATATACCAGAATAACTTTTATTTTTCACAGCAGTGTACTTTGATGATTACACATTACTGAATATTATTCGTAGGGGGAGTAATTAAGACATCATTTTTTTATATGGACAAAAAGAGCATAAATTAAGTTAGTGGTTTTTGAAATTAGACGCTGTATGGCTGTCATTGCTCTGGAAGTGGAAGAGTTAATAGAAATGTTCTCCAAATCAGCTGATAACAGCCTGACCCTAGGGCTGCAGCTAGACAGAGAGAGAGGAGGGAGAACTGCCTCAGCAAAATCCTACCTCAAAAGACATTTTCCTTCCGAAGAGCCCACTCGTAGTGGGATTTGTCCCCATGAAGTGGCAATGCCACCACTGGCAGGAACCCAGGGCGTGAGAATTGCAGGAAATCTGCATTTTAGGGTTTAATTAGAGTTAGAGTCATAAGCTCACAGTAGTTTGATCCTTGAGTGCCCAGAGCTTGCAATCATGTCTTGGAGATGCTTTGTACGGCCGCTCAGTTTCTCAAAGGTAAATGGCTGTAATCTGAGTCAGGGGGCTTTTCATTTTGATTGGGTCTCTTTATTTCTGTACACTATAAATGCTTTGTAGACTGCAGGGTAGAGTTGCCATCCTGTAACTCTGTAAGACATCATGGCACTCTGTCGCCCTGTTGATCCATGTGTTTATTGCTTGTCTGTGTGAGGTGCGTTGTTGGTGGTGTTTTTGGTGTTTCTGTGATTTTATTCAAGTGTTGTGAACCCTTGCACGCTCTGTATGAACATATTTAATAATTTATGTATGTATATATGTATGTGAGGGTGGAATATAAAGACTGTGTATCTATCCATGTTTCTGTCTGTACATCTTTGTGTGTCTCTGTGTATGTTCTGTGTGAATTTCCATGTATGTGTGTGTCTATGTGTATGTTTCTGTGTGAATGTCCGTGTATGTGTTTGTCTGTGTATGTTTCTGTGTGAATGTCTGTGTATGTGTGTATCTCTGTGTATGTTCTGTGTGAATTTCCGTGTATGTGTGTAACTCTGTGTATGTTTCTGTGTGCATTTCTGTGTATGTGTGTGTCTCTGTGTATGTTTCTGTGTATGTGTGTGTCTCTGTTTTTGTTTCTGTGTGTATGTCTGTGTATATATGTGTCTCTGTGTGTGTCTGTCCGTGTTGTATGCGTATGTATGATTACATCTCTCACACAGCTGCAGATCGATTATTTGTCTCTGGACTTCCTGACAAACTTCCTCTGCGTCTGTGTTTCTTTCAGGGCTCGACTAAATCTTCCAGAAGCACCCAATCACGCCGTAGACCATCAAGGTAAGTGTGCTTACATCAGTCCCTACAGCTTTGGGCTTTCTTTCTCCTACAACTCTCATCAGGTTCAGCCAGCCGCTTGGTGTTCAATGAGGTAGCCACACAAAACCAGCTGGATGTCCCAAGTTAAAGTGTTTGAATGCTGAATCCCTGCCTTCCTCATAGAGGATTAAAGAATGTGCAGCATTCTGAATAAAATGAAACGCCATATGGTGCTTACATTGTGAGTTTGGAATATGAAGAAGGTCTGTGTATTGTGCCAGCAGAACCATCAGCTGATTTATGAGGTTAATGAGTGGGTGCAGTGGCAAATAGTCATTATATGATATTTGTAAATTGAAGTGTTCAATGCTGTCATTCATAGGCAGCGGAAATCAAATGGAAACATTTGTTCTCTATTGATTTCTACATTTTCTTGACATTAGTTGTAACATGTTTACATTCATACTATTTAGGGGCAGTAATCCCTTTTTAGAGGAAATGTCAATTCTCCTCAGTCCCTCACCCCAGTAAGTGCTGTATGAGACATCATGGAGGTATGGAGGTGAGGAGTGCAGCTAAGGTAAGTATAAGACACAGACTTTGGCCGAGGAAAGTGCCAGCAGGTACATATCTTTGACCAATCCTTCCATAGTGCCATAGATTTCCACGAGTCTCAAAGCTTACACGCACGGCACCACAGGAGTTAATTTATCTGCATGACAAACTCTGGCTGTACCCAAACAGCTTGGCATAAGTGAGCAAAGAAAATAAAAAAGATAAAAAACACACTTTATTTTTCTTTTTATAAAATTGGCCAACACTTAGTCCCCGTGTGACAGTTCCCTTTTAATTGGTAGCATCGCACGGCGACATTGTGATCTGTGACCAGTTACATAGGCAAGTAAGTGCCCAACTTCTGCCCACAGTCTATTATCTCTCTGTGCTGGCTGAGCATCATGGGGAATGTAGTTCACAAACATCTGCAGTGCCAACATTAGATTCTACTGCTGTCTAAATGGCTTGTGTTCTGTAGGTAATGGGATATAATGAAATTGGCCAGTGATACTTTGTAATACAGTTCTGGCTTTAGAAGATCACTCTTTATTGTAGTCGTAGCCTTATTGCCTGGAGAATGCTAGAGCCGGTGGAAGGGGTTCCAATGCTGTGTATATGGATTTATTCACTATGCTAGTGTCGAATTAAGATCCAAATAGCAAAATTTAGGCAGCAATAACTGATCTGGAAAAGTTCATCTGGAATTTGATAATTCAATGTTTATGCATAAACCCTATCTAATATGATGTGTTTTATATTTAAAGGTTTTTAATTTTTTTTAAAGCACCAATTGTAGTTAATTAAAAAAACAAATTTCAGGCCAAAATAGTCGATTTGTGACTATATCTGAGTTGGAGACTATTTTCTCCCAAATCTTCCTCTAAAGCATTGGGGTAATACCATCACTGGATTTCTCTCTGCTATGAAGACAATCCCTATTTTCATGCAGATGGGCTTTTGAGGAATATTTGTGAATACCCACTCAGTTTGGAAGATTAATCATTCGTTGTTCTTTCTGTGGGTTAGTAAATTGTAACAAAAATACCCAAAAACATTTTAGAATTGTTTTCCTTTTAAACATTGCCATTCCTTTAAATCAAACATTTTTAGCTCCCCCGTCCCGGTGTCCATGCCAATTTCTATCGCTTTGAGAGGCTGGCGTGGCTCTAATCAGCCGTGCCACAGTAACAAGTCTATCTATTTGTATTTACTCCACCCATTCTGCAATCAATTACTATTGTGTCCCATAGCCCTTTGAATCTCACAGGTGTCTGTGTAAAAGAGCGCAATGTCTGCTAGCTCATCCCAATCAGGAATTCATTCAGCCCTGCCCTCGGCTTACTTTGAAGTGCCCACTGCAAGTGAATGGAATCCAAAGATAGAATTGGCATTGAGCAATAATTGGGTAAAGGTTTCTTTCACACAGACAGCTGGTCCATGTCTTTCCTCTATTCTCTATGTCGAGGGTGAGGCTGTTCGCATACCTCTAATTCCATGTAACAGGGTAAAACTCAGCATGGAAGTCTCTCAAGTAGGAACAGAATGAAGCCCTTTTATATGTTTGCCCCTCTGTGTGATTTGTACAGCTATTTGCTGTTTCTTTCTAAAGATGCTTGAACGACACACTGTCTCTGCTACATTGTGTCTCCAGCATTGCACAGCAGATTTGTAGCCCTGCTTGCATGTGATCTCCCCACACACAGAGCGCTCTGACTGAGATAACAAACAAACAACAAGGAAAGGGCAGAGCAGAGATCACTCTGCAATGGAATTTAAAAGGTTTTTAAAATGAAATTTGTTTTTACCATGAATACACTGCGTTTACCGATACCGTGATGTTTCTGTTTAGGAGTTTAAGCCTGATTCAAGCCATGGATGACAGTTGTGAGTTGGATCTTACCTACATCACCGAACGGATCATTTCTGTCACTTTTGCAACAAATACAGAAGAGGCAAATTTTTGTCGGAACCTGAAGGAGGTGGCGCACATGCTGAAGTCCAAACATGGGGACAGCTACCTGGTAAGACACAAGAAGTTCAGGCAGTTATAGGGCCAGAAGGGCTGAATCTCATGGGATTCACTTGCAGTTAATTGGGAACAATTCAGAGTCAATTTTCTAAATGATGACCGTGAACTATCTCTATCATTCATCAACTGTATTACCCAATTTCTGAAATCTCGGTAAAGATGGCTTTGGCAGGCTTTGAAAGACATGCAGATTGATGGACTATGTTTAGTGGGTGCTTTAACCCTCTCAGTACCAGGAAGGAATGCAGCTTGTTCCCTCAAATAGAAGAGTTACATAATCTACTAGTTGAAGAAATAGCTAAAATGACAATGAAAAGGGAAGTAATCATCATGGGTGACTTTAATCTTCCTGATGTGAATTGGAAAGTCAAAATAGCTGCTTGTGCCAGGAGCACACATATTCTAAACTCCCTACTGGGATTGTCTCTAAAACAAGTCATTGAGGAGCCAACTCGTAAAGAGGCCATATTTAGTGTTAACAAATGGAGATTTGGTATCAGATATTACTGTAGGTGAAAGTTTAGGATCCAGTGATCATCAGTCAGTGTGGTTTAATATAAGAACAGTGACTGAGTCACACCACACAAAAACAAAGGTTTTAGACTTTAGAAAAACAGACTTTTCTAAAATTAGAATATGTGTAAATGAGTCATTATCAGACTGGAGCAATTTAAATGGAGTCCAAGAGAAATGGGATTATTTAAAAGTTGCGCTGCTGGAGGCAACAGAAAATGGCATTAGGCTTGTCAGTAAACGCAAAAAATTCAAAAAACCACTGAGGTACTCCGCAGATGTGGCCAAAATAGTAAAAAACAAAAAGTTAGCATTTAGTAATTATAAAAAAATCCCAGAGTGAGGAAGACAGAATGATCTATAAGATTAGGCAGAAAGAGGCTAAGCAAGTTATAAGAGCTTCCAAATCACACACAGAAGAGAAAATAGCACAGTCTGTAAAAAAAGGGGACAAAACATTTTTTAGATACATAAATGAGAAAAGGAAAGTAAAACAAGGATTGGTTAGATTAAAAACAAAAGAAGGAAGGTATGTAGAAGAGGGTAAAGGGCTAGATAACTGCCTCAATTAATATTTTTGTTCAGTATTTACAGATGACAATGAAGGAAAGGGGGCCTCAGTTAGGAAAAAGGACAAATGAGTAATTTGTTACATGTGAGTTTACAGAGGAAGAGGTTCTATTTCAACTGTCAAAAGTAAAGAAAAATAAGCAATGGGACCTGATGGAATACACCCAAAGCTATTAAAAGAGCTTAGTGGTGTACTAGCAAAACCATTAACAGATTTATTTAACCAATCATTGTTAACAGGAGTAGTCCCAGAAGTTATTGGAAGTTAGCGAATGGTGTGCCCATTCACAAGAAAGCTAGTAGGGAGGAGTCAGGCAACTATAAGCCTACAGTAAGCCTTACTTCAGTAGTGGGGAAAGTGATGGAAACCATGTTAAAGGGTAGGATTGTTGAACATCTAAAATCACATGGATTTCAAGATCAGAGACAACATGGGTTTACTTCAGGGAGATCATGCCAGACTAATCATATTGATTTTTTTGATTGGGTAACTAAAATAGTAGATCAGGGTGGTGCAGTAGACATTGCTTACCTAGATTTCAGTAAGGCTTTTGACACAGTTGCACATATGTGGCTCATCTGAGGAAAGGGATTTAGGGGGGATTATTTCTGATGACTTAAAGGTAGGCAGACAATGTAATAGAGCAGCAGGAAATGCTAGCAGAATGCTTAGTTGTATAGGGAGAGGTATTAGCAGTAAAAAGAGGGAAGTGCTCATGCCATTATACAGAACACTGGTGAGACCTCACTTGGAGTATTGTACACAGTACTGGAGGCCGTATCTCCAGAAGGATATTGATACCTTAGAGAGGGTTCAAAGAAGGGCTACTAAACTGGTTCATGGATTGCGGGATAAAACTTACCAAGAAAGGTTAAAGGATCTTAACATGTATAGCTTGGAGGAAAGACGAGACAGGGGGGATATGATAGAAACATTTAAATATATAAAGGGAATCAACACAGTAAAGGAGGAGACTATATTTAAAAGAAGAAAACTACCACAACAAGAGGACATAGTCTTAAATTAGAGGGACAAAGGTTTAAAAATAATATCAGGAAGTATTACTTTACTGAGAGGGTAGTGGATGCATGGAATAGCCTTCCAGCTGAAGTGGTAGAGGTTAACACAGTAAAGGAGTTTAAGCATGCGTGGGATAGGCATAAGGCTATCCTAACTATAAGATAAGGCCAGGGACTAATGAAAGTATTTAGAAAATTGGGCAGACTAGATGGGCCGAATGGTTCTTATCTGCCGTCACATTCTATGTTTCTATGTTTGTTAAAATGGATGCTGTATTGATCATGCTCTCCTCTGTACTTTTTATGAATTTTTCAGGGATTTTCCTGCTTATTAACTCCGTTACGACTTGTCATGTAGTAGTTAGTGTAATCATTTTATTTATTTTCATCTTATTATTGCTCTTCACTGTCCACCCATATTTATTGTTTTAGATCTTAAACCTGTCTGAGAGAAGACACGATGTGAACAAAGTCCACTCCAAGGTAAGAGTGATGGGAGATTCGCACAGTTAGAAAGCAGGATCGCACAAACGTTTATTCAATAAAGTGCAAATGATAGAAAATAGGTGAATAGGGGAGGGTGAATGTTAGGACAAAATTGCCAAGCTGTAGAAAAAGCTAAGATTATGTCCAGTTTGGTATTAATGGCCTAAACTGGCAATTACGTTATCAATTCTACAGCGGTTTCTGAATAGTAAATAAACCCCATTTGGGTAAATCAAAGGTCCTGGAAAATGGCTAAACCTGTGCAGAATGCCCCACTCGTTTTACCGTATCAGGAACTGCAAGGCTCGTAAGCTCGTCTGGTAAGGGCTCTCTTCCCCTACTGTTCCTGTATGTCAGAATTAAATGTTTGTCTTGTTTACATATTGTTCAGCGCTGAGGAATAGCGTGCAGCTGTCAATAAATGTTTGGATAATGCTTTCTTGTAATGGATAGGAAGCCTGAAGAGTATATCTGCAGTATGCAAGTCTACCCCCTTGTCTGCTACAGTAGGGGGATATAATTGGGCGTTCCCAAAAATTATTGTACAAGCTGATCTACTTTCAGAAGCAATTGGTATAGTTTATAGTTAGCACAGTATCACGGTATACTTTTGTGGTAGAATTTTGGAATGTCCATGAAGTTAAATTGGTCTTGTAAGGTGACATCCAGAGGTTTGTCATGGTCTACCTCAGATAGGCCACGGGTCCGTATATTGCTCCCATGGCCACGATTATCTAGGTCCTCAACCTGCTTCCACAGGTCTAGTAGCATGTTCCCTTGTCTTATAGCGGCAGTACTGCTGATCAGAGTGCAGTGTTGAGGCCTCTAAGGTTAAGACCCTATCTTCATGTGTTGTAACGTCTCTTCCGAGATCTAATAGTTCTATGATGGAGAGCCCCTTTGATAGCTTTCCAAGGCGGCCACTTCCAGTTTCATGAATATGCACGTGTATAAGGCACGATGGTCAGCCCTCCATTGCTCGAGGGATGTCAAGGTATTGTCTTCTCCCAAGCCTGAGGTTCCCAGGCTACTGGGTGTTGGTATCAATGCCAACATGTGGCATCGACACCAACACTCACAAGGTCCACCCCACTGGGGGAGGAAGTTATCCATAGGACTGGACCTTGTGAGCACCTTTTGATTTTGGCCCATATGAAACTGGGAAATTGTTTTTTAGCTGGCATTATCGGGTCAGGCAAGTGGAAACTGAGTACTTAAGCTGCCAGCTTGCCTGTGAGCCAGGCCACCCCCCCCCACCCCCCCTGCCCCCACCACCCACAATATTATCAGAAATTTCAAGTGAGTTAAAGTGGATAATATGAAAACATGCAAATTGTACATTAGTATAGTACTTCACTGAGTTCAAAATGAATTTAAAATTTTGGGCCAAAATATCCAAATATGAAAAATTCTCCAAGAGAATGTTTAATTTGACTATGGTGTTATGAAATTCGAATTTCACTTTATACTTAAAATGTATTAAAATCAAACTTTACTTTGCTTGACTCGTGCTTAGAATGGTTTACCTGACTGTTCTGATATCTGCATTTTGAAGTCTAACATTATTTATAATTGTATATTTGTATCTAGCAGGTAAGAATATTTCATTGTTGGATTAGTTGTGAAATAGATATTTCTTGATTCAGATGGGTGCATAGTTCAAACTCCTTTATTTATTTATCCAGTTTAATTTTTTTTAATTGTGAACATATTTTATAACTCGTCAGAGCAGGAATAACTCTTGATTGTATAGTCAATTGTCACTAAATGATGCAAATTAAATTTGGAAAATTGTCAAAATGCTAAATCTCCATCTGCTGTACAGTTTTCGACTGACACAGAGGTCCTAACTATTTGCCGCATGCGATCATTGTACACTTTTGGTGTGCTTTCAAATCTGAGCTTTTCCCCCTTTTTTTAATTAAAAAAGCTGATGACCTTAATAGCAATTTAGAAAGGGCTGCTGCCGGAAACGTTTACTGCTTAAACTTTGTCCACCAATAACTTGTGGTAGCACCTGAGTGTGCACACCTATACTGGATGCACAGGACTCTTGTTTGTTTTTTGGCTGGAGCAATTTTGAAGAGATAGAAAGGTTGTTTGTTCAAATCCGAATTAAAGGGACACTCCAGGCACCCAGACCACTTCTGCCAATTGGAGTGGTCTGGGTGCCAACTCCCACTACTCTTAACCCTGCAACTGTAATTAATGCAGTTTTTTTATAAACTGCAATAATTACCTTGCAGGGTTAACTCCACCTCTAGTGGCTGTCTACTAGACAGCAACTAGAGGGCACTTCCTGCTCTATATCACAGAAAACCTGTGCTAGAGCGTCGCTGGACGTCCACACGCTGTGTGAGGACCTCCAGCATTGCTCATTTCCCCATAGGAAAGCATTGAACTGCATTTTCAATGCTTTCCTATGGGGAGCGCTAATGCGCATGTGCGGTATTGCCGCGCATGCACATTAGGTCTCCCCGGCCGGTGGGCGGGATCATTCTCGCCCACGGGCCGACGCAATGCAGAGGAGGAGCGGCGGCGGAGGAGGAAGCAGCTACGTGGGACATCGTCGCTGCCTCAGGTAAGTTACTGAAGGGGTTTTCACCCCTTTAGTAACCGGGGATTGGGGGGTGGGAGGGAGAGGGGACCTGCAGTGCCAGGAAAACTGATTGTTTTCCTGGCACTGGAGTTTCCCTTTAAGCACAAAGTTAATAATATTATTATTCATTAAAACTTTAAAATAACACTCTGTATAGAATATATAGATCAAGCCTGACGTTACTAAAAGTTATTGAGACTTCTAATATGTGTTTAGAATTTGAGCTTTTTTGAATGTCAGAGTCCCACCAACATTTACACTATAAGGACTGTAACTATAAAATGATTGGGTAACTGTATCATTGATCTAGTACCTCTGTTGTCACAGTTGTTCCACCTTCTGAGTTAGAGTGGAACTCACAGTCTGAGTCCGCTTTGTCTTTTCAGGTGTTGGACTTCGGTTGGCCTGACCTGCATGCCCCGGCCTTGGAGAATGTGTGCAGTATCTGCAAAGCCATGGATACCTGGCTGAACGCCGACCCTCACAACGTGGTCGTCCTCCATAATAAGGTAAGACTTTCTACCTGACATTTTGGCTAAAGAGGCACGGTGGGGGACAGTTCTAAAAATGAAGAATCATCATGGAAACCAATGGAATGTTTAATACTTTGCCCCAGATTTTGTTTTTCGACATATCCCAGAGTTCTGTTCTCTCTTCAATCCATTCACAACATAACTACCATGCTGTATCTTTTTTTGTAATTGATGTTGTGAGATGGTTCTCATTAAAAACCGCTGATTCAACGTGGAACGTAAAAATACTGGTGTGTGTATTCAGAGAACGAAAAGGCTGTACGATCTTAGTATTTTCAATGAGTTTGGATATTCCACTATTTAATTAATAAAGAAAACTATGAACTAATCAGTTTTGTAATAACATTTCTTTTAATTTTATATTTTACCATTTAAGAGTATTGAAGTCTTTTTTGTTTTCTAGATACCTGATTCTTAATCTGTTTTTTCTGCTACTTACTTTTTTTGAAGATATGATCCTTTGATAACATTGTCTAATACATCTCCTCTTTCTTAACTGATTTACATAATCTGCCCTCACTGACATTTTAAGCTTTTCCAAAACTGCATTTCCCATCATTCATAAACTGCTGTGAGTGGCAGTCTAGGCCAGCCTGTTAGCTGAAGGTTGCCCCCTCCTGGTGATCACAGTATTGCGCACATTGCTGACATGTGGTTACATTGCTGACTGCCTCATACAATGTTTGCTTTCATCCTGCCTTGCAGTGCACAATGGCTATAGTGTGTAAGTGCGCAGCAGGCAGTCCTTACACTTTTATTTTCTTTCTTTAGGGTAATCGAGGTCGGACAGGCGTGGTGATTGCTGCGTACATGCATTACAGCAATATATCTGCCAGGTACCACAAAAACCCCACTCCCGAAGACTCAAATGTTCATTATTCATTATTTTCCCATTTAGGACACTTAAATTAGGCATTTAATGACGAAAGTATCCAGTATAAAAGGGGATGTAAGAGTGTATTAACTTAATGATAATTGCTGTAGAAAACAAATTACAGAATTTAGGCTACTTTGGGAAAAATGCCCACTTTACCTATTTGAATTGGAATTTATTTCTCCAATTTGCATTTTTTGCCGAAATGTAATTTTGTCTAAATGTACTGTTGTTGTTTAAAATGAAATTTTATCTGAATTGTGGAAGTCTGTTATCTTTTTGGCCATACCTTTCTGTTTAATGATTAATTCTCCAACCTTACTAATTGGGGTAATGTTGTATTTGGATAATACGTTGGTTAATGTTCTGCTAACACTGCACGTCTCTAACACCAGCTGCAAGGTGCAGAGAAAACAAAACAAAACACATTTAAACAGAATATAATATATTATTAGCTTAAATGTTGCATGTCAGTTGCAGGCAGACCCCTCACTCATCAGGAAGATACATCTAGCAGAGGTTCATGGGATACGTAGTCCCATCTCGGAGCAGTTCCACTTATCGCTTAGGATGAGTGGACCTGCTCTGTAAACGGATAGCAGTACTGGACGTAGTGCGTTTACCTTTATCATGTCACTGTTTAGCCGATTGTCCCCGGAGAAGGACTTGGACTCCTGTTTAGGACTTACCTATTGAGTTGCAGCAATTTTTTGTAAATCAGGTTGTGAGGGCCGGTTTGATAGATTTGACACATTTTCCCTGTTCTTGCTGTGCAGTGCAGACCAAGCTTTGGACAGGTTTGCCATGAGACGGTTTTATGAAGATAAAGTGCTCCCTGTCTGCCAGCCATCCCAAAAAAGGTCAGTACCAGCCCTCTGCGTCTGAGCGAGCTCCGCAATCTCTTCTAACCCACGTACAATGAATATATATTGACGCTATTAGAGGCTAATTCACTAAACACCAAATAACTGAAATATAGCAAAACTTAAAATGTTTCCAACTAGATCCGCTGTTTAATGTTTAAACCAGTTTGTCTGTAATTGATTAGTGTGTAGTCTCTTACAGAGTTCTGCTGCATGACAAATCTCACACGGTAACTACTGGTAGTATCTCAGAGAAATTCTATCCATAATGTATTTGTTAAAGGTTGCAATTACAGTTATTTCCAGAAGAGGGCATCATATGAGTCGTTATCCTTCTTTCAATAATACAGATCAAGAATATTATTTATAAAGCTCCAGTATTTTCTTTGGCTCCTTATAAAACTCTTGTTGCATAACAAACAAGTTAAATTGCAGTGATACATTATATGAAAATGATGCAATATTCATAAATACATTATTTTGTTTCTCGTAACTAGATACAGTCCGAATGTTATGTGATAAAGATATAATATTGATAAATCCATCTCTTTCTGTCTTTAACTAGATACAATGCACAGAGTGCTACAATAATATAATATTATTAAATCCTTTTACTTTTAACTAGATACAATGCAATAAGTGCAATAAGAATATAATATGCATAACTTGTTTTTTTCTTTCTACTGGATAACGATATAATATTTATAAATCCATTACTTTCATTTTACTAGATACGATGTAGAGAATTTTATGTTATATGATAAAGATATAATATTTATAAATCTATTACTTTCTTTTTACTAGATACGATGCAGTGAGTGCTATATTATGTGATAACGATGTAATATCCGTAAATTGTTTTATTGAGTGTGTTTTGACAGTAGAATTATTGATATTGATAATCAGATTTTAACCTGTTGTATTTTACGCCTAGTTTTTTATTTGTAATTAATTAATTGCACTATTCTGTGTTGTTCCTTACCTAGTGATTGAGATGGCCTTTTCTATATCTTGCACCTACAGGTACATAAATTATTTTAGTGGGCTACTTTCGGGGGCTATCAAGATGAACAACAAGCCATTGTTTCTTCATCACGTCATTATGCATGGGATACCGAACTTTGAATCCAAAGGAGGTATGTTGTAATGTACCTACATCACAGGGAGGGATAATGACTAAGGTGCCAGGGTTAGTCATTATGGCTTGTGGAGATGAGCATCGCATGTTTAATTCAGTGATTGTGCCAAGTTCCAGTCAGGGAGGGGAATCTAAACACCTTTATTTTAAAAAAATGTGTTCAAGTTTTTGGTAGACTTGTGCATGGTGGAAAAATTCAGTTTGGCCTAATAAATTCAGATGAAGAAAAACAAATAGTTCCATGTGGCGGCTCAGCTCTGGTGATTTTTGCCCGTGCAGATGATTTGGATGAACAAAAACGGCGCTAAAATGGGCCAATCAGTGTACTGCAAAATACATACATAATATAAATGACATGTTTGTGTATCTGTACACTGATCGGCACATTTTCATGTGAGAAGAAGTAACCAATAGGGGGAAAATGAAGCAGCAGTAAAAAAAAATATATATTTTTTAAATCTATAATACATAAATCTAGAATATTTTGCCTTTCCTCCTATCCTCCCTCTGTTAGTCAATTCTTACTTGATCGGAGAATTAAAACAATGTTTAGTGGCTGTTTCCCTAACCATCAATAATTTTTTCCCATCGATAATTTCTTGTTAAAAAACTTTTTTTACATTTAATTTTTTGGCACCACAGAAGGAACTCCAAATTGGAATCAAACAAACTGACTGCGCAATGTCCAGTTCGTGTGTTCGTAACATGTCCATCTGGTGATTTGGAGTTAGGGAATTTGGATGACCCGTTGATCTCTCAAAATTCGGAAGAATTGCAGTTTGTTTGAAACCAAATGCACAAGTCTAGTTTTTTGGGGTTTTAACAATGGGAGAAAAACTAACTTGCTTAACTCTTTTAGCAAAGACCCCCTTGTTATTTGAAGTCTAAGTCAAAACCAATAGAGGTTAGAAGGCATGTCATATATAGTCCATATAGCAGGTAGGAAACCTTTATAATGAATGATTTATGTGTTCTTTGTCCTCTCAGGGTGCCGTCCATTTCTGAAGATCTACCAGTCCATGCAGCCGGTGTACACCTCTGGCATTTAGTAAGATATCTCTGTTATTCCTCATAGATCATTCAGTTAACATTAGCTCAGGTTGTCTGTGCTTTAAGCTCACTACTATCCAAGTTTAATCCCAGCTGTGCTCAACGAAGATAAAAAAAATAAAATAATAATTTAGTTTAAGATGTTCCACTTCTGAGCCCCGTAGCACAGTCTGCCCAGATACTTTTTACCGTCCACTGCAATCAGTCAGCCTTGTCAGAGAATGCTGCCTAACGCAAAGTGTAGGAAATGTTTTCTAAATATTTTGTTTCCTAATATTTTGAAAGCTGAAGTTCATACTATTTGCACTGCTGTCTAGAAACTAGATTCCCTACACATTTAACAATCACTATTAAATAAATTATTCCAGGAAGATATTTTACATAAAAAAGAAGTATAACTAAAGTTTGGGCATAAATAGTTTAAAGGGACCCCTAAAGCAGATAGCTTGCTGATTTTCTTTATATAAAAAAGTGCCATTTTTTTTCCTTTTTTTCAGTAGAAATTAACAATTGTATACTTTAACCTTGCTACACCCCACCGGCTGTCAGTTGGTCCTGTCACTTCCTGGTTTGGTTAGCTCAGTGGAACTAAACTCAAGAGGCAGCAATTGCCCAGAGCACCTGCCTTGCAAAGACTTTTCACTGAGCTGCATTGGGAAGTCTGTGATTGGACAGACACAGAAAGTCTGGGCGGGGTTAGAAGGGGAGGGCTTGCAAAGGCTGCAGGCAAGAGATCTGCAGCTTTTTCAAGCTGTTTTTAAGATATAACCCCAATTTAAAAAACAATGCATAATTTAAAGCATGCATGTTTTTATTATAATATATCTACTAAACAGTGAATTTTTTTTCTCTTTAGGCAGTGGAGTGTCCCTTTAAAATGTGTTTACTTTTTAACAGCATCCATCCACTTTTTCCATTACTTGAAAAATATAATACTGTCAGGTTTGTTTGATAGTAATAGTCCAAAAACTGTTATTATTAACAGGACTATAATCCAGATCCCTGGTCCCATGAGCATTAAACTGTTAGTAGTGAGGAAAGGCAGAACCCGGGGTAGGTGGGTAGCATGCTGGTACGTAGTTGGCAGAACTAGGGATAACTCCATTCGGTGTCTATGGACAATACACTTACCTGAAGGCATTAAACCCAGGATGCAGCTTGAACGATCCCACATATTACCCATTGAGTCATTTCCTATATCAAAAACGTATTAAAATAGTCCAGACTTGTAATAATGTATCATAAATACACTGATTACAAGAACATGTAGCAGAGAATTCTGAGTAGGTACCTCTGGCTGCCACTAGAGGGAGATATGTTACTCCAGATTAGTACAGTGCATAAACGGTAACTCTACTTTGGTAGAATGAGGTCTATTTACAAAAAGAGAATCTTAGGTAAAGCTATTAATATGGAGCAGTTACCATGGAAACTGAGGCATGTCACAGCTTATGCTGTGTTTAGAGGTTTTATCCAAATTATGCTTAGCCCAGGGCTTTGTAAACAGAACAAAGATCTTAATTATTCTGCTTCTCTTCCCAGCAATGTGCAGGGAGACAGTCAAACCAGCATCTGCATCACGATCGAGCCAGGCTTACTGCTTAAAGGTGACATACTGGTAAGATCTCACAGTGACACCTTCATGTCATCATTTTGTCTATCAACCCCTCTCACACTGTCCGTCTGTCCGTCCAACATCCATGTGTCTGCCCCTCTGCCTGTATATACAGGTGATACTCGAAAAATTAGAATATCGTGCAAAAGTTAATTTATTTCAGTAATGCAACGTAAAAGGGGAAACTGATATATGAGATAGACGCATTACATACAAAGCAAGATAGTTCAAGCCGTGATTTGTCATAAGTGCGATGATTATGGCTTACAGCTCATGAAAACCCCAAATCCACAATCTCAGTAAATTAGACTATTGCAGTACTTGGTTTGGGCCCCTTTTGCAGCAATTACTGCCTCAATGCGGCGTGGCATGGAAGCTATCAAACTGTGGCACTGCTGAGGTGTTATGGAAGACCAGGATGCTTCAATAGCAGCCTTCAGCTCTTCTGCATTGTTCGCCCTCATGTCTCTCATCTTTCTCTTGGCAATGCCCCATAGATTCTCTATGGGGTTCAGATCAGGCGAGTTTGCTGGCCAATCAAACACAGTAATCCCACGGTCACTGAACCAGGCTTTGGTGCTTTTGGCAGTGTGGGCAGGTGCCAAGTCCTGCTGGAAAATGAAGTCCGCATCCCCATGAAGCTCATCTGCGGAAGGAAGCATGAAGTGGGTAGATGGCTGCGTTGACCCTGGACTTAATGAAGCACAGTGGACTAACACCAGGAGATGACATGTCTCCCCAAATCAACACAGACTGTGGAAACTTCACACTGGACTTCAAGCATCTTGCAGTGTGTGCCTCTCCATTCTTCCTCCAGACTCTGGGTCCTTGGTTTCCAAATGAGATGCAAAAGTTGCTCTCATCAGAAAAGAGGACTTTGGACCACTGAGCAACAGACCAGGTCTGTTTTTCTTTAGCCCAGGTAAGACGCTTCTGACGTTGTTTGTTGTTCAGGAGCGGCTTGACAAGAGGAATACGACATCTGAAGCCCATGTCCAGGATCTGTCTGTGTGTGGTGGCTCTTGATGCACTGACTCCAGCCTCAGTCCACTCCTTGTGAAAGCCCCCAACACTTTTGAATGGCCTTTTCCTGACAATCCTCTGCAGACTGCGATCATCCCTGCCGCTTGTGCACCTTTTTCTTCCACATAACTTTCTATTAATGTGCTTTGATACAGCACTTTGGGAACATCCAACTTCCTTCGCAATTACCTTTTGAGGCTTTCCCTCCTTATGGAGGGTGTCAATGATGGTTTTCTGCACAACTGTCAGGTCAGCAGTCTTCCCCATGATTGTGATTCCTACTGAACCAGACTGAGAGGCCATTTAAAGGCTCAGAAACCCTTTGCAGGTGTTATGGCTTACTTAGCTGATTAGAGTGGGACACTGTGAGCCTAGAATATTGCACCTTTTCACAATATTCTAATTTACTGAGATTGTGGGTTTTCATGAGCTGTAAGCCATAATCATCGCACTTATGACAAATCACGCCTTGAACTATCTTGCTTTGCATGTAATGCGTCTATCTCCTATATTAGTTTCCCTTTTTACGTTGCATTATTGAAATAAATTAACTTTTGCACGATATTCTAATTTTTCGAGTATCGCCTGTATATAATCATATAATTAAAAATAAACCACAAAAACACTGTTATTTAATGAATCTTTAAGAATCCCTCTCGTTTTCTCACTGGAACAAAGCACTCTTGTTGGGTAACAGAGAAAGTGGTCACCCGGTAAATATGTTGAGCAGATGGAAGTGATGTTAATGAAGGAACATAGTGATGTCTTTGTGTCCCACATGGTTTCCAATCTTGTTCTTCCTATCTTCCTCGGTAACAGAAGCGAACGTTGTCTGCTAAGTGCGTGTCTTTCTATCACTGTGCTTCCACTGAATCACCCTGTATATAAACAGGAATTTAGAACTGACTCATCATACTTGGATGTGCCCCTAGCTTTGTATATAATCGGATACTAAATATCATTAACAGTCTGTTCCTGAAATCCTTTCCAGCTTTAATTAGACTGTTTATTTCAGTTCATGCACAAATCCAGCGTAAGTACATCCAGATGTAAATAAGGCAGCCTGAGACTTTAGATGTAATAGTGTTAGGAGTTATTGACGAGTTTAGATCAGCTCGGCTCTGTCTCATTAAAGGGACCTTGTCACTTATATCGTGACAGCATCTCAGATTAAATGCCAAATAATTTCATCTACACATTGGGTTAATCTAATGTAAAATGTATTGATTTAGTAAACACAGAATTGTAGTAAGTGGGAAAATTCCATTTATTGTATAATTCAGGTGAGGTAGCAGAGTGAGAAAATGTTTCCAAACCAGCAATACCCAGAACTTTAGCATTTTGCATTCAGCTTTCTTTCCAATTTGTCTACTTTGGTCTGAAATGTTAAATCCCTTTGAATTCAGTTTTATTTCCCGACAGTTCACACTTTAGTGAAAAGCTCGGACAGTGTACTTGGAATTTTTTACAGACCCAATGTTACCAAAAAATGTACCTTTGTCCAGCCTCTTCTCTTCCTCGCTCCTTTATTCTTTTTTTAATTTAAGCTCTTTTTCTCCTAAAAAAACCAAAATGCGAAGTAAGGACTACTTTGTCTAATGTATTTTTCCTTTGCTTGACAAAAGGAAGAACTACCTCTGCCAAGTTTTGTCAATTCCCCCAGCTGTCATTAGTAATGGCTCTGGGGAAAAGGCATTGTCTCACTCATCGTGAGACAGTATCTATGGAGGCTTTTGCGTTCTCACAGGGTACTCTGTAGACATCAGTGTTGTACTCTTGCGCATGTATGAGAGTATAGCACAGACATGGGCTCCTGATGGATAAAGTGACCTACAGAAAGAAGATGTCCGCGCCCACGGGGGACGGCGTCAGATAAATATATCTCACTTTCTCTGCAACCTCAGGTCACACCAAGCAGTGATGTCATATCGGTGGTCTTTGCAAAATATTCGAAGACCTCCGAAGCTGACAGATCCGCATTCAGTAGAAATGTCAGATGTTTTGTGGAGAATCTGTTTAGTGCTTTGGTAGCATAGTCTTCTCCTTGTTATGGCTTATAAAAACAAATAATCTTGGAGTATCTGTTTTCTATTCTAACAGGTACTATTTTATGGGAACAGTTGTAAAACTGCATTGTGCAGCGATGATGCTGTCTTCAGAATTAGGGACACTGTGTACTTGACAGGGATTTATTCTGTCATTTAATGGTTTCTCCTTTTGTCCTTACAGCTTAAATGCTACCACAAGCGGTTCCGCAGTCCGGCACGCGATGTCATCTTCCGCGTGCAGTTTCATACTTGCGCTATTCACGATCTTGGGATAGTGTTCGGGAAAGAAGATCTGGACGAAGCTTTTAAAGGTATTGTATTTAAGAGATGTGGGCTGTTATAAACAGTTTAAAATGATCTGTGGCTGTCTTCTCTCCAGTTCTGAATTTAGAAAGCTTCATAGATATTTATGTCATTCTGCATGGAGTCAGCATCATGATCTGATTGTAATTAACGCCTGTAATGAGTTGCTGTTGATAGAAAAATGTGGGTAATGTGACTAGCTTATGTGTGCTCTCTACTTGTAAACAAAGTAACCATGTTACACACTGCATGCTGTCATCCCTGGTACCTCAGCTACTGAGACTGAAATGGGAGTGCTTAGAAATTGCATATTGTACGCAGAGTGCGTTTCTCAGTACAGTCCGCAATTCTAGCGACGTGTGTCCACCCTATTTAAATGGGAATGAAGACACATTCCTCAAAGAATACTCCATTTCACGGTTTAAATAATTTTTGGATCTGCATATGAATTATAGGGACATTCGCTCTGGGCTGCAGGAGGCAAAATATTGATATAAGGGATACTTATCTCTGAATTTTTCTTGTTGTTGCAATCTGTAGTTTTATTAGGGACCAGGAAGTGGCTTTACAGTCTAAGCCAATCCTGGCTCACTTGCTGTTCTCACTGGAAGGATAGCTCATGTACTCCAGCATAGCTGGGTTTTATGTTGATATGTGATTGAGCAATCTGTAACCGTATTAGGGACATCATTTCTGGAAATAACTGCAGTTCTAGTGAATTGCATGCACAGATACAGTAACAGTGACACACAGGCTATTATGTAAAATAACAATTTGACTGATTAATCCATGGTTACACAAGCTCATAGTAAAAATAAAATAATTTGACTGATTAATCCATAACAATTAAATAAAATAACAATTTGACTGATTAATCCATGGTTACACAAGCTCATAGTAAAAGGGCATGGTTACTGTATTAAGCTATAACCTATGACTGAGCTCTTTATAGCGCTTTAACTTATTACTGAGCACTGTATAAAACTATAACCTATGACTGAGCTCTGTATAGCACTATAACTTGTTACTGAGCACTGTATAAAGATATAACCTATAACATAGCACTGTGTTAAGCTATAACCTATAACTAAACTAAACTAAACTAGAGAGCTATAAATGTAACTGAATGTTGTACAGAGCTATAACCTATAGCAGAGTGCTAAATAAAGCCATGACCTATAACTGAGTGGTCTACAGAGCTATAACCTATTGCAGAGTGCTATATAAAGCTATGACCTATAACTGAGTGCTGTACAGAGCTATAACCTAGAGCAGAGTGCTATATAAAGCTATGACCTATAACTGAGTGATGTACAGAGCTATAACCTATTGCAGAGTGCTATATAAAGCTATAACCTATAACTGAGTGCTGTACAGAGCTATAACCTATAGCAGAGTGCTATTTCAAGCTATGACCTATAACTGAGTGCTGTACAGAGCTATAACCTATAGCCCTATAACTGAGTGCTGTACAGAGCTATAACCTATGGCAGAGTGCTATATAAAGCTGTGACCTATAACTGAGTGCTGTACAGAGCTATAACCTATAGCAGAGTGCCATTTAAAGCTATAACTGAGTGCTGTACAGAGCTATAACTTATGGCAGAGTGCTATATAAAGCTATGACCTATAACTGAGTGCTGTACAGAGCTATAACCTATAGCAGAGTGCCATTTAAAGCTACGACCTATAACTGAGTGCTGTACAGAGCTATAACCTATAGCAGAGTGCTATATAAAGCTATGACCTATAACTGAGTGATGTACAGAGCTATAACCTATAGTAGAGTGCTTTATAAAGCTATGACCTATAACTGAGTGATGTACAGAGCTATAACCAGTGGTGTATCCTGGTTTTGTGCTGCCCTAGGCAGGACAAAACTCAGGCACCCCCCCGCGCTACCCCCACCCGCGCAACCGCCACCCAACCCTTCCCCCCTGCTCCACCTTCTAAATACACACACACACACATTCACTGACAGATACGCATTCACTAGCTAACAGAAACACACACTCACTAACAGACACACACACTCACTAACAGACACACACACTCACAGGCAAACACACACTCACTAACAGGCAAACACTCACACACTAACAGGCAAACACACACACTAACAGGCAAACACACACACACTAACAGGCAAACACACACACTAACAGGCAAACACACACACACTAACAGGCAAACACACACACTAACAGACAGACAGACACACACTAACAGACACACACTAACAGACTCACACACACACACTAACAGACACACACTAACAGACACACACTAACAGACACACACTAACACTAACATACACACACACACACACTAACATACACACACACTAACATACACACACACTGACACACACACACACTAACACACTAACTTCCCATACACACACACACACACAACACACACACACACACTAACACACTAACATACACACACACTGACACACACACACACACACACACTAACATACACACACACACTAACACACTCACTTGTGTTTTTTTTTTTAATTTAACCCCCCCAGCCTCCTTACCTTTGGGAATGCTCGGGGGGGTTCTTCCTCTCCCTGGGGTCCAGTGGCTGCAGGGCGGGCGGGCGGCCGGCGAGGGAGCTCTTCCCCTGAGCGCTCTGCTCAGCTCCCTCGCGCGTGGCCAACAGAGCCGCGAGGGAGCTGAGCAGAGCGCTCAGGGGAAGAGCTCCCTCGCCGGCCGCCCAGCGCGCCAGCCCGGCGTGTCTGTTAGCCGCGAGGCTAACAAGGCATTTGCCCTGGGCATTTGGGGGCAGCTTTTTTGCCGCCCCCTGAAAAATGCCGCCCAAGGCAAATGCCTTGTTTGCCTCGCGGCTAATACGCCCCTGGCTATAACCTGTAACTGAGTGCTACATAGAGGTGATGTGACTGAATATTTAGCAAGAATTAGAAAAACTGTGCTTCATGCAAAATAAATAATAAATTAAAGGAAATTCTCTCAAAACAAAGTATGCCACTGGAAGGTCATCCCAGACTGCAGATAGAATTCGTGAAATCTGCAGCAATCAGGCAGTTTCTATGAGATACCAGTCAATCCCTGATCTTGGTAGAAACGTACAGAGAATGTATACATATGCAGTGCTTCTTCCACAGAGATCAGTGGCAGATGTGTGTTATATTTAAATGAATGGAACCAGATTAGTTCTGCACTGGGACTGTACACACTGATCCCATTGATTTGGAAGGTGAAAGACTGCACGTGCTCAGTAGGATGTGTACAGCTGTGTAACCACTACAGCTTCTCTGGCAAGTTCAAATGAATAAGGCAGAGGAGGAGAATATTAGAAATAACATAACAACTATTTTTGTTCTATTGATATTGATCTACTATCTGAAATAGAAAAGTCTCCGCCTATGTATTCCAAGCTTGTCGGCAATCCGTACACTGATAAATATAGTGCCTGGAATGTCCCTTTAAATCTGTCAAACAGAACATTTACAAAAGCATTTCTACATTACTTCGCTGGTGCTCCTGATCAATGACTGAAACGAATCAGCTGTGACTTTCATCACGTGTCGATTATAGAACAATTTGTCCGTCGGTATACATTGCAAGCAAGGTCACTTTAACGCAAAACTACAATTTTACTTCTTTTAATCTAACATGAGGTTCAAGAGAGCAGGAAAAATAAACCCCAAAACAATATAAACACATATTCTCTGTAGAGATATTTATGAATTATTTTGTTGTTTGTTACTTTACCTTATATATAAATAATTTAGCAATTAATAAATAAATATGCTTTAGATGTATCTAAAAGCTGGCACATTTACTAAAGTTCTCTTGTGTATTTTTATAAGGTAAATGTCATTTTTCAGAAAACATTCTCCAATTTTTTTTTTCTTTAGCAAAAATTATTTTTCCAGTTTACACTTTTTGGATGTGGCTTTAAACCGTAAAAGAACAGCCAGACAAATAAAAAAAAAGGCTTATTATTAGAAATAGAAGTGCTATTCTGACTTTAAAGAAATTTACGGTTTGACTGTGTTTACATTTTTAACATCCCCTCTTCCCAATTAGTAGAGTACGTCCCCCCCATAACTTGGCGCTCTGCTAACGATCATGCTGTATGGAAGGCGAAATGTTATATTGAGTGCTGACATGTAAATAAACCACAGAATTCACTCCAGTCAATGTGCACCTGTTGATCTGCGTGGATACATTATAACATCTTGCTGTCTGCTGGTGACCTTTGACTCGGGACCAATATTAGTCCCCAGCCAGCTTTGTCACTTATCTTTCATTTTCCGACAAGATATCACTTACTTCCCATTGGGAGTTTGTACACGTTGAACATCCACTTTTGGTTTTTCAAGCTGTGTCAAACTTTGACTGCAGGATCAGAAGAAGATAATAGAGTAATTAAGGGTGAGCATGGAGAATTCTGATCTGGAGCAAATACAACTCTCACATACCATTAACAATGTGTCCGCATTGAAACAACTCCAAAGCAAACCCAGGGACAGTCTATATCAATGCTGAGAATCTTCAGTATGTACGGCAGTGCCCATTCCTCTCGGCAGTACCCAGGGGTTCCTGTCTCTTTAGGTGACATTATGTAATGCCCACTGGCAGGGCTGCTGCCAGCTTCCCGGAATTACTGAGCACTAAGAACAAAGGCCCCTACGGTACAGCTCTACTCCACTTCCAAAATTCCAGCCTCTCAGCCAACAATTTACTGTTCCTTCTGACTCTCTTTGTTTTGTCACCACCTCTCTACTCACACAGAGGATGAACAAATAGCCAGGATGTAGAGCTTGCTGCCCTGCCAAGCATGCAGTCCCATCCCCCATCACTGCTCAGCGTTTGTCTCCACATTCAAATCTCTTCAGTTTTATTTATTACAAAAAAAGGTGCTTTTGGAAACATTACCCCAAACTTCAGCCCCGCTTCCCGTTTTCACAAAACATCTTTGTGATTGCAAGGTACGTGTTGTAGCTGAGCCAATGACAGATCAGTGTGAGCTGATCTGCTGACATGACTCCACCCCCGTAGCCAATAACTGCCCTCTAATTATCTGTATAGTATTTCATAGCCATGCTAAGGGGGGGGGACAACAACTTATAAGAGGACATTGATTGGCTTTGGGTTGAAGTGATGTCAGCAGCTCACCTCATACTAGTCTATGATTGGCTGAGCTCAGTACACACTCAGAGTGCATCTAATAAGGAAGTTGCTTTCTAAAAAGAGGAGTCGTGGCTAAGGGGGCAGAGTCACACAACAGAAATATTCAAAACATTTTTAGTAAGATATTTGAATGTAGAAAAAAATACATGTATGTTGGGCAGCAACCTATCAAGTCCACTTAAATTGTGTGGGTGCCCATTGTGTCTGTCACCTGTGGTGGACCACCCCTCCCCTATGTAGCCTGGTAGATTAATATACTAGTGACCATTGGGTGGATGCATTGCCAAGCAACTGCCTGGTGTTAAAATACAAAAACTTGTATCCACCACCTGTAGCATTCGGGGCTCCAACACCCTCTCGGCTCATCCCCCTCATCAGCCCTAATGTGTGTCTCAGAGCTGTTCATATTATAGTAAAATGGTATCCTCATCGTTGGATTGAGTGACAGCACACAGCATTAAGTAACCAGAGTGAGGCTTTGTTTGAACCAATAACATATACAGCAACAAACCAGGAACATATGTCACATTGTTACAAGCTGTATATAATGTGATATTGTTAATAATGGTGGGTGGTATTCCTCCTCTAAGCTCTCGCATTCTGCTGAGAATGTTGCATAATATTAACGGAAATGCTAAATTTAGACTAAATTATCTAAGCTTTGTTTATATCAAAGTTGGAGATTTTTTTTCCCAAATCCACTCTTTTGGAATAAGGTTTACAAGTCTATTTTGTATTCACCCCAGTTCAGTGTTTAGTGAATAGCCCCCCCTTGTGTCTAATCTGTCATGTGATCTGCGTGAGCTGCGTTCTGAGTATGTTCATGATGATTGTGTGTACCCTCATTTACACAGAATAGTAGGTAGATTGATATTAAGATAGATTCCCCAGAAGGCGGGAGATCAGATGTCTTTGTCTACGCAGTTTCCTGGCTCTCTACAACGCATTTCTGTTTGTTCTGTTTCAGACGAGAGATTTCCTGAGTATGGAAAAGTGGAGTTCGTCTTCTCCTATGTTCCAGAGAAGATACAAGGTATGATTTTATGTTATTTAATTCTGATTTACAGAATGTGGTAAGACAGAGGCCCCTCCAGTCTTATATAAATACTTTTAAATGTTTAAACTCTTAACTAATAGGAAAAATATCATTAAGTTAATAATTGAGAGAATCCGTGTGATAATTTATTTGGAAACAGAGAGGAACGTGTTGGCTCTAGAACGATAATTTCTGTGGCCATCGCACTCCAGCCAGACTTAAAGAGAACTAAAATTTGTTTCGGCCTAGAGACCGCACAGCTTCATACACACCTTTAATGAGATGAACATCTGACTACAATACAACATTCCTCGGGTTCGTTTGGCTGGGATTCTTCGGCAATCCATCTGCACAAAGTTTTAGGAAATATACAGAGCAGAAATAGTTTTTATTTTTCTTGTAACATTTTATAACAAGAGGATTAAGAGGTTACACATTAATAAAAAAAAACTCAAAAAACTCTAGAATTAGCATTGATGTTATAGTAGGCCCATTATAATCTCTTTTAAATACTCTCTACATTTACACAAAAATAACTTCTTCAAACCGGGGACATTCTTTACTTTTTTAAATAATCTTTTAAAATATACTTTTACAAGTATTAATATGTCAGAAATATATCATATGTAAAAAAAGATATCCAAGCTTATCGAGCAATATTAAATCTAGTGGCAGATACAGTTAAATAAGGTCATACCCATTTTATTTCCTAGGAATGGAGCATTTGGAAAACGGACCATGTGTTTCTGTCGATTACAATACATCAGACCCACTGATTCGCTGGGACTCTTATGACAATTTCAACGTGCATCGCGAAGACAGTCTGGAAGGTATGTTTTGTTTTGCTTAAAGAGTTATTTCTGTACTGAACACCCTGAAGTAATAGGAATCTTTAAATTCATTTGAAATGAAATAAGAAATTGCCTCGGAAAAGGGCGCAACTGATTGGCTGAGAATGTTCGCTGACACACTAAGAGAACCATTAACTCCCCATTCCTACTTGAGAAAATACATATGTTTCTTAAGCCATTTTGTGATTTAGGAGCTGGTAGAGTGTCAGCTGATGCTCTCAGCTAGTCAGCAATACGTTGCCCAAAGCTTCCCATTTCAAGCATTAGGTAGAAATTGAAGGCTAGGGGCAGAGCTAAAGGGCATTGAATACAAGACTTTTGGTTGAAACCGTTAAAGATTAGCTGATAAAGTTGTTATGGTGTCCAGAGTGTTCCTTTAAAATAACACTAAAGGGCCAGGAACACAAACGTGTATTCCTGACCCTATACTGTTAAAACCACTATTTAGGTCCTCCCCTTGCCCAGTTAAATAAGTTGCCATAGGAATGCTATGCGTCAGAGCAAAGGAGGTGAGGTGGGGGTGGAGCCAAACGCCACCCTGGCCAGTCAGCATCTCCTCATATAGTTGCATTTAATCAATTAACAGTTACATTTGTTTCAATGCTATGGGGTTTATGTGCTAAACATCCAATTGTAGTGATTTGAACTTTGACTAGCGAAGTGTTGGGTGTTGGATATTTTTAGCTAATGTTTGCAATTCACTGTTTAGTGAAAAAGTCTTTATTGGGTTTATTAACTAGAAACTGCTTTGCAGCACATTGAATATCAAATTGTAAAATTTAGGTAAAAATATCATAGCCATGCCTATAGCTCGAGTTAGAAACATAGAAACATAGAATGTGACAGCAGATAAGAACCATTTGGCCCATCTAGTCTGCCCGATTTTCAAAATACTTTTAATTTGTCCCTGGCATTATCTTAAGTCTAGGAGTTGGAGAATGCTTTTGTCTAAATTGTGTGTTTCGGTTTTCAATTCCCTACAATCCTGTGTTGAGTGAACAAACTCCATTGTCTGGGAATCAGAGCTGATCAGAAGTAAGGATTAACTTAGTGAATGTATCCAGCCGTGGACAGACACTTTTAGTCTCCTCTATCCCAAATTCCCTTGGGACTTTTGTGTTCGCCTCCGCCAGGATCAGGGTCCATATTTTTCTTCAAAGGTTCCTCGATGTTGCCAGCTTTAAGGTATTGTGTAAATAATGGACAACTGGGAAGCATGTTTGGAAAGAGATATGTTCGCAAGGAATAGCGATAATGTCCAGTCCCTGAAATGTCCACTTTTTTCCTTCCCAATCACCCTGAGCAGAGCTGCACGTGGGGATTACTTAGGACAGAAAGCGTGTGCGGTGTGGGTGAGTGCTGGAGGTGAGGAAGTAGCAGGAGAGAGCACACATTTCTCTCCTGGTGGTCCTGTAATCCTAGGAGGAGCATTTAGAGCCGAGCTGAAGGTGAAAAGTCGTGAGATTGAAGTGGGGTTGGTGGTGCCAAAGCAGCTGCTTGGCCACTGATGACACGGAGAATGCAGAGGATATTGTTTATGGCTGGCTGAAATATAACACTTTCTGTGCCAGAGACAGTCCAAAAGATCGTCGATAGCAATGCGCTGCTGCTTTGGGTTCCCTCTAAGGTGAGCAATTCAGTTTGGAAAGAGCTAAGAAATAAACGCATTGTGCAACATCGGGTAGTGTGTGATTGTGTTGTTGTGGGCAGGGTTGCATTGGGAGTGTTTGAGTGTGTAGTTGTGTGTTGGGCTGGGCTGCATCGGGTAGTGTGTGATTGTGTTGTTGTGGGCAGGGTTGCATTGGGAATGGTTGAGTGTGTAGTTGTGTGTTGTGCTGGGCTGCATTGGGCAGTGTGTGATTGTGTTGTTGTGTGTAGGGTTGCATTGGGAGTGTTTGAGTGTGTAGTTGTGTGTTGTGCTGGGCTGCATCGGGCAGTGTGTGATTGTGTTGTTGTGGGCAGGGTTGCATTGGGAATGGTTGAGTGTGTAGTTGTGTGTTGTGCTGGGCTGCATTGGGCAGTGTGTGATTGTGTTGTTGTGTGTAGGGTTGCATTGGGAGTGTTTGAGTGTGTAGTTGTGTGTTGTGCTGGGCTGCATCGGGCAGTGTGTGATTGTGTTGTTGTGGGCAGGGTTGCATTGGGAATGGTTGAGTGTGTAGTTGTGTGTTGTGCTGGGCTGCATTGGGCAGTGTGTGATTGTGTTGTTGTGGGTAGGATTGCATTGGGAGTGTTTGAGTGTGTAGTTGTGTGTTGTGCTGGGCTGCATCGGGCAGTGTGTGATTGTGTTGTTGTGTGTAGGGTTGCATTGGGAGTGTTTGAGTGTGCAGTTGTGTGTTGGCTGCATTGTAACATTGTGAATACTTTGGGCAGTTTTGTTGTGTAGTTGTGTGATTGCATTGTGTAATATTTTGCTGGTTTGAAGAGTTGGATACATTGGTCGGGAATGTGTTGTTTAGGGAGAGGATGTGTATAACTGCATTGGGCAGAGTTTTATTGTGTAGCTGTGTAATTGGTCGTATTGTGCTGGGGTGCGTTATGCTGGATCTAATCTAACTTCAGACCATGCAAGCACGCTGGGTACATACAGCCTAACAGCTTGCAGTGATCTATGGTAAGACCCCACATGGTCCTGAGTTATCATTGGAGAGGTTTGCCCCAGCCGATCCAGGTATTGCATATGTTCCCGCTCTGGGGCAATGCATTCGATACCGGGAGGTAGTGGAGATTGAGGTTAATGTGATTTGTAGTCTAAAATTGTATCAAACATAACACAAGCTTATTGAGACTGTATGGTAGCTGCCATAGTAATAAAGGGTTGTATGATTATACCCATTGTACAGCGCTACGGAATTTGCTGGCGCTATATAAATAAGAAAATAAAAATAATAATAATCATTATATTCAGCTGTGCTACAGTCTTTGTGCACTGAGTATACTATAACACAAATACAGAATCATATACTCAATTCCTTGTGCTATTCACAAATATAATAAGCGCCAAGTCAAAATTGAGTTACTCCATTATTAAAGCTTTTCTTTCTATTCCCCCTGTAGTTTTTACCTCCTGAAAGGAACAAGATTATAGCTGTGAGAGCAAGTATACATTTCCTGTGGGTGAGAGGTGGCATTTACACCTTCTCTTTGTATAAGGGGGTTAAAGTCCCTGTGTCTCCGGGATCCGTCCAACCCCACTCGTACCTCCAGTGGTGTGAGGGTTACAGGACGTTATACATTAACGCTCTTTACTAATCCACTACAGCCATATAATCACTATAAATATATTTAGTATCCCCTTTGTAGCCGAGAAACATCCCGTAGAGAAATCTCTGTGACTCAGTGTAGATCGCAGCTTGCAATGTGGGAACAAGAAGCTGCTTTAAATGGAAAGTGATTAAGGTGCTTTAGATACCTGCTGCCTGTCAATCAGCGGACATTTATCACACTATTCCTGATCTGAGGAAGGGTTTCATCTTTCATGGACTGTCAGGCGTCCGGCAGTTGTCCCCGTTGGTGATTTACTGCTGTTAGAAGGCACTACATCACAGTTTGGTGACTAGAAACTCGAGGAGGTGGAGAGGTGAAAGGGGACATCTGCAGTTTACAGCCACTGGCACACTTGCAGTCGTGTTGCCTTTTGTGTTAGTCTATTCTCTGCGCACTTTAAGATGAGACAGTAGGCGGTAGGAAGCAACCCACTGGGTGCCACATCACTGCGCAATGTATAGATCTTATTGGAACGTATAGGTTACGCTCTCAGTGCAAGAGGGGCAAACGGTATATTTTATTATGGTGTAACACAGCTATTCTATTTCCACTTTTTACCAGATTTTTTTATTCTACCCCTGCCTCCCCCCCCCCCATTATTATGTATACAAATTAAGGCCTCAATTTAATATTTTTTAACCTTTTCAGAAAATTTACATTTAAAAAAATATTTTAATATTTCTTGTTTTGATCGTTTTTTTCTATTTTAATATATTTTTTGATATTTAAATTTTTTGAAATAAATTATTTAAAAAGTTTATTTAAGAATATGTAATAGTTTGAAAAGCTTATCCACAATATTACATTGAGAAAGAGGGTGTGTCTGGACATTTATTCTGTTGTCCAGCTAGTTAGACTGTATCATTCATGGATAGGGGCACTAGGACTCCGATCTAGAAGCTTGCTGTCAAAACGTGAGCGGGCAGGACTACAGATAATGCCAGCTGTTGCATGGCATATTTAGGCATGGAAATCTCTTTAGTTTTTTTTAAAAGGAATTATATTCGTCCCTGACCTGGCTTTTAAAGGGTAAATAGACGCATTCGAATTTCCAGCTGTTTTAGTAAAATCCTCTGTGTGAGATGTTTTGTACCCGAACGTTGTTCCCTGTGTCCTAGTTCTGCATTGCGTGCCTCTACCTGAATACAGCTTGTTAAATGGCTTGGTAAATCTCCTAAACAGTGAATTTCAATAGTCAGGGTAAAATAACAAAGCTGTGACTGTATCTTGAGTTAGAGAGTTTTTCCAAATCTGAAACAGTTTTTTCCTAAATGTTGCAGTTTTGGTTTTCCGTTCGCCACAATTTATTCATTTTATCTTTCTAAATATTTTTATCAGCTTTCTGATATTAAAATAAATTCCTATACTAAAAATATCTGCAGTGAAGAAGTTTTTTGGCTTTTTTGACCATAAATTTGCAATTTTTGATTTGTTACTTAACCAGAAAGAGTACATAGAGTACATTCCAAATATTCCCCAGGGCCTTGATGCTATTTTTGCCCAGTCTTATATTGACCTCGGAAGGATGAAAAGCTGAGTTGAACCTTGGTGGAAGTTGAACCTATGACCTTGAAATACTCGAGCTGTAACCACTGAGATCCTTTAACAATTACCTAAAACAGAATCTGTTGCAATCTGACAAAGTTTATTGAATATTATTATTAAATTTAACAACCGTTTTGTCACTTTCGGGGGTCTTGCAAATTTTACAATCTGATACGGTCCCTCACGGCCGCTGCTGCCATCTACACCCTGCTGGTCCTCTTCAACTCCTAGCTCTTCGTTAGCATGCGCGAGAGTACAACATTGACGTCTGTGGAGCTTTCCTTTAAACTGTGAAAGCCTCCATAGGTCAATCCCATAGCTGTCACTTGGAACAGTCGCTAGGATTGGACAAATGTTGCCAGCAGAGCTCTGTCCCAATGCAGTCTTAAACACAATTTCATAACCAATATATATACATATCCTTGTGAAATAGTGAAAAAAGTGACAGATCTGCTTTAAAATCAAACAAAAAAATCACCAAACAAAAATGTATTGTATTTCTAATAGCAGTCCAAACAGTGACTCACAGTATTGACAGCTGTGTCATTTGTCACTTTATAATATTGTCCATATTATGACACATTATTAGTTATCAGTAAGAATTGGGATTGATTTCTCTGAAGAATCACAGCACAGTATGTTTACAAAGTGTCTGCGCAGTTAGTTCCCACGCCTGCTGTGCGCTCTATGGTAACACCATCATATTTCCTGATTTACCGTCTGTGCCCTTGACGGAGTTCTTAACCTTGACGCCTCGCTAATGCCTGGTCACTCTGTGTACTAAAATGAGTAGAATTGGCTGGGATCGATGTAAACAGTCATGATGGCCTACGCTGTCAGAACTTGTGACCCAACTGTTTACAAGCAGCAGCAGCATATGGTTTCAAGCCTGGCGGGGGGGCAGGTCTTGTGATACTCACCCCAATACAGATTTGTAGTTTAATCTGTGCCTGTCAGATATCTCCTAACATTGTAACTGCACGTCTCCCTGATCGCTGGAATAGAGTCTGTGTATTTGTATCCATTTGCTTTGTTTTGCCAGTACAGTTTGTCAGAACGTGCCTTATCCACGCTCTACCTACATCCCAACTCAAGTAATCGGTATTTTGCCTTGCCCGTTCAATCCCTACGAATACCTAATATACACCATTTTCCCACACACTGAATTTTAATAATATTCCCTCCAGTCAGACTTTGACTAGTGTATGATCATTATAGAGAAATTATGGTAAGAGTGTCCCCTCATTTTATCGGGGGGTGTCCTGCTGTGTTGTAATAAACCGTTACATGTGGATTTATTTTGTTTACCCATTGTATGCGGACGGTGCCTCTGGAATAAAGTTGAAATTTTAGAAATGAATTATGTACTAATATCTGAAACATAACTTTAACTAAAGAATGTTGGCCACATCAGACCCTACAGGCATAACCACACACCCACAGGCCACTCCTAGCTAAAAATACTTTGTTCCTCTATTTGATTTGCTCCGTACTTCAAATAAAGAAGGCGATCTGGCACGTGGAAAGGGTTTTATTCTCTGCAGGATTTAAGGGGAAATTTTACGTTTTACAAAATGCATGTTAATGCACACGAACAAGGCAGGTACTAAAAACACTATTTATTTATTTATTTTATATTCTAAGTCATACTTTCAGGGCTAGAAAACAAAATAAATAAAATGGATGTTTGGAAATATTTTCGCACCTGCTTAATTGTTGATATTTGTGATCATTCCCTAAACTACGAATTAATGAATTGAAATCCATATTAAAAAATGTATGTCCAAAATAACTGAACCTTTGGCTACATGGCTAGAGAAACCTAGTTTTTGTGCACGTTGAGAGTTTGTTGAATAAATCCCTCAGTGCAACTTGCATACAAGCACAGGTGACTTCTTAAATGCCAGCATCGGCAATTGCAATTATTTATATAGCACTAACCTATTTTACAGCACTGTACAACAGGTAAGTTAGACAAAACACATATGTGACATAGAGAAACAGGAGAGGATGAATGCCCAGCCCAAACGAGTTTACAATTTAAATTTGGCAATTGAATTATATTAACTTAATCTCCTAACTCTGTATCTACCATTATCACATGTTTCTGTATGGTAGCTTGAATGTCCTGTTATTGGGTGATATTGAGAAAGTACCGGGAGTGCATTTAGTAAATATAAAGGATTAACATGTTGCCACGTGTCTCTAGTGATCGATCGAAGAGTCATTTATTGCACGGAGTTAGTGTGAAGAAATCTTGTAGCAAAGCATTTGAAACAGCTTTTCGAAGACACATCAGCCAGGACCGGCGATCTGGGATCTCTGAGTGCATGAATAAGTATTTCCATTATTCAACAGGGAGGGTATTTGCAACAAAGCCTTTGAAATCCTCAATGGCACAGCTAGAAACTTAGAAAATATGCCAGTGAGTGGCCAATGGGGGGAGTAGCTGTCTCGGAACTGCCCACTCCTAATTAAGGTCTTGTATGTAAGTGATGGGAAAAAAAAAAGTCTGTTCGGATTGGCAGGGATCTACATCGGATTAGGCAGCATCAAGATTTCATTAACCTCTTCACTGCTTGAAATATATTACAAAATAAAATAAATAAATGAGTTTGTGGAAAATTGACCATGGTATAGTCCATTCTAAACCAGCATATCTGAGCTGAATAAAAAAACTCCCTTGGAGATATTTCTGGTTATTTTTGGCCTAAAATATCCAATTTGTACAGTTAGATGATCAGGGTTCTACAACTCCTTATAGTAAATAACATTGATTAACTGTCCCATTGAATTCTATGATGAAGAGAACCTGTACTGCAGAACTCTCATCATGGAGTTAGTGAAAAATAAACAAATCCCCATATCGTGATTGGATCAGAACCAAAACCTGTTGTTTTAGGGTGTCTGATCATGTTATGGTGCCTCCTACTTGTGTGTTGTCTACTCCAATGCAAAGCACTATGGAAAATGAAGGCCCTCGGATAGATAAATAGACCAGCGACATTCTTTGAAGTTCAAGCAGACTGAGTACTTCTCTTTTCTTGGGTAACTACAACCACCCTGAGCCAGACAGAATTTATCCAAACATGATAAAATTTTAAAACAACTCCAGGAGGAGTTGTTATTATCTTTAGCCACGTTGTCTTTCGGTGAGTTTGATAAAGTACAAGATGCAAAAAACATCTAACTGTCCAGGCTACCCCTCTTCTGGCCAGCTCCATTGATGCCTCCGATATCCATAACAGCTTCGGAATGTGCAGACAATAACAAATCCTTCCCCCCTGTCAGTCTAGCTTTAAATAGTTGCTACCAGGAGACACAGTGTGTCTGATCTCTCCAATTCCATCCTGGATGGCGAAATGCAGGAGGAAGAGAGCCAGCACACACTTTCTACAGCTCTCAAATCCCATATGTTCTCCCATTCGAAAGCCTCCTTCCTATTTCTATTCTGTATTATGTTCTAGTCTCATCTAACAGCCGCTTGAAAAAAGAAAACATCTCGGCTTGTTCTCACTTGCAACTCACCAAGGAACTGATGTAAAGAAGAAATTTGAAAAAGAAAAGTACTTATGTATTTATCTCCATCATAGAATATTTTAGTGGCTTATTCATAATACAATTGTGTATGGACTGCACAAACGTTCATTTGTCCAGAGTTTATGGGACTATGATTAGATTAAACATTGCCAAAAAAAGCTAGTTCTGAAAAATGGATTAGAGGGTGATCTTTCATTCAATATGGCTGACTGTGTTACCCACCTGGTGATCTTTCATTCAATATGGCTGACTGTGTTACCCACCTGGTCACCGTTCATTCAATATGGCTGACTGTACGATCCACCTGGTGACCTTTCATTCAATATGGCTGACTGTATGACCCACCTAGTGGCCTTTCATTCAATATCGCTGACTGTATGACCCACCTGGTGATCTTTCATTCAATATGGCTGACTGTATGACCCACCTGGTGACCTTTCATTCAATATCGCTGACTGTATGACCCACCTAGTGGCCTTTCATTCAATATGGCTGACTGTGTTACCCACCTGGTGATCTTTCATTCAATATCGCTGACTGTATGACCCACCTGGTGATCTTTCATTCAATATCGCTGACTGTATGACCCACCTAGTGGCCTTTCATTCAATATGGCTGACTGTGTTACCCACCTGGTGATCTTTCATTCAATATAGCTGACTGTGTGACCCACCTAGTGGCCTTTCATTCAATATGGCTGACTGTGTTTTCATTCAATATGGCTGACTGTGTTACCCACCTGGTGACCTTTCATTCAATATGGCTGACTGTATGACCCACCTGGTGACCTTTCATTCAATATCGCTGACTGTATGACCCACGTGGTGACCTATCATTCAGTATGGCTGACTGTATGACCCACATGGTGACCTATCATTCAATATGGCTGACTGTATGACCCACCTGGTTACCATTCATTCAATATGGCTGACTGTATGACCCACATGGTGACCTATCATTCCAAATGACTGACTGTATGACCCAGCTGGTGACTTTTCATTCAACATGGCTGACCGTATGACCCACCTGGTGACCTTTCATTCAATATGGCTGACTGTATGACCCACCTGGTTACCGTTCATTTAATATGGCTGACTGTGTTTTCATTCAATATGGCTGACTGTATTACCCACGTGGTGACCTATCATTCAATATGGCTGACTGTATGACCCACGTGGTGACCTATCATTCAATATGGCTGACTGTATGACCCACGTGGTGACCTATCATTCAGTATGGCTGACTGTATGACCCACATGGTGACCTATCATTCAATATGGCTGACTGTATGACCCAGCTGGTTACCGTCCATTCAATATGGCTGACTGTGTTTTCATTCAATATGGCTGACTGTGTTAATTGGGGAAAATATTATATGTTTCAAACTTGTTTAATTTGGTTTTAATGATTATGACTCCAAACCCCCAATTATTTTTTGTAAAAGATACAATCCATTAAAAACAATTATGCAGAACTTGATTTTAGATAAAAAGGGTTTAACCAATCAGGTTCTTTAGCAATGGTGTAAATATTTTATTAAATGTTGTTGGTATTTCTCAGACATTACACTGTCCGCTTACTCTGTTTTTTATGTTAGTTGTACCATCACAGAGTTTAGAAAGTAGGAATATAAACTGGGACAAAGGGTGTATATAGACAAGAAGAGACATTTCTTAAACCAGCATAAAAGGTCACTCTTTCTGTTACACAAGACTGTTACAGCAAGAATGATTCATTCTGTCTTTATCAAGCAGTTGAAGATCCAGCAAGATCTCCGTGTTCTCTTAGCAACATTGCATCACTCCTCTCTCTGGTTTCTTTTTCTGTCTCATGGTCAATAATCTCAAAACATTCCTGGTGGTTTTCCACTGTGGAAGAATAGTCATCGAAGGTGTCATGACGCTGTACCTTGAGGATAAATATGGGCTTCGTCTAAAGACATTGAAATATTGTATCAAATTATCCTTGATATAATTTCATGCTGGACACTAAATACACTTTGTTTGAATGTTCTGAGTCCATTAAAGTAGTTTAAGATGTGTTCATGGAGAGTATATCCAGGCATGCTAATCATAGGCTGGGTGGTCAGAACCACTTGGTTCTGCACATTTAAAAAATACATTATGCATGTTGTCAGGGTCCAAAGGATGGCATAGTTCTGAATCAGCATCAATGTGTTGAATGATTCATCTTCCCTTACCGTGATCCCAGGACAAGGCTTTCCTGCTTGTTAAACCTATAAACTGGTTGTAGTCCACCTGTATGGCTTAGGGCTCAGTGGGCTCGTCATTATCAGAGAGTGCCCTTAGATTTTGTGTATCAGAAAGTATTCCTTATTGCCTCAAATTCAAATTTTCTAATTATTTAGGTCTCAATTTCATATTTTTGGATAAGCTTTTAAACGAAGGGAGGCTTTTCATATATAAAAAAAAAACCCTGTCAAATTTACTAAATGGAGGCAGGTGGGAGAGGATGGGAGGGAATGCAAGGGGGAGGGGACATTGAAGCTTCCCTTGCAGAGGTGACACCAGCGCTGCCTAAAAGAGCAGAATCTGACTACGTCTTTTGCTGGCACACTGTGCGCCGATGACAAATGTACTTTCTCACATAATTTAGTCATGTGTGCTGATGTTGTAACTAGATCCTGGCACAAAAGTTGAATTAAAAATGCTGGTCCTACAGACTCCTACTACCATGACCACTTCTAAAAGCAGAAGTGGTCATGGTGGCTGGAGTTAAAGCTAACCCTGGTGGGGCAGGTGATTTTGATATTACGGAATAACTATATTAATATAATATATTGTCATGCATTTAGGTATACTATAAAAGGTTGGATTTTTTTGGAGTTGAGGTAAGTTTGAACAAATATACACCAACCCTTTTCTTAAACAATAACATAAAGAATTTCATTTCTACTCTCTCCCTAAATGATTGGGTGATACATGTATCGTTTGCACATGCACATCCTTAGTGTTTGAGTATACACGTTCACACTTGCCCCAGCTGTTCAGACCAACTGGGCTCATTTATTGAAAATATTTTAAAGGTGTCGTAAAAATGATCGAAATAGATCAAAAATAGTTTAATTTTATCTATGGGCGAAAAATGGTGCTAATGCATTTTTTTAAAATGAAAATGTTAGATACATTTGTATCACTTAGTAAGATATCAAAGTGATATATTACCGTTTCTCTTTTAGTTAAGAATTTTTACTCCCCCTTCCTCGCTCTGGGGAATGTGTGAACATGGAACATCTCATAGGAGGCCTCCTGTCTCTTGTAAAACTGTCACTGTAGCCAGTCAGCAAGCTCCCCTGTCCTGCACAGCGCTCTTTATAAGGAGCTGCAGAATAGCACTGCTGTCATTGGCTGACACTCCTCCACTGGTTTTACATGCCGTATATATGTAGCTTATCCCTTGATCATTCCTGAAATATTTTCATAACTTTACTAATGGAGTCTCTGACCCTGGGCATTGCATTGCACATTGCAATAAATAAATCTGAATTGAGGTTTTCCTGAGCAGTTATGTGATTGTGTAATTACACAGATGGTAAAGTACCCAGTGTGTAAGTGTTAACGATAGCCACACGTAATAAAGTCACAATCAAAAACGGTCACAATAAAAGACTGCAAGACTTTACACGTTCTTTAGTGCACCTTCACTTCAGACATCTTGAAGCCAGTAGCTTTCACACTTTTTGAGTTCGACTGTGGACTTGCCTCCAAAGCTTAAAGTGAATCTGTTTTGTGTTTGTTTTTTTTGGACTTTGTATAAAGAAAGCTGTTATGGCCAACTTACCTTCCAAAATGTTACTTAACTACATTTACCGTGGGGTTCGGCCACACACTGACCCAACTGTTTGTACATGTGGAGTTTATACATTTCATAGTGACTTGTGGTGGGTTTTACAAAGAAACCTGCAACATAGCCAAATTGGGAAACCTATCCAACTCATCTTAATGAAAGATTTGTTCTAATTTGTCAGTGACTAAATTCTGCAATCTGACTGTTAGCTCGCTGTTCCACCCCTGTCAGTACCCCCAGTCCCTCTTCGACTAGAGAGCTTGCTTCTGCTGTTACTTTGAGAAGGTGGAGTCCTTCCATTGTCTTCAGTGCTGCTAAATGTTCTCATTTACCCGGAGTTGCTCACTCAGCCCATAGATTGTGTGGCAGCTTTTAACAAGGCTCTGTGCCAGTGTTGAAATGCTAAATTTACATCGAAATGGAATTTTGCTACTGTCTGGCTGCCAACTTCGCCGCTCCTTCTAGCAGAACGGCAAGCTGTGGCGATATTAGGTAAAGTCTACACAGGGATTATTTGAGACTTGGGGAATGAAAAGACCGAAACTTGCTTACTAATCTCACCCAAACCTTTATGAATACGTTCAGGTGAGCAGTGGTCCACAGGATGTTTCAAGCCATTGGAGGTTTCTTACACAATACAATAACGGAGGTGACAGTGTTTTTGGCACTATTGGTTGTAACTGGAGGCTCTCAGTCTGAATTAAGGTATTTTGGGGAAGAGCTGGCTGTGGCATCTAGAAACCTCATAAAAGCTTGAGCAGCGTTTGTAGTTATTACTAAAGAACTAGCTAACCACACATTTCTCCAAACCCCTATGCATCCATTTGTTCAGATCAAATAACAATCCTGTTTTGTAATTCAGATTTCAGAATGCTAATGGGGATTTCATGTAAATAATAAATACTTTTTTAAATTAACATTTTGAGACTGTGAGCTGGACAACCACTATGGGGACTGCTTGGTGGCCAAGTCATAGACATAAATTCACAATACGAAGAAGACACAGTGTACCAATACCCTCAACCTGATATCTTCTCAGATTGAATTAATGACAATGACAAAGGAACACGAAATATAAATGACGAGGAAAGAGATATTTTTGGGGAAGAGGTCTTATATCTGAGTGACGACGTGTCAGAAGAATATTGACACACATTGTAAATAAGGTAGAATTGGGTTGCGTGGAGGGGGAGGGGAGTTATTGTGAGGTCTAATATTGGGAAGAAAAAGAGACATTAGGGGAATTAGGAAAAGATCAGTAGTAAAAAGTATTACATTTACCAAGTGGTTTGTTTACAGTAAGGTGGTTTTCTAGATCTTAATATCAGTTATAACTCTCCCCCTATTTCAGGTTCATCTCCCTTACTGCGTGTTCATTTACAGCTTTACACAATGTGGTTTGTTCAGAGCAATTAAAAGATCATGACACTGCTTCAATTTTGGCCTAAATTTGGAATATTTGGTGTTTATTTTTGGTCCAAAAAGCCAGAAAATGCCCAATTACCTGTTTTGGGTATTTTTGCAACTCTGTTAGTTTTGCCTTCATTTTTGAAGATGGTTGTAACTCCATCTTAACTTACAATGAACTTTCATGTTTCCTGGTAATAGATAATTATGTCATTTAACTACATTCTTATCTTTTATAAGGTACATAGATTCCTGTTTCATTCTTTATCAAACTTCTACTTGGAGTATTTTTAGCACATAGCACTGATGAAGATAGTCAGTCATTCTTTTGTACTTTTAATTTTAAACCCGCTTCATTATAATTCATCATGAGGACCATTAAATTGGCAAAATAAACCCATTCATTGGCCATGCATTTTGCATAATAAATGCATTCCATTCACGGCAGCAGCATTAATATATGGAAGTTGGAGAGTTTGCTTGCTCACAGCTTTGTGTGCTGGAATTCAGGACAGAGTATCCAGCAGATCCTGTTCCACGTACAATGACTCCCACCATTGTGTACAAGTGATCGCATGACGTTCTCTCAGTGCGCACTTTCACTGGGAAATCTGTAGAACTATGCATTAACGTAACAATCCAAACCAGGACACATCGTATCAGATTTCAAGGATTCTGCTTGGTTTGTATAAATGTACTGATTGTTATGAATGATAAAAACTAAAATAAACTCTAGATGTATGAAAACAGATTGTCAATACTACAAAAAAAATCCAGACTATTAATTATACTGTGAGAACAGATAATATGGCTCATCTTTTAAGAACAAGGTAAATAAGATACAGGTCATATATTTGGGGAGCAAAATAATCATTTACTATCCCTGCTGAGATACACTGGGTAGGTTCATGATCAGCTTCACATGGGACTTGGCAATTTGTCTAAAACTGATAAAAACTTGCTTCTAATTAGATATTCACCTTCAGCAAATGCACCCAGTCTTCATTATTATTATTATTACATAGTTAAATAGTTACAAAGTTCAAAAGAGACTTGTGTCCATCAAGTTCAGCCTTCCTCACATTTGTTTTTGCTGTTGATCCAAAAGAAGGCAAAAAACCCAGCCTGAAGCGGTTCCCTTCTTGACCCCAAAATAGCAGTCAGATGTCTCCTTGGATCAAGCAGCTATTACCCCACTAATTAGATATTATGTCCCTGTATGTTATGTTTTTGAAAGTATTTATCCAATTGAAGTTTAAACATCTGTATGGACTCTGATAAAACCACCTCTTCAGGCAGAGAATTCCATATCTTTATTGCACTTACTGTAAAAAAACCTTTTCTTTGCCTTAGATGAAATCTCCTTTCTTCCAGCCTAAATGTATCACCTCGTGTCCTATGTATAGCCCTGTTTATGAATAGATTTCCAGATAATGGTTTGTACTGGCCCCCAATATATTTGTATAATGTTATCATATCCCCTCCCAGTCGTTGTTTTTACAAACTAAAGAGATTTAAATTTTTTAACCTTTCTTCGTAACTAAAATGCTCCATTCCTATTATCAATTTTGTAGCTCGTCTCTGCACTTTTTCTAGTGTCATGATATCCTTCTTTAGAACAGGTGCCCAAAATTGCACAGCATATTCAAGGTGTGTTTTTACCAGTGATTTATAAAGAGGCTAAATTATATTTTCATCCCGAGAATTTATGCCCCTATTTATACATGACAAATCCTTACTGGCCTTAGCAACTGCAGATTGACATTGCATATTGCTGCCTAATTTGTTATCTATAACAGTTCCCAAATCCTTCTAGTCTGTGGTTATCTCTAATTCACTACTATTTAGGGTGTAAGTTGCTTGTGCATTCTTGACCCCGAAGTGCATAACTTTGCATTTCTCTACGTTAAATTTCATCTGCCATTTGAGTGCCCATATCTTGCTCACATTTTATTACTTTACAAAGTTTTGTGTCATCTGCAAACACTGAAACATGGTTTTCAGTGCCTATTTCAAGATCATTTATAAATATGTTAAATAGAAGCAGTCCCAAAACAGAACCCTGAGGGACACCATTTACCACTTTTGTCCAGCCTGAAAATGTACCATTAATTACAACTCGTTGTACTCTATCCTTAAGCCAGTGTTCTACCCAAGAACAAGAATATTCATCTAGACCAATTTCTTTTATTTTGAAGACTAACCTATTGTGAGGAACCATATGAAATGCCTTGGCAAAATCCAAGTAGATCCACCCTGATCTATACTTCTACTTACTTCTTCGTAGAATGCAATTAGGTTAGTTTGACATGACCCATGTTTCATAAAACCATGCTGATTATTGCTAATTACAAAGTTCTTCCCAATGAATTATTATTTATTATTAATTATTTTGCAGAACTTCATAAACTTGACAATAAACTCAGCGGTTCATTGTAGAATTAAGATTAAACTCAGACAGGGCTATTCACTAACATGAGAATTGTGGGGAATTCCGGGTAGATTTCAAATATAAAGCCAACATAGCCGAACTAAAAGCATAACTGGCTTGGAGACGTTATCCATTTCTGCTAAATTTGAAATAAATGTTATAGTTAAAAATACATTTGATTTTACTGTTATCTTGAGTTTAAACATTGAACTCAGCAGTTCTCCACAGACCAAACATGGAACTCAGCAGTGCTACGTAGATTAAACAGTGAATTTTGTAGACTTGGCATTCAATCCAATTATCTGCCATTTAGGAGTTAAATCACTTTGTTTTTCTCCATGCAGCTCTAGTCACAACTCCCCCACCGTATGACTGACACGGACTGCATAAAAATGTTTTCATTTTCAATCAGATGTTAACATGCATTATTACTTTAGAAGGTTTTATATCCTGCTCTGTGGCTTGTGCAGGCTCTAGCAGGCGAGTAAAAGAGCATGAGATAAGATCTTCTAAATTAAACATACTGTGTGATAAAGTAAGTTTAAACATTAGATCTCTCTTTACAGGAAGTGTTTAGAAAGCCGGGCATGTTACATACAGGGAGGTATGACAATGGCTGTATAAAGTGATTTAACTCCTAAATGGCAGAGAATTGAGTAGTGAGACTTCAGGGGCATGATATATACAGTAAAACTACTCCATTATGATACCATTGTTTGGTACCTACAGGGTCCTTCAAACAGTGACATCAAATGTTGCTGTAATGTACCTATTTTCTCCAACAACAAAAAATCAAAAAAATCTTAACATAAGGATTGTCAAAAAAATCTATAAATATAGGGAATAGAAAGCATCATATTAAAAATCTTGCTTAGTGATAATTCCCTGTTATATGAATTGACCTTGGCGTTTTGTGTTCAGTGTCTTTGCAATTCCAATGCTTCCCCTCACCTGATGTATAAGCTCTGTGACATCACAGACCTTATTTCTCACCCCATACTTGGTGCTTTCGCCTGTCCTTGTGTGCTAGCATGCAGATTTCTACAGTATATATAGCGAGTGTCATACGCTTTTCTGGAAATAAACTGTGGGTCAGCAGCTAAACTAGAAATAGAAGTGTATTTTGGGACATTTCAGAGGCTATCACTGGATACTGTAACATACGTCTTCTCTTACACCCTTGAAACAATGAAACTGTGACATGATTGTATCAGAGTTACACTGTACCGGATCCATTGTATACATGTTAATATACTTTTCTTTTCTTCCATTATTTTGAGCATCCATTAAAAATTCACGGTGTTTCTATTCATCTATTTCTTCTGGATAAAGTAATCACGATCTGTTTTTCAAATTCTGTAGATTTATCTAGAGCAGTCACCATTAAAGTCCATGGTCATTTTTGTAGATAAGCCATTTGAAAGTTTTTGTAACATTGTGATCATTCTAAAAGCTTATCCGGCAGAATTAAAGCAAGGCCACAGATACTAACTCCGGGGACCCTTGTTTTAGTGACGGACGGTGAATGTAGAGAAATTGCATAAAGGACTTTTGTACGATATGATGGCATAATGTGGCCGACTGCCTGCTAGAAGCCGGTAACCGGCAGCGCACACATATATTCCGTGCTAAGGCACCCGCATGAGAGGGGAGACAGAATAGCTCTGCTTCAGTCTGACAAGGTTTAAACAGGTGGCACTGAGAACACAGTGAATTCATTACAAGCCATGTGTAAACACGGACAGTCCGTTTACATTTTTCTGGTTTATGCGTTTGCTAGAAATCCTGCTTGGAACAGAGCTCAGATTGTGTGTGATTGTATGTTTCATACACCTGTCCTAACACGCTTTGTATGCTGAATTCTCCTGGAGCTTTAAACACTGTGCTATAGGGAGACGTTCAGTGATCACTGATCAGCCAGCGGCCTAGACTCTTCCTATATAATGTGAGCTATTGGCTGCCTAGACTCTTCCTATATAATGTGAGCTATTGGCTGCCTAGACTCTTCCTATATAATATGGGCGATTGGCGGCCTAGAACCTTCCTATATAATGTGAGCTATTGGCTGCCTAGACTCTTCCTATATAATGTGAGCTATTGGCTGCCTAGACTCTTCCTATATAATGTGGGCGATTGGCGGCCTAGAATCTTCCTATATAATGTGAGCTATTGGCTGCCTAGACTCTTCCTATATAATGTGGGCGATTGGCGGCCTAGAACCTTCCTATATAATGTGGGCGATTGGCTGCCTAGAACCTTCCTATATAATGTGAGCTATTGGCTGCCTAGACTCTTCCTATATAATGTGAGCTATTGGCTGCCTAGACACTTCCTATATAATGTGGGCGATTGGCTGCCTAGACTCTTCCTATATAATGTGAGCTATTGGCTGCCTAGACTCTTCCTATATAATGTGGGCGATTGGCTGCCTAGACTCTTCCTATATAATGTGAGCTATTGGCTGCCTAGACTCTTCCTATATAATGTGAGCTATTGGCTGCCTAGACTCTTCCTATATGATGTAGGCGATTGGATGCCTAGAATCTTCCTATATAATGTGGGCGATTGGCGACCTAGAATCTTCCTATATAATGTGGGCGATTGGCAGCCTAGAACCTTCCTATATAATGTGGGCGATTGGCGGCCTAGAATCTTCCTATATAATGTGGGCGATTGGCGGCCTAGAACCTTCCTATATAATGTGGGCGATTGGCGGCCTAGAACCTTCCTATATAATGTGAGCTATTGGCTGCCTAGAATCTTCCTATATAATGTGAGCTATTGGCTGCCTAGAATCTTCCTATATAATGTGGGCGATTGGCGGCCTAGAATCTTCCTATATAATGTGGGCGATTGGCGGCCTAGAACCTTCCTATATAATGTGGGCGATTGTGGGCGGAATCTTCCTAGAATTGGCTTAGAACCTTCCTATATAATGTGGGCGATTGGCGGCCTAGAATCTTCCTATATAATGTGGGCGATTGGCGGCCTAGAACCTTCCTATATAATGTGGGCGATTGGCGGCCTAGAACCTTCCTATATAATGTGGCTATTGGCGCCTAGAATCTTCCTATATAATGTGGGGCGCCTAGAATCTTCCTATATAATGTGGGCGATTGGCGGCCTAGAATCTTCCTATATAATGTGGGCGATTGGCGGCCTAGAACCTTCCTATATAATGTGGGCGATTGGCGGCCTAGAACTTCCTATATAATGTGGGCGATTGGCGGCCTAGAATCTTCCTATATAATGTGGGCGATTGGCGGCCTAGAATCTTCCTATATAATGTGGGCGATTGGCTGCCTAGAATCTTCCTATATAATGTGGGCGATTGGCGGCCTAGAACCTTCCTATATAATGTGAGCTATTGGCGACCTAGAATCTTCCTATATAATGTGAGCTATTGGCTGCCTAGAACCTTCCTATATAATGTGGGCGATTGGCGGCCTAGAATCTTCCTATATAATGTGGGCGATTGGCGGCCTAGAATCTTCCTATATAATGTGGGCGATTGGCGGCCTAGAACCTTCCTATATAATGTGGGCGATTGGCGGCCTAGAACCTTCCTATATAATGTGGGCGATTGGCGGCCTAGAATCTTCCTATATAATGTGGGCGATTGGCGGCCTAGAATCTTCCTATATAATGTGGGCGATTGGCGGCCTAGAACCTTCCTATATAATGTGGGCGATTGGCGGCCTAGAACCTTCCTATATAATGTGGGCGATTGGCGGCCTAGAACCTTCCTATATAATGTGGGCGATTGGCGGCCTAGAATCTTCCTAAATAATGTGGGCGATTGGCGGCCTAGAACCTTCCTATATAATGTGGGCGATTGGCGGCCTAGAATCTTCCTATATAATGTGGGCGATTGGCGGCCTAGAACCTTCCTATATAATGTGGGCGATTGGCGGCCTAGAACCTTCCTATATAATGTGGGCGATTGGTGGCCTAGAATCTTCCTATATAATGTGGGCGATTGGTGGCCTAGAATCTTCCTATATAATGTGGGCGATTGGCGGCCTAGAACCTTCCTATATAATGTAGGCGATTGACTGCCGCTTGTTCTCGGACAGACCTAAGGTGAGCAATACGAGATTGTGACTGGTGGGAAGACTTGTTCTCTGGTTTGGAGGATATTTGTTGAGAACCTTTATAATGTAGCTTAATATGAACAGCCTTCTGCTCCTCTCCTCCTTTTCTTTCCTTTCTTGTTTTTCTTTCCATTTGCATTTCTCTTGCTTCATTCTTTTCCTCTTCTTCCTTTCACCCGAATTTGCTGCTTTTATTTCCATTTGCCCATTCCTTTTCTCTCTCTTCTTTCATTTCATCTTCTTTCTTCCTTTTCCTCCATTTCTTTCCTCAATGCCCTTTAATTTTTCTCGCTCTTCCCCCCCCCTTTCTTTTCCTTTATATCTTACTTTTCCTTACTGAAATTGTAAAATTATTCCCCCACAGTCATCGGTCAATTAAATGTTGCTTCCACCGGATTATTATCCAGAGCATGGTAACGCTAGTTACAGTAAAACTGTCGTATGGTGCGGCTGATATGAAAATATGGAGTTTAGTCACCCTTTATTATGGTGACTGGACAATGGAATTCGAAAAACATTACATGGAAAAAATGTGAAAAACCCCAAACTTAATTTAGATCAAACAAGCTTAGCAGGAAAAATGAAAATGTTCCAGATCAACTATGTTGGCATATATTGAGCGTTTCTCTTGTCAGTTCCTCACCATTTAAAAAAAAAAAAGGCAAACAATAATCAGTATTATAGTTGAGTTGGAGGGTTTTCCAAAACCGTGATTTTTGCAGTTAGTTATACAATTCACTAATTGGTTGATAGAGCCTTCTTTGGTGGATAAACTGAATTTTTGTGGAAACGAGTATATGCACAGATTAGAGGGTGAAGTGTAATTTTGTGCAGCTCATTATGGAAGGTAGAAATAGATTTTTGTTTCCACGTCCTTGTGCCAGCGTATCCTGGGCTTGTAATGCCCACACTGGTCACTTCAAATACCTGAGCTTCATATTCCCATGATGGCTAATTCCACCTTAACGCATTATGGGAATTGTAGTTCATTGGTGCGAATATTAGCCCTCACTGCCTCTCTTGGCAAACTTATTACATCATTTGGATTCCACTACTACCTTTACGCTGATGACACTCAGATATATCTCTCCTCCCCAGATCTCTCCCCTGCCATCCTGCAACGTGTCACTGCTTGCCTTTCTTCCATCTCTGACTGGATGTCCTCGCGCTTTCTGAAACGCAATCTCTCTAAAACTGAACTTCTTGTCCTTCCTCCTCCTTATACTGATCCCGCTCTTTCGCTCTCACTTCAAGTGAGTGGTACCTGCATTAGTCCATCCTTGCAAGCGCGCTGTCTTGACATCGTACTTGATTCTGCCCTCATCTTTGAGCCTCACATCCAGTATGTTACCAAATCCTGTAGATTCCACCTCTTTCTTACACAAGATGCTACTAAGGAGCTTGTCAATGCTCTAGTCATCTCTCGCATGGATTATTGTAACTCTCTCCAAAAAGTCGTATTTCCTCACTACAGTCTGTAATGAATGCTGCCGCCAGACTGATTTTCCTCTCCTGTCGCTCCTGTCACACCTCACCCCTTTGTCAGTCCTTACATTGGCATCCTGTATCCTATAGGAGTCAATTCAAGGTACTAATTCACACCTACAAAGCACTGACCAATTCTAGCCCCTCTTAGATCTCCTCCCAAATCTGCAGGTATGCCCCTTCCCCGTCTCTCCGCTCTGCCCATGACCTTCTCCTGTCCTTTGCTTGCACCTGTATGGCCAACTCACGTTTGCAGGACTTCTCGCGGGCGGCTCCCTTCCTATGGAATAGCCTGCCTACCACCATCAGACTCTCCCCTAGTCTTCACTTGTTTAAGAAGTGCCTTAAAACCCATCTCTTTAGGAAAGCTTATGGCCTGCCAGACTAGCCTCTGTCTCACATACCTGTCCCTTGCTCTCTCCTAAAGAGCAGCACTCTACTCTCTCCTCCAGCTCTGCTTCACTCCCACCTAGTTTGATTGATATTTCCTGTCCTGTTGGGTTTTACACCTCACCTCCTATAGAATGTAAGCTCGTTTGAGCAGGGCCCTCTTCAAGCTATCGTTCCTGTAAGTTTTTGTAATTGTCTCATTTATTGTTAAATCTCCCCATTTGATAATATTGTAAAGCACTACAGAATATGCTGGCGCTATATAAATACCAGTAATAATAATAATAAATCTCTTTGACTGTGACCCACCTGGAATAATGGCTGATGAATTAGGCAGTAAATCTGGATTATGGCAGAATTACTCTGCATTCATTTCTTGTGTAATACTGGATTGAGCGGCAGCAGAGCAGGGTTCTGTGACTGTAGTTAAAATCTGGCGTGTGTGCAAGAGTTTTCACACGCAGGAGTGGTTTATTTTGCTGCAAACTGTCTTAGTTCACACATTATTGGGTAAACAGTTGGCATCCAATATACATTCCACAGGTCCCACTTACGATTAGAAAGCAAAAAAATAAATGTTTGTATAGTTTACTTTTCCCTCTGTCTTGAATATGAGCCGTTTCTTTAATATGTAAGTTTCTGATAGTTTTATTTGCGAATGGATAATTTTTGGATGAATTCTGTGTTAGAAGCTTTGCTGTGGAGTGTGGACCCCTAGACAGCCACCATTGATTTGTAACAATGTCTCTGGGTAGGTAAGTGAACTGAGTATCATGGTTATTTACTACAGTGACAATTGTCTGGAATTCAAAGTGAAGGAATTCAAGGGCAAATTAGCAGAACTGAAAAAAGTTCTTTCAATTGAGCTATTTAGGCCTTAGGTTTGCGATTAGCTTTGAATTCCCAACAATACTCCGTTTAGTAAATAGCCCTGTAAGTGTTTACGTCTCCGTCTCTCCCCTTATACATGGCATCTGGACTTTGTTGAGCTAAACTATTGTCCAACTCCTTGACCTGAAGCAGTGGTTCTCACTGGTAATACATGGTGTTTGTGTTGAGTTTCGGGCTGTGTTCATTTGGAGCATAGCTGATTTGTGTGGATCAGGCAGATTCTCTTCATCATTATTTGCCTCCACTAGAACCTCGAGAGACATCCTTCTTGAGTCCAGGAAGTGTGATATGGAATGACCCTTTGTGACTGGTGTGTCTTCCTATAGTAGTATGGAGTGCCACTCTAGGTAAATAGTGAATCAAAGGCCAGCCCGGTACAGCGACCGTGATGGAGGACCGCTGCCTCCAAATAAGTAACAAAAGTAGACAAGGTCAACAGGATAGGTACTTTGAAAGGATTTATTGAAACAGGAACACAAAAATATACAATGTTTCAGCCCAAGACCTTAGTCATGTATGCACACTGGTATGTCTTCCTGGCACTGTGCTAGTCAAGGTCAGAAAATTGAGAGTGTACACAAAACTGCTTTATTAAGCTAAAATTATTTTGGTGCCTATAGTGTCGCTTTAAAGTTCCTGTAAGAAGTCACTTTCCGCATAACTAGAAATTGAAATGTGCTGGGGGTTCTTTGTTATTCCAGTTTTCCTTTTTCGTGGTTGAATCCTTTAAATTCTTCCACTGGCCAACAATGTGAATTTAAACTATAAATCAGTCCTTTCTGTCAAAGTGTCCAGAGCTTGTATTTTTAAATCACATCTGTTCACTATCTGATGTGAGATTACAAGCTGCTTTTAGACATGTGTTTCGGGGAGCATTGTCCTGTCAGCACTCAAAGCATATTAATAGCCAATAATTTCTCATTGTACAAACACCATTCCATATTTTCTTCTACACATCACCTTAGACATCTCACTGGCACATTTAGAGTTAAGAGGAGAGGTTACGTGGGGGCGGTGGTTCTAGATTTGGCAGTAGTGGGGTATAAGAGAGAAACAGTTGTATGGAAGGTCCCCAAACAGCTGGATCTACTCTGCCTGCAGTATGGCGTTCCTCACACGTTTGTGATACAGCTTACTTTCTGCGGGGACTTAATTCTGAGCTTTAAGCCACTCGGAATCAGTTGGACTGGAATGTTGAATATTGTCATGAGAACAGTTTTACATCCTCGCTACAAAGACACAAAGCATCTTTTTTTCTGTCCAGCAAGCGAGTCCAGGTCATTTTTTCACCCTTAAATGGACTCTCCCACAATATCAGCTGGTAAAATGGAAAACATATGGCGTTTACAGACTCAGAACTTTATTCTGCTGAGAATTAAAAATGTGGAATATGTTTACTTCCGGTGGGGCTGCTTTATTCAGGGGGGTAACACATACAGTACAGTGTAATCCACTAAACAGTGAGCCCTGAGTTCCCAACCAAATTGACCTCTATACATATCGATTCTGCTGTTTTTCACGTAAATATGGCGACTTGCTTGTCGCCTCATTAGTTAGCGAGTAAGCCCCTTTGCATGTTGTGATTTTAAGAAACTGTCCTATTGCCATAATAACATAGTCAGCTGTTTCAATGTGTGCTTTTTGTTTTTTCCTTTTAAGCTTAAGGAAAACTTGTAAAATAGATATTTTACTTTTAAATTAGATATTTGAATTATTTTGTGAACCATGGACGATATGTTTTCAAAATATATCAGTGTCAAAAATCACAGTAATTGAAAAATAGAGATACTTACAACATGTTGTCTGGGGGTGACCATGCCTTCAAAATAGCTTTGCATAAATCATTGCAATCCCAAAAATATGCATTGCCATTACAAAAATATATGAGAAATCCTCTATAACTCCACATTTCAATCCGTGTCTGCCAAAGACGTATACATCCTTTTTAGGGGATGTGACCATGGGTAGGGCTATTCAGTGCATTTTAGTAACTTCATGAACTACTGATGAACATTTGTCACTGAAAATGTTATTTTGAACAAGAACAATGTATCTTATTTACACAGACTGATTTCTAAACACATTTATTGTATTTAAAGACACATTACTGGGGCTCTGTTATATACTCAGACACATTACTGGGGGTATTATTGCTGTGGAGCTCTGTTATACACTCAGACACATTATTGGGAGTATTATTGCTGTGAAGCTCTGTTATACACTCAGACACATTACTGGGAGTATTATTGCTGTGGAGCTCTGTTATACACTCAGACACATTACTGGGAGTATTATTGCTGTGGAGCTCTGTGATACACTCAGACACATTACTCGGAGTATTATTGCTGTGGAGCTCTTTTATACACTCAGACACATCAACAATATTGAGCTCCTAGAAAAGAGGGACATTAGTACAGTAAAGAGGGACAGAGGGATTTGGGCTCAAAATAGAGACTGTCCATTCCAAATACGGATACTTGGTAGTTATGGTATTATAAGTAATTATTATAATTACCCAGTTTGATTGACAGTTGCACGTCTCTTTGTTTGCCATTGTGTAATTTAATTCATATATATGTTATTTATTACCTAAAGAACTAATTGAGTGGAAGGTTTGCTGAACGGCTTTACATGTAGGACTGGTCAAGAAACCAAAAATTGTGGAGAATTCCAGATTTTATACCAAAGCTGCTGAACTGGAAAAATTAATCTTCAGCTCAGCAAATATTCCAATTCTGTTTGTGCCTAAAATTTGCAATTCTCTTGTCTGTTCCCAACATTAAAGGACCACTATAGTGCCAGGAAAACATACTCGTTTTCCTGGCACTATAGTGCCCTGAGGGTGCCCCCACCCTCAGGGTCCCCCTCCCGCCCGGCTCTGGAAGGAGGAAAGGGTTAAAAACTTACCTTTTTCCAGCGCTGGGCGGGGAGCTCTCTGCTTCCTCTCCTCCTCCGTTCCTCCTCCTGGGCTGAATGCGCACGCGCGGCAAGCGCTGCGCGCGCATTCAGCCCGTCGCATAGGAAAGCATTTACAATGCTTTCCTATGGACGCTTGCGTGCTCTCACTGTGAAAATCACAGTGAGAAGCACGCAAGCGCCTCTAGTGGCTGTCAATGAGACAGCCACTAGAGGATTAGGGGGAAGGCTTAACCCATTTATAAACATAGCAGTTTCTCTGAAACTGCTATGTTTATAAAAAAATGGGTTAACCGTAGAAGGACCTGGCATCCAGACCACTTCATTAAGCTGAAGTGGTCTGGGTGCCTAGAGTGGTCCTTTAATTGCGTTAGTGAACAACTCTGTTCATGATCACCAAGAGACTGGAAGCTCTTCAGAACAGATCATTGCTGCTTTTTGCCCAGTGATGATTTGGTTTCAGCTTGTAAAGTATTAAAACCATGAATAGATTGTAAGCTCTTCACAACAGATGCTTTATTATGCAAGGAATGCTTTGTGTTCAACACTTTATACATTCATCTATCTATGAAAAAAAATGGAAAAAAAATAAAAGGAAAGAAAAAATAAAAGAATTTAAAAAACAAAACCTTCTTCCCTGGAGTTTTGTGCAGTGTACTGGTCTGCTTGCGGTGCAGATGTCAGTCAGAAGGTACTCGGGTCCTGCTCGGCACTGATGTCATAGCGGAATGGCAAGGCTGCTGCTGGAAACCAAGCCCCTGGGATCCAGCTGGCTGGATTGACAAAGTTTCTCTCTCTCTCTCTCTCTCTCTCTCCCACTCCAAGCCCAGAGACACTCCTCCTTCTCTCTCCCTCATTCTGTGCGCTCTGGACTTTGTGCAAGTTTGTGTGAGCAGCCTGTTTACTCACTCACACAGAAAGGACACATCCACCAGACACCGTTATGTGGTGAGTATGATAGAGAACATCCTGGGAGCTACGTTGTGTTATGTAGAGTAACTTTCCTGTAGCCCTCACTCTGGCAGCACATCACAATCTAAAATCACTGAAGTCAGGTGTTTTTTCCAAGTATTTGCAGTCGGCTGTTTTTATTTTTTTGCTCTCGGTTTTCACAGATCTGCTGCAGTGACAGCTACATTTTGGGAACACAAGTTGTTCCTGGTTGATATTGTGGTAAATATTGGGAAATGTTTGGGCACTGCAGCTGTTGTCTTGAGTGCCAGTCTGTGCTGGTCTTTGGCATGCCAGCTGTTGGGAAGATTTCCATCCAGGTAGATGTGAAATGTTAGCCCCCATCGGCTGTAGCGTAAGAGTTTTAGTAGAGATGCTAAAGTCTTGTTCATGTCTTTATAATACAAATCATGTAACTTTTCGTTAAAGTTTTTTCATGTTGCGTATTTTAAATCTGGAGTAATGTTTGTCTTGGCTTCCTTTCATTATCTATTTCATTTTTGGGGGGGATGGGGCCAATTTGCCCCTTAACCATCAGAGTAGGTGGTACACAATGCCAGTGTCCTTTTACCTTCTATGGCATTTAAAGAGTTACCCCCCTTCCCTGGAATCTGTGATGTGTACAGAGTAGCTCTTGTCTGCAAGAGTTGGTGATTTTCCTTTTTTTTTTTTTGGTTTAGCTTTGGCTGACAGCATGTGGGGGTGTAGAATTACCATACCCTTTAACTGTTTGCATGCCAGCATCGCACAGACATTACACATTCCCTCTGGCACCTACAAGAGCGTGTGTTCATTCCTTTTTGGTCTAAATGACCACGAAAATGTGCAAGAAAGAGAGAGGTTTTTCTCCTACGGCTGAGCAGAGATTAAATAGCTCGTACGTGTCCCACTTTTAAAGTATGCACAGGGCTTCCTTCCTGTACTAATCACTGTAACCTCCCAGATCAGGCTGTGTTAGTGCACTGGATACATTGTGGCTGTGACACTCTAAACACAATCTGGACCTAAACATGTTCTTAACCCATTCCTGCCCAATGGGAAGGAGAGTTTTCTGGTTCAATGAGTTACACAGAATGTTATTTCCGCTGATAATCTAATACATTCAATTTTTCCTATTTTATTAGTAACAATGTAATTAAATAAACTTATTGGGCAGTTGTTCCCCCCTTTAACAAACATACCCCTTCCCCCGTTACTGGATATTTGTTGGGGTATCGGTTACTTGACTCTTTTGAGAGAATGTTTACATTTTTATTGTATATATTTTCCTATATTCCCAGCAAATATGCGAAACAAACTGTTGTGAATGTGGGAAAGTAACCTTTGGCTTGAGAGAACTCCCATTAACGTAATTACAGGAGGCAAAGGTGCCAATTATCTTACGGAACTGTTCTGTGGAACTGCACTATCTGCTCGTTGCTGCTAAGTAATGTGAATGTTCACATGTGCAGAATTTCAGACGTGACGATTTGAGGTTTTATTGCCAATATTCCTACAAGGAACAAAGCGACATTTATATTGTTTGTTGTGCGCTTTTATCCCAGCTGACCCTGGTATTCAGTCTGTTGTGGGCAAATCCCATCTCTCTTTCATCCTTTGTAGGATCACACATAGGTGGGCTCTGCGGCACAGAACACTAGGCGGTCCATTTAATCTCTCTGTTCGCCATGTACTTGTTTAATATTACGACTACACTCCTTAATATTATAAATGTTGGTTTCTTTTTAATTCTCTACACTGTGCTGTCATTTCAATCAGGGCTTAACAAGTTAATTAACTGGCTGAGAATAATGGGATTTTCAATTCAGTAACTGTATAGACTGCGGCAGTTTTACTCCGTATCTCTTATTAGTCTCAAAACAGCTGCAGTCCCAGGGACTAGCCCTTATTGCCTTAGAAGGTAAGCTCTTGGGGTGAGGACTTTTCAGTTTCCCAAATAGTTTTATATTGCATGCAATCACTATAGCCCACTTTCCACTCTCACAGCCTTAATCCCCATGTTGTACAGCACTGCAGTGATGTTGGTGCTCTGTAAAAAAAAAGTTACAACAATAATAATTGTGACAATAGTTTGTAACCTCAGCGAGGCCCCATAAAGGTGTTAATGCCCCGGGGACTTGTATTTATTCCTGTAAACAGTGCATGAAATGCCATTGGAATGTAAGAACGCTTTGCTCCCTCACTGCTTCTAAAAACATGATCTCTGAATCAGGCCTGTCAGATCCAGGGAGATACATAGATAGACAGATAGGGAGTTTTGTAAACTAAGGAAACGTTAAATAGATGCATTACACATCTCTATACAATGTGACAAGTTAGTAGAAATTACAAACCGACTGAGACATCCAGCATAGCTCTGGGTGGGCTTGTAAACATTACTCTCAGCCAGCCACTACCAGTTACTTTGTTTTAAAATCTATTTAAATATAATGATCTGTTCACAGTTTGCTAAAATGTATTTTTATGGCATTTTTATAACACAAAATGAGTGCCAAGTGCTAGTCGTGGTCTGCTTTTAGCCCTTTATATTAAAAGGTCCATATAACAGGCTTATATTGGTCTTAAAATTATTAAAATGCCTTGCTAATTCATAATGAGGGATTTATTATACCAAAGCTCAAACAGGGATGGTCATCTTTACATATACAGGGCTGAATACGTGTCTAATTCCTTGGAATCCCTGCTTAAACACATGTGGATCAACCTAAATAATTGAATTATCCACCTGTGGTTAGGCTGTATATCCAAAGCTCTTGTTTCAGGCCTGATGTTGAACATCCCTTTAAAAGAGTGGTGGAATTTGAGCCCAGATCCATGGAAAACCCTGCTTAAACAGAGGTGTAACAATTTCATTAGCTGCGTTAGTTAACTCACCTGTGGTTAAGCAGTAGTTAAGTAGAGATGAACAGCTCTGCTTTAATAGGTACATACACAATAGCAGTGAGGGCTGATTGTAACCTCCCAGTACATTAACATCACAGAGGGTTGAAATACATTTGGCAATATCTTATATCAGTGCAAGTCACAGACTGAGTGTCTGAGCATTAAACATAATGTACTAATAAGATTTAATCATTTATAAAATCAAGCTTCATTTATAAGAAATGACCACATGTCTTTATTATCAGATTTCTGAGTCTCTCTTTTTTTGTGTGCGTAACGCAAAATATAGCATGGTGTAGAAATCTACAGCAACAAACTGTATAAAACAAAATATACTATTGAGACTGTTTTGGTAAAAATTCCAAGTGGGTAGTTCATTATATTGTTTCTCTCTTTCTCCTTTGGCACCCTGGGCCTGGTTCTGACAGGAGTCATATTAGAAACGGCTTAAATGCTGTATTGTAAGTACGCCAAGTCTCTCCTGTAATCTCTCTGATACATGACCATCATTGTGTAGCCAGACTCAGGACTGCTATCAAGGAAACACAATGAGTTCCCCAGAACTAAACCCTACAAGTAGCAGAACCCTGGATTACCAGCCACAGCACCAGCTGGTATCTCACAGGAGGGCTGCACATTCTCACCCATTGGGGGCCGGCACACGTTAGGGCTGTAGTTTTATTGGCTACTATGTAAACCCTCCCACAGCGCAGTCCATCATCGCGCTGGTTAGTTCGTTATATGGCGTGTAAACTCTCCGGGTACAGTTTGTGAGGTGAGTGTCATGGTGTGTGCGTGAGTGCATGCCCTGATCTGTTTGCATTCTCAAGCTTAAAGCATTTAGCAGAAATCATAGCACTTAATGTAATGTTATTGTTAGTCTGGATTAAGTGTAATGGAATATCGCTGTGTGTTTATGCTGTAACCTTCCTTAGTATGCAAAGACTGCAAGGAGCTGGAGAATTGGAATGAGGGGAGGGATGGGGGTACAGTCTGCTGCCTCGTCCATCCTCCACAAACCTCAGCAATGGAGGGGCTGGCTGTAAACCACAATGATTCACTGCTAGTACAGGGCTAGGATGTTATACTTTGTTATGATGTTACCATTCAAATATCTGCTGGCTATTTCATTTCATTTAAAGGGGAAATAAACGTGAACACACAGTCATGGTTCACTTTATACAAATCTCCTGTCATTTTCAGAATGCAGAGCTATAGATTTTGATTGAGATCTAGATATATAGATATATCTTGTGAGAGTTGTATCTGCAGAAAACTACAGCAAGTGAGATGAAGTATGTTTCTTTAGAACGCTGCCTCTTGACTTGCGTTAGAATATAAATGGAATTCTCTATATGACAGCTAGAATTCAATTTTTGCCACTTTGAATTCCATTTTCAATTCTCTATAGTTAACACTATAGCCAACAGCCCTGAATTTTGTACCATTACACATTATTTTTTATTGGTGACTCCCTATTGGTTCAGAGAAAATATTATGGTCTTATTAACAACTAAATTATAGTGAGTTGTAGACTGCGACAATAGCTGAATCGAGGATTTTCCCAAATCAGCACTTTTTTTTTCCATATCCTAATTTGCCTTTCAGTTCACCACCATTCAGTGTTTAAATCCCCCCACATTAACATTTCGATGAGACATGGCCCCATATATGTACTCTAATGAGCTCTGCAGGCTCTGTCTCCTGTACTAGGTCCTACATGTTCAGTAAAGTATTGCAGAACGCAGAGAGCAGAGCAGCAATGGCTTTCCCGTAACGTTCAACCAGCCTGCAGAATTAAAGGCAACTGTTACAAGTACAGCGTACACATTGCTCACTCTTGTGCAGCTCAAAGGGTTAATGGTTGAGAAAGTTTAAAAACTCAATTTTAATCCTGCAGTTATTTTCGTGAGCCGCTGTGTCCGTCCTTGCAGCCCCCGATCACTTTTTTTTAATGTTCCTGTGGACTATTTATAAGTCTGTCCTATTGATCTCATCGAAGCAGAGCTTTGTTGTTCTCTTTGTCATTTATTTATTATTCATGCCCAGGTTCCAGTAATGCATTTGGACTCTGCCTCGTTCCGTTCTGAGTATTGAGCAGCAGATCCATCGCAGTAAATGTATTTCTTTCCCATATGTGAATATTTTGGCATGTCCTGTTATGCTGCTTTTCAAATCTTTGGGTAAATAATGATAGGACGTGCACAAATATTTAGTATTAAAATGCTGTGATCTGATTCCCAAAATAGCAGACCATGTTTTCTACTCACAGAGCATCTGTGTTTGATTCTAAGTTTACGTTTATTTTCATGTTTTATGCAAAGCCCTGCGAGTGTGCACTAGGTCATACATCCACTCTGACTTCTAGCTCCTCACATGGGGGTAAGCGGTGACAACTGAGCTATGCCCCCAATTATTTAACCACTCACGCTGCTCTCTGAGTGGCAGCTATAGCTATTGGGTCTCCTTTTCAGTCCGTGATGCATTGATGCATTGTAGAAGCTACTTTTGTTTGAACCCTTACGTTTTATTATGTGATGTGCATAGGGTGGAGGCCTTTCTCATTATCATTAAGAGGGTCTTGAAGCTGTCATGAGTGAACAGAAACAACAATAATTTATTGGCCTTATCTTATTAAAGAATTTCAAAGTCTGTAATCATTTAAAATCTGTTAATGCAGCAGATATGAGATGTTTTTTCTCCGATACTGTATCACTTTTTCACAATTTTCATAATCTGTTACAGGCTCATTCAGCCCCTGGCATTGAAAGGGTTGAAATAATGTTTTATTATTCTCAAGTTATGGCTGCACCAAAGACCGTGAGAAATTACAGGGTGGGGGGTTTGTAAAGGGGGCAGGATTTCTCAGGGGTCTCCTGGCTTACAGTTGGCTGAAGGTTCAAATGCCAAACAAGCATTGGGCAAACAGAACAATAGAAGAGGGGGGAGTAAAAATGTATATATCGGGAACGCAGACACAGGCAGCTGGGTGATGGAAAAAGAGAAAAGGGCACAGCAGGGGTACGAGGGACAACAAACATGGGGAGAGAGAGAGACAGCCCATGATAGGCAGTTATGTGTAGAGACCACTGATTATAGACAGCTTTGTACAGAGAGTGCCAAGGATGTGCAACTACAAATGAGGATAGACCGCATCATATAGAGACAGCTGTGGATAATCATCTACATATAGAGTGCTAATAATTGACAGCTACATATAGAGACAACCACGAGTAGACTGCTACAAGTAGAGACGACTAATGATAAATAGCTACCGGTAGATAACCAGAGAGGCATCAAATAGTGCCATCTGAGGGTAGACAGAGCAAAGGATTGACAGCCAAGGATAAGCTACGCATTCAGAAAAGATTGACATCTACAGGTTGAGATAGCCAAAGAATAGACTGCCACAGATTTTAACAGTCAATGATAGACCACTACATAGAGAAACAATTTAAAATAGACTACCACAAATGGGATTTTACCTATACCTGGGGTTTATTCACTTAACACCGAAATGTAGTAAATACATTGTAAAATGTGGAGAAAATAAGCTGATTTTAACAGTTATCCAACTCAGCGATAGTGACAGTTTGGATGTTTTACACTGAATTTTGCAATTTGCTTTTCAGTTCACTACAAGTCAGGAATAAACCCCTATTTTCTATCCTTGAAAACGTATTGATACATTGTATCAGCGCTCTGGAATATGTTGGTGCTACATAGTGAACTAATAAAATATTTTTAGTCCAATCAAAGCAGATCTGCAAGAACAAAGCTACAAATATGTTCAATAAGAGGCTACTTGTAGATTTCCATCTTTAATCCGTTAAGGACACAACATGTGCGACATGTCATGATTCCCTTTTATTCCAGAAGTTTGGTCCTTAAGGGGTTAAACAGGTTTATCAAACCATCAACAACAATTCCGAGAATGCTATTACTTCCTGGGAGTTGCAATTTTGTCAATGATCAAAGGCGGCAAAAGAGATGACACTTCACCCCATCACCCTGCAAGCTAAATATTAACCTAGAGGACACAGAGATGCTTTGTACAACAAAGGATCAGAAGGGTGTGCTTAGGAACTTTATTTTAAAGTGTTAAAGAAAATGTTCTTCTAATCCTGGAAAATTGAAACATTTTTACATTTTGCACTATTTGGAATAATTCATGTTTTGATTGACATGAACTGAACTTCTGTCATAATTTGAGATTACATTGCCTTGGTCAAATGAATTGAAGCTATACATTTAGAGATTGTGATACCTAGAAACATGGGAGTGTTCCTTTAATAATATAAACCCACCCAGTGTAACTAACTGTAACCTAACCTACACAGTGCATCTAATGTGTGTGGCAGCCTGGAGTGTCACTTTAATAATATAAACCCACCCAGTATAGCTAACTGTAACCTAACCTACACAGTGCACCTAACGTGTGTGGGAGCCTAGAGTGTCCCTTTAATAATATAAACCCACCCAGTATAACTGTAACCTAACCTACACAGTGCATCTAACGTGTGTGGGAGCCTAAAGTGTCCCTTTAATTATATAAACCCAACCAATATAACTAACTGTAACCTACACAGTGCAGCTAATGTGTGTGGGTGTTCAGGGTGAATGGGTAGGTTTTCAGGGTGAGTGGGTAAGTTTTCAGGGTGAGTGGGAATGTTTTCAGGGTGAGTGGGTAAGTGTTCAGGGTGAATGGGCAGGTTTTCCATTGGGGGTGGGTAGGTTTTCAGGGTGAGTGGGTAAGTGTTCAGGGTGAGTGGGTAAGTGTTCAGGGCGAATGGGTAAGTTTTCAGGGTGAGTGGGAAGGCTTTCAGGGTGAGTGGGTAAGTGTTCAGGGTGAATGGGCAGGTTTTTCATTGTGAGTGGGTAGGTTTTCAGGGTGAGTGGGTAAGTGTTCGGGGTGAATGGGTAAGTGTTCAGGGTGAGTGGGTAAGTGTTCAGGGTGAATGGGTAGTTTTTCAGGGTGAGTGGGTAGGTTTTCAGGGTGAGTGGGTAAGTTGTCAGGGTGAGTGGGTAAGTGTTAAGGGTGAATGGGTAAGTGTTCAGGGTGAATGGGTAAGTTTTCAGGGTGGGTGGGTAAGTGTTCAGGGTGTTGGATTGAATAGGCAGACTCACAGGATTTCGTGATAAATGGATAGATTTTCATAGTTGTAGATTTTTGAGGGGATGGACATATTAAGCAAACTTTATTTTTAGTTCCCATTCCAGTTAGCAGACATTAATCACATTTAATATCAGCTACATTCATTTTAAGGGCTGTGTAGCTGTATTTCTGCATTTCTTTAAAATGTGAAAGGGTGTAGACTTGGTCTCTCCATCCCCTACCAGTCCCCAGTATCCACACCCTTTGTGGCATAAGAGTTTATTTTTGGTTTGTGTGACTCATAGCTCCATTACCACATGTACTGTGCGCATACTGTCCTGGAAATGTCTGTGAGTCTATCTACACCAGTAAGTCATTCGGATGTTTATTGCCAGTAGGTTCTCCTCATCTCCACCCCATGAGCGTGGTGTGAATTAGTGTGCAGAGAGCTTCCCAGAGGGTATAAAAATATCCTGGATCCTGACAGCAGGCATTAGGGTGTGGTACCGTGAATCATAGCTGCAGACGGACAGGGCATCACCCACTGTCTTACTGACAGCATCACCCACTGTCTTACTGACTGCATCACCCACTGTATTACTGACAACATTGCCCATTAGTGACTGCATTGCCCACTGTCTTACTGACAACATTGCCCATTAGTGACTGCATCACCCACTATCTTACTGACTGCATCTCCCATTACTGACTGCATCACCCACTGTATGTTACTGACTGCATCGCCCACTGTCTTACTGACTGCATCACCCACTGTATGTTACTGACTGCATCGCCCTCTGTCTTACTGACTGCATCACCCACTGTTTTACTGACAACATTGCCCATTAGTGACTGCATCACCCACTATCTTACTGACTGCATCTCCCATTACTGACTGCATCACCCACTGTATGTTACTGACTGCATCGCCCTCTGTCTTACTGACTGCATCGCCCACTGTCTTACTGACTGCATCACCCACTGTATGTTACTGACTGCATCACCCTCTGTCTTACTGACTGCATCGCCCACTGTTTTACTGACAACATTGCCCATTAGTGACTGAATCGCTGACTGTCTTACTGACTGCATCACCCACTGTATGTTACTGACTGCATCGCCCTCTGTCTTACTGACTGCATCGCCCACTGTTTTACTGACAACATTGCCCATTAGTGACTGAATCGCCCACTGTCTTACTGACTGCATCTCCCATTACTGACTGCATCACCCACTGTATGTTACTGACTGCATCACCCACTGTATGTTACTGACTGCATCACCCATTACTGATTGCATCTTCCACTGTATGTTACTGACTGCATTGCCCACTGTCTTACTGACGGCATCACCCATTACTGACCTCATCACCCACTGTCTTACTGACTGCATCGCCCACTGTCTTACTGACTGCATCTCCCATTACTGACTGCATCTTCCACTGTATGTTACTGACTGCATCATCCATTACTGACTGCATCGCCCACTGTATGTTACTGACTGCATCACCCATTACTGACTGCATCGCCCACTGTCTTACTGACTGCATCGCCCACTGTCTTACTGACTGCTTTGCCCACTGTCTTACTGACTGCATCTCCCATTACTGACTGCATCTCCCACTGTATGTTACTGACTGCATCTCCCACTGTCTTGGACTGAAGATGTCTTCTGCAGCAATCCTTTTTCTTGTCTTCTAATTTGTGTGCTCTGTTTTTATGGAAAACACCCACCACCTTCAGCCTGTTGGATGATGGGAAATATAATTCATAAAGCATAGCACCCATGCAATATTTGAATTTTCTCTCTACCATTTATGAATAATATGAAGCATATTATGCCCATACAATTTCTGTACATTACTTTTATTAATTTTTATTTCAGAAATAACTGGATGCCTGTATAATATTGAAACAGATTACAAAAACCAAAACAAAAGCAAAGTGTTAATTAAGCATTGCTTTAACAATTAGCAGTGTAGACCAAAATGAGATGGAATGAAAACTCAATTTTCTCCCATCTCAAAAATGTTGGTCTAAATTTGGCAAATCGTGTGACAACTGTTTATTGCATAAAACCCTTTTTATAGATTACATTAGATTGTAGATTGTCTGTAACTCTCAGTTCTGCTTGTGGTAAAGGCAAATTGATTCCCATATGTTTGTATACCTCTTTCCAAAACTCCCATTATCGGATGCATTAGAACAAGCTGTTGTTGAAGTCACAAACTAATCTTTGAGTGCTTGGATCGGGGACAGACTCCTGTGGGATTGGAGTGAACATTTACAATATATTAGATTTATGACCCAATCTTCTGCTCATTGGAGAATTGTAATGTGTTCATTGTGCGATAGGAATTGATATCTGGGCTAAACTTGATGTCTTAGTGGTTTCCAGGAGGAGACATTTTGACTGCGTGATGACCTTATGGAGGTTACAGTGTCTTTGGAATAAGATACATTTTAGAAATGAAGATATTAATGTAGCCTTTGTTTATTGAATTAACAATTCTCATCTGACACTGCAAATGTTAGAGGACTAATGTTTTTCTCTTGTCTTTTCTTTGTGTAGAAGTTGGACACACTCAAGGACCATTGGATGGAAGTCTGTACGCCAAAGTAAAAAAGAAAGATTCGACCAACGGGAGTACGAGCACAGTCAATGCAAGTGGCATTCCTCTCTCTGCTGCACCTAATCACATTGAGCACACTTTATCAGTGAGCAGTGATTCGGGCAATTCAACTGCTTCGACAAAAACAGACAAGACAGATGAGCAAGTGGCTAATGCAGCTGCCAACCAAGGGTTGACACCCGAGGAAAAGCAAGAGCTTGAACGTCTTCTCAGTGGATTTGGCTTAGAAACTGAAGCACAAATGCACAACTTAAATCCCAGCACATCGGCAGCAGGAGGAATGCTGCATGTGGTGCCAGCACAGGTGCATGTCAATGGGGACATAACATCCCCACCAGCTGAACGGGAGACAGACATTTTAGATGATGATCTCCCCAACCACGATGGTCACAGTGTTGGCAGTTTGGGAACCCTGTCCTCCTTTGACGCTACCCCTAATGTAAGTGAGACTGGATACCAGGACTCTCCACATGTAAACATTTTAACAAACGGGCCAACTTCAATTAATGGCCTAGATAAGCTGCAAAAACTTGGCTTTAATGGCAAAGAGACTATGATTAATGGTGGATATCCCTACAACAATCAGAATATATTAAGAACCGCTATGCTACCTTCTTCTCAAGATGTAGGTAGCCACATGAGACCATCAGTATCTGCCCAGGAAAACCTCTCTTCATATCAAATAAACCAACCAACGTTGACCAGTTGGGGACAGCCCCAATCAGCAGCGGTAACTCAGAAGCACTTATACTATTATGATCCGAATGGGATGTACCGTTCTCAATCCTTCACATCCTCAGATCCAGGAAAGTTTGAAACCAATAGTCAGCTACCGCAAGCACCAGCCCGAAGTGTCAGTAGCAGAGAGGCAGTGCAGAGGGGTCTTAACTCATGGCAACAAGGTGGAAGTAGACCCCCTTCCCGTCAACAAGATGGAGCAATGGAAAATCAAGGACTTAGCCCAAGTCCTCAGCCAAGCACTTTACAGACTGTTCCTCAGAGTCACAGCATACCAGAGTTCCCAATGTTGGCCTCACAAAGGGAGATTGAACAGTCTATCGAAGCACTTAACATGCTGATGCTGGACCTTGACCCTTCATTCTCTCAGCTGCCAAAATCTCAGAGTGTCCCATGTGCCCAGAGAGATGAGAGAACAATGCCAGTGTCAGGGTCACTTTCTGCTCAGCCATCATTGGGTATGTACAGTCAGCCATCCCCTCAGGTGGCTCCACAAAGAATAAACACTTCTTATATCACCACACCACCTGGCATGGGGCAGAGTATTACCATTTCTTCAAACCAGCCTCATATACCTGCTGAGACAGGTCCCAGAGGATATTCATCAGGAGGACATGATTTGGCTCGACCTGGAGAGACAGACAAGTTTTTGAATAACTACAGGGAACCCTATTCTGTTCCAACATTTTCCCCTTACACATACCCATCCCAACAGCCTTCCTCTGGCTTAGTGCGGAGCTACAGCTATGGGACAAGCAGTAGTGCCCCTCCATCCTCTGTTCCACCACTCTCCGCTTTTATGCATGAAAGTCCTCAGCAGATAATTGGGACTTCCACAGTTGGGCCTGCAGCCCCCACTCAAACCCCACAAGAAGCTGTGGATGATCATTACAATCTTGAAGGACTCGTGGCTCAGAGGATCGCAGGTAAAACATTTATTTAGTGTTTTTTTCTGTTTAATCTTCACTTTTACTGGTTTAAAGACTGATATAACTGCTGCAGAATGTGAGCCGGCTGCTAGTCACAACCTTAATAAAACATGAACTACACCATCATGCAGCTATAACTGTGCTAGTGTTCCAAAGCTAGTAAAGGATCACTCCAAGTATAGCAGTACTGTGGTCCCATTACCCAGTAATGGACCAAACCATTTAGCAACGGTTTACCCTCTTACTTTGGTCCCTGTCAGGCACTGAGGAGGGTTCTTTCAGCTCTGGTGACACTCTTCCAGCTTCTGCAGAGCTGTAGAAGTTGGAAGCCGATCCAGTCACCGTTTATTGGTTGAGAGCGTCAGCGGACAACCAGGAACCAATTAATAGCACAATGTGCATGAACATTTGCACAGAATTTACTTTAGCCAGCCTGGAACTTTTGTTACATCACCAACAGCCGAGTGGTTAATCTCCATATTGCAACGTTTCATAGCGAAACGCTGCACATACAGGCACAATGACTATTTTAAATCACTGAAGTGGTCCTGGTGATTGGAGTAATCCTTTAAATTCATACCAAACAGGTATGACCCCCTCAGCCATCCAATAAACAATAGTTCTAACATGATGCATGGACATGGTCCTGTTAATAAACTCTTATTCCGGTGCTTTTTAAATGCTCTGGGTAAATATTTGGATGGCAAGTAAATAATCCTTGCAGAGATTGTTTGGTCTTCAGACCACAAACATCACATGGACGACCATTAGGTCTACTTAATGACTGCGTGCTGACCCCTAAAGCTTCGCACTGGGCGTTCATAGAGTGTTATTACTGTAGACCAAGACCTGAAATCAGTCACAGGACAAGATGCAATCACAATAAATCACTAGTTTATATTTAAAAATGTCCCTTTTCATAGTCGTGGCAAATACACGACTACCTTCCAAAAGCTTTCTCTTAACCTTTAAACACATATTATCCCGTAGCTGTATGTGGTATCATGAATAATTCACGTTTTAAATGAAAGAGTCAAGGGACATAAACCCAGTTAAACTGATTCAGCGTATTTTCTTTAGAAAGTGTAGACGTGGAATTTGTAAAAGCCCTTAAATAAATTATAAAATAATATTTATTGGCAAAATCATTAAGGCTGAAGAGATATTTTGCTTGTGTAGCAGATATTGATACTTTATGATAGAATAGTTTGTATATTCATTTATACCGGATCCAGTAACTCAGACATGGACACGATTTTCAAGCAGATATAGAACATACAATGTTTAACTGGTGCTGAAGCTGAATTTCCAGCCTGCTTCACCTCCCAAGTAACTGGTGGTGTCCGTCGGGACTTGTATAGTGGTGTTCTGAGCCCTTAAATCAGTGATTGAATTTATAAAATAACAATGGAAGTCAAAAACTGCAGAATCATTTTTTGTTACATATGGAATTCTTCGATATGTAACTAAATGACCCCAAATATTGTAAAAGGATTGATGATTCAATTAACCCTTTCCAAATCCATTACTCTTGTGGCATTTCGGACAAGCCTTTGGTCCTGAAGGAATTAAAAACATGTTTGTCAAATATAAAAATAGCAATAATAAGCCAGATTGATCACCTAATTCTGTCCCATGTGAAATTGTACATTTTCCTTTTTAGTTGTTGTGAACGATCATCGAATGCTGGTATTAATGGGCTTCATGTCCTGGATGCAGAGTCGGAATGTTACAATTCAGCATTCAGAATTTGAACCAACTTTGGTATAACTAATTACTGTCTAAGCAGTGGGAGCTAATTAACTTTCTCAATGAGAATTAGATGATTTTCAGAAAGAAGATCTATAATGTAAAGTCTAATTTACTTTCACAAACTTTAAATAGGGCATGTTTTGGAAATAAATAAAAGCATAAAGCCTGTGAGAACTGTGATATAACCTCAGAATATTTATCATTTTGTTTAAAACGTGTGGATGCCATTATTATATGTCCCATGTCAGGGGGAAAATCAGATCGCCCTAATATAATCATCATCAGAAGTAGATTAGGAAGTAGGCGTTCTCTGAGCCAATGTGTCATTTTACTAATTATTACACGGGAACATTTCATAATAAAGTGAATTCCATTACCCGGCTGTTCCATTTTAAGATGGCCGGTAACTAAAACAGCTCATTGCATGCGTCAGGAAGTAGCAGGGACAGTGAGGAGGAAGTCTGATGAAGGCTTATTTCCAGCGTGTACAGAAACGAGATGCTTACATGCCTCCCTGTGTATGGAATTCGATGCATCAGCGGCACTTTTTAGGCTTTGGAGACAGAGGTCTGAATTTATTTTTCTCGATTTAGCTCCAGACACATGCTTTTTCAGCTAGAACACAGGCAGGATATATATACGGCCACTGAATATGGAACCTTGAAACCAGATCCACCGGGATTGCTTACAGTAACCAAAATATAATTTACTCGTCGTTGTCATAAGAATTACATTTTAACAACGGTAGATTTGAAATACAAGAATTCGAAAAATGTAGGTTAGCATTTGAATATGTAATGTTTCAATTCAATTTTGTGTATAAGGGTAGATTAGTCTGGGGATGGACATTTGGAGAAATAAACCCTCTTCTTTCTTCGAAAATCCTAATAAAAGGTTACATAAAATCTCCTGTTTTTAAGGTCCGTTTATTCATTTCAGATTTTTTTATCTTCCTAATTCAGAGCTAAAACTATTGAGCATTAGTTTGCTAAACACAGAATAACACCCAACCCTCCCGCGTTGCCGAGTGCTAATTCCTGCTAGCTTTATATTGGTTCATCACTCAGAATTAAACAGGAATTTGTGGTTGGGTTGATGCAAACACCCCCTGAGTTCACCTGCTGAGAGGAGCTCACAGTGGACCTGACCATGAACCCAAGCCCTGAAGAAGCCCACCAGCTGGCTTAACATACAAACCTCAGAATATCTTCGCTATTATTATAAACCCTATTGCAGAGATATCAACAAGCGCGTCTTCAGCTGTTAATAACCTAGAATTACCATGATGCATTTTGCCTGCCTTTAACATTGAAGCAAAGCATCATGGATATTTCACCCCAGCAGCGTTGCTCCCTATTGATCTGTTTAATTAAAATACTAACTGTAGCACGAAGTAACAAATTCAGTCTAGAAAATTGTAAATTTGCTTCACTGTTTTTTTTTTTTCTTTTAAAATAATAATTAGACAAGATTTTTCGAATTTAATAGAATATTTGGTATTTGGAAATCCTGAGTAAAAACACAGTTAAAGGGACACTATAGTCACCAGAACAACTACAGCTTAATGTATTTGTTCTGGTGAGTACAATCATTGCCTTCTGGCATTATAATTCAGAGAAAAGGCATTGTTTACATTGCCGCTAGGAACACCTCCAAGTTGCCACTCCTCAGATGGCCACTGGAGGTGCTTCCTGGCTCAGTGCTGCACAGTGAGCAGCCCTGTCATTCAACGTCCACACGCTCTGCATGGAGACGCTGAATATTCCCCATAGAGTAGCATTGATTCAATACATCTTTATGAAGAGGTCCTGATTGGCTGCGCCCCTAGCCGATTTTAGCAAATCAGTGGATTGAATTGGCTACAAAGCGTCCATTCCGATGGTGTCACAAAGGGGGCGGAGCCAGCGCCGGCAGACCTGCACGGCGCTGGAAATAGGGTGAGTTTTATACTTTTATAGGAGGGCCAGTGGGAGGCATGCCACCGAAATGGTGGGTTAAACACTATAGTGATCCTTTAAAATCTAAGAATTTCTTTTATATTATAGGGTAATAAAAGTGAAATTCTAGCAGTTTCTTAGTAGCTAAAGAAGAGAAGTTGATAGTCTGTGCATCGCATGCTGTACGATGACAGAATAGAGATACTCGATTATAATGCTGGTGGTTAATTTCACACTGACACAGTGTAACGCAGGGTTGTTTGGCTACTTTGACAGACAGAACATGTATTTACAGGGTTTAACCTTATACTCCTCCTCGACCTGGTTTAACGGATTAGGACAGCGTGTCTATATATGGAAATAGCACTTTTTATGTACATTGAAGCAGACCGTCTATTGCTAGCCATAATTAGGATACTACTCCTCACAGATCTAAGTATGAAATTCTCCCTTGGGCACTTAGGAAATCACGCATGCCAAATTCCAGCTAAAAGTGTGTGTTAATATCTGTTGCAGAACAGTGACATTGCTATAGCTGCATCCAGCTGCCAAACCAGACGCAATACATTGAGTTCTAGTTTGTTCTCGCTGGAACAGTCTGCTGTTTAGGTGATTGCAGGACATGTTGGTCAATCTTGTTTACGAAGACCAACTTAAGAACAGCTCTCTCTTTGCTGATGTCATTGAGCAGAACTAAGCATCCTTCGACAATCCACATGTTTTGAACTACATCTCCCATGAGGCTTTGCCAGCATTACAGCTAAAAGAGCATTATGAGAGATGTTTACCGCAACATCTGGGTTGCCGAATGTTGCCTACCCCTGTCAGAGTCTCTGTAACGCCCTACTGAATTAAGTCCAAGACACTTGGAAAGAGACGTGCACCATTCTAGCTATTTTACTATCGATTTAAAGCAGTAATTGCTGCTTCCGTATGCCAACCACCAAAACATACTATAGTTTTGTAATAGTTAAAAATGTTTTTGTACATTTCCAGAATAATATTTTGGGTCCTTACAGAATAAGTACAAATCGGGGCCTATGCTAAATCTACTGCCTGTGACAAAACAAATCCAGATTGCCTGAATTTGAATTTTGTTTTATAACGTTCTTTTTATTTTATCCAAAAATGTGCAGTTCTGTTCACAATTCATGAAAACTTCCTGTTTTGTAAACTAAAAACAGAGTCTTAGTGAATTCTGTATTCTGATAGAGTCATAGTCTAGTGGACATTTTGAATATAAAGTGCATTTTTTTACATGTTTTTTTCCAGTGATTTGTTTTTAAATCCTACAATATTTATTCAATTTCAGAACTGTCTAAAACAAACGTTAACATTGTAATTTTTTTATGTTTTCTTTCTGTTCATTTTCCATGTCTTTGTTTGTCTGTCTCCCTGTCTCTCATCTCCTGATGGTGGATGGTCCTGTCATCACTGGCTCATTCCTTCTACCCTTTCCGATTTCATACCTCCATGATCCCCTTCATCATTCTTCCAGAGTACAACAGCAAACTCCGTAACTTAAATAAAAGCATGAAAACCCTCCAGCCCCCCACCCTTCACCGCCAGCGTTCCTTCACATTTTCTGGTTTGTTCCAACCCTTGCCATCCTTTGCATGGTGTGTCACAGTGCTTGGGGATAAAATCTCTGTTACGGTGACATGTCATTATAGCTGCCGCGGATTTCATCTTGCTTAAACAGACCATGGATGGGAGTTGTAGTCCACAGGAGTTGGGGTGTCAAGAGTTAGCCCCTGCTGGCATGTGTGAATTTTGGAAGCCTGGGGAATGGTTTACAAGGTCGGAGAGCTGTAGTCATGATAAGTAGGAAGCACTTTAATAGACCATACTATTGCTTTAATGTCCGTGAGATGATGTGTATCTGTCGTGAAACTAAATTGTAGAATGTGTAGATTTCAGCCTTTAGTTTAATCCAGGGAATTGTGGTTTATATAAGGTTGTAGGGGGCAGCCATCTTGCCTTTGTACTATACTGGGTCCAACTCAGTAAGATTACTACTAAACCTGTTAGTGTTTTCTCTGGCTATCTGATAACATTGGTTATTGTAAGTTATTGTGAACAGAATCACCAGTGATCTTCTGCAATAGCCATGATTTCACCAAAAATGGTCCCGAAAGCCCCAATGATTTGAAAAATAAAATGGCTTCCCCGATGGTACCCCATGCTGGCAGATTCTTGAAAATAATGACTTTGGAAAAGAGTAAATATTTCTGTAAGTGTAACCAGATGTTCCGTTTGTCTAGTTATAGCTTTGCTTAAAACCATAACCACTGTCCTCCCTGCTTTTATTTTGGATGCATGATGGGAGAGGAATGGGGTGCTTTTTCTAACCCATGGATGTTGGAGCTGTGTGATAGCACATCGTGTGGTGCCTGCTGCACTTTTATATTGTATGGGTTTGGTTAATTTGGTTTATGTTGTCATATATCATATCCTATGTTTGATTATTTACTGTGTCACATCCAGATTTAAAGGTAAGGCACTCGGGTACAGAGCAACAGGGATAGATGGAGAGGGTGAACATGTCCGTACTGTACAAAGAACAGAAAAACAAAACTATTTTAAAAGCGATTAAAGGGCAACGGTCATAGAAAATTAACTTTTCAATCAGATGAAACATGTATTTTTTTTTTGACTTCCTGTATTGGTCATAATACTTTATCATAAAATATTTAAGGTTTTATTCCCCCTCAAGGAGGGTCAGTGCCTTCCTTTAAACAGTGTATACCAGGCTGCTGCCACTGATCCAAACTAATCCAACTACCCCCCCTCCCCCCCCCCCAAATATTTTTATGGGCGTTACAATGTAACTGGTGTCTGTAGAATACTCAGGGAACACAGAAGCTCACACTGGAGGGGGCAATTAACAAAAAAACAAAACAATATCTTTTACACTAAAGGGATACGGACATTACAATGTAACTGCCATCTGTAGAATACTCAGAGAACCTAGTGGGTCACACTGGGAGGGGGAAGGCTTAAAATGGATATTCCAACCACCATTGACACCACAGCTATTGTATTATTCTAATATATTGGATAACTATAACTGATTGTATCATTATGGTTAATTGTATTATAACACAATTTTCAGAGACACCTTGCTAGCACCATAACCACTACAACACATGTTAATAACACCGTGCATTGTAGTGGTTATGGTACTTGGACTGTACTAAAACACCTGGCAGCTTTTAAACTAAAGGACTTTGGCCATTACATGTTAACCTATAATATGTCAGTTACTTTTTCATGATAACGTCTCTTTAACCCCTTAAGGAAACATGACATGTGTGACCGGTCATGATTCCCTTTTATTCCAGAAGTTTGTCCTTAAGGGGTTAAAGGCCAAGTATTAATCACATCTAATAGTTAGAGGACTCTAAACGATTAGATAAAGCCTCTTTAAACATCTATAATAATAACTGGGAGCTCACACGTTTTTATCAGCAGTTTTCTCTTTACAGGTGGCAAGTTTTATGGTTGCAAGATTAACCCTGGTTTTCTGGACAGAAAACACTTCATCTTGCTGTAGGACAGTGCATGAAAACCTCTGCCGCTCAGTAGGTTTAATTTATATGGTGAATCGTCATAGTATGAATTATGACCAGCCCAATAGCACATGGAACTTGTGTCCCGGCAAACATGGCAGATCTAGTATTTCAAGCTGTTACTCATGTTCATTATCTGCTTTTGGATAAAAATTGACATCCGACTTTGACTCAAAATCCAGCATTTTATCATCATGGTGTCTACAGGAACAAGTTATCAGCTGAATTAGAAACAGATACAAATAATTACTCTGTCACTCCGTTCAGACTCTGAAAGGATGCTACACATATGATTCTTCATATCAAACACAGATGTTTTGCTGGGAAAAAAAGAAAATCAAGTTAAATTCTGAAAACTGCAAGTAAAATACACATTTGCTAAAAGTAACAATGTGTTTCGGAACATTCACAGACATAACATTCTGTAATGTCATCTGCTAACATCACATTCCTGTTTACTAGCCTAACTGGGGGAAGTATTTTAGCTCTGCACCCTCCATTTCCTATTGGAATGTGTACGTGACAAGTGCTTCTCCTCTGAAATACTACAGGGAATATATAAAATGAACACTGCTTCTGGAAAACAAGTATTGTCCTGTTTAACTTTATCTGGAATCTAAATTGATGGAATAATTAGTGAAGAGGAGTCAGGCTTCATAACTTTAGTTGTTTTCAAAATTGCACTTTTTTTTTCTGTTTAGATCCCTTTATCTTGTACTCATTGCAAACTATAAAAAATGTCCAATAAATGCAGATAGATCCTGGAATGTGAGTGTCACGACACTAAGAATTGGAGTGAACTGAATTCTAATCGCAACATTTAGCTTAAAACAGCTGATCTGCAAAATTCACCAACTCCGCTATAGTCACAGATTAGCAATTTTGGCTTTAGTTTTGCCTTTGGAATTTCGGTTTGTACAATTTGGAGTTTAGGGAATAAACCCGATACCTTTTGTGTAAAAGCTCCATAGAAGTCAAGAAATGATATGACGCTTTAGTTTAAGCACAAGAGGCAAGCACAGGTCAACTGATCAGTGGGCAAATGATTAGGGAAGAGTTGTGCTTTATAAAACAAAGGAAATGAATAATAGTGTGCAGGATTAAATGACCTTATTATGCTTCCAAACATTGGCACAATGTACGTTAGTGTAGATATCAGTTCCAGTCAGTTGTAAAATGTTATTTTTATTATAGCCGCTATGTTTCTATAGTGTTAGGAATACAAATCTGTATTCCTACCACTATAGTGCCCTCCACAGTTAAAGGGTTAAAAATACCCTGTAGTCACTGATTGGATTCCAGCACCAATGTCCTTTGACTCTGAGTCGACGCTCCACTTTCTCCATCGGCATCCGACGGGGGGCCTAATATGCATGCACGGCGAGCGCATTAGGTCATCCCCATTTGAAAGCATTGCCTCAATGCCTTTCTATGGGGATTTTAATGATGCTGGATATCCTCATGCAGAGCTTGAGGTCGGCCAGCATCAATTTGGAAATTAAAAGTCTGTTAGGACTCGGGAATTGCCTCTAGTGCAGGACTAAGTGGGACAGGGACAATGAGATGAAGTGGTCTGTCCCTTTAAAGAGACGCCCTAGGCACCAACATTATTTCATGTTAAAGTGCCCCAGGCTGACTGATGAGCTGTGCCAAGAGAGTACTGCATATAGCCCTTTAAATCCATTGAGTACACTGTGGCTGAGCAATTAAATTTCTGGGATATTAGGTGCTCAAGGGAAACCTCCAGGGTCTGAACAGATTCTGACAGGGATTCCCAGCATGACGCCATGCCAGTTGTGATCGGTATTGGGATATGCCAGCTGCCCAGCCACGATCACAGTGCAATTGGTATGCTTGAGTTTCAGCATTACACGGATATTCCTGTAATGCTAAAAATAGCCAGTAGATGGTGGCAGCATACCACTCTACTGTTTTAACTAGGAAACCCATGTGTTGATAACCGTTAAGGTTAGGGGTAGGGGCAGGGTTAGGGTTTAGGTAGGATTAGTGATAGGGTAAGGTAAGGGTTAATGTTGGGTTAGGGTTTAGGTAGGATTAGTGATAGGGTAAGGTAAGGGTTAATGGTGGGTTAGGGTTTAGGTAGGATTAGTGATAGGGTAAGGTAAGGGTTAATGCTGTTACGTGAATCTATATATATATATATATGTATTTATAGGAATCTTTTTATTTAGTTGCATGTGTAGAAATTATTGTATGGAAAAATGTGAAAAATTGCATTTGTTTCCTTTTTTAACATTTAAAATTGAGATAGGTATACATATAGGCTATTAAAAGAACGTCCTTTCTGTCCTAATTAATATGTATTGGGGCACTTAATGAGAAACCCTTAAATTACAGATAAACAATCAAACACAGAGCTTGGTAAATTATGACTGTTCTTAAGGGATTAAGGAAGTGATTTGGGGCATATATGCTGTCCCTGCATCCTTGCAAAATAAAACAGTCCCTTTTTTTGAGAAAATGCAGTATTTGTTTTGCATAATTCCTGCTTACTGTTCTAATGGATGTCATTAAGACAGACGGCCACTAGGGGCTCTCTACTGAAATATACAGGGTTATTTACTAATTGAATTTCAAATGTAAGGCCAGAATAGCTAACCTCAACGCAGAGATGAATTATAGAATGTTTGCATCTTGGCTAGTTTGGCCTTAAATTTTAATTTAACTTTGAATTCCCAACATTTCTCACTTACGTGAATAACCATGTAAATCTACATGAAGGTCTGGCGTCAGTATGCTCTCAGAGAAGCATTGGGTTGGGGTGAATGCCATGCATGTTCTCTGTGCCCTCATTTTTTCTCCATCTGGATAATAATCATCAGGACAATTTCACAGTAGGGGGATTGAACTGCGAGGAGTCAGTCCTGGAATAAAGGTATTATTTTATTTTTTAAATGCGGTCCTCTGATCTAAGAGCCCTAAAGAAAACAAATGGCTTTTCTTGCACAGTTTGTATCTAAATAGTCAAATTACGAATATAGCTATTTTAACTTTGTGGCGAATATTCCAAACTTTTTGTACCAAATCATCAAACTGTATTACTTCCCCTGAATATAATACACATTGTTTTGCCATTCACCTGACGCCCAAAAGGTTAATCATTGACTTTTGACTAGTTCTATATTAAAGAGTCTGGCATCTGTGGGATTTTTCCAAAATATATCAAATGTTTTGCTAGGATAACCTCAACTATTGGAGCCCTGCAGCCCTGGCTAGTTACCAAGTCGCCCATATTGACACCACATGGCGTTGGCGTAATATTCTGTAATTGACATGCCATGTAATAATTCATCTTTCTAATGTGGTGTGGAGTGTTATAGAAAATTCTCTCCGTTGGGACATCTGTGCATATATTTTTCAACAAGTTCAACAGTTGGTTACTTATCTACCAGAGCCGTCTCATCGGCTGAAGGCAAGCTAAATATAAATATTGGTTATTAACTAAAGTGAACTCAGTAACATTATAGTTGGATTCCTTAAAACAAGCTTCTACCTGTATCTGAGACGCTTTTGAGTTTAATGTTATGCCATAAGGAAACAGTAGGGGTGGACCAACCTTGGATTACACTATAGCTCTACAGCGTTTAAAGGGACATTATAATAAACAAAACAGCCTTCGCTTATTGAATTAATTTTGGTGTATCGATCATGCCCCTGCAGTCTCACCTCTCAATTCTCTGCCATTTAGGAGTTAAATCATTTTGTTTATACAGCTCTGGTCACACCTATCTCCATGTGACTTGCACAGCCATTCTAAACACTTGACATCTACAGTTAGGGAAAAAAGTATTTGATCCCCTGCTGATATTTGATTCCCTATCAATCAGCAAGAATTCTGGCTCCCAGGTGTCTTTTATACAGGTAACAAGCTGAGATTAGGAGTACTCTCTTAAAGGGAGATCTCCTAATCTCAGCTTGTTACCTGTATAAAAGACACCTGTCCACAGAAGCAATCAATCAGATTCCAAACTCTCCACCATGGCCAAGACCAAAGAGCTGTCCAAGGATGTCAGGGACAAGATTGTAGGCCTACACAAGGCTGGTCTGGACTACAAGACCATCATCAAACAGCTTGGTGAGAAGGTGACAACAGTTGGTGCGATTATGCGCAAATGGAGAGAAACACAAAATTACTGTCAGTCTCCCTCAGTCTGGTGCTCTGTGCAAGATCTCACCTCGTGGAGTTCAATGATCATGAGAACGGTGGGAAATCAGCCCAGAACTACATGGGAGAATCTTGTTAATGATCTCAAGGCAGCTGGATTGCTGGGTTGGGTGGCAGCTGGGACCATAGTCACCAAGAAAAGAATTGGTAACACACTACACCATGAAGGACTGAAATCCTGCAGCACCCGCAAGGTCCCCCTGCTCAACAAAGCACATGTACAAGCCCGTCTAAAGTATGCCAATGAACATTTGAATGATTCAGAGGAGAACTGGGTGAAAGTATTGTGGTCAGATGAGACAAAAATCAAGCTCTTTGACATCAACTCAACTCGCCGTGTTTGAAGGAGGAGGAATGCTGCCTATGACCCCAAGAACACCATTCCCACCGTCAGACATGGAGGTGGAAACATTATGCTTTGTGGGGTGTTTTTCTGCTAAAGGGACAGGACAACTGCACCGCATCAAAGGGACGATGGACAGGGTCTTGTACTGTCAAATCTTGGGTCAGAACCTCCTTCCCTCAGCCAGGGCATTTGGAATGGTTCATGGATGGGTATACCAGCATGACAATGACCCACAACACACAGCCAAGGCAACAGAGGAGTGGCTCATGAAGAAGCACATTAAGGTCCTGGAGTGGCCTAACCAGTCTCCAGACCTTAATCCCATAGAAAATCTGTGGAGGGAGCTGAAGGTTTGAGTTGCCAAATGTCAGCCTCAAATCCTTAATGACTTGGGGAGGATCTGCTAAGAGGAGTTGGACAAAATCCCTCCTGAGATGTGTGCAAACCTGGTGGCCAACTACAAGAAACGTTGGACCTCTGTGATTGCCAACAAGGGTTTTGCCACCAAATACTAAGTCGGAGGGGTCAAATACTTATTTTACTTATTTCACTCATTGACACGCAAATCAATTTACAACTTTTTTGACATGCATTTTTCTGGATTTCTTTTTTGGTTATTCTGTCTCACTGTTAAAATACACCTGCCAAATTATAGACTGATCATTTCTTTGTCAGTGGGCAAACATTTAAAATCAACGTTCAAAATGGTCAGAGTTGTGGCAACTGACATTTAATGTGGATAAGTGCAAGATAATGCATCTTGGACGTAAAAACCCAAGGGCAGAGTACAGAATATTTGATAGAGTCCTAACCTCAGCATCTGAGGAAAGGGATTTAGGGGTGATTATTTCTGATGACTTAAAGGTAGGCAGACAATGTAATAGAGCAGCAGGAAATGCTAGCAGAATGCTTGGTTGTATAGGGAGAGGTATTAGCAGTAAAAAGAGGGAAGTGCTCATGCCATTGTACAGAACACTGGTGAGACCTCACTTGGAGTATTGTACACAGTACTGGAGACCGTATCTTCAGAAGGATATTGATACTTTAGAGAGAGTTCAGAAAAAGGCTACTAAACTGGTTCATGGATTGCATGATAAAACTTACAAGGAAAGGTTAAAGGATCTTAACATGTATAGCTTGGAGGAAAGACGAGACAGGGGGATATGATAGAAACATTTAAATATATAAAGGGAATCAACACAGTAAAGGAGGAGACTATATTTAAAAGAAGAAAAACTACCACAACAAGAGGACATAGTCTTAAATTAGAGGGACAAAGGTTTAAAAATAATATCAGGAAGTATTACTTTACTGAGAGGGTAGTGGATACATGGAATAGCCTTCCAGCTGAAGTGGTAGAGGTTAACACAGTAAATGTGTTTAAGCATGTGTGGGATAGGCATAAGGCTATCCTAACTATAAGATAAGGCTAGGGACTAATGAAAGTATTTAGAAAATTGGGCAGACTAGATGGGCCGAATGGTTCTTATCTGCCGTCACATTCTATGTTTCTATGGATCAAATACTTTTTTCCCTCACTGTAATATTTAAACTTCCGTTATTGTACAGTCTTTAATTTAGAATTTCTTATCTCCTGCACTGTTCATACTCTGCTAAATCTAAATCCTATAGGAGCCTCCTGTGTGTGATTAATCAATTTACACAACAGTAGATAAAAATGTCTAAAGCAAGGAACACTATAGAGTCAGGAACACAAACGTGCGCAGGTCTTCTCTGTGTACGCCATGTGTAAATTCTCCCCATAGTGCAGGTGACTTATCGCTCGTTGTGTCTGAGCAGGCACTTTGAGCAGGTAAATGATGACTGTCTCAGTAAGGGAATGGAGTCAGAAAGACTCAGGATCCCTTCTATGTCCTGTGTTGAAAAGAAATCTTTACTAAATGTGTTCTCGTTTGGAGCAGGCTGGGTACATTCTCTGGAAGGGGTTTAGCTGGGTACAGGTTTTCAGTTTCAGCCTTGGCTTGGTAACAATAGCATGTGTTTTAATGCTTAAGAAATCAGACTTTGTGTGCAAAGAATTTACTGTCTGCATAGCTCCGTATCGTGTTCAAACAGAGAACCATTAGCAGGAGTAAGGCTGGTTGGGACTTGTTGGAGCGCATAAAGGTTTTCTGTACAACCTCTTTGTGCGTGCAATTTGCTTCTTATTCTTATATAGCAGAAGTAAATCTACAGTGGGTGTATGTACATATCTGTGTGTGTATATATTCATGAATGCGTGTTCATATAGTTATATATTTGTGTCTGTCTATAGGTGTGCATACACATACCTCCCAATTGTCCCTATGTAAGAGGGGCAGTCCCTATTTTTTTTTCCAGAAAATTTCTCAGAACAGCCACACCTCTGGCCATACCCCTGTAATTAAAGTGTCCTACTTTGTCCATCTGAAATGTGAGAAGCGTGGGTGTGTATATATTTCATTTCCCCCCCATGTTGCTCTAATCACCTCTGAAACAAGTAATTTACTTACGAATTTTGTTTGAATTTTACCCGTGTAATGGGGCTAATTCACTAAACTGGGAGCCGTGATACTGGACAATGGAATAGCAAGTTTAAGGCCACAGTAATAGAATCTCTAATTTGGTCTAGAATTTGTAATTCCCTCGCAAATTCTCCACATTCCCTCCAGTGTTTTTGATCAGCAAATAAGGATTGTGTATAAATGGCAATTTGGGGCCATGTTCAGTGGAGCAGTCACCATGGCAACTAATGGAACGTTCCTGATAATTGCTCCAATACAGCATGTTCTCAGCTTAACTCATACTGTGACAATTTACATCCCAGCTGACTGTCCATAAGCCACGTATATGTCCATTTAAAATTAAAAAAGACTTAATCTTTACGATGATCACAGTTAAGCACTTAAATATGTTGTTTATTTCAGTATTTCAAACTATGTGTAAACCAACGTTAAAAATTGATATTTTCCATTCCCCCCTCCTGCCCGCACATTAGAAATCCCAACATTCTCCTGTCTTCCTCCCTATCGTGTTCATCTCTTGTTCTCGTTCCAGCACCTCCCTCTCGATCCCTGGAGCAGGAATGGGGCCTCCTGTATGTGTTTCATTTCTGAGCTACTCCTCAATGTTTTTGTATGCAGAGGGGCTGACATTTCCATTCATTCCCTCCTGCCTTTTAAATGCCACATTATTATTCAGAAGTCGCACAAACAAAAACTCTGTTGGTTTTCCCCACTAAATTGTGAATTGGAGTGAACAGACAGTGACAATGCAAAATTAAGACCAAAACATTCAAACTAGAGATTTTTTAACTTTATAGACATAATACACTCCTCTGGCTGGTTAGGAAATAAGTCCCTCGTTATCGAACTTCTGAAAATTCCTTGGATGCAGTAAAACTTGTTCTTCCCTCAATCCTTGCAAGTACAGGCTGGCTGATTTCGATGGATGTTATAATTAAACATTTTTTTTCCCCCGTCAAAATATTGTGGAATTTAGTAGCAGGTACATTTCACATCTAATATTTTCCTTTTTTAAAATAACCTTCTCTGTAATGTAACTAAAACATTTTATTGTTCAAACCCCTTGATATAAATTATTTTTAATGAAGAACTCCACACAACTCACCGCTACACTGGAGATAATATGTAATTCTGCCATCTCTACAACCTGATTATTTATTTTCTAAAAGTTGCAATTTGAATGTCAAGTCAACAAAACCTATTGGAACTCATTCAGTAAATCCCAAATAGCATTGGAGTGAAAACTAAATAGGAACATTTAGACTTAGACAGCCACGTCACGCCATGACTATGGCTGCAAATCTCTTTTCCCCGTTTTGTTTCTCAACATCTCACTTCTGGGGACATCCGGGAAATGTCCCACAAAGTGGCGAAATTAAATGCTCTGGCACAGCACAGAGTAAACTCATGGCATTGAGCCAATGGAGTGATGGTGGCCACTGCGGCTGTCAGTCAGTACTCCGTGAGTCAGCGTCTCCCAACTTCGGACAGTATGCCCTTTTACTGGAAAGGCCATCCCTTTGTCATCTTCTCCACTGTGACCTAGAAATCCCCAATGTTGGGAGGTATGTAGCCCAGTTGAAGAATTTCTCCAAATCAGCACTTTTTTGCATAACTTTTGCAATTTCAGAGAATTAAGAGAATAAACTTTGCAGTTCAGTAAATAAACATGTTGAAGTGTTATTAAATTAAATTAATTACAAAAGGTAAAATCTGGATTTAAGCTTACAACTGCTGTTCGTTCTCTGCGTTTTCTGTAAAACTCCAGCTGTCTGAAAGCGCAGCATCATGGGATATGTAGTGGCAACAAGATTAGCCATCCCTGATGTGTGTTATTAACCCCTAACTAAGTAGATCCCATTCAGTGGATAGAAGACAAAATGGCAACTTCTAGGCCAGAAGTTTCTGAACTTTTCCAACTCACATAGTTTGGCCTAAAATTGAACTCTTGACAATTTACCATACAGTGAATAAGCCTAATTATGTTATGACATGCATGGTCATTAAAGGGATAAAGACATTCATATGACAGTTCCCTTTCTAAATATGTTCTAGCAACATAATACTAATATCCGTACAACAATTAATTATCTTAATTTCCTTTCATTTCTGGAGAAAGTAATTTGTCACGTTACAAGCAGAGATTAAAATCCATGTTTGTGCTCCGTACAGATACTATAAGCAAATAACATTTAATGCATAACCTACATTTCTTTCAGCCTGCAGTGACTGCTACTTATGTTTCAAAAGAAGGGGTTTAAATAATAGCAAAGGTTTAGTTTCTTTGTGTTGAACCCTGATTGTATTACAGAGAACGTAATCTTGAAATTTTATTTTGGTTGTCTTTCTCATGTAGGAAGGAATTTGCAGACCGTTCCGGTAGGTTTGATTGCTCTCACGAAAAGTTAAAAAGGAAAGAACCATAGGGTTATATAAAAACTCTTAGACATTCCTAGAACTTGTAGGCATGATACAAAACCCACACACATTGCATTGAACCTTGATCTTGAGTACCAAAGATTGCCAAAGATTATGTGATTTACTCCAGGAATAAAGACCCTCTAATTCTCTTCTGTGTCTTCTAGGGGTCCATACACGTGACAAGACACCAGACGAGATAGGATCTTTGGCACGAAGGCGTACCACCAGTGAGGGATTGTATGAAGATAACACTAATGAGCGTGGCTCAGCGGGTAGTCCCACCAAGGTGCGATCGCCAGTTCGATGCGTCTCACCAGAAGTCTTCAATACTATCGCAGCCAATCCAGGAGGAAGACCTAAGGAGGTAAGTCAGGATCTAACATGTATAGCAGGCAGTGTGGCAATTTCCCAACAGGCTGTAAGGATTTTCAGAAATATTAAGAATGAGAATTTGAAGACCATTGATCATTGGATAATTTACTAGTTTATCCTGGGATTAATGTGTTCTGCTTCAATTTCTTTAAGACAAGTACCCAGTATAATGCAGAATGAATCTTTCCCAATATCCTTCCCAAAATATGTTTCCCCAAAATTGCAGCTCTATAGTATCCTTTCCGATGAAGAAGAAACAAACGTTGCCCACATATCTTGGTCGAAGATACAGTAACCCTGTGAATTGTGGGGATCCATATAAAACCTGCATAGTTTGATGACTGTGATAGCTCTAGCATGGCTCGTCAAGGTCCCAAAAAATAAATCCTTTTATAGAGCCTCCCTTTAAAATATGTGTATTTGAACTTTTACACCAGGGTAATGATAATATAGGGACCTATTCACTAAAAAGTGCACAGTGAGAATATGAACTAACTGAATTCAGAGCAAAATAACAAAGATGGACAAAATCCTAAATATTGTAGAGTTTTCTGCAGTTCATATAATTTAGCCTAAATTTAGGAAGTTGGTTCTTAAGTCAGAGTCTAAAAGCAGATGTTCCCGCAGGAGAGGGGGCTCTGTGTGCTGAAGCCTCAGGTGTGGGACACGTTAGCCCAGAATATCTGCAAATGGCAGAGAGGGCAGGAAGATGTATTTTCTTTTCCTCTCAATTCAGCCACCTGATATAAAAAGAACAATCTCTAGTGGTCAGCCCCTCAGGAGGGGATCAGAGCTTTGCTGCACACGTCTCTATTGGTTAGGCAGTGTGGTGGGGTCACATTGAATACCTAGCAAGCAGTACATGCTGGTTTTTGGCTATGATTTATTTTGATCCCGGAGAGCATCAGGAACACGCTGTTAATGGGTAACGACAAGGGGACATAATGTAGAAAGGGGGCATGTCATGAAATTACTCTGTTAGTGTAGGGTTTATAAAGCTTTTTATGTGGGTTCAGTAAACCCGGTGGTTAATCTCGTATGGTTATTATTTTGCAGCCTGTTCCATTGTGATAAAAAAATAAATAAATAAATAAAAGAAAACTAAAGTTATATGAAATTATCTGCATAAACCAAATTATACAAAATAAATGAAATGTAGAAATATCGGTTTTGACGTATGATATATCTCCATTTTTTGTGTCCTTTACATCAAACAGTGAGTGTCCAAGAGTGTTGCAAAAGTTAGGTTAAATTAACTAAACCCAGGTGAAAATTATTGAAGAGAAATCCAGCCCTGGTCCTAAATTCCTGTTTCTTATTTTTGCTATTTTGTACTGTATCTTACATGTAAGAGCTTTTTGTGTGTATTTACAGCCTCATCTACATAGCTACAGGGAGGCTTTCGAAGAAATGGAGACGACATCTCCTGTGATGAGCCCGACATCCACAGGTATTACTCAAAACATCTAACATACCAATAACTGGCGTCAAAAACATAACTGCTGTTGGAGTAAAATGTCATGAGAGAAAAAAAAAAAACACAAACCGATGACGGACTGGAAAAAATGATATTAATGTACGGTATGTTTCCTGAGATGTGTTCGTACAAGCCGAACCTGCTAATGACACAGTTACGCGGGCTGCGTGCTTAAAACAAAAATGATCTTGTTTACAAAGTTTTGCAATCACAAGATGTCAGCGTTGATTTAGACAAAGACGAAAAAATGTAGAAAACAAATGTCACTCAGTCCTCGGGCAAGTTATTTTTACTTGCAATAAATAACCAGAATTTTACTGAATTCAGCCTCAGTTTTATGAAAAATGTGTCTATGGCACTTCAGGCCCCTCGACACCTAAGGTAATTTAAAATGCTGCCTTGTCTAAACAATATGTAACCCAGTGTATGTGAAAAATTTAAAAAAAGAAAAGATATATCTGTTGCATGAATTCCAAGCAAATGTACCGATTGAACGAAAATCACCTGTTGAGGAACAACTTTTACTGTAAGTAATGGCAGGTCAGATCTTACTGAAAATGATGGATTCTTTACAAATAAAACATTGCGGTGTCAGAGAAACTAGAATGTTTACATTGCAGCTCTAAGTCTGCCCTCTGTGGAGGGAGGCCCCTAAGGAGGGGGGCACTCCAGGAGCCTATAGTGCTAGGAATCCCTTTAAAGCTAAATACAACACTGTAGGCATCCAGACCACTTCAGCTAATTAAAGTGATCTGTGTGCTGTGACCCCTTTGCCCTTTGTTTACATTGCAGCTCTAAGTCTGCCCTCTGTGGCTGTCAGTCATCTAACAGGCAGCCACTAGAAGGCTTCCGGAATCCAAACAGACTTTTGGTCCGTTATCTGACACTAGACGTCCTCACGAGCATCCAGCATCAGATTTTCCCCATAGGAAAGCATTGATTAATGTCTCTTTATGGGGAGGTCTAATTCGTGCACAGCTGCGCATGCGCGTAAGGTCTTTCTGCAGCTGATGTCCGCAGGGGAGGAGCGTTGGAGGAGCCTGATACAGCACCGAGGGACATCGCACTGGATTCAGGTAAGTGGCTGAAGGGTTTTTAACCCCTTCAGCCCCACGGGAGGGAGGCACTGTAGGAGCCTATAGTGCTATAGTTTGTTTTCCTTGCACTATAGGATCCCTTTAAAGCTAAATACAAGACTGTGCTTGCATATAATCCAGTATAATTCTCTAATGATTTTCAGATGCTTTTTCCACTTGATCTATACATTTGCTTGTTAAAGGGATTGTATTATATACAGTACTTATTGTATTTATATAGTTATAAGGTTTCCATGTGAATGGATATATGCACACAGTAGATAAAGTCTAGCTAGGTTTCTGGCCATTATTCCCCACGTTCGTACATTTTGTTTTGCTGTTTGGGGTGTGCACGCTGTGTGTTATAGCCTTTCCATCTCTGAGTGTCAGGGAGTGGGACTCGGAACATTCCTTCAGCTGAATAACAGGGCTTTGTGTTGGAAAGTTCACGGAATGTCTGGAATTAACTTATTTGAGCAATAAACACCCATTTGCACAGCTCAGTATGTCTGTTTTTTAACAAGTAGGGCAGCACCAATCACCCCTAGTACGTTGCTTTTAATGTGCACCCATTGCATCCCATGCTGTCCTTACACTGATATACAATACTGTCGGCTGGTGTGAGGGTATGGTGGTTACTGGTACTAGCAGATTGTTTCATATTATGACCTTGTACATCCAGTCCACTAATTGTAAATTACGATAATTCTAAATAATATAACGGTAATTAACATCAATGCAGGGATTAAAGGATTTATTTGGATGTAGAGCTAGGTGCTTTGTGTACGTTTTGTTTGCCACATTTGCAGACTGTATCTGTTTCTTTTATTCCTGCAGTTCGCTCTCCTCCTGGTTTAGCCAAGACGCCTCTGTCGGCTCTGGGTTTAAAACCCCACAACCCAGCTGATATCATCCTGCAGCAATCCGGGGGTGAGTTGACATATCATTCCACTTATCTAATAGGTTTGAACAAATAGCACTCTTTACACTTGTTATTTTTTTTTTATGATTGTGATGAAAAAACTACTACAGGGCAGGTTGCGATGGAAACAAATGGACAGTTCCCAATGATTACTCTACATTTTAAACTTTGTATCATAAATCATCTATACTCCGTAATTGTTTTGTCTATTTGAACCTTTCTAGACACTGATAACACATCGACACAACCTTTTCTTTTACTTAGGGAGTCTTTAGAGGTCAAAATAGCAGTCATACTACTACTCCCTCTATCTTTATTCTACCTGTGTTTATATCAATTTCTATAAAACAAGCATGAGAAGCGTCCAACTCTTTACTTTTAGTTAAAAAACAATCGACCTCTCTGAGCAGTGATTCCAACATTTTACTGGTTTTACTGTACTGACTCATATTCCGTCAGCTGAATGCAAAATCATCAAAGTAACATAAATGAGTTTTTCCCAGTACCATAGACGGTGATTACAGGTAAATCTGCACTAACCTTCTCAGAAGTGTCCCTGTGAAACCAATTTTGTCATTTTTATAAATTGGACCAGTTTGTTAATTATCCATTTCTTGGAAGTACTAAGTGGAGCAAACATGTTGGAGCTGCATATTGTTCTGGATCAGATCTAGAGATGTATGGTTCTCCCAGTTCAGTCACATTGTGTCAGGTTTTTGATTCCGGACTGTATCCAGTCCAGCATTCCCTGACCAGGGCCGCTTAAATTCAGTGTCACTTGTAAATCTATTGTCAGATGACAGCACTGGCAACGTTCCATGGAAAATCCGATACTTTATCCTGGAATGTAGCAGGAAGAACAGACATCACTTCTTTCAGTGCTTTTAGCTCACTGAAGACATACATCTGTACAGAACAGTCCACACAGCGGGCTCTGGCAAATCTCACTGGAATAATACAGTGCTCGCTGCTCAAACAGTGTACATTAGGCTGGCTCTGCAATATGTTAAGGTCATTAGATTAACTCTTTATATTACAGGGTGGAGACTATCAAATTCAAAAGAATACAGAGAAATGGTTAATGTGATATAAATTGTATCTTAAACCTGATCTGCGGTGCTGTGTTTAACCAACAACAGAAAACAAACCCAAATTTCTAAAGTTGGTAGTTTTTATATTAAAAGAGGATGAATATGCTAACCGTTTTTATGTAGTATAAGAATTAATTAAATTATATGCGATGTATAGCTACACCTAAAATGATTTTTTTTTAAATATGTTTTCTTAATTTAACGTATCTGCTTTGTTGCCTGTTTTATTGCTGTGGAGCTCTGTGATACATTCATGCTCCCCAATCATTCATAGGTCATATAAAAAAAATAAAAAAATATGACCCCATGTAGATATTTGTAAATGAGTTTTCTTTTATACTGTACAAAATCCATTCATTTATTAAACTCTTGTTGTGGGTTGACTCCTCTTAGCTCCCTTCTTCTTAAGATTTACATATTAATTTATTCAGAATTAATATCTTATGAGTAAGTGAAAATTTTCTTGAAGTGATGTGCTAATGTCTTGCTCACCTTAGTACATAAGCTCTGCCTATAAGAGCTGGAGAGGTTTCTCTCAGTGGAATGGAAATTCCTAAACCTGCTACATTATTGCGTAACCCCCGAAGGATTTTGGAAGATCTCGGTGATGGGTTGTAACAGTTACAGAATTGTAATAACTGAAGATCGTCATCTTTTTATCTCTTACCTGTTGACCAACAAATATTCATTAATTTCCTTCATATTCGTTTCTAAATCAGAGACAATCAGGGAGACTGTAATTGGAGATGTGGATGGTAAGTATCCTCACTCCTTTCTCCATTCCATTGCTGGGTTTCTTTGCGGTTCCTTTTGGGTGATTGCTCTGGTTTTCGTACTAAAGTGACTTACCAGCCTGCATTGTGGTGCTCTCATAACTGCCCAAATCATACATTACCAGCTGCCCATTGATTTAATTCTATCCTCATTCAGTAGTTTCATACATTTTACTAAGAACCATTATCTTTTTCTTGTTTGGTTTATATTGCATGCAGTGTAGACCATGTTTGTGATGTTTCTTTCTACATTTTGGGGCTAATTCGATGGCTTGAATATCCATCCCATGTGCTGTTTGTCTTTTATTCTTTTTTTTTTTTTTGTCTATTTCACGGAAAATGTTGGATTGAAAACAAATATAAAATCAGCAGTTATCATTGATTAAAATTAAACGCAGGTTACTCTGAATTTCTTCGCTTTAAGAAAGGGAAGTCTAATTAAATTAGAAGCGCTACTATTTGCTGCCAGGAAGATCTGCAGTTTGTTAGTTCTCCAGGAATAGAGTCATTGAGCATTAAATCAGGGCTGCTCTGGGTATATGCTTTAAAACAAGCTATAGATTATATTATTAGATGCAAATATGAATTGTCCACTTTCTGCTAACTTACTTGATGCTCTGGCTAAGCATGAGGTTATACAATGAAGTTAAAACAATTATTTATTTTCCAATACAACAGGAAAAATCTAAATTACTTCTATTTTAAATATATAACGTGAAATATTTTGACCTAAAATTGTCCAGTTCCCCAAACCTTAGATCAGCACTGTCACTTTTTCTTTTAATTTTTTTTTTTCCTGAAGACCCCGCAAGGTAACTTGTCCGCTTGTGTAGTAATGTACGAGGGGGCAGCACATAAGGAGATATACTTATCTTAAGTTGCCCCTCCTTATCTCTGTCATCATTCTATGTCTCCTTTTCAACTTTTCACCTCCCACGCAAAAGCTACTGTACAAAATGGGGTCTACGGACGATTGTACATGATTGCAGGATCTTCCATATATGTCTTGCCCAATAAGGTCCGTAGGCATCTATTGCACATCATGTGAGATGATCCCTCTTCCCATCAGTTGTCGTGACCGATGGCGATGGGAAATGGCTCTGGAAAAGCCACTTGTGCCACAATGTGTTAATTACATGAGACAACATAATCCCCACTTAGTCTTGTGTATATCTTTTTCACAAATCGTTTTTACAAAGTTTCTTTCTTTATCAAAATACAGAGTAATGACAGAGTTGCTGTAAAAGGACATTTCTTCAATATATCAGCAGGAAATGAGAATTAAAATTGAATTGCAAATGTTATACCAGGATAGCAAATTGTAGAAAAAACCATCTGATTTTCAGACTATTTTAGCTTAACATTTGCAATAAAGTTATCAATTCTTCACATTCCCAAGCTTGGTACATAAATCCCATATATGTTTCTTGGTAACAAATCTAAATAGGTCCCTTTTAGTAAATATTGGATAATACTGATGGAACGCAATGAGCAGCGGTTCAGGATTTAATGCAGTTAAATGAAGGTCAGCTCGAACTGAGGGGATAGAATTTCCAGCTTGTGATTTGTCTATAGTGAGTTTACAGTATTTCATTTCCAGGGAATGTTACCATATAAGTGTGTATCATTCACAGAGGATACAGTCCAGAGGCCTCTCTCTGGTGGAGGTTAGTAGCGATGTATGCTGATTGGGAGAATAACAGAACCTGAACTGTAAACTGTGCCAGAGTCCAGTACGGCAGAGGGAAAATTAAACAAACGCCAGCTGTTTTGTAACGGATCTGGGTTCTGTCAAATCTCATTTTCAAACACTGGTGCAGGAATCTAAGTGATACAGTTCTCATGGAATATAGAGGCTTGTTGTGTGGTTAAAGGCATATACCTTGCCATACTACAAACTTTATTGGAGCTAATCGCTATGCATCCACTGGCCAGGTGTTCACACTGTGTAGGATGAAGAGGTTTGCGCTGTAAGTGGCATCAGTGAGCACAAAATGGGATGTTTGGCGTTGCTGTGTGCATTGATGTAGTTTTTGGAAGGATGACAGAAGTAACATTTCAGGTAATGGTAGCACTACCCACATCTATTGGAGTGCATCCATCAGTGAGTGTCGTAGTCCAGCAACAGCTTGACATGTTCAGTTTGTTCCTGCTAAGCATTTATTGAGAGTGGTCACCCTGGGAAGAAGTGTGGTATTTGAAATGCTCCTTTTTCACCTCTTTGTGATCAGCTGATCAGAAGGGATTAGACCATTGTCTAGATTTTCCTTTGAACTGAGGCCTTTCACACAGCCTAGCTTAAAGAGTTAATTCAACCAAAAAACAGTGTGTTCATAAAACACTGTTTTTGTTTAGAGAAACCCTTGCTATTCTATAATAATGCCAAAGTTTGCCTCTATTCCAGCAGTGATCCTGCAGCCGGGCCCTTCTACGCTGACTTTGCTCCTCTGGACGGGTAGAAATGTCGAGGAGCGTGGGCTGAGGGGAGGACATGGGTGGCACAGAGGGGACCATGCGGTCATTGAATGCCTGTCATTAGCATGCTGTAAATGCTGATATCAGACATCCAAATTGCTCAGAATTAACATTAGCCACCCCGGCTGGCTCAGTACGTCTCAGTGACCCTTGTAGAGGTAGAGTTACATCTAAGGCAGCAGTGCGGTTAAATTATGCATCTGCACATACAGACTTCAGGCACCACAACCACTTCAAATTAGTGAGTGGAAATTTAAGTCATTTGATCTCCTTTCAATGGTGCCAAAAATATTTGGAGATCGTTTTCTTTTACTGTTATTATTATTATTAAGAGAACACCAACATATTCTGGAGTGCTGAACAATTCTAGAATGGGGATAACTGACAAGAAGTAATTGACATAGAGATATAACAGACAAATGAGGATTTAATCTTGTGATTTCTGCTGAATAAAGCAACATTCAGTCCTCCAGCACAATTCCTCCTGGGGTGCACGTCGAGGACTGAACCTCATTGTTTTGTGTCCAATAAACATTTGTTCTTTTTGACTTCTGCAGGACGGCCAAAAAGAGCACCATTTTTACGTTAAGTGGATATTTCTTTGGACAACCAAACCAGTAAGATATATGAGCATATAAGGGTCAACAATATCAGAGTGGATATTATATATTTCTAAAGCTCTGGCACTACGATTGCTTCAATGCTTTACATTGTGCTGAATTTGGACTTTAGTTAATAGATGCGGCTCTCAAAAGAGAGCAGTGTTTGTTCCTTTTGCAAGTCCTTGGACATAGGGAAAGATTCATGTACATCACCCTTCTCAAGATCGATGACATCGCTTTCTCTAGCGACTGAATGCAGTCTGTGTCCTTCCTACGCTTCGCATCTTGGGCAAGCCAGAACTTTCTCATTAATAGCTTGGATTAAGTCACAAATTCTGCCATATCCCCTCCCCACCACACCATCAAAAGGTTGCTACTCCCACCAGACTCACAAACTTGTAGTCTTGAATAAATCCGATCAGCAGATTCATTCCTGCCACCAGAATCCTCGAATTTATTCTCCAAATTAACCTCCTGTAATGAATTCCAACACAGACCGGATAGTAATTTATTCACAACTTATTTTGTTAAAAGTTTATAAAAACAGCATGGGTTTCTGCAGGACAAAATTTTACCCAAAAAGTTGGATAAAGTCTTTAGCTGATAAACAAATTGCACAATTTAAGTCAAAAGCTTGTTTTCTGCAACTAATTTTAGCATAAATGATGTCTAGTTAGTGGCTGACTGTCTGTTTAAGGGATATTTTCCTTAATGAAGTTAAAAAGAGTCCTTGCTGAATCTGTTGAAGGTAATTACATGCAGGTTCCGGTTTTGCCCACAAGGCTGACGAGGGGCAGGCAAGGGGAAAATAAAAGTGGGGCAGAGGGCACAAGCCTCCCAGCAAAGCATGAATAGAGGCTAGCCCCAGTAAAGTATTTTCTATTAACAATTCATGGGGGGAATTTCTGGGCTTCCCTGAGCCTCTTTGTCTCTTTGAGAAAAGACATGGCAGAAAAAGGAAATTGGAAACAGGATTGGGAATTTGTTGGGAATTTCATAACGCACTGGATAAATCTCTTTGTTAACTCTTGTGATGCTGGTGACCTGTTTATGTGCCTCTTTTTGGCCCTAATTAGGATTAGAGCGGAGGAGCGGCACGGAATCCAAAATGCATGGTTTTGTTTTTTTCGAGGGGTGCATTAGGTTAATCTTTCTTTGATGTTGCATAATGGAATGAATTGAAATAAAGGATAAATAGACAGGATTAGTGTTAAAATTTGATTGTACAAGGCTTTCCCATAAACTTTGTTTTGAAGTGACCTCTTTTTTGCACCTTAGCAGACAGTGTCAGGGGTTATGTCAGGTGCATTCCCAAAATGCATTGTATGCAATGCGGGGGGACGTTCTCGCAGATCCCTGTGTGTTGACCAGAGTTCAGATGTTTTATGCTGAATAAGCTGGGAATCTCTTCCAAGGACAGACTGGCCACTCAAGGACACACACAGTGTAACAATAATGTAGAAGCAGAGGAATCGGGGGATAAACCCCATCTAATGAAATGCACTTGTATGGAAGCCATGTACTTTGTAAAAGGAATTTATTAAAGGACCACTCTAGGCACCCAGACCACTTCAGCTTAATGGGTGCCAGGTCCAGCTAGGGTTAACCCATTTTTTCATAAACATAGCAGTTTCAGAGAAACTGCTATGTTTATGAATGGGTTAAGCCTTCCCCTATTTCCTCTAGTGGCTGTCTCATCGACAGCCGCTAGAGGCGCTTGCGTGCTTCTCACTGTGATTTTCACAGTGAGAGCACGCAAGCGTCCATAGGAAAGCATTATGAATGCTTTCCTATGCGACCGGCTGAATGCGCGTGCAGCTCTTGCCGCGCGTGTGCATTCAGCCGACGGGGAGGAGAGAAGGAGGATCGGAGGAGGAGAGCTCTCCGCCCAGCGCTGGAAAAAGGTAAGTTTTTACCGCTTTCCCCCTTCCAGAGCCGGGCAGGAGGGGGACCCTGAGGGTGGGGGCACCCTCAGGGCACTGTAGTGCCAGGAAAACAAGTATGTTTTCCTGGCACTATAGTGGTCCTTTAATAAGTTCAAAAAACAAGCAGCCTGATGTGTGACGAGCATTTCAATTTAGGTAAGTGTCTTCTGAGTGCCCGTAGCTGTCAATGTTTGGTTTTGTAATGCATGGTTCGACCTGCTGAGCCTTGGCTTGTATTATTCATAATGATGTTTGGTTTCAGGGTATTTACTTAGTTTTTAACATTTCCTTAAATCCATTAAATCTATTAAAATGAACCTCGACTGAAAATGTATATTGTGCATTTTGTTTTTTCTTCAGAGCCCAGGAGCTATGTGGAGTCTGTGGCTCGGACAGCAGTAAGCGTTGCAGCGTCCCCTCCATCCCCCACTGTCCCTCAAGCCTACAGCATGGACTCTCAGATGAGGAATGGAGGTTATCCTAATTCCTTTGTTTCCCCGAGCCCCATCTCCACCAGCAGCCCAATACACAGCACTGATGGGTAAGGATCCAAGGGTTGGCGCTGTCCGTCCCTCACCAGAGTATACCCTAATATGGCAAATATAAATGTCATAGCAGAACATGTGTTTGACTGTCAGGCTTATCAGACCAATTTTGAGATTTAAATAAATGTAACATTTCCAGACAAGTTTTTAGAAAACACTCTTGACTTTAGAGGAACGCTACCATTGCCTAAGCTGAATCTATTTAATTAAAAAATATCTGCAAGACAACATTACATAATTGTTACGTATTTTCTAAATGACCAAACAAAACTTAATTTGACAGTGTACTACACATCTTAACTGCCCTGCCTGTAAATACTCTTCTTTGCTTAATATCGAGGGATATAACGGGTTTGTTTGTTTGTTATTTCCAGTTTGCCCATTGTTCCCTCTTTTCCTTTCAGTGTCTCCCTGAGGAGTTACCCATCTGCCGAGGGCAGTGTTCGGATCCCCACTCCTACTCAGCCCTCTGGGAATTCAAGTTTTGGATACACAAGTTTATCTCAGCCATCACCTCCCAGCAGTTACCTGAACACATCGCCATCCCCCACCATGGTCCCACAAGCGGGCACACCAGTCAGTTCGTATGACTTCTATTCATACAGCCCCAATGCTGCTGCCAGCCAGGTGGACGGCATTTCACGACCACAAGTTAATTCATTCACTGTGCATGGGGTACAAGGCAGCCCCCAGCTTCATCACAGAACAGTGGGCACCAATACGCCTCCTAGCCCAGGATTTGGGCGAAGAATGGTCACACCTAATATGTCAAATGCCCCTGGGAGCCCAAGCTTAAATAGGCATCCTTTGGGAATCCATGGCAATGCTGCTATTCCACCGGGCAGTCCTAGTCTTGCCCGTCACCAGGTTGTCATGACTGGAAATTCTCCAGTAACACCTGGAAGTCCCAGCTTGGAACGGCACATCATGTATGGTTACACAACACCTGACGAGAGACGACCAACATTGTCACGGCAGAGCAGTGCATCTGGATACCAGGCTCCAGCCACCCCTGGCTTTCCTGTCTCTCCTGCCTATTACCATGGCATGAGTAGCCCGTCATCATCGTCACCTGATTCTACCCTCTACCGACAAGGAAGTCCTGTGCCACAACCCTCCTTGCCAGAAAAAAGAAGGATGTCATCTGGTGACAGATCCAACAGTCTACCCAACAGTTCGACGCTCAATGGGAAGACATCATCACCACTGTCCAGTGGGATGCCAAGTCCTAGCGGAAGCACGATGACATTTACACATACTTTACCGGATTTCTCCAAGTTCTCCATGCCTGGTAAGACACAGATTACTGCGATACATTCAATGCCTAATTAACGGTGTCTCCAACCTGCTCAGTATACTAGAATTAAACATGCTTCACACATTCCTTTTGCACCCGTGTAAAGGAAATCCCAATTTCAATGGTGCCTTGAAATGGGGAAAACAATATTTTTTGACTCTAAAGTTGAATTTCGTTCCTTGAATCAATACACTGTAAATATCTTATTAATTATTAAACAACTTCTGTAAACAGTTATTATTATTTTATTGTTGTTACTGTAAAAAAAAACCCTTCCTTCTGTTGCAGCTTAAATTCAGTTTTTTCATACGGTCCTGTTGATAAGCAGATCAATAGAGAGCTGTTTGTGTTAATGTGTACATATTTCCATAATTCATCTCTGGTTAATCTTTTGCATTTTATTTCTGAATTTGCAGACAGCAGCCCTGAAACACGAGCTAACGTGAAGTTTGTTCAGGACACGTCCAAGTATTGGTACAAACCGGAAATTTCCCGGGATCAGGGTACGTTGTAACCACAGACCCATTTTGGTGTTTGTTTAGTCCAGTAGGGAGTTTACTTTGTGGCTGCTGCGATTGATAATTGGAAATTTAACATGTTTTAAAAATGTTTGGGTAAAGGAGAGGTCAGCACATTAAACAGAAGAAGCATTTTAAATGGGCTACTCATCTTGTAGATAACGGGGAAAACATCTGTGAAAGTCATTTTCTTACCCCAGATGGGTGTTGTACTCCTTGGGTGTTGATGATAAAGAAAATTCGGACTTTCAGTTCACTTGGCAGCGGATGGAGGCTATAGTTGTATTGAAACTTACATGATAGCGCTGCTAAAAAAATAATACTACATATTTTGGTAACTTAAAGCACATTTTGTGCTATAATAAAATCATTTTGATTTTTATATTTTTAATAGTTTCTATTTTATTTTTTACCACCATCCTGTTTTACCTGATCTTGTGGTTATAATTTGATATTTAAAGTAAAAAACAAAACACTTTTTAAAATTACACTTTAATTTTCAGCAATTTCACTATTGAAGGACAAAGATCCAGGAGCTTTCATTATTCGAGACAGTCACTCGTTCCGAGGGGCTTATGGGCTAGCGATGAAGGTAGCCACACCACCCCCTACTGCTCCCCAGAGCAGTAAAAAAGGTAAATAGTTTAGATTATGCAATGAAGCTGATACTAAAGCTAATCCAATTGCCTTGGTGTGTGGCTGGGTTTAACATTGGTATTTTATCATTTGATCAGATTCCACCAATGAGCTTGTAAGGCATTTCCTGATAGAGACCAGCCCACGAGGTGTCAAATTAAAGGGATGTCCTAATGAGCCCTACTTTGGTGAGTCTGTATATTTATATATATAATGTACAATGCTGCAAAGACTGATTAATTACACATGCAAAATGTCTCATTATTTACCTGGTAGAAATCAGTTTGGAACATATACTAGCCAGCTGCAACAAGTTACTGTGTGTAAACAGCGTGTAAAAAAACCAGATAATAATGAATGTTCTGTCTAGTTTTACTTATTTACACCTTAAATAGTAACATCCCAGAAATATTGCTATCCTGTTTAATTATCTCCTATATTAAAAAAAAATATGAATTTATGAAAGTGCCACCATTGTGTCTCCCTGTCAGTCATTGTTGTAAGGTTGGCACTATGTGCTTGTCAATCATCACAGAGAAAATGAACTGTTTGATTTTCCCCTCATTCAGTAGAATGAGAGACTGGCTGGGCCAAGACTGAACTGGATTGTGACGCCAACTGCTAAAACTTAAACATTTGAAAGAAAATGGAATATCAATAGTCAAGATTGAGAATATGATTTTGCTGCTGTGATACTGAATAAATATGCACAATGTAAATATCACATGCACAAAATATTGTATTTATAGAGCACATTACAGGATTATTTTTTTATGTTAGCCATCACGCTGATTAGATTTAATCAGCTGTAGGAACACAGCTGACAATGGAAAAGGGTTACTAATACTGTTTTCCTGCACACAGGGTGTCTCTCAGCTCTGGTGTATCAGCATTCGATCACGCCCCTCGCCTTGCCTTGCAAGCTGGTGATCCCAAGCAGAGGTAAGTGTCAGAGATTAACAAATATGCTCAGCAGTGACCGTAGAACCCCTGCTGAACCCCTCCAGATAATGCCGTCTCTCTATTTTATAGACCCTTCTGATGAGACAAAGGACAAAGAGGCAACAGTTCCCAACAATACGACAGCTGACCTTCTAAAGCAAGGGGCAGGTAAGTGTCTCTGTGTTGGGACATCAAAACAATGTGACAATGCAAGTTAATTTATTTAAAGTAACGGTGGAACTTGTCAGAAGTCATGGTTGATGGCATCTGGCCTTCATTTTTTGGGACAGGTAGGGGATCAGCGAAACAAGGACATTCTAAAATATGGTAAATTATTGCATTATACACAGATATATATATATATATATATATATATATATATATATATATTAAACAGATTATATGTAAGATTCACAAAGCACCAAATGTTTCATAACGAAATGTCACTTCCGCAATTTGCAAACCTTCGACCACATGATCCGACACAGCACATTCTCAGCATCAGATGTTTAGACTCACAAATCATCATTACACATGTGCAAATAAAATACCAATTACTACACAAGTGTCTTATGGTAGGAATGTATTTTATGTTATAGATAAATGAAAGAAGAGAGAAATTATCAATATTAACTCAAAGATCCTGTTTTCATTAGACAAAGTGTTTCTGCTACCTCCAGTTATTTCAAAATTGTAATTATTAATATAGTTCCTTTCTGCAGCTAGAGTTTACATCTCCCATCCAATGCTGATTCTCATTATATTTTCTGAAATAGGATGAACTAATAAATGTGTGTGTGTGTGTATATATATATATATATATATATATGTATTATGGCCAGGATTAAATCATTTACACATTATCCACCAAATGGTAACACTACATTTTTTTTAAATTACTAACGGGCTAAATGTTTTGCTTTAAAAGAATCCATATCCCATCAATCTGTCAAATCCTAAGCTGAGAAATCTAAAAATAATAAAATATAACATCCTGTTCTCTAAGCAGTAAAGGTACATAGAGTATGTCCTAGGCCGGGTTTAGATGTTATCAGTGGATTGTATTCCTTTTATTAACCTCAGAGCATTTTCAAAGCTTAGTGACGCTTCTGGGATTAAGACGTGTGACCCTGAGATACTGAAGTCTTTTCTTTGGACACAAATACCACGGTATGGCAATATTTTCCTCATTTAATTTTCCTTCTTATGTCTGTATTTTTTCAGCGTGCAACGTATTATTCATCAACTCAATTGACATGGAGTCGCTGACAGGGCCACAGGCCATCGCGAAGACCATAGGCGAGACGTTAGGCGCTGAACCACCACCTGGCGCAACAATTGTTCACTTCAAAGTCTCAGCCCAAGGAATCACCTTAACTGACAACCAGAGAAAGTGAGCATATGTTCTAGTAGTTTAACCCAGGGGTAGTTAGCAGGCAGCTCTCCATCTGATGTTAATCTACAACTCCCATTATTCTTTGATATTAACTAAAGGGACAAACTAGTTGATAGTATGTGAATGATCAGGTCAGCTTCAGATAGGCATGTGAATGTTATCTGTACACAGCACTACAGAAATCGACAGACAGCTTATAGCTTTAAAGATACTTGATGATAATTGATGGTCTCAGCCAATCACACTGCTTTCCCATAGGGAAGCGTTCAGTGTGTCCAGGCAGTGGGTGGAGACACTGAAAATCAGTCACACTGTGCAGCACTGCCCCAGGAAGCACCTCTAGAAGCCATCTGAGGAGCGGCCAGTGGAGGTATCCCTAGGCTGCAATGTAAACACTGCCTTTTCTCTGAAACAAACAGCATTTACTGCAAAAAGCCTGCAGGAACAGACTATAGACACCAGAACAACTGCATTAGGCTGTAGTTGTTCTGGTGACTATAGTGTCCCTTTAACTGATGCTTCCTTTCACATCATTCAAGATGGCGCCACAATGAGTGTAAGCAGATACTTAATTACTTATACATTGTTAGTAACATTGCATGCTTAGTGCTTGGCATTATGGGAAACCACATGCACCATATATCCTGATTCTATTAGCTATAGTCTCTACTGACTGAATAGCGCTGAGGGCTGTTCTGGCCCTACGATAGAGATATTACCAACAATGGATCTGTACATTCACTAGCAATGTGGTTAGTGTATATTTGCAATTATAGCTGCTATTAAACGACAACACATTTTTTTCATGATACGAACACTCTAAGGTCGAATGAGAATCTGTTTGCAACATTTAGGACATTGGAGAAAATCCAATACTTCGCAACTTGCTATTTTGGCTTCAGGCAAATCTGTTATTGACTCAGCACAAGTCAGTTTTGTGGATTAAGCCCATTTCCCGAACCTGGCTACGCTGGGGTTAATATAAAGACACAGTACTGTCATGTCTCTGCTGATTTCCAAATGCAGTTATAAATAGTATAATATTCTCCAAACAGTGGAAGAGACATAGACTTCATTACATAAACTCTCATGATTTGCTCTGCTCCCTGTCAGTATCTCCTTAAATGGCTGATCGATTGAATCTGTGATGTAGTTAACATGTGCTGTTATAAGTTGTTGTTTTTTTGTTTTGTTTTTTGCTTTTGCACTTCGAATTTGGCCAAAAAGAATTTGGAACACATTCTAATCCTCTTATTAAACACATTTTTTTTTTCTGAGTCAGGGACTTGCTGTTTGTAGCCAAGAATTACGAATTAATTCCAAAAATGTTCTCTTTCAGGCTATTTTTCCGAAGACATTATCCTTTAAACACAATTACCTTTTGCGACCTGGATCCACAAGAGAGGAAGTGAGTTTATACAGATGGCGGCCGAGATTATGTGCAGATATTAAAAGGAAATGTCACAGAAAACAAAAAGTAAACTGTATTGATCAGAAAGAGGCGTATTAGAGAGACATTTAGACTCTGTATCCCTTTCCGATCTGTTTTATTTTTATTTTTTTCGTTTTCAGATTTTGATAGTATGTTTCTATTGGCTGCTGAAAAGCACACTGATAATAACGCTATGTATCAATCTTTGAGTTTATTTACTTAACGCTGGACTGTGGTTCGATGACAACAGGACTGCAGTATCTTATGCAAAATGGCCAAGTTGTCCTGAACTCAGCTCAGTTGGATAGATTTTTCCAGCTTGGATGATTAGTCCTACATTTTGCAAGTCACATGTCACAAAGAACAGATTCCTTGTAGGAAAATAAAGCCATAAGCATTTATCTGGTACTCATTCCAGTTAGTTTACACCCACGTTAATAATTACAGTATTGCACGAATTTATTTGTGTAAGAGACCACATTGTTTTATAAAAGTTATTGATTCAAGTTGTAGTAATTACAGACGGGGGAGACATTCGATTTCTTTTATCTGTGCATTTTCTATTTTGCGACTATGATTAATATTATTTAAATTCTAGCTGTATTGTAATTGGTTGAAATTAGAATACAACATTAACGCTAACTGTATCAACTGTTCTGTTTACTCCTACAGACGTATATTTACTATAGTTTTAGATAGAAACATGATTTAATCATCATGGTTAAAGGTCATGCAGATTTTATAGTGATTTAATGCATAAATAGACAATCATCGTCAAAATGGAAAACCAAGATGTGTATGAGCGCTTTTGATCAACAGTTTTTAAGTTGACGGATTCACTGCTTGAGAAAACACAGTTTTTTTGGTAATTGTGTTAATTCAGAAGTATTGAATCTGATTAATAATATTGTGGACTCTCACAGGGTGCAGCTGAATCGGTTTGTACTTACCATCCTGGGTGTTGTTGGCAGTCATTCCAGGATCTCATGATTGGATATATATTTAAATATACAATATACTTCCTCCTTGTATATAGCGCTGCACAATGTCTCCGCACTCTTCACTTGATTATAATAAAATGAATTTGTTGCCAATGTCTAATGGTATGTGTCTTTGTAGGTGGATGAAGACAGATGGGAGCCCTGCAAAGTAAGTTCAATTAATAAAACAAAATAAACATCAAACACACTGTTATCATTAAAATGCTTCAGAATGACCCAATATCGCCGTTTTAGGGGACAGTCCTTTAAAGGAACAGTACAGCGTTACAAATACAAACTTGTGTTACTAATTCTTGAGTTCCCCTGTCCCTAGTTGTATGTAGGTGTGTACCCCCTCCTGTTAACAATAAAAAATATTAAAATAAACATATAATGAATCTTTTTACCAGCGTGCCAAGGCTCCCTCAGCGCTGCTCACCTCTCCGCATCCCCTATGGCGATGGTCTAAGCCATTGCTCCTCATAGAGGTTCCAAGATTCTGTAGTATTCAGCAGTACATCGCGGCCCCAGCATTACCTGCATGGCAGCAGTGTTTATTAGACTTGTGCAAAAATTAGTTTGAAGCGGTTCATCTAAATAAAATTTCTGTTAACCGATACTGGAACAAATCTCATCTCACCTGTAGACTCCACAGAAAAAACGAAGTAAAGTAAAATAAGTAAAATAATTTGGTAATTTCAAGAGTTACCAGAATTTTTTTACACGTTTCTAGGTTATTCAGTCAATACTCAAATGTAGTATGTCGAATGTAGAGCAGACATTTTCACAATTAATCTCTGCTGACCTACTTATTTCCACATGGTGTTTTCATTATTATTCCTGTTTCTGAACTTTGTGTCCTCTGGATTAAGTAAAAGACCCTTGACTTTATTATGGAGTCATTTTGAGAGTTTGTTTTGTGGCAAAATACAAGCTTTCTTAGTCGCTCCATACCATACTTACATCCACTCATTCTCTTCCAGACTCTTTGGCTTTGTAGCCAGAAAACAAGGGAGTACGACGGACAACGTCTGCCATCTTTTTGCAGAATTGGATCCCAACCAGCCAGCCACAGCCATTGTCAACTTTGTGTCTCGTGTAATTGGTTTGCAGAAGAGATGAGCTCCCCCCCTTCCCGCTGCCTCCTGTTCGTGAATCAGTTAAAAAATATGGACTCTTGAAGAGAGCGAGAAAGAAAGTGCGTTATGGAAGAGTAAAGTGATTTTGGAGGCCCAGATTGTGCATCAGGTTGACTAAGCAAAATCAGGAAAAAAAAAGCATTTTTACAAAATAAAATTAAAATGCAAGAGTAAGACAAAAGACGCAAATCAGGAAAGCATATTAAACCCATTTCCCGTTGACACAAAGTTGCCAGTGTACATACTGAAATCTTATTGGCTCCTGGATCTGTTAACAACAACAGCATCACAATTCTAGAGTGTTCATGTTAACTTCAGAATGCTGTCATTTCTATACAATATATACAACTATGTAAGTGCATTATATAAACCAGTATAGCATACACAAAAAATATGATGAGATCTTTAGGAGAGTTTATTATATAAGGTCATTTTTTTTTTATATAAATGCATTGGATGTGCGGAGCTGGCTGCGGATTTGCTGTCTTTTTAAAATGTGCACTGTGCTGTTATTTTTAACCATTTAGAAAATCCTTGAGATGATGAGTGCCTTCTGAAATTCAAGCTATTCCTATATGTAAAGTCTTGGAGATCTTGGTAATTTAATACCAGACCTCGCTTCGTATGCTGAATACATTGTTAAATACCTAGTTACTTCCACCATTTTAAGTTTGTCTGAATGGATACAGTGACATCTAGTGGTCAATAAGATAATTGAACGTCAACGTTTTTAGTTTAGTGCTAGGAATGTCATTGTCTACTAGTATATAGCGGCTGTTTAATACATACCAACAATTTTCCACATTATAAGTTATTCAGCTTCCTATAAAAAGAGACAGTAAATCACGGTTTGTTCCGTGTGTCTATCTCCTGCTAGCTACCAAAGAGGCACATAGGGTAATATACTGCAAAGGCTCTTGCATGCTAAAGAAATGAATTCAGTGCATTTAAGAGAGCTGTAATAGGGAAAGGACACTGAAAAGACGTACATCATCAGAAAGGCTGTGTCTGAATGTGCAATCAGAAATTGCATTTCCTGCAGAATTGTGCTGTTTGGGCAGCACTGCAAAAAGCCTTGTGCCCTCTGTTCTGTGTTCCGCTAAGTAATCTCTTGCAGTACATTCTGGATATAAGCTTATCCATTGATTGGATGTCTGTGCAGGTAACACAGAGGACCAATGGCTGTGAGCACAGAGATGACTACAGTGTGTTGCAGGAAAAATAATCTTTGCTTTGTTGATACAAATGCAAATCTGGACAAAAGCATCTCATTTTGAAGTGTTGCATTTTGTTTGCTTTTTAGCACACTGTAGTCAAACGAATAGAACATATTCAGGATGTAGCTAGCAATATGCTATTAGTAAAGGTATGCTAACGCTGTATCAGCACATGTTACTCAGACTACTCCGTTTAATTTACAGAATACAGATTGTAGCTTCATTGGGCACATGTGCCATACTCATTACAGCTCTATACTACTGAAATCACCAAGCCTATTAATACCAAACCTTTACTCGCTCCTTTATATGAGTTATAGGCAAATCTGTTGCACATATTATATTCTCATTTGATGCCTTCCAGTGTTATAACCGAAATGACCGCTAACCAATACGTTGATCTCGAAAAGCTTTTAATAGCATTCGCAGGTTTATATTCTTTCTTTGACTTCACCCTCCCAATGCTATAACGTAGACTGTTTCAGAAACCATATGCCATAAATTCTGTGCTTCTTCCAATCTAAGTTATCAAAAAGAAAATGTCAATTAGCCCATCACATCTTTACCAAAATACAGCATATTATTCCAGGAAATGAGAATTATATTTTTCTATATTAGATATAAATGTATAAAGCCAGAGTATTGCAGTAGTATTTTTTAACATTTTTGCTGACTTAGAAGTATATAAGTATCTCATTGTAAGTAACACATACATTTGAAGATGTATAATTATGGCTCTGCTTGGCATGAGACAGATTTTAAATAAAAAATTAGGGAGCTGTGCATTATGGGTTATGTAGTTCACAGTCATTTGCAGTGCCAAGGTTAGACCATCTTTCCACAGGTGTGTAAGTATGACTAAAATACATCCCACCCATTTTATTATGTTTATTAAGTAGTCAGATTAATACCTAGGAGTGACTGCAGTGTAATGTTGGCTCTACTATTTACTTTCACTTTTAATGTGTAAAACAAAGATTCAACCAACATCACAGTATACAGCTTTCAAATCGGCTGGAAGAACCACAAGTAAGACTTATATAAGATTCAGCACTGATCAGTTGTAAAAGATATATACCAAGGACACATAATTATTCCATGCAGACCAAGGACAGATCAATTATTACAATTCTTCATTTGAGAAGAAAAAAGAAATGATCGAACTTCTAAAGGTTATAATTATCACCTTTAGAAGTTCAATAAATTGTATTTGGGGCCCAAGTACATAGAAGATCTGACACTTGAAGCATGCAGAGTTCAGTGCGAAACATTGGATAGCTCAATTTTTAGAGTTGAATCACTGAAAACTTGTGGGCCGAGAGTGAAGAATCCTCTAACAGATTAGAGCAGAGTTGGAACCAAATGCACCCAACTTCATCCAACCTTTAGGTACCTAAATCTAGCTCTGTCAATTGTCTAATATTTTGATTTGAATTAGGAATATTGGCTTAATAACATTAACTTAACATGACCTTTGACGCAAATAGTAGACTTGACCACCCAATGTGCATGGAAAAATTGTATCGTGCATGGCAAGCCACTTCATTCTTAGCAGAATGTTGGGCTTGGCTCCACCCCTTCACGTAGAGAAGGACTAAGTAAGTTAGAAGGTACTAGGCAGGACATTTCTGTGAAGGCGTGTGTTGTGTGAGAATATATGGAAGATGCTGATTTTTTTTCTTTTTAGAATAATAATCAGATGGCAATTATTTACCCGTTGCTTCCTGTGACTTTGCATAAAACCATACTTAATGCTTGGTGGTAACACTACAAATCCCTCTAGAGTGCCTTACGTTTTTTTAACTCGGAGTGCCAGACTGATCTACCATGAACTGCTTTGCGGTTCATCACTTTCCTCATCGGCACTTAAATGATAGACAACCAGGAAATCTTAGCCATAAAATCCTGATAGGGCTTTTAGGGAGCAAAGGGTCAATTCAATGTGCCATTATTTATTAAAGGAACCCTATGCATTGCCTGCTGGAGTGTTTTTTTAACATACGGTAGATCTCTCCAACAGCAAAAGGGTATTATTTGTTTTGTGTTATTTAGAAAGAATCCAAGCTATGTTTTTATGAGGGCTGGATTCATGTGTTAACAGGAGGGCAAGCTCTGTTTAATGTAGCAAGCTTAGCTTTTGGTTCGGATATGTGGCTACTTACTGCCCGATAAGTGCATCCCTGCATATTGCATTCTGGGGTACAGGCCGTGGTTGTGGGCACAGGATGGTCCTGTTTGCACAGTTGCCATTAACGTAACCACTAAAAGAATTCACACTGTACTGTGGCAAATTTGTACAGTTTAACTTCACCATGACACTTAGACACCTTTTTCTCTAATCAGACGTGAATTCTAGTTAAAGGAAAGAGACTGTTTTTGCTCTCCATACTGCTATAGAGAGCCAAAAGGTCCAGCTATTCATTCCTACAGTTTATTTTCAATTATGATGCCATGAAACCAATTATTGACCTTTTTTTTTTTTTCAAACCTTCAATGTGTGTCTGTATTTTGAATTGTGCAAATAAGCATCCTGCTACCATAAGCTCTAAGTGCCTGAATGTTTTGCTTGGAGATGTTCTGTACCCTACATATTTTGTAGTTGCTATTGTAGCTTAAATAAGACCTGGGGTACATACACTATAAACACTGGCAGTAAAGTACCTCATTATGGGGGAGACTGAACGTGGGGAATATTGAGCGTGGTTTATGTCCCAAAAATATTATAATCTAAATAATTTGGCCATTTTTAGGCTTTGGAGTCCATCCAAAACTTAGTTATGCTGTCCTCTGTTATGGACTTGGGACAGAGGAATTATATCTATGCTGCCAATAATTTGGTCATAAAAGCATTGCCAAGCTAATCAACTGGCCATTGCTCAAATCTTCCAGTCTTACCCTGTGGTCGTCACAATGATTCGAATTCACAGTCTTCAACAGATGTGGAGCCAGAGCTGTGTTTCCAGCTATTCACCTTATTATTTAGGCGTGACACTGATTTGGCTTATCTCAGCATTGGTCGGCCGTTTGGTCCTCTGAGCTATTTTTTATCACTATGCCCATCATTCCACAACAGCATAAGCACCCCAAAAGTTGACCAGTGTTTTATTGCACCTCTCAGCTTATAGGTTCACAGTTATATGATTTCAGCAATAGCACTTCTGTTACACAAACACTCGTGTACGCACACTCACAGACAATGTACTGGGAGAGAGTATTCTATGGGAGGGGGGTTAGGCAGAGTCACGTTTTTTGCTTGCTAAATATTTACATACACCAGGAAAGCAATCCAACTAATTTAGCTTTATTTCCTTTGTTGTTGGATGTGTCAGCCACGAAAGGGTTTCGGCATTAGACGGTCTCCAAATATTTTTTGTTGCTTTGACGTACACTGGACACAGAACACGCGCAATGTGTAAATCAGTAACCAAAGATATGGTTTTGGAGCAAAAGTGTTTATTTGGATATTTTATTTAAAGCACTTTGTTGGAGATTTAACATTTTGGGGGTTGGGCAACCAATAGCCAAATAACCTCTATAATAACCTGATTTACTGGCTTAGCAAACTGGTGTTCATTACACGTGCATGGTTAAGATCACACTCTGCTCTTATTGCAAATGGCTGCTGCCTACATGGGTCAAGAGTAATTAATTACAATTGGGCTTATTTTAGAATGAGTGGCCAATGGATCGCTGTTTGTCCAACTGCCATAGGCTTATTTAACCTGTCTAGACAGTCAGGAGACATCGTCTCTCTTGGAAGGGTTAAGCTTGTGAGCCATGGGTTTGGTTGCAGATTGCGATATTGATGTTGGGTTTTACCATTTATTGGAGTAATCACACCGGGTTATTTACCAAAGTCAGAATTCCAATTGAATTTCCAATTCAAGGTGAAAATAGGAAAAATTATCTCAATTTAGGTATGCTTCGCGTTCAGATGCTCTGACCTTACATTTGAAATTCTGTTTGGATTCTCACTTTAGTGAATAAGCCCTGAGAGAGTTCGGTATGAAAGTTCAAACAGTCTGAGACCTGTGACCAACGTGCTGTTTGGACTAGCAATATTGATCCAAAGCAATGGTTGTGGCAATCGGAAAATTGGGCTAGATTTACATATATGCAAACGTGTGTCCCCCCCTTGGCATGAATGCAACAGATGCATTATGGGTGGTCGTTTGTTTGGCTGGGAGTTGGACTTGGGCACAAACCTGAATGAGGTTACAAAGTTTCAGTTTTTATCATGTTTTGTACTCTTTTTGTGGTTATTATGGGAAATCGACATGGTAACAAGAACATTTGAATCTGGATGTGCATAGTTACACTGTACATTTTCTCAATTACATTTTTCATGTATGTTGCCATTTGGCTGCTGCCCATTCTCTGCAAAAAACAAAACACTATTTTATTCACACAAACCATTTTAAATAACACAAAAGAAAACGGTTTTCCGCTCATCTTGCACGCAACTCACCTCTCCTTATCCACACCCCCTTAATTCCTCGCTCGTCTATCTTGTTAAGTCCAAATCTTTAGCTGGTAGAGGGCCCTGTAACATACCAGGCTGCTGAACCCGCTATTCATAAAAGGATTTGGGGATCTATTCACTAAATTTGAGATGTGCTGAGTTGGCAGCTGCCGTGCTAAACTTAGGTCCAAATTACCAACTGGGAAAGAGAAATCAGATTTCCATTTGTGGTATTTTGGACCAATCAGAACAGCTCACTATACACAGCAAATAAGGACTTCCTAAACTGCTCACCTCCACCAATCTACATGAAGTCCCATCACTGCTCTAAATGGGCATCAGAACATTGGCTGACAGTGATAGGGGTCCCTCTTGAGTTTCTTAACACGCTTATTTTATATATTTGCATTGCAGTCTATCAACAAGCAATCAATAACCAAAAGAAAAGAAAAAAAAATTGAAAATGGAAAAAAATTTGAAAACGAATAAAATGATAAAAAAAAAGAAAGAGAATACCCCCTCTCTGTATTTATATAGATGGAAAATATACTATATATTTTGTATCCATGTGCTCTTAATGTTATCACTTGTATAAATATATGGTGCGTTATTTTGCTTTCTGTATCCGAAATAGCAAATAGAGCTTATCTTACCCCCTCCCCACTTTCTGTTTGTACAGACGTCTATTTCTTTCCAATTATTGTATGGCTTAATCGGTGATAACAACAATATATAAAGTATACTTTTGCTTGAAATAACTTTGTGTTTGTGTTTTTAATTCATTGTATGTGTGTGGGTATAACAGGAGTCATATTGTTTCTATTTTTATACAAACCTTAACAAATTCACTACCAAAGTTGTAATTTTATTTTCATGTATTTTGCTGAATGAAATCGAGTCCTAAAAGCCTCACTCACCCTCATTCCTACTCTAGTTATAATTACCAGCCTGTTCAGGAACACATTTCTCTGACATGCCACTAGTCACTGATATATTGCCTGTAAATTTGCTGAAAATGTCAGCTCATCCCCTGCTTTCAAACAGTAAAGGAATTTTCACTGGGTCAGATCATTCCTGCAGTCAGGGAGGGAGTGGATTGAATTGACTAATTTCACTGTCAGCATTACATTAGCAGCCCAGAGATTGGTAAAGATTACTATAGCAGTTTTAGATACCTTTATTTTACATTTACATAAATTTAGTTTTTACATTTGTCTACAAATCACTCTACACACACAGCTGCAGTTATGTTTAAATGCTTGCTAGCTACGAATCCATTGATAACATTTATTCAATCGGGAGTAAAGTGCAATAAATTTAGTCTGAAAGGGGAACCCTGTGAAAATAGGAAAGGGGAGCTTAAATATCCAGTATTGGTATCATATCTTGAATTCTGCAGGTATGTGCAAATTCATTACATCTAGGCTGAATATAATACTTCACCTTTTTTATTCTGATTAAAGGGAATGTATAAAAATGATGCATTTATTGTTGTTTTTTTATTTCTTCCTTCTTAGTCCTACCTTGTTTCCTTTCTCTTGTGAACCTTTCTTTTACCAATTGGTGACTTATTTATTTTTATTTTTTTTAAATACTCTGTTCTTGTAGTGTAACTGGTTAATTTTGCTATTGACGGTTCCTCTGTCAGCAGTTTGAAATACTCCTCACTTTGTATTACACTTTAGCTCCTTTAGAGCTTTTGGTTGTCTCTTCAATATTTAATCAACACATGATTATTTGTACACTATTTCTATTTCTACACTCAGCAATAAGAGTCCAAATGCTTCACATTGAGATGAAATGAAAAATAAACCTAGTTCACCCCTCTGCACTGTATCCATCTAATTTATTCACCGAGAATTACACAAGCCTTATGGGCTGACGATACTTACAGGATCACTATAGGGTCAGGAACACAAACGTATTCCTGACCCTATAGTGTTAAAACCACCATCTAGCCCACATGGGCCACTCATGCCTCCGTAAATATAGCAAAATCTTACTGTATTCAAGCCAGAAGCTGTAGATCTGCATGCTGTTAGACTTGGAAAAACAAGCAGTCTGCTGACATCATCAGAAGTGGTAGCCTGATCCAATTACAATGCTTCCCCATAGGATTGGCTGAGACTGACAAAGAGGCAGATCAAGGGCAGAGCCAGCATGATTCAAACACAGCCCTGGCCAATCAGCATCTCCTCATAGAGATGAATTGAATCAATGAATCTCTATGAGGAAAGTTCAGTGTCTGCATGCAGAGGGAGGAGATACTGAATGTTCGGATGCATTTTAGGCAGCCATGACCTAGGAGGGATCTCTAACAGCCATCCGAGGAGTGGCCAGTGAAGTTATCACTAGGCTGTAATGTAAACACTGCATTTTCTCTGAAAAGACAGTGTTTACAGCAAAAAGCCTGACTGTAATGATTCTACTCACCAGAACAAATTCAATAAGATGTAGTTGTTCTGGTGACTATAGTGTCCCTTTAATAACTTCCATCTACTTACCCCTTTCTATTTCCTTTGTGATTCCTTGTCTGATTTAACTAAACACAGACAAATGCGATACCAAAAACAAGTTCAAATTGGGTTTTCATAGCCAATTAACACACATATACAAATCTAAACTCAGGAAGTGTAAAGCCTAGCACTACTGTTGGGTTCTGGAGGAGTGGAAATCTGTTATGTGCAGCTTTCAATCACAATAATCATTCAGCCTAACATGAGTGTGTGTTCCTGGATGTCAGGTGGACGCGACCTGTCTGACTGCATGGTGTCTACTGAAAACGTTTGGTGGAATAGGCAATATGGTTCAGGTTAGACATATTATAATGGCACTTTAATGTTTTTCATAAAGATAGAATACATGAAAAGCTCTCTTTGAAATTCCAAGGCATTCAAACGATACACAAGATGAAGCTACTTAGTCTCATAGAACAAGTTTTTGTCAAAATGTTGCAATGGACGGAAGTACCAGCTAATTTGAACACACATCTTCTTACATGAAGTGCAATAGATGCCTATGACTGCTTCTTACAGATCTTTCACCCCTATTTTGTCCTCTAACCCATGTGAGATTCCTGGCAGCTAAACTCCTGGCAGTGGAGATAAAGTGCTGAGGAGGGAGAACATCAGGTACATCTAACTCTGAAGGCCACCATACAACTGCAGATAGGTTGCCTAGGGGAAAGTCTTTGTAAAAAAAACAAAAGACCCCCAGAACTGACAGTGCTGCTTTAATGCTACTGTTTTAGCAAGGCATTGGCATGGAGAACAAAATGAAGTCCATCTAACTGCGAAACATCACTGTCTGATATTCTATGGAGGCAAATTCAATCAGCAATTTCCAAAATCTGGTGGAAATCCTTTCCCAGAAAACCAAAGGCTCTTATAACCAGGCCTGGACTGGCCATCGGGCATACCGGGCAAATGCCGGTGGGCCGCGATGGCCGTGGGCTGAGGCCGGCAGAGGAGATCACAGGATCTCCCGGGCCGGTCCATGCAGGGCCCGCGCTACCCGAGTCACTGTAACACTGCCGCTGGCTAGGGAGGAAGAGGAGAGAGGACCCGGGGAGCTCTAACTAGCATCTCCGCCGGGTTCCTCACACGAGTTCTGAGCGTTGCCGCGGTTACCGCGGCAACGCTCAGATCTCGCGAGAGTGAACTCTAGCCTGCAGGCTAGAGTTCACTCTCACCACTGAGACCACCAGGGAAGGCAGCATGGCTCCCCCCACTCCATGGCAGAACGGCTCCCCCCTGCAACGCTCAGATCTCGCGAGATATATAGTGAAAAAGAAAAAGGAAAAGTGAGTGCCCTTATGTATTAAAATATAGTTTTTAATAGTATAGTTAAAAAAACAATTGATATGAAACGCTATAAAAATAAAAAAGTGAATACTATGTACAAAGATCCACCTGATAAGTGGATATTACTAATAAGTAAGAGTGCTGTGTTAACAGATGGCTCTGAAATGACACAAAGTGTAAGACAACTTGTAACAATTATCCATATGAGGAAAATGTCGATAAAGGAAACAAAGACTCACACTGAATCTATTACCACAATCTAGACCAACATGAGTCACTGGCTAATGTTGAATTCAATACCTATAATATATCCTCCTAATACTGTATGCAAAAAACAAACGATTTTGCAGTGATGTTAGCTAGGCATTTGACAATGGTATGAATATATAGTGAGTTGAATCCTAAAATTGACATTCAAGTTGCATACAACGATGGTCAATCACTCATAACCAATGCTTGGTTTTGATAAATACACAAGCATATGTTGTGTATATAGAAAGTGCAGACGAAAATATGTCTGCACAATCAGTAGCCACATACACAGTGCTTCATGGTCGTAAGAGAAGCACTAGAATGTGTGCTGGTGGTGCAGGAATGAATATGACTGCACCAGAACAAATACCAGCCCAGGTATGTATAGCGGCGTTGGCTGGTTTTCAAAGAATTTTTGCGATGCCTAGGATATTGGCAGAGCGCCTACTTCGGCTGATAAGAAGTTTAATAACTCCGCTACAGAGTCCGGGGAGTAATTAATAAATAAGTTGCGGTCAAGGTTTAACCTCCCAGGATAGTAGCCGGAGTCAGGGGAGGGCTGGCAGCCTTAGGCCTGGGGGGCAAAACCAGTCAAGTGGCCCATTGCACCACCAAATCAGTTCACCATCCATGCCCACCTTTTCCTGGTTTTATAACGGATATTGATGTTATGCTAATCAGTAGCTCTTTGCCATACCCGCTCCTTCACGGCTCCAGGCACTGCTTGTTGTGAGTGTGAGCCACTGTAAATTAGGGGCAGAGGGCACTTGCACTGCGGTAAAGATGGGGCTGGACAGGAGGAGAGTGCAGTGCAATCAGTGCACTCCCCTCCTGTGGGTCACCAGTAGACTGGTGCACCTGCCCAGGATCAGTGCCGGTGCAAGGATTTTTGCCGCCCTAGACAAAATAAAAATTTGCTGCCCCCCCATGTGACATCACAATGCCCCACCCATATGAACTAACGCCAGTGCTGCACACAGTGTGTGTTTACATTAAAAAGCCTGCAGGGACCAGCTATAGACACCAGAACCACTTCATTAAGCTATAGTGTCCCTTTAATGTGAGGTACATTATAGATTAGTGTCACTAATAATATACTAGATTGCCTACTTACAAGCAGATGAGGATGATGATGGGCTGCAGTTTGGCTCCACTGGTCTGGTGTAGAACAGGATCTCTGGAGGCTGTTTGCAGCTGTGGTCACAAAATTCAATGTTCTGGGAGAATTGGAAGCAGCTCCATTTTTTGGGGGCCCCTTACACAGCTCAAGGTCTGGGCCCCAGGGCCTGACGGTGAGTATGCCCATAAGGCCCACTCATAAGTTCCACCCACCCATGAGTTCGCTCACAGGGAGTGGAGTGTGTAGGGGATGTGTTATGTGTTATTGTAGAGGATCTAATATGTGTGCTTATGGTATGTAGTGTATAGGGTTACCAGTTTGTGCAGGTGATGTAGTGTGTTTGTGTGTAGTGGAAGCAGTGTGTATTTGTGTATAAGGGATGTATTATGTGTTTCTGGTTGTGTGTAAGGGATGCATTGTGTGAATCTGTGTTTGTATGCATAAGGGATGCAAGGTGTGTGTCTGTATGTGTGTGCATTGAGTGTAAGAGATGCATTGTGTTTCTGTGTGTATGTAAGAAAAGAAGTGTGTGTGTTTGCATATGTGTGTACGGGTTTGCATTGTCTGTTTCTGTGTATGTGTGCAAAGGATGCATTGTCTTTGTGTGTAAGGGTTGCATTGTGTGTGTGTGTGTAATGGATGCATTGTGTGTTTCTCTGTGTGTAAGGGAAGCATGTTGTGTTTCTGTGTATGTATAGGGATGCATTGTGTGTGTGTGTGTGCGCGCGCGTAGTGTGAAAGAGCTCCCTGTCTTGGCCCCTGTCCTATAGAGCTGCCCCTTCTGTCCCGTAGAGCTCTCCCCTGCACCTTAGTGGTCTCTCCTCTCCCCCACCCTCCCCTAGCGGTCTCTTCTCACACTCACCCACCCTCCCTGTGCTCTTCTCACTCCTCCCTCTATGTGTTCTCCTCACACCCCCTGTGTTCGTCTTACCCCCCTCCTCCCTGTGTTCTTCATATTTCCCCCCTTGGTCGTCTTACTCCCCCACCTGTTCTTCTTAACCCCCTTCTTCTTATTGCTCCCTTCTTCTTCTACCCCTTCTTCTCTCCTCTTCCTCCCCTTCTTCTTCTACTTCTTTTCTTCTTACTCCCCTTTTTCTTCTTACCCCCTCTTCTTCTTCTTACTTCCCACTCTTCTTCTTCTTACTCCCCACTCTTCTTCTTCTTACTCCCCACTCTTTTTCTTACTCACCCCTTCTTCTTCTTCTTACCTCCCTCTTTTTCTTATCTCCCCTCCTTCTTACTCCGCCCTCCCCCTTTTATTATTCCCCCTCTCCCTCTTCTTACTCCCCCCTCTTTTTCTTACTCCCTCCTCTTCTTCTTCTTACTCCCCCATCTTTTTCTCTCACCCCTTCTTCTTCTTACCTCTTTTTCTTATCTCCCTCCCCTTCTTACTCCCCCTACCCTCTATTCCCTCCTCCTCTTCTTATTCCCCTCCCTCTTTCTTATTCCCTCTACTCCCTTTTTTATTCTCCTCCCTCTTCTTATTCCCCTCTTTATTCCCCTATCCTCTTTCTCTTATTCCCCCTCTTTTTGTTCCTCCCTCTTCTTATCCCTCCTCCTCTCTTTCTATTCTCCCCTCCCCTCTTTCTTATCCCTCCCATCTTCTTACCCTCCCTCTTCTTATTCCCTCCCTCTTTTTTTGTATTCTCCTCTTCTATCCCTCTCTTTCTTATTCCCCTCATCTTGTATATACTCCCTCCTCTTCTTGCCTCTCTCTTCTTACCTCCCTCTTCTTATTCCCCCTCTCTACTCCCTCTCTTCTACTTCTCCCCTCTCTACTCCCCTCCCTCTTCTTATTCCCCTCTCTCTTACCTCCCTCCCCTCTTCTTACCCTCCCTTTTTACTCTTCTTATTCCCCCCCTCCCTCTCTTCTTACCCCCTCTCCTGTAGCATGGCCGAGCTGCACTCCGGTCCGCGGTGGCCGGCCGGAGTGATAGGAAGGTGCACACTGAGTGTGCACTTCCTGTCAGTCCGGCTGGTTACAGGAAACAGAAACTCCGCGCGGAACAGGATTTTCTGTTTCCTGTAACCGGAAACAGATAGGAGTTACATCTGGTTTTAATTTGGCTTTGTAAGGGGTGCAGTTGACAAATCCTACATCTAGCTTAGATGAAGCCCACACAGAGGAAGGAACATCAGACAAATCAATAGTTTCAGAACACAACATAGACACATCAATACCACCAGAGGGCGTGCAAGTAATGGTAGCTCCCAGAATACCAAGAAGATCCCTTCCCAGCAAACTAACAGGACATTTAGGTATGAGACAAAAAGGGTGCACAGTAGAAGAACCATTAAGAGGACAGGAAACAGACAGTGGTGGTGTGACAAAAGTGGGTGTTGACACTCCATTAATACCCAATGAAGGTGTAGACTTTTCCCTTGGCCCCTGATAATAGGTGTCACAGAGACTGGAACACGTAGCTCCAGTATCTACCAAAAATGGCAAGGATCTACCTTCTATGACCAGAATGCAAAAAGGCTGATCATCATTAGTAGAGGACAAAAGTGGAAAAGTTGGAGTGTCACCTTCAAGGCAGCCCTGTTGGGGCCATGGGATGTGAAGGGTGTGCTGGTCAGTGGTACCTGTGAATGGCCCTAGTGCAGTTTGGGTTTGCTGGAGCGAGGGGGGAGGGGGATGTGCTGGCCAGTGGTGTTGGGAGTGGACCTGGTGTTGTTCTTGCCTACCGGGCATATTTTGAGAATTGTGGGGTTGTTGGGGCGGCTGGGGTTTCTGGGGTGTGGACACTCATTCCTCCAGTGGCCATTCTGGCCACAGTTGAAACAAGTGTTCCTGTCTATTCCTCCTTGGTTACCCCTGCCCCTATAACCCTGATTTCCCTGTCTCCATCCCCTTGCCCCTCTTTGACCACAGGCTCTATGTGCTCCATCCCATCCTCTCTCTCGGGCCTGTGTAGGTGGACAGTATTGCAATCCCTGAGCATAATAAGCAACCTTACTTCCTGAATCATATCTTAAGTTAAAACAACCTGCATTTTCCTTTTCTATAACCTTGGTAAGAAAATCTGAGCCACCCAAATTGGCCCAGTCTGAAATCAACTGTTTCACAAGCAAAGAATACTGTGGCAACATATTACCAAGGCATGAGTGTATTTTAAGGAGATCCATATCATCTCCAGACTTCAAACCTGTCTCATCATTCCAACACTTGTAAAATCTCTTTACAAAAATACCAATCTCTTCCTTTGCACCTTGCTTACATGCCAAAGCAGTGGATATAGACTGCTTATTCTTCCATAATCTCAACATTTTAGCACATCCTGCTGAAGTACTAAGCTCATAAACACCATCACTACCAGCCTCTCCAACTCCAGTACCGTTTTCTGTCTCACTGATAGAGGGTACCCTAGACCAATCCCAACCAGAATCTGAGTCATACCCTAATATTCCATTTATAATTAACTGTATGTCTATCTGTGTCATGTTCTGTCCTAAGCACATTCTTTTCAGATACATTAGGCATACAGAGGGATTAGTACGGGGGTTTGGGGCACCTTGAATAATGTCCTTGAGTTCTCCGGGATTAATGGGTTTCATTATTATCTGATTACCAACAGTCATGAACGGGGCAGTAAGATCAGCACCTTCTAATTCTGGCATCTCTACATCATCATCACCTTGCTTATGTACATATGATTTTAACACCTTGCCACTTTTAAGTTTAACTCCCGTTTGTACTGTTAATATAATTGTACTGGGAGGTGGTGGTGGATATTCTATATCAGAAGCTGGTGTAGATGATGATTCCTGTAATTGCTGTGATTGTGAATTAACAGCTGCAGCAATACAAATATCTTCTATATCATCTTCTGAGGGGGCATTAGGTAAGAATTATTTACTTACCAAATCCTGGAGTGCTGGTATTTTTCCATGGGCTTATAGCTATATGTATATCTGTGTGTATATATGAATGTGTGTGTGTGTGTGTGTGTGTGTATATATATATAAAAATGTCACACTACGTGTATTTTTTATTAATATATACGTATATTAATATAAAAATACACTTAGAGTAAAATTACACACACGTGTATATATAACTATACATTATAAAAAATAAATAATTAAAAATAAGTAAACTGTAAAAATATTTTTTTAAATTATATATATATATATATATATATATATACACACACACACATATATTCCTGGCACTATCTATGCGTAAAGAGGTAGCTACATTTGGAGCATTGTGATGTAATTTAATTCAGCAGCAAGGAGAGAAGAACGTTTAACTGCATTAGTGTAAGTATGTATCAAAATCGATAAGCATAGTCTGCCCGACCTGTAAAAGCAATATTTTTTTCTTTATTTTTAGGGATATGATAGCAGACTGTGAGAGTTAAAAGATACTCCTGGTGCTGACTATATTTACACATATATCTCCTTTAGGGGCATGTATTGTTATTTAAAAGTCAGGAAAGCAATTAGTAAGTTTAGTGAAAAGTATGAGACAGTCGTTTAACACTGTAATGTGTGATATAGGTTTTGATTTATAATGAATGTCAATCACATTAGCAGGATAGAGATATAATGTTATGATGTAATGTGAACTTCCATTGCAATGAATGTAAAATAAAAAACAAAATGACCTTTTCATAGTAAAATGTATTTGCATTAAACACACAGGAAGAAAAATATTATTATTATTTTTATTAGCATTTACATAGCTCCAACTTATTCCGCAGCACATTGCAATGTTATGAAGATGCAAATGTAACATTAAATTAGATACTACTACAAAAAAACAAAGCCAGTAATTGCTCAAACTTTACCTATCTGTGGCATAAAAGACATGGACACAAACATTTCAAGGCAATTTAGATCAACTGTCAAAATTCCTGTCTCACTTACTTGGGGTTCCTTAGCCTCACTCCATGACAAAAGCGGTCTCTCTTCTGTGCATCACCTTGCATAGCAGTGGTGCTGCAGCTCTTCCCATCTGGACACAGCCCACAGTTAATCCTTGATCTTGGCCAGCTTCACCCACAATGAGTGTAGAACCTCCATGTGGCGAAACCAACCTCGCCACGTGTCCTTGGAAGGGGCTGCTTGCCCGCCTCTTGCCTTTAGACTATGGCCCCTGTTCTTTTTCCCTGCAGAAAGGCTGGTTTGTGCCTTTCTGCGGACTGTTAAAGCCATGCTACCCCAGATAGCTATGCCATGGAGCCCAGCAGTATACTGAAAGACTGTATGAAAGACTTTGGCTCCATGGCGATTGAACTGTATGTATGTGACCTGGGCACCATCCGGTTATAATGTGCGCTATATGTTGTTCCCCTGAATGGATTGATTATGAAAATGTATGTTTTATGTTTGTGACATGTATATTTTAGAAGTTATAAATATTGAGTAAAAACTGTATTCCTCTGCCGGTGATAATGAGATTACCCATTGTGTTCAGTAATCATATCACAGGCAGAGGGGAGGATTTTGTGTGGGAGTGTCTGGGGGTATTGTATGGATTGATTGGTTGTTTTGTAATGCCCTGTGGGCTGTACTATGTTTGTGGATTGGGAATAAAAGAGACTGTATGTGACAGTACAGAGAGTTCCTGTTTTAACCCTCAAAGTGAAGTGTCGTCTCATTATTGGGGGAAGGATTTATTGTATGCTGTTCCAGTTTGACTGCTAGGAGAGTAAACCTATTCGTATGGTTCCTATTCAACTGTCTACATCATTCATATGCTTGGGAGAATTTATTTGTTTCTCCGGTTCAGTGATTGTGGTGTCTGCCAGAGTGCTTGGAGTTCTCAGGAAGCGCTAGGAGCATCCTTTAACGATGGTACCCAGTCGGGGTGCCAGGCGATCCGTTACACTCCACTCCCGTAATGACATCATAGGTGCACACACACACAAAGCATAGCCTCTTAAAGCAGGAGACACAATAATAAAGACCAGTTAATCAATAGTGTTGGAGAGGTGGGAACCTCTTCTCTATATAACCACATCTAACCATGTTTTCACAGTGATTTCTATTGTCTCCTTAATCTTTGACCAACTTGCATTTTATTCCATTTATGATCCTGTGCTTCCTACCTCTGACTTTGGCTTCTCCTGATTACGAGTTCGCTAATCCATACTTGAAACTTTGCTTTTTGGAATACTACTGTTATCCGGGTTCCTCCTATCAAAACTATACACTGTTGATGTTAAAGATTTGGCAAGAGAAATAGCGATAAATCCTTGTCATGAATGTCAATGTTGTCCAAATGGAAATGGTACAATTACTTATATTCCCAAACAGAGTCAAACTCACAGGGTTATTCATTAAAGTGCAAATTCAAAATGTATCCAAAGTGAACTTCAAATTCAAGGTAAAAATAGCCAAACTATAAACATTCTCTAATGCTTCCAAATTTGAAATGCATTTTGAATTCTCACTTTAGTAAATAACCCTGTAAGTAAACTCTCTGCAACTCATTCACTCAAATATATGTAGTCCAATACAGCCAATGTTTTGTGTATATACTAACATTTATTGGTGATTATTCCAGATATGGCATAACGTATGTCATGAAAAACAAAGCAGAAATTGCAGAGAAGTTGAAGAGCTACATTGAAAGCCTCAAGAACGTCTAACAGGCAACAATGGGTATGTCTCAGGCCATCTTACTGCATATTTTGAAGAGAAAGGTATAGAACACTTGTATGCAGTACCATACAGCCCAGAACAGAATTGAGTAGCTGAAAGAAATAATTTCTTCTTTGATAGTGATGGTTAGGTATAAACTGGCAGATTCATAGTTGCCACATAAAAAATACTGAGCTAATGCAGTTATACGGGTACAAAAACAAACTACCTACAAAAGCTACATTGCTGCATCTGAAGTTGGTTTAGAGGAACCCCCTTATTTTAAACATATTAAAGTATTTATTCCAGCTCATAAAAGGTCTTGACAGTAGAACTGAGAACTAGTACAGTATCTCCTTGCTCGACAACTGCGATGGTAAATCTTCTACTCTTGGCAGGAAGTCAAATGAATTACAGGAGGGCACGCAGAGATGGCATGAGTCTCACTCCACACAATTATACCTCTACATCCACACACATAGTGATACTCCATTAATACTTGCATTCACATATTTACTATTCACATTGGAGTGTTGCTTTTTTAATTTATATCAAAAGCATCTCATCTTTAAAATAGAAAACAAAAAAGCAATTAAACTTAGCATTGTCATAGAGCGTTCTGAGTCAATCTGATACCGCTCATATGACATACAGTCAGTATCATCATGCCATGCTTGATGATGCACAACATGAAGCCCTTCAAAACATCCTTAACACCTAACACATACACCACCAGTCACCCTCTTCTCACTTCCAAATCCATTGTTACTAACCTCCCTGTCATATAAAGTTCAGCCTTCCTCACATCTGTTTTTTGCTGTTGATTCGAAACAAGGTAAAAAAAAAAAAAGTTTTACGTACTTCTTACTTTTCAAAAAAAAAGGGGGAAAAAACCTTCTTGATCACAGAATGGCAGTCAGATTTATCATTGGAAGTAGAACGACATGACATTGGTACATATCTTCCCAATGAAAGGCATTATACTGAGTAAATGGATCTCAAGGAAGTCAATGCTGTAGCTACACCCATGTGTACAAATCTCCTCATCGTAAGGCAGGAAGACGTTACCCAACAACAATATAAACAGAACACTAGTAAATTAACAATTTTACCTAGCTAAAACCTGCAGCTCTTACATTGCATCTGCAGTAGGAATACTGCAAAGACGTGAGGTCTTCCAGTCAAGGAGACTGAATTACACTAAACTGAGCACATCAACCACATATGACATTAGATGTCATGTAATAAAAGACCTGTATCGACGGTTGAGATGAAAGCTGACATTTTGATCATTGCAAAGAGTAATATTTTAGATGCAATGCATGAAGATACATTTGGTGGGTTTGAATTAGACACCATCGGGGTGGGGATTGTTAGTAATAACCACTTGTTTTTATTTTCCTTTTATTTAATATTAGGTTTTACAAGTTTGTTTTTAATTGGCATAACCTTTTTACTGTACTATTCGTTAATAATCACTAGTGCCTAATCTGAAACTATTGCTGTTTCTTTGTCCTCTATAGTCTCTATTGTATGGAGAAGAAGTAACTTCCTTTCTTTTCTCACTTCCTCTCTCTCTTTTTATGCTGCAGATGTAAAAAGTGTAAGTTAGCACTGCGGGTACGAGCAGTGGACAGGGGAAGGTTGCAGACCAGTGGCGTAGCAAGGGGGCAGGAGGGTGTGGTCTGCCCCAGGCGGATCTTTTTGGGGGGCGGCAAGGCCACTGCTCACTCCCATACTACCTCCCACCTTCTGAGTGAAACCTGGCAGCAATCCTGCTATGTGGTGCAGTGAGTGAGAGGAAGAGGTGGGCAGGACGATGGAAAGTGAAATCATTTCCTATGCCTCCTGTCTTGCGGAGTGAAGAGGCAGAACCCCATGGAAGAGACACCAGGTATGTTCTTCCCTGCACAGCCCCCTCCTCACTGAGGTATTGTCCCCTGGCCATCCTGTCTAGTAGTTCATCTATCTGGGGCATGGGATAGGCATCAGAAACGGTTTTCTCGTTCAATCTCCTGTAGTCCACACAGAAGCGAGTCGTACCGTCTCGCTTTGGTACAAGCACTACAGGAGAAGCCCAGGGACTATCAGAGGGCTCAATTACCCCCAGTTGGAGTATCTCATCGATATCCTTACGCATGTTCTCCCTCACTGCTTCAGGGATGTGGTAGGGGGTCTGGCGCATGGGTAGTTGCCCTGGGGTCTCTACCCGGTGAGTGGCAAGAGGGGTGTATCCAGGTACATTAGAGAACGTGTCTCATTTCTCTTCCAATAGCTGTTGTACCTCGATACGCTCCTGTGGGCTCAGTCGGTCTCCCAGTGCAACCTCCCCTAAATCTCCAGACAACTGCCCATCTCCCAGCAGATCTGGGAGTGGTAAGCTGTCAAACTCGTCAGAGTTGGGCACACATATGGCGGTTACCTCCTCGGAGCGCTCCTGGTAGGGCTTCATCATGGAGCATGAGTCACCCTCCAGCACCTGCAGGGGCCGATTTATATAGGTGGTGTCGCATCTCTGTTCCACCACCCTATAAGGTCCCTGCCAGGCGGCCTGTAACATGTCATGTCGGACAGGTTTTAAAATCAACACCTTCTGCCTGACCTGAAAGCTACGGTCCCTGGCTCCCCGATCATACCATGTGCGCTGGCGGGTCTGCGCCGCCTGAAGGTTCTCCCTTACCGTCCTAGTCAATGCTTCCAGGCGGTCTCGGAAGGCCAAAACATATGATATGATGGGAGTGCCATCTGCGCTCCGGTCTCCCTCCCAATGATCTCTAATGAGATCTAGGGGGCCTCTGACTCTCCTCCCAAATAGCAGCTCAGACGGGGAAAACCCCGTGGACTCCTGTGGCACCTCCCGGTAAGCGAATAGGAGGTGCGGCAGGAATCGCTCCCAGTCCTTGTGGGTCTCTGCGAAGGTTCGGAGCACTTGTTTCAATGTACCATTGAACCGTTCGCAGAGCCCATTGGTCTGGGGGTGGTAAGGGGCACTGATAATAGGCTTAATGCCACAGATACTCCAGAGGTGTTGGGTGACTTCTGCGGTAAATTGGGTACCCTGATCCGAGATAATCTCCCTGGGTAACCCCATCCGGGAGAAGATCTGCATGAGGGCATCCGCGACCGTTTCAGCGTGGATATTGGTCAGAGCCACTGCCTCTGGATATCTAGTGGCATAATCTACCACAGTTAAAATGTACCTTTTGCCTGACTGGCTAGCTTTCTTGAGAGGGCCTATCAAATCTACAGCTATTCTACTAAAGGGTTCCTCAATTATGGGTAGGGGGTGTAGTTTCGCCTTCCTTCGGTCTCCCCTTTTTCCTACCCTCTGGCAAGTATCGCACGTACTGCAATACTTGAGCACTTCCTGGCTGATCCCTGGCCAGAAGAAACTTTGGGTCAGTCTGTACCTAGTGCGACTGACCCCTAAATGTCCGGATAGCGGAATATCATGCGCTATCCGGAGTAACTCTGCTCGGTAACGCTGAGGCACCACTAGCTGCCTCATGAGATCTAGGGGGTGAACAATCAGACGAACACAATACATTTAACACATAACTTTGCCATTTACACGAATGCAGTCAAGGCTAATACAATTCCCAGGACAGCCCAGTGCCATCGGCTACACACCGCAATTATGGAATAACATCAGGGACACAGTCAAATCTTCATTCAATCTAAAAAAAAAAAATTAAGAGATCTATGGCAATATATCTCTGCACAGAATGCACCTGTCATGATTGACTATATTTTTTTATAAATAAACTCATACATAAATTTAACACATAACAGGTAATAAATATAGTTTATTATACTGTGTGTGTATATATATATATATAATTTTGGCAACAATTGTATCTGGGCAGTTGTTGAAGAAGTGAGTGTGCTGGATCTTGTGTTTTGTATAAATTGGCCCCCAGAAGCACTCCATTTATGCATGTTCAAGTGAGTGCAGGTATGAACAAGTTCTTCAGAAGTATCTCGTGTGAAATGGGCACATGAAGGCAATGTTTTTAAGGTGGACTTGAAAGGGTTTGGC